>ML058438.1:2374117-3081161 GCA_003013855.2 Liriodendron chinense | reverse complement strand
GGGAAAAAAAAAATGATACTCTTAACAGACTTTAGATGTATCATGAACAAAAATTGCACGTATTTATTTTTCTGATTGTCAGGTTTTATTTTTATTTTTTATTTTTCTTTTAACACGCACTCACACCACAACGGCTACGGAACTCATGACTTTGTGTTGAAAATCTTCTGAATCCACTACAGGCATGAGTAAGGACCTTTCTGATTGTCAGATTGATGAAATTTATTAGTCCGTTGGAAATTGAGATATCCAATGGTCTTATTTTCCACTAACAAGTTCCAACCACATACATCATGGCAGAGTACAAACAACTCGCCATGTCAACACACCATGAAGGTTGGTGGTGTGTGTCACAGCACACAATCTGCTTTAATTCCCAATTAGATGGTCAGAATTTTCTAACCCTAGCGACTTTGGGTGCATTCTCATCTGCGGCGGACCCAATGATTTTTAAGGATCCAGATCGGACGCATGTATGCTAACTGTGTAGTGGATGAACAGCTTCAGATTGACCCAGTTTTCCAGTTTATCCAGGCCACTCTGTCTTGGGTGGTCCACAGTAGGCCTTAAAACACCATTAACATCTTAATCGCAAATCTTCAAATTGGGTCGAGGGGTCTAAAGAACTGCCCTCCTGTTCGTCTGCCACTTGAAGTGGTCCATCCTATTTTTGGACTGTCTTGATCTTTATGCCTCACCTGATGAACCAAGTACTTCCATGCACTCCAAGAAATATGTGATATAGCGGTAGATTATAGCGGCAGTGTAAAAATTCCGCTGCTATAACGTATAAATCTACGGCAGTTGACATCAACTGCTGTTTAACACAAAATATAACATCGGATATCAATATCCGTCATTATAAACAGATTTTTCCATCCCCGCCATCCTTCTCGCCATCTTTTAGGATATATAGCGGCACAACAAGGCAGCGGATATTCGTATTCATCGTCATAAAGAAGATAACTCCGCTGGTAATTGTGACTAGCAATTTGGGATGGACTTATCTTTCCGCCGCTCTAACTTTTGAAAATCCCACTTGGGATTTCGAAGCCCATGTATATGAATTATATAGTATTATAGGGGTGGAGTTTTAAATCCGCCGCAAAAAATTAAATAGCTGTATTAGGCTAATATTGAAATGTAGTGGCTGAATATAATTGATATAGGGTGAATTAAACTTATATTAAAATTTAATTGTTGGATTAAGCCCTTATTAAAATCTAGTAGCTTGGTCATTTTGAAATTGCGGTTTTATCGCCTATAGAGATACTTGGAGATATGCCTAATGTCCTAGAGGGGGGAGGGGGGTGAATAGTACTTTTTAAATTCCAATTACAATTAAAAACTAACCAAGTCAATCTTATCAAATAAGATAATCACAATAGCATTCAAGGCATTTATATGAGCAGTTTGTAAGCAAGGACTATCATAGGTATTTCATCAAACAGTTAGCATTCATGATTGACTAAACCATTCAACACATAGCAATCATTCAATCTCACAATGCACAGCGATTTATAGTGGTTCGGTTTCCCTACTCCACTCCCGGTTCACGATCTCAACCTATGAGACCACCGGATTTCACTATAGTCTTGGTTTTAAATCAGGTTAACTATCAACCTTGACATCCTTTGATCTAGGACCGCGTTTACCATCCGCCGATGGCCCAATCCAGGGACTTGACGAGTTTGGATCTCAAACTCTCACCAATCCTAATCCAATGATGGTCACGTACCCTCCCACCGGAGTTTTCCAATCCAGGGAATAGAGAATGAATAAATGGACTCTAAAAACTAGACATACTTAGACGATTGAGCCCCGATTCGATGCCTTTGATGAGTAGCTTCAGCTCCACGTGTTTCAGCTTCTCTTTGTGCTCCAAGATCAGCTACCGATGCAAATGATGAGGATATGTTGATGCCGGGTAGTTAGGAGAGAGTTGGTTTAGTTCCTCTTGCCTATTCAATGCAATGGTAATGAGGGAACTACCAAACTTCAAGCATTCAATGGCTATAAATGACCTGATAGATATATTCCGAAGGTAGGTCAGCCATGAATGAAAGTCTTGAGTTCATACTTCAAACCGAGCCTTGAATACTCAGTGAAAAGCCATTAATGGCTAGGTTTGAATGATGAACTCAAGGGGAACAAGAGCAAAGAGGGTAGGAGGATGTGAGTAAAAGCTCTCTCTCTTAGCTCTTGAAGGGTGTTGAATGCATCACATAAAAGACCTCAAGTCCTGGCTATATAGAGCCCCAAATGATGGCCCCAACGGATCTAAAACGGTCACGACCGACCTGTCAGAGAAAAGTCTCAACCGGTCGGACGGACCGGTCGTCATTTGAAATCCAGCCACATCTGGGACTGACCGACCGGTTAAGACCGGTCGGACCCCCTTGCTGGAAGCATTCAGAATATGTCTTGACCGGTCGGCACACCTTGCTGGACTATCTGAAAAAACAGGCCAATCGGTCGGCTGTGCTTGCTGGACAGCTTTGTTGAAAGAAGGCCGATCGGTCAAGACCGGTCGGCTATGCTTGCTGGAGTAACACGTTTTATCTGGCCGACCGGTCAAGACCGGTCGGCTATGCCTGCTGGACATCTTGTAATCTGATGGCCGACCGGTCAAGACCGATCGGCTGTCCATGTTCTTATCTCACAGCAAGTCACTGTTGTAAACTAAAAAGCCTGGCCGACCGGTCAAGACTGGTCGGCTGTCCATCTGTTTTCTACACAGCAAGGTAGCTGATGTGTTGAGAAGCCTGGCTGCTTTCTAAATGAACTTGTCACAGGGAGCTTGCTAGACCAAGTTCCTCAACACAGCAGTGGATCACTTCAAGTTATGAAGTGATGAGATGCATATGGTCCAATGTATGGACATATCTTCAATACATTTCGCACCAGCCAAGGACCACAAGTCTGATCAACTTGTGCAAGGGTCGAGAGGGAATGGGATAGGATATGTGAGACATTACGCCATTCTTTGATGTTTTGGGTTTCCTATGGTCGATCTATATGCAACTTACCTGGGATCTTGTTTCAGCATGAGCTTGAGCAATGGACGAAGCGTAATCTTCAAGTCTTGATTCTTCAATTCTTCGACCGGGGCTCACACGACAAGACGCGACCAACCAACACACCAATTGACAACAAAAGATATACTAACACATTTAACACTTCAATAGGATGTGTGAGAACGAGATCTCATTGGCTGGTGGCATTGGGAGGGGGATCTGCCACATGATTATCAATTGGGTGCTTACAAATGAGAACTTTTGGGGCTTCCCAAAGCCAGTTCTGTTGGGTTATTAGGGGAGATTATAGCTGCCTAGAGTTGCTTTGCACTAGCTTAACTATCCTCATGGCCGGGCATTCATGTTTATGTGCAGTGGAATTATGAGGTTCTCTGCCTCAAGTAGTGAATGGCTGTGAGTGATGGTTTGCCGAGGCATCCAATTTGGTATATGGGGCCCATGATTTGGTGATTCAGAGTTTGGAGGGTTCTACTGCGGTTATTGGAGTAGGATGTCTCAAACATCAGAAGGCCCTACCTCATTTTGATCTTTGTCCCTTTTTCAGTTGAATGTGGACCATGGTATTTTTATACTGGACTGGACTGTCTGTGTATTGATTGACCAGTTAGGATATTCTGATCTGAGAGAATTTTGGTGAGCCCTACATTATGGATGTCAACAGATTGGGCCTGGGCAGTGTGAGAAAGTGTGCTTGTGGGTGTTGGCATTTCTTTATCAAAGTAAATTGGTGACAATACTTAGTTGCAGAACTAACAAGTTAATGATTATTTCTCTTGGTCTCACACTTGGGCTAATCTTGTGTAGACTGAGATTTGGGATGTGGTGGTAGTGCTAGGTATTCGGCGATGGTAACGGCCGGCAGGGTATGTAAAAACAGGTCCATAACAGCCGTTAACCCGCTATGGCTGTTACATAACGGTAATGGTGGGCACCATTATGCGTTACAGGCTGATATTAGTTTCTTTTTACAGAAAAAAGAAAGAAGAAGAAAAGCCTTAATGGCTGTTACAGCCCTGTAATGGTAAAAAAGAATTTTAAAGGGAAAAAATGTATCGGTGCCATATTGGTCGTTACAGGCCCAGTGCAAGCCTTTTTTTTTTTTTTCAAGATCGGGCATTACAGCAGTGTATCAGATAACAAGTCCCAGCGTTTCTGTTACATAAAGGCCGTTACTTGACTGTTAACTTGGGTGATAGAGAAATTTGACAATAATTCCTTTTAGGGAACTGCATAATGCTACTTTCTCTTGGGAAGATGCAAAGAGATTTTCTTTAGCAAGGGAGAGGAAAAAGACATTGTAGCCATGTGGGACAAATATCTAAAAGAGTTAGGCATTGGGAGTATTGGGGAGAAAGGGGCTTTATAGCGTAAGTGGTGGTGGAGATTTGGGAGTGAGAAGCATGCACTTCGGTGACAGGTATTTTGTAAGACAATGAGAAAAGGTATGAGGTGGATTTCAAAAGGGATATGATTGTACTCTTCAAAAAAGGGAGGGTATGGTTGTGTGAGATATGTAGTTTACAGGAAGATTTGCAAGGTGGAGTAGATGAAATACAGTGTTGGGGATGGCTATGAGATGAAAAAGGGTTGGGGGCCATTTGGATGCACTCTCAGAAGGGGCTTTTGAGGCTAAACTGCCCTTTTTTTATCTGAACGGCAGTTGTTGTTGTGTTTGGATGCAGTATGCAGACCCCCATCTCATATCTGGCTCAACAAAATAGGCGTTAAACCAAAGTGCAGGATTGAAATCCCCCTTTTACGAAACCATTTTTGGAGGAAGTGCATTCAAAAGGGCCATTAGGCGCTGTCTGGTCGCACCCTTAAAAGGGCGTTTGACACCTAGATGGCATTTTGAGCCAAATCCCAGTTTACATTTTGTGTTTGGATGCACTTTCATAAACCCTATCTCATCCCTTGTTCCGTAAAATAGGTATTAAAAAGCCAACTCGATTATCGAGTCAACTTTTTCTAATGCCCCCACCATCCCAAGAAACCAAAAAGGCTAGAATAGAGTCTGGAAGAACCCAAGAAACATTAAGAGTCAAAAAGAACGATTCCCAAATCTTCCTTGCAAAAGAGCAATGTATAAAAAGATGATCCACTGACTTTGCATTCCTCGTACATGGGAGACAAACATTAGGGAGTACCATACCTCTTTTGCTAAGGTTATCCATGGTGAGGAGTCCATTCCCTCCCACCGACCAAACCAAAGCAGCCACTTTAAGGGGGGGCTCCATACTTCCAAAATCTATAATTGAAGGAAACTGGAGAAGGGGAAGCCGATAATTTTCAATAGAAAGACCAGGACCGAGAAGCAACCCGATTTGTGCCCTCTCTAGACTAAGGAAACCTCAACCATGTCTTCTGTCGTCACTAGATTTAGCCTATCCAATAGACTAATGAGCATCTCGACTTCGTCATCCTTCAAACCCCTACGACACGGAGGAGCTCACGCTACTCTCTTGGATCTCGTGCAACAATCCGCGACATAGACATTCCTGTTTATGGCCAAAGCTGCTAGATTCCAAAAAGCGTCTTTAAGTAGACTGATCCCCCAACCATAAGTCTTCCCAAAACTGGACCCGAGATCCATCTCCCATTGCGTACGACACTTCTTCCTTAAATTTCGGAGCTACCAAGAGCACTGCTTTCCAAAGACCCGAAGCCTCATATGCAGAGGAGTCCTTGGTCCACCATCCCCCCGTGCTTGTACCGTATTTACTGGAGAGTACTTCTTTACATAAGTTATGGTCCTCCGTATCGAACCTCCATAACCACTTCCCCAATAATGCATTATTCATGATGTCCTGCACCTTTAGACCAGCTTCTCAGAATGTGGGCATCCTTCTCAATCTCTTCACTCTCATGAATTATCAACCCAAGATATCGAAAGTGGTTGTTGGGGAAACTTTTTATGAAATGCCACCCATTTTTTGGCCTAATTAGACAGACCCACTCCAAAATTTTCTTTAGATGTCAACACCCGCATTTTGGGGAATCTCTTTATTTTACCACTTTCCATCGGATCCAAGTCACCACTGTTTAATTTTTGAAAATGATGAAAATAACTCTGAGAATTGGTCATTATCTTTACATATATTGATGGAGGATCAGTTTTGATCAATGTCCACCATCTTGGAATGATCCACATCATTGTCAATTGACTCTTGAAAGGTCTAGATTGCTACCCACCGTCTTGGAATGGTCTAGGTTGTTGTCCACATGCTTTTGAACAGTACATATAGTTTTCCGCTTTTGAATTATCCAAATGGCTGGCCACTTAGTGTTGAATAGTCTACATCACTATCCACCGTCTTGGAACGGTCCAGATCGTTGTCCACAATTACCGCTTCTCAGGGGTAATTATATTGGATGGCTATAAGACTAGCCATGCTTTATGGGACAGAACATTGGGCAATTAAGGAACAACACGAGTCATAGGAGATGGTGAGATGGATGAGTGACAAAATAAGGATGAAATTAGAAACGAATGCATTCGAGGGAATTTAAGAGTAGCATCAATAGCTAATAAGATGAGGGAGTTGATCATGTGCAATGAAGACCAAGAACTACACTGATTAGGAGTGAGTTGGTATAAGTTGAAGGCTCTAAAGGAACAAGGGGAAGGCCCAAAAGGACATGAGTGGAGGTAGTAAGAAAATACGTAATGACCTATGGTCTAACTAAAGTAATGGCCCTCGAGAGAGGATTGACAGAAAAGGATTCATGTAGCCATTCCCAATTAGTTGGGATAAGGCTTAGATGATGATGATGATTTCATAAAAATCCCTCAACTATTTTATTTATATTGCTTGAGTTTAGGCCTGGGCTTGTCCCACTTCTTAAATGTTTCTTAATGAGGCTCTAAATTCAAGCTTATGTGCAACCATGGGCATCCATAACATGCCTATGCCCAATCCATATGGGGTCAGAACCCAAAATTCAACAGGCCAGCCTGGCCAGTTGCCACGCCAAGAGACAGGCCAGGCCCAGGCATAATGGGCCAGCCAGGCTAATTGCCAGCCCTACTAACTTCACAGAAAACATGCTAAAAATACACAACACATCCCAAAACGAACCTGATCAGTGGCGTCGGGCGCCAGAGCCTGTAAATGTCAACAACTTCATCTGGGATATTGATGAACCGGTCGTCGGCCACCTCTTGCCTGATCAGCTCATCAGGAAAGAGAGGAGACAGATCTTGGGGCTTGATTGGCTCGAGAGTCTTCGGGTGCAAAGATGGAGGAGGTTTCACTGGAAGATCCGGTATAAGATTATACCATTGATGAGGCATTTCCTCTGCTTTAAGATTGCTAACTGAACTTGCTCTTGCTCTTAGACTACAGCCAAAGGAGGGCTTCTGATGAAGCTTTGCCGAAGGTGCAGCATTGAGGAGCCATAGCTCGTTGGCTGAAGGAAAAAAATGGGAAATGATGTCTTAACTTGTATTGTTCAGAAACTGAAGCATGCCTCAATATAACTTCAGAGATGTTATTGGCAAACCACAAAAAAGATGAATTTCACAACTTGCAGATGCATGGCATGTATACAGCTTAAAATGGCAATGGAAAGATGAGAAAAATCCAGCCACTTGGAATCATACACTACATAATATATAGGCAATTTCTACATTTATTCTGGCTGAATCAACTCACTTGGGAAAGTCCTTACAGTCTTTACTCTTTACAGTCCTTAAATTTTCCAACAATATCCCAATGTCCAAAATTCCTGATCTCCTACTATTTATGTTTACAGGTACTTGTTTATATTTCATATTCTATTTCCACAGGGGTCGTTTGGATGCTGTAAATGATTACAAGTGTAAACCATTTACAGCCTGTCGTGTTTGGCTGTAAGCTGTAAATGATTGTCTGTGTTTGATAACCTGTAAATTGTTTTTGTCTTGTAAATGGACAGCCAATCTTTGAAAATATAGCCGTTAGGCTGTAAATGGAGAGCATGTAAACGAAATCCCACCTTTTTGCCTGTAAATGAGATGGGGGTAAATGTTGTAAATCAATTACAGGCAAAAAAGGTCATCCAAACGCAGAGTGTAAATTATTTTCCTGTAAATCATTTACAACTTGCCCCATTTACAGGCATCCAAATGACCCTTGAGATTTTCCCAAATGTGGTTTTCTTTTCGTAATTCAAATCATTGCACAAGGACCTTGCCCACTTTGGTCTTTGATGCCTTCATTGAAACTGTCATTTGTCCTAGTTTGTTTCTCAATTGTCGGACTTCGATAATTTTCTTCTTCTTTTTTTTTTTTTATGTTGTTGTATACACTCAAGATATTTTGGTGTGGTTTCACATCTTAGATGGGACATTTTGGGGCTCAGATTAATAGATTACTTTCATTTCTTGGGTTATTCTTGATTACTTGGCTACTTCCATTTCCAAGACTGATGGATGTTTCGTGAGTTGATAGTGGTGGGTAGAAAAATATTGGATGAGCTATTTGATTTTCATCTTGATCCTCCAATTATAATTGCTCCTGGAACCTTCAAACTGAGGAATCCTAGTGGAGAGGGGAAGAACAGTGTAGCCTGAAGGTTTCCAATTAAGACTGGGAAAGATATGCTGTTAGAAGTACTTTACTTATAATCAATGTTTCGATTAGCGTCCTTAATGTAGCATAGCTACGACGCTACGTTGCGTTAGCAAATAGCATAAATTCCCTGTAGCACATGCTACAAGGGTCGTAGCGTACACGTAGCGTATGTAGCATTGTAGTGTATGCGTAGCGTTGGTAGCATACGCTATGTTTTTTTTTTTTTCTTTTTTGTTATAAAGGATAATTGTATTTTGTATTTTGTACTTAATACTCTCAACATGTGGGATTTTAATTTTTTTTTCATACTTGTGACTTGTGGTTTGAATTAGACTTTTTTCCTCAAACACGCGCACACACCCCTCACTCACCCACACATACACACACATGTGGCTTTTTTATACCACGATGGGTACTCAAACCCATGACCTCGTGTTGAAACTCTTGTGACTCTACCACTTAAGCACGAGTAAGGACCCCTCTTAGACATTATTAATTAAACTGGTTTGCTTAGGAAGTTGATGTGATAATGATTTGATATGGTTTAAATAAGTGGATTGGCTTTTGATAACTGATAATATATATATATATATATATATATATATATATATATATATATATATATATATATTATTTTTCTTACTATTTATCATATTTTTTCTATTTTTAAATTAAAAAATAAAAGCATCTTGTAGCTTACGCTACACACTACAAAGGGTTGGACGCTACATAACATGCTACCACTATTTAAAATAGTGCTTATATAGGGTATCTTTGCTTCTATACTTGAAATGTAAGGCATCCAAAAAGAGTCTTATTAGTAGTTGGTCGGAATATAGATTTTTTTTTCTTTTTGGGTTAGTTCACACACCCCATTGTTAGTACACCTACCCACCCCTGTTAGTCACATCACAATGTTAGCCGCCCCCACTATGGGAATCGATACCATGACCTCAGTGTTGAAACGAGGCTATCTTCACACAATCTGCAACTTGAGCTATGGACCTGGGTGTATAGATTGTTACTTTCATATGGAAAGGATTTCTGCTAAAATTCAATAGTCTATACTTAGAATCAAGGTTTAAAGTATCATCTGAAATCGGTATATATCGCTAGGGCTGTCAATGGACTGGATCATGGTCCGAATCCAATCCGGATCCAACCCGATTTAACAGGATTCGGATCAATAATCAGATCAACGGAACAGATTCAGATCAAAATCTATGATCCGTTTATTAATCGGATCGGGTTCAGGTTGACTCTGATCCGATCCGGTAATGATCCAGATAGATGTGTATAAAAGGAAACATCGGTGGGTGTCGTGCGTTGTGCAGCTAACAGCGTGGGTGCGTTGCATGACTAACAGCGCTGGTGCGTTGCGTGACTAACAAAAAAAAAAAAAAAGAACCCTACGACTTCTTCTTCTTCACAGTGGCAGAGAGAGGGGGGGGGGCGGACGCAACCCTACTCTTCTTCTTCTTCTTCGTCACAGCCGCTGAGAGAGAGGCCTCCACTGAAATCGCAACCCTACTCTTCTTCTTCTTTGTTATAGCCGCTAAGAGAGAGAGGCCTCTACCGAAATCACCGGAGATTCGGGTTTGAATCGGATCGGATATGGATCGCTAAAAATATAAACGGATCGGGCACGGATCATGCATGTCGTGATCCAATCGGATTTGGGTCGGATTCGGATGTGGTATATTCTTAATCGGATCAGATTCGGATCAACACTGATCCGACCCGTTGACAGCACTAAATTATCGCTGAATACATATTGGCTATCATATGTGAATGATATGACTGTATCTCCTAGAGATGGTGTCACGTGGCATTCATCCAATGGCAAAAAATAATCCTTCTTTTCTTACAAATCCGCACTCACGCCCTAGTGGAATTAGGCAGACCTCGTGTTGAAACTCCTGGAAGTCTACCACTCTCTCGACAAGACTCCACTGGAAGTCACACCCACACCTTTGGGATAGTGGTAGACTGAGTGAAGATAACCTCATTTCAACACTGAAGACGTGGGGGGTGGCTGACATTGCAGGGTGACTAACAGTGTGGGTGTGTGTACTAACCCCCAAAAAAAAAAAAAAAAAAAAAAAAAAAAAAAAAAGAAAGACTCCACTGGAAATCCCGGAGGACCAGAACATTCCAGAAATCTCCTACCTCTCTAGGATTCCTTCCAATATCCGGTCCGTTAAACCACCAAGTCAGATCAAGCCTCCACTCGAGACAAGCATGTTTTTAAAACTCGGAGTCTCTGACTGACTGTTCGGTCCTGAGTCGAGCCGAACTAGACGAGTTGAAGGTGCTTCAGCCGAGTCAGGCTGAGTCCCCCTTTTTCTCAATATGAGGGAAAAATAAATACATACATATATATATATATATATATATATATATATATATATATATAGAAAATCCTAAAAATAGAAATGATGTCTAGGCTAATTTAAAGATAATCTAGTTAATGTGCAGCCTAAAAATGCAATAAACATCAATTCGTTGGGCTGAAATGTTAATAGTATCTGATTGATTTTTTAATAAAATAAAATATTTTTAATAAAAATTTTATTAAATTAATAAATCCATGGGATGCTACTAAATTATCTCTATAACTACGGTTTGGAGGCGAAAATGAACTAAAAATGTAAGAATATTAAAAAATGAAAATGATTCAGAGTC
This sequence comes from Liriodendron chinense, assembly GCA_003013855.2. NCBI lineage: Eukaryota > Viridiplantae > Streptophyta > Magnoliopsida > Magnoliales > Magnoliaceae > Liriodendron > Liriodendron chinense. The sequence continues at coordinate 3,069,883 of ML058438.1, read as the reverse complement.
AGGCCGAGTCGCTCAGGACTGACTCGCCCTAGTCAGGCCAGTCCACTCATCAGGTGAGCCAAATGTGCATGAATAAAATGAGCTCTTACTAAGAAGATAACCAGGCTAGTGTGTGATCCCACCCAGTCATCACGTGGAGCCCACAATGCATGTTCTCTGGGCCTAAAACCAGGCCAGAGGACTCATCAGATGGGCCAGACGTGCATGAGTGAAATGAACAGTTAATAAGAAAATGAACTTGGTAGTTGAGACACGCATGCGTGATCCAAGCCATTCATTACATGGAGGCCATCATAACGCGTGCTGGCCCCAAAATCAGGCCACTGCATTCATCAGGTGGGCCACACCCCCACCTTGATGCATGTGCCTTACATCCACGCTGTCCATCCGTTTGGTCAGCTCATTTTAAAGCATGATGCCAAAAATGAAGCAGATCCTAATCTCAGGTGGACCACACCACAGAAAACAGTGGTGATTGACCATTAAAAACTTCTTGTGGGCCACAAAAGTTTTGGATCAAGCTGATATTTGTGTGGTCCCTTCATCCAGGTCTTTGTGACCTTATCAACAGGCTGGATGGAAAATAAACATTCCAGTGGCCCTCATGAAGTTTTTAATGGTGGGGATTCAATCACGACTGTTTCATGTGGTATGTTCCACATAAGATTTGGATCTGCTTCATTTTTGGGATCATGCCCCAAAATGAGCTGTCAAAATGGATGGACAGTGTGGATGTAAAGCACATACATCAAAGTGGGCCCCACAGTTAGGGATCCACCCCCAACCGCGCCCGCGCCAGTGCACTCATCAGGTGTGCCACACGTACACGATTAAAATGAAAGGAAGCGGATTTCCTGCGCTGGGAATCTAGGTGGGGCCCACCGTGATGTTTTTGAAAAATCCACCCCTTCCATCCGTTTTTCGACATCAGATTAGGATGGGAGACAAAAAAATAAGCCGGATCAAAGACTCAAATAGGCCACACGAGAGGGAACATTGGGGAAAGATATGCTTACCGTTGAAACCTTCCTGGGATCCAGCTTGATGTTTATATGCCATCCAAACCGTTTATAAGGTCATTCCTACTTGGATGAACTGAAAACACAAAATCTTAGCTTGATATAAAACTTTTGTGGCCATGCAAATGTTTCAACGGTGGCCTACTGTTTACTCTCGTGTGGCCCATTTCGTACTTGGATCCAGCTCATTTTTGTTCTCATACCCTAAAATGAGCTTACAAAACGTACGAACGGAGTGGATTTCTCACAAACATCACAGGGGCCCCACCTAGATTTCCAGCGCAGGCTGCGAAAGAAACCCGCGTCCGTGAGAAAACGAACTAGTGACACGTGTGCCTGATCCGATCCATTCATAAGGTAGATGCCACAAGCCCTGGCCCTAAAACGACGCATGTGCACCCATCAATCGATCCACACGTGCACAGTTAAATGAACGGTCAGTGAGAAGATGACCAGCAGTCTGCACACACGTGTGACCCGTGCATACCCCAAATCGCATCACAGACGTAGAAAGTCGAAAGAAGAAAAGAGAAGAAAAGACCTACCGGCTCTTGATCGGAAGCGAGGAGGAGGAGGATGACATGAAAGAAGCAATCTCTCCATGAAATTTCTCTCGAATCGGTTTCTGCAGCTGGATCGTACGAGAATCGCAAGCGCTGGATTCCAGAGAAATATCTGAAAGCATATGATGAGGAGAGAAGAAGAAGATTGGGGTTTTCATTGAAGCGGATGGTAAATCCCATCATCGAGATACGGTGTCGTAAATGGCTGCCGAATTTTTTAACCTTTTCCTCGCTGCATCTTGCCTCCTTACTCGTTAGTCAACGGTTGCTTTGGTACTCTGGCAGCGACGCGGAAGTTCCTGCGTTGGGAATCTAGGTGGGGCCCACTTTTGAGAAATCTACGCTGTCCATCTGTTTTTTTAGATCATTTTAGGCCGTTGGACCAAAAATGAACAGGATACAGGATTCAAGTGGGCCGCACTAAAGGAAAAGGTGGGTAGGGAAATTCTACCGTTGAAACCTACCTGGGGTTCACAGTGATGTTTATATGCCATCCATACCGTTCATAATGTCATTCCTCCTTGGATGAACTGAAAACACAAATATTAACCTGATTCAAAACTTCTTTGGCCCCACGAATATTTCAAATGTGTACGTTCAATCCTCACTTTTTCGGCCCACTTTAGTCTTGGATCCGGTTCATTTTTTGTCGCACGTTCTAAAATGATATCACAAAACGGATGGACAGCGTGGATTTTTCACAAACATAACGGTGTGCATCATCTAGATTCGCAGTAACCTTTTAAAGGATTTTAATAGTTGGCGTTCAACTATCACTGTTTTCTTGTAGTGTGTTCCACCTGATTTGGATCTGCTTTCCCGACGGAAGGCATGGATAAAAGACATGCATCATGATGAGGCTTACAGGGTTACCCAGCAGTCATGCAATCGGACGCGAATTAGGTGTTACCCTTGTAACAGCTTAGTGGGTGTTACCCTAACCGTGTAGGGCCCATATTTATCTATTGTTTTATATATCTAAGCCGTCTATCGGAATTTTCATATCATTTTAGGATGTGATTCAAAATCCTAAGAAGATCCAAATCTTTGGTGGACCATACCATTAGAAACAGTGATGAATAACCATTCAAAACGTTTTGTGGGCCACAAAAGTTTTGGATCAATCTGATATTTTTATTTTACCTTCATCAAGACCTTATTGACATTATCAAGATCTTGGATTGCAAATAAAAATTATCAAAACCTTACGATGGGCTCTTTAGAAGTTTTAATGGTGAGGCACTCAATCACACTGTTTCTAGTGGTGTGGTCCACTTGAGATACGGATTTTCATAATTTTTGGAACCTCAACTTAAAATGGGCTGTAGAAACGGATGGACGGAGTGGATATACAAAATATCATCCATGTAGGCCATACGGTAGGGGTAACACCCACTAAGCTGTCCGGGGTAACACCTAATTCGCGCCCCATGCAATCCACGTCCTGACAAAACGCATACATCACAGTGGGCCCAAGCCAATGGCGAGTGGTCGGTGCTTTGTGGACCCCACCATGATTTATGCGTTTCATACGCGCAAGGTAGATACAAATGTCAAAGTGGACAACACTGCAGGAAAACAGTGATAGTTGAACACCAACTATAAATATCCTTTTAAAGCTCATTGTAATGTTTATTTTCCATCAAACCTGTTGATAAGGTTAGACATAGCTGGAAGAAGGAAAAACACAAATATCAAATTGATTCCCAAAATTTTGTGGCCAAGTAAGGTTTTAATAGTGTGCATCCAATCACCATTGTTTCTTGTGGTGTGGTCCACCTGAGATTTAGATCTGCCTCATTTTTTAGCTAATGCCTTAAAATGAGCTGAAAAAATAGATGAACAGCATAGATAAAGTATATACATTATTATGGGGCCCACAACATCGAGGGATCACTGCTCACTTGGAGTCATATTCATCACGCTCTCAAGGGGCCACTGTGATGTATGTGTTGTTGTCCGGACTTGATTGTACACTGACACTGCCATTAGTGAGGTAGCTGCTGCCCTGTGCTCAGTGGGCCAACCATGATGTATGCGTTTTATTTATGGTGGTTGGTCAGTCCATTTTGGGTCATTATTTAAGGCCTACGCTAAAACAAAAAATGAGGCAGACACAAATATCATGAATAACACTATCTGAAAACCGTAGTAATGGGCTGGTTTCGGGTTGGAAACCCACCAACCTCACCAGGGGTGGGAGCTTTGAACACCTACCGTTAAACACTTCATAGATCCCATTGTACTGTTTATATGATAATTAGATTATACAGACCTACAGTAAGGGACAACGCTGAGCTCATGATATCGATTCCCATAGTGTGGGTGGCTAACACTGTGATGTGACTAACAGGGGTGGGTGGGTGTACTAACAATGGGTTGTCTGAACTAACCCATTAAAAAAAAGGTAAAAATAAATAAATAAAGGAAAACGGAATTATCAACTCATCCAAAACTCTATCATCATGAGAACTTTTTAACAGTGGATGCTATTATTGTGGTCCAAATGAGATTTGGATCCTATTATTGTGGTCCAAATGATGGATCCGTCTAATTTTTTAGGCTCATGCCCTAAAATAGGTGGGCAAAATGGATGCACATGTGTGGATAAAACACACATCATGGTGGGGCCCACAAGGGACCATCACTTGCTAATGGCAGTGTCAGAATGCAGTCCCCATCAATCTAGCGGGACTCGAGTCTTGGTTGAGGCTCTATGGGCACACCATTCTGTATGTGTTTTGTCCACACTGGCCATCAATCTGGAGAAATGTTTTAGGACATGAGCTAAAAAGAGGTAGATCTAAGGCTCCAGTAAACCACACAGTAGGAAGCAATGGTTCTAACAACTACCCACCATTGAAAACTTTCTAGGGCCCACCTTGGTGTTTATTTACCATCCAACCTATTCATAAGATCACATGGACACGTTGACCAGGACGATGGGAGGAAAACACAATTATGAACTCAATCAAAACCTTTGCAGCTCCCAATAAGTTTTTAATGGTACTAGCCTTTTAATCGTCATCGTATGGTCCACTTGAGTCTTAGATCTACCTGAGTTTTGGGCTCACTGTCCTAAAATGATATAGAAAATGACTACACAGCATTGATAAAAACAAGTATGGGGCGCATGTGTAATAAAAAAAAAAGTACATTTTGGATGTGGTCGACATTTGCAGTGGAATCACCTTATGATGAGTCATAGAAGGGTTCAACTGTTGCCATTTTCATCCAAATTTTTATTATAGTGTAGCCCTACTTGAGTTTCAGATATTTCTCATATTTTGGTTAAATGAGCTAGCAAACTGAAAGAGACAAAGTGAACTGAAAGAGACAAAGTGAATATAATGAGACAAAGTGAACTGAAAGAGACAAAGTGAATCTAATACAAACATCATGGTGATCCATAGAGCTTGGGGCCTCCTATGGGAAGTTCTTGTTAGTGTGATGTGCATATCTTGTCCAAAGGTGTGTTGTCCATGCTGTCCATCTGTTTTACCAGCTCATTTTAGGGCATGAGCCTAAAATTAGAGCATATTCAATGCTCAAGCGGACTACACTACAGGAAACAACAGGATAATGACATCTGCCATTGAAACCTTTCTAAGGCCATGGTGATGTTTATTTGTCATCCAACTTGCTCATAAGGTCACACAAACATGAATGAAGGGAAAACAGATATATCAGCTTGATCCAAAACTTTTGCGGCCTCGGGAAGTTTTCAACGGTAGTCGTTCAATCTCCACTGTTTCATGTGGTATGATTCACTTGAGCTTTGGATACGCTTAATTTTGGGCTCATGCCCTAAAATGATTTAGAAAAATGAATGGAGGGTGTGGATAAGATACAAACAGAATGGTAGGCCTCACAAAGTTTACTCAATACACTAATACATAAAGTTGTACATCGAGCCGAGTTGAGTTGAGCTTTGCCCTACCAATGACCACCCTAGCTCGTGTTCGGATCCGATCGGCCTTCAAGCTGGCTCAATTGAGCCTTCGAGCCGAGTTCAAGTTTTTCGAGCTGAATTCAAATTGAGGGCCTAGTTTGGAAAAAAAAAAAAATGCATTGTTTTCACAAATTTATACATACACACATGCGCGAGCGCGCACACACCAAGTTGAGCCAAATTAAACTGTGATCGAACCGAATCAAGCTTGGGTCAGCTTGAGTTTGGCCCGAAAATACTTTCAAGCTTGGAAAAACGGCTTAACTTAGTTTGAACCCAACCTCCAAACCGAGCTAAATCAACCTCAGTTCGAGCCAAGCCGAGCAAGCTAACTTGGCTCTTGTTCAGCTCTACTAATACCCAATCCGCTTTCATGTAAGACTACAGGGAATTGGAGTGCCAGACCAGTTCACTCACCTCATATTCATTGTATATAACAAAGATAGAACTAGAGTGCCATGGGAAGGACGACGTAAAATCATGCCTAAAATCTATAAATTAACTTGGTCTGGCCAACATGAGCCGTTGGTCACGATAATTGTAGAGACTGTCTTCATCATTGCGGGCTCCACTCGATTTTTGGATTGGTAGGACTGAGACACAACACGGTAAAGTCAAAAGTAAAATGATGCCTAAAACCTATAAATTAACTTGGTCTGGGCAACACGAGTCGTGGGTACGACAATTATAGGGATGTGTCTTCGTCCTTGTGGGGTCCACTAGACTTTTGGGTTGCAACTATTCTCATGATGCTGTTGTCTACGTAAGTAAGGCTCCTGCACAACCACACATTTGGGACAGTGGTAGACTGAGTGAAGATGACCTCATTTCAACATTGAAGTCCTGGTATGGATTCCTAACGTGGGAGTGGCTAACATTGAAGTATGAGTAACCATGTCAGTGTGTGTACTAACAGTGGGATGTGGGTACTAACCCTCACCCCCCTCATAAATAAATAAATAAATAAAAAGAGAGAAGAAGGTTCCTGCACAATTACAATTCGAAGGTTGTTTCCTCTTGTGTCTCGCCTACTAGCCCAGCTGGAAGACGCCCAGGCATTTCAACGGCAAGTCTCAGGTTCAAGTGTTAAGGATACATACTAACCCCACCGGTGGGTGGGTGCATCGTGTGACTAACCATGCAAGTGCATTGCCCAACTAACAAGGTGGGTGTGTTGCATGACTAACTTAAGGAAAAAAAAAAAAAAAAAAGAGGTTGTTTCCTCTTTATTTTTCATGAAGGCACCCAACTAAACTCTTGTACACAACATATGGGCAATAATCCATTCATATAGGGGCTCTTGTGGGCCTCACCATGTTGTATCTATTTATCCATGCTGTCCATCCATTTTCTCAGGTCATTTTAAGGTATGAACCCAGAAATGACCCAGATCCAATGCTCAAGTGGACCACACTGAATAGTGAGCTTGGGTTGCATTAAATCATCTCTGGTGTGGTAGACTTTAACGTTGGATCTGCCCCATTTTCGGGTTCATTCCTTAAAATAATCTAAGAAAATGGATGAATGGCATAGATAAACAGATACATCATGGTGGGCGGCCACAGGGGCCTGTATGGACAGATTATTGGCTGGGAGGGGTCAGACAATCTGTTTCCATAAGCAACATTTCCCTTCAGGAAGCGAATTAGGCAGCTAGTAACTCAAGTAAACTCTGTGGGACCACTGTAATTTACATATTTTATCTACTCTGTCCATCTATCTTAAAAGATAATTTTAGGCATGGAGCCTAAAAAAGAAGCATGTAAAAATCTCAAGTGGACCACACTATCGGAAAAGTCTGAACTGAACGTCTACCATTGAAAAATTCTTGGGGGTCAGAAGTTTCGGATCAAGCTGATATTTTTGTTATCCTTTCATCCATGTCTGTGTGATCTTATGAACAGGTTGGATGACAAATAAATATCACTATGGGCCCTAGGAATGTTTCAACGGTGGAAATCATTATTCCCACTGTTTCCGGTGGCATGCACTTGAGCTTAGGATATCCTTCAATTTTAGTCTCTAAACCCTAAAATGAGCTAGAAAAACAGATGGACGGCATGGATAAACCACAAACATTCATAGTGGGCCCAAAAGAGTTTACTTAGTACAGTAAGCTTACCTTACTAAGTACTCAATCTGATTTTCAGCTCGTGCCCCGGTCCAGTAGGCCGCAGGCTTAGTCTCATTGAAATCTAGGCCTAATATTATATTTAGGTACGGCCAAGTCTGGGCTAACACTGAATGGCTCAGCCAATTCATTTGCCTGGTCTAATCTTCAAGTAGGTCATTGTTATGGATAGGAATGGACAATTTAAAAATATTGCCAATACTTTTAGTTTAACTTACCTAGCTAGCGAAGGATTGCAAGCTAGCTCAGCTGGCAGACGCTTGGGCATTTCAATTGCTGGTCTTGGGTTTGAAACCCACTAACTCATCAGTGGGTGGGAGCATCGTGTGACTGACCGGGGTGGGTGCGTTGCTCATTTAATAGGGTGTACGCATTGCATGACTAACCCAAAAAAAAAAAAAAATAATTAAATTAAATAAATAACTTACCTCTCTAGTTTAAAAGGACTTTTGATTTCGGGGTCATGTTTCCCTAATTAAAATTATTTATGTTCACACAAATTGAAAAAAAAAAAAAAAAACTTAAATTTGTACTAATTCAAACCATCCATCATGGGAAATGAATTAGGTGCAACCAGGCCTCATAATGATGGTGCGGCCCATACTATGAGGCCCATGCACCTTGATGCATATATTCTATAATGCCACGTGTATGGTATCCTCACTAGTGGGGTCTACTGCACTGCATCAAACCTTATATTCAGTGCTGAATCGTCTTGTGGTCTACCTTCCAGTGGTTGACAACATGCCACGACGTAGCAGGATTAATTGCGTGCGTTAAAAGTAGCATGGTCGAATGAATGCTTCTTGAAGATACTCAGCAGTGGTCCCACCCCAAAGATCTCGCATGCACCAAGTTAAAACACGTGTGAACTGTGTTGATGATCAGTCGGGTCGACCCATCATTTGATGTTAGCCCAAAATTAAAGTATGGGTAAGCTTGTTAGGTGGACCACACCTTGTATGTTGAAAGTGGACCACTGTTTATCATTAGGTGGGACCCCATTATTAATGCGCATGGCCCAAAATTAAAGTAGGTTTGCTTGTTAGGTGGACCACACATGTACCCTGAATGTGGACGCCTTTTTATGAGTTTTAACTTAAGAGAAGCATTTTCCATGGGTAGCGGATTAGTCATTTTAACTCCTTAGCACTCGGGCCTAAGACCTGCTGTTGAAACGCCTAGGTGTCTTCCAGCTGGTTAGTTTTGTATTGGGCCCACCATGGTATGTATATGCTACCCAATCATTCATTTGATGCGTCTTGTCGGGAGGAAATCATTACCAAAAAATCACAATAGTGGAGAACTCATGTGAGCCATATCATGTGAATTTAGACATTTTTAGGGGTGTTTGTTTTTTCAGTTAGTGGATAAATAGGTAATAATAACTTTTAAAGGGAGTTTGCTTGGAAAATAAGGATCAAATCAAATTACTCCTTTGGAATAGTGTTTGAATGCATGAAATGTAACAGGGAATGGGTACCGTTATAATCTATGGGTCCCACAGTGATGTATGTGTGTGATCCACGCTATCCGTCCATCTTGCCATCTCATTTTAGGGCATGAGCCCAAAATGAAGCAGATTGGAAACTCGACTACACCACATGAAACAGGGGGTTAATGACGTGAGTTCAAAAGTGAGACTTTCTTAGAGCTCACAAGGATTGTGTATCTATCATCCAACATGTTCATAAGATCACACTGACATGGATATGCAAATATCAACTGGATCCAAAACTTTCATAGGCCCCAAGAAGTTTCCAACAATAGACATTCACTTCCCTTTATTTCTTGTGGTGTGGTCCTCTTGTACTTTGGATCTACCTCCTTTTTTGGCTCATTTTTTAAATGAGCCAAAAAACTGAGGCAGATCCATTTTCTACCTCAACTTTAGCCACAGTTTCCATTCAAAGGGATTCTATCAATTGCAAATGTAAATAATGATAATCTATTTACATGTATTTACATATGTAATTGAAAAATCAAACACCCCTTCAATGAAACTTCTAAAGTGGTCTATTGGGACACGGGCTGCCTGCGGCAATCAGCTGTGCATATTCACCTAAGCTCTATTGAGACCACAGTGATGTATGCTTTATGTCTATGCCATCCACATGTTTCACAAGGTCATTTTAGAGCATGAACTTTCTTTCTTTTTTTTTAAAATTTTTTTTAGAGCATGAACTCAAACATGAGGCAGATCCAAATCTCAAGTGGACCACAACACATGGAACAGTGGTAAAAAAAAATGACACCTGCTATTGAAACCTTCCTAGACCGATCGGGATGTGTTGGGTGTTGTGGGGCCCACCTGATGTATCTGTTTTCCATCCATTTTGCCAAACTCATTTTAAGGTAGGTACAGAACAAAGAAGCATATCTAAAGCTCAAGGGACCCGCCACAAGAAAAAAGTGGTGATTAAATGCCAACCATTAAAAACTTCTTGGGGCCACAAAATCTTAGATAAAGTGGTATTTGTGTTTTCCCTTCATCTAGGTCAGTATGACCTTATCAACAGGTTGGATGGGAAATAAACATTGTGGTGGGCCCTAGGAAGGTTTCAACGGTGGATGTCATTGTCCCTAGTATTTCCTATGGTGTGGTCCACTTGAGCCTCGAATCTGCCTCATTTTTTAGTTTGTTGCCTAAAATGAAAGTGGCTAAATAGATGAATAGTGTGGATATAAAACACATACATCATGGTGGGCCCCACAACACCCAACACATTACACACCATTGCTTGGGTGGTGTTGGCAACACCACCTAATCCACATTCTTGTAAATTGTGACCCACCTTATTAACAGACCAACCTAATTCTTAGGCTAGGACATCTTCATCACGGTACCCTTACAATGAATGGACTGGATCTCGTGCCTACATGCCACGTTGGCACATGTATGGCATGTACTAGAGTTGCATTATAGGGGTGTGTGTGTGTGAGCTTTGCGAAGCTTTAAGCACACAACAGTCCCATAATAAGCATGATAGAAATTCATGATATAGAAAGAAAAAATAAAAAATAAAAAATTTGAAAAGGTTGAATTTAGTCATACTGTTGGATAGAAAGATTTATGCATAGAATCATTACAAAGAGCATAAAATAAAAATTTATGCATAGAATCATTACAAAGAGCATCAAAGACTTCAACCTTTGAATATGAGGAATGGGGTTAAGGATAAATATAATCATGTTTTCTAAATCACAAAGAATGCAGTAGAAATTGTGTTGAGGAGTTTTCACCATTTTTTGGAATTCAACTATTGGAAAATATTAGAGTGATGTTAGAGTAGGGGCATTATGTATTAGGTGGGTTTGCGACTACGGTTTTTTATTTATGGATTTTTTTTTTTATCATAAATAAGAAAATTGAGTAAAGAAAACAAACTTACCTAAGAGGGCATTATGTATTAGGTGGGCTTGTGAACTACAATTTTTATTTTTGGATATTTTATTATTATAAATAAGAAAGGGGAGCTGGAAGCCGGAGCGCATGACAACACCACCTCTATCGCCACTATTATTGTTTTGGTTAGTCATCTTTATTTTGTGCAATGACTCTCTTCTCGCACATCACTAGTTCTGAAATTATGTTGAATTGATATTTCTCGTAGTGCTTGAGTGTACAAAATAGATAATTAATGAGTTGGACTCATTGAATCTGTTGATCAACATCCTACCTTATGTGTTACTACCATTGAACTAGACGGTCACAACCACATTAGTTGGTTACAATTTGTTAAGATATTTCATGGAGGAAAATGAAAGTTAGGCTTTGTTTATGGAGGAAAGCTAACACCACCGATAGGGTGACCTGTCCTGTGAAGACTAGGAATGTGATAATTTCACAATTATGGGATAGTTACTTAATTCAATGCAATCCAATATTAGTGGACCATTGATGATGTGTTCAATAACCTAACAAATTCAGTATACTGTTGTAAAGATGTTTTTCTCATCGTGATGACATGACCAGAGCATATTAGTTACATAGAAAAAATTTGAATATGCGAGAAGGGGGAGTCTTATGTAGAGGCGTATTATGCCTCCTCCTATTAGTGCAGAGTGTCAGAAAGGGCTTAATTACTACATGCCACAATCTGTTTCCTTTGAAGATATGTGTCGGTGGCATGAAAAGTTACATATCTTTGAATTTCTTGGTGAGCTTAATGATGAATTTAAACATTGGCAAGTTTCAATTTTGGGCCAAATATGAGTTTAACTAAATATAGTGTTTTTTCATAGGAAAATTCTAATCCCAAACGTGGGAATTGAATAGTGGAATCATTGTGCAATAATGGTGTTAATCCCATCTAATGGTGTTAAATGCAATTCCATCCCATTTATTCCTGCAAACCAAATAGGCCTAAGGTCTTGACGTGGTGAGAATTAATTGGGTCATTCCTGTGGTTAAGTCAAACCACTTTCAAACATGCTTTTGCAGGCCCCATTTCCAGCAGTGATAGCCCAACTAAATCTTGCAACTTCAGGGCCTTACCTTGTTGGGTGAAGCCTGACCTTACGTAATTCAGTCCGTGGGTCCCATGCCATATAGGCACAAGCGGTACTTTTTCATTGGCATTAGATGATCGATGTGTCCACAATCTTATTGAATTCAATCTGCATTCCATGTGCCATGTTGCCTAGTTTTGAGGAAAGTAAATTGCGTTATACCTGAGATGATCTCAATCCAAGCAGGGGCTCTTTGAGGCCCACCATAGACTCAAAAAAACTAAGCAGATCGAAGGCTCAAGCGGATGACACTATAGGAAGCAACAGTGATAATGATGCCTACCCTTGAAACCTTCCAAGGGCCCACCGTGATGCTTATTTTCCATCCAACCTATTCATAAGATCACATTGACATGGATGAAGGAAAAACACGAATATCAGTTGGATTAAAACTTTTTAATGGTGTGAGTTCAATCATCACTGTGTGTTCCACTTGAGCCTTGGATTTGACTCATTTTTGGGCTCATACAATCTGGCAAAATGGACAGATTGTGGATAAAACCCATACATCATTATGGTACCATAGAGCCCTTGCCCAGACCCAGTCCATCTAGGTGGGGGCTAGCCACAAACTCTGTAGGGCCCAACGTAATTTAAGTGTCTTATCCACACAATCCATCTGTTTTTATCAGCTAATTTTAAGCCATGAGAGTAAAATTGAAGCATATCCCAAGCTCAAGTAGACTACACATGAAACAGTGAAGATAATGATGTCCACCGTTGAAACCTTTCTATGGCCTCAGTGTTATTTATTTGTCGTCCAACCTATTCATAAGATCACACAACGAAGAAGATGAATGAAAAACACAAATGTTAGCTTCGTCTTCGAGCGGGTTAGGTGAGACCCCGGATCCAAGGTGGGTGGGACCCCTGGGGCTGACAGTGATGTACGTGCCTTAAATCCACACTGTCCAACCATTTTGAAAGCTCATTTTAGGGCATGATCTCAGAAATAAAGCTGACTCAAATCTTAGGTGGACCACACCACAGGAAACAGTCGTGATTGAATCCCCACCATTGAAAGCTTTATGGATTCCACCGGAATGTTTATTTCCCATCCAACCTGTTGATAAGGTCACAAACACATAGATGAAGAGTCCACACAAATATCATCTTGATCCAAAGCTTTTGTGGCCCACAAGAAGTTTCTAACGGTCAATCACCACTCTTTCCTGTACCATGGTCCATCTGGGATTTGGAACTGCTTCATTTTTTTTATCACGCCCTAAAATGAGCTTTCAATACGGTGGACGGCGTGGATGTAGTCACGTACATCACAGTGGACCCCACGTTTAGGGGCCGACCCACCTGGTGGATCCGAGGTCTCACCTAATCCGCTCCCCTGAAACTTCTGTCGCCCCCAGGAAGTTTTTCAACGGTAGGCATTCAATTCCACCGTTTCCTATGGTGTGTTCCTTGAGCTTTGAAGATCCTTCAATTTGGTCTTATACCCTAAAACTAGCTGGAAAAAAATTGATGGACGGCGTGGATAAGACACATACATCACAGTGGGCCCTACTCAGTACCCAATCGGCGTTCAATCCGCTTCCGGTTTTGAGTGGGTGTAAACCGTAAACGTTCGAGTGCCGGCGTATCAAGCGTCATACGCGCCAGAGTATCAAATAAACTCTATCCTATGACTCGAGCCTTCGAACCCTGTTTTCTCCTTCTTTGGAACGGGTTCGGGACTACCTCCTCCTTCCAGTCTCTCTCCCTCTTCCTCTCTCGATTTTGTGTATTACTCTTTCAATTATCTGGGTGTGATTGTAAATGCTTTCGTAGCTTTTTTCAGGAAAAAAGGGAATGATTTTCGTTGCCGCTAAAATCTCTTCTCATTTTTCTTTCGTTGTAATTTTTCAGGTGTGACGCGATGAACCCATCAGGTGAAGGAAGGCACGACGACGATTCCGCACTCTCCGAATTCCTCTCCTCTCTCATGGACTACACACCTACCGTAATCCATGCTCCCCCCTATCTCTAGAAGTGAATTTCCCTTTCTGTCCCTCCTTTTTGTTTATATTTTCCTTTTGTGACAGATCCCGGACGAATTGGTCGAGCATTACCTTGGAAAGAGCGGATTTCAATGCCCTGACGTTCGATTGTAGGTATTTTCTCCCATTTCTCTCTCTCTCTCTCTCTCTCTCTCTCTCTCTCTCTCTCTCTCTCTCTTCTGTGATTTTAGGGTTTTTTTTTGTTATTAAATCAACTACAACCCTTTTTAATGCCTTTAGAATCTTAGTTTCCACTTTTGCCCTGGAGAAATTCTTGTAAAAGATTGGTCGTTGGTGAAGTTACCCTACAGCCGATTGTAGGTAGGGGTGACGATGGGCTGGGCTGCCTGGCTGGCTTGGGCTTGAAATCTAGGCCTGTTGTGGCGGGTTGGGCTGGGCCAGGGCCAATGATGAATTGTGCTTTCCTGTACCATGACGAAAGCATTTACTATTAATCTATGGTACATAGGTATTAATAGTGTAGGCTATATATATATATATATATATATATATATATATATATATATATATATATATATATGGAGAACTTTGATACTCTGGTTGAGTATGGTAGATGAAACGCAGGTACTTACAAATTGTCCAAATTGTGGACTCCAGTTTAGATTGGTGAACTATACATTGATGCAATCATTTAAGTCCATGCATGTGGTGGATAATTGTTTGGGGCACACGCTTGGTTGATGAATGATCTTATTCGACAGGTGTGGCATAGAAAAACCTTGGTACTTTGTAAGAGCATGATGATTCATGAACATGCGCTTGCCAATTGTAAACTAATAATACTGGAAGCGTATATATAGCTTATCTCTAACTTGTAGGGTGGGCCCTGGCAAGTCCTAATCCAGTCCGACCTTGTACTGGCCATGTCACAGCCTGGCCCTCTAAGGCGAGGGCCAGGGCCATAGCTTAGGGCTTTAGGACCGGGTTAGTGCCAATCTCAACTTGGCCCTAGACCAGCCCATCACCACCCCTAGTCGTAGGCATAGTGACAAGTCTTGCTCTTGGTGATTTCTTGGCTTGGAAATTTTTTGAGAGAATTTCAAATTTTGAGTTTTTTCTTGGGATATTCCCGAGAAAACTACACCAAAAATATTTAAAAATATTTATTGTAAATTATGAAATAAATTTAAATTTAAATCTATATATTTATATAACAAATTCTTTAACATCTTACTATTTTTAGAGTTAATATCATCATAATTTATAATCTTCTAGATTCTCAAAATCTCAGCGATATTTGTCACACTGGTTGTTGGTGATTAGTCCTCTGAAAGAAAAGCCATAAAGCCCTGTTGGCATGGTTAATGGACTCCACGACTCGGATTGACTCATTCAGCCTTGATTTGAGTTGGGAGTCCCAAGTCGAGACGTCAAACTGGATTGGATCTGACTGAGTCCTAGCCGTCTCGAATGAGTTGCAAGGGACTCATTTGAGTCTTTCAACCCTGCCTGCTATAACTGATAATGGGAACTGTCGCTCTTAATCGTGTTATTTAATGGAAAAGGCCTGTGGCAGTAATGGCTGACCGTTTTCTATTGAACTAGTTTCCTTGAAACAATGATGTCATCACACCGTGGATTATAATGGTTACCGGGGGGCACTTTCAGTTTCATAATGGGCTGATTCTGTCATATAACAGTAATGCCAATAGGCTTTTACGGGTCATAACACTGTTCTTTTAGTCATTACTGAATATAGCTGTTTCTTAAACCATAATGAAATTAGGTTGTGGACTACATGGCTATTTTATTTGGAAAAAACGGGCAGCTGTTTCTGGTGGGCCGGATGTTTTTCCATTTCCCACTTTCCCGTTTCATAGTTGTGTCTGTCATTTAATGGCAATGTTGGGTGGCTGCTATTGTGTCATGTACTAAGACTCTGAATCAATCAATCAATCTATCTATCTACACACATACACAAAATATTTTGAAAGAAAAATTAGAAAATCGTGACTGGTAGAAACACATGGCAAATGGTTTCATGCACCCCAAAAGTAAAATAATGGGCTATTTCATGCCAATCCGAGCCTAACTTTAGTAGTTCTTCTTCTAGCAGGTACAAGTTACACATCACCACCACCACCACCACCACCACCATCATCTAAGCCTCATCCAACTAATTGGGGTCGGCTAACATGAATCTTCTTCCACCATTCCACTCTATCAAGTATCAAGGACTATATCCTCAGTTAAGTCACATGTCATCAAATTTTTTCTTACTACCTCCACTCACCTCCTTTTGGGCCAACCCCATGCCCTTTTAGAGCCTTCAACTTGAGCCAACTCACTCCTTATAACTGGAGCAACTCTTGGTCTCCATTGAACATTCCTAACCATTTATGGCGAGCTCTCCCCATCTTATTACCTGTTAGTGCGACTCCAAAGTTCCCTCAAATGCGTTCATTTTTAATTATATCCTTCCTCCTCTTGCCACTTAAGCATCTCAACATCCTCATTTCAGCTACACTCATCCTCTAAACATGTTATCCTTGACCGCCCAGCTTTCTTTCCATAAAGCATGGCTGATCTTATAGCCACCCTATCAACTCTCCCCTTTAGTTTGATTGGTATGCGATGATCACATAAAACTCTAGAGGCACATCTTCATTTCATCCACCCAACTCTAATTCTATCAGCAATATCCTTCTCAATCTCTCTACTCTCACGAACTATCGACCCAAGATATAAAAAATGATTGTTTTAGGGTACTTCTTGGCCGACAATCTTAAATAATTCCTTGTGTCCACCCTATGTTTACTTAAATTGCATTTTGTATCCTCCCTTTTAGTTTGATAATTCAAAGCCTTTAGATTCTAAATCATTCCTCCATAGTTCTAGTTGCTTTTACCCTCTCCTCATCGTGTCAGTTAAAATTATGCCATCTGCAAACAACATACACCTTGGGACCTCTTTAGTGTAAATGCCTTGGTATTTGTCTATAACCGATGCAAAAAGAAATGGGCTCAATGCTCCCTAATATAAGCCTATAGTAATTGGAAACACACTTGTTTTTCTACTAGTGGTCCTCACATTTGTTTTTGCTCCTATGTTCATATCCTTAATCATGTTAGTATATCCTCTTGAGACTAATTTCTTTCCCAACACCCACCAAATTATGTCTCAAGACCATGTGGAGATCCTTCCTCCTCTCCATATATTCCTCCATTAGTTTTATAAGTAGGAAAATATCCTCAATGGTTGACCATCCTAGCATAAATCCAAATTGATTTTCTAATACATTCATCTCGTGCCTCAATATTTGCTTGGTCATTCTCTCTCAAAGTTTCATAGTATGAGTCATTAAGTCTATTCCATGATAGTTAGTGCAGGTTTATATGTCTCTTTTATTCTTGTAAATAGGTGCCATGGTACTTTTCATCCATTTGTCTGATATTTTCTTTGATCTTACAATCTTGTTGGATAACATTGTCAACTAAAATAATTCAATATCTCCCATGCACTTCCAAAACCTCCATTGGCATACCATTCGGTCCTACGGCCCATCTTCATCTTTCTTAAAGCTTCATTCACTTCATATATTCCAGTCATACGAAATATCTATGGCTTTTTGCCTCGTTTGAGTTTATGCTTCCTTCTATTCACAAGCTATTAGAGTGATTGTTATTTAACAGGTTCTGGAAATAGCTTGTCTACCTTTCCTTAATTTCATCATACTTAACTAATACCTTTGGTCTGTGCTTTTAATGCATCTAACATGATAGGTCCCAATCCCCCTCAATTTATTGTATACATCGTCATATGCCTTAAGTTTAGCCTCACTACTCTTTTAGTTCTTTTGGCGTTTTTATATTCTTCAAAATCTCCCTCGCTTCTAGTCCCTTACCCAAGTATTCCAAAAGGGTTACGTTACAACTTACATCACGGTAACAGTTTAACCAGTTAGTGATACGGGTGTGTAATGTGCCACCCTAAAAAAAAAAAACACACTGTAATGATGGTGCCATAACCGATTTCCAGAAAAAAAACTGAAAAACATAACTTTTTCTTCTTCTTTCCAACTCTCTCTCTCTCTCTCTCTCTCTCTCTCTCTCTCTCTCTCTCTCTCTCTCCCCTCCTTGTTCTTCTGGCCCTTTGCAACTCTCTCTCCCTCTCTGCCTTTTGAAAAGCAATTGTAGACGACTAGACGTTGCTTCCTTAGAACCATGTTTTTAAAAAATCTGTCCGTCCAACCAACTGGACCATAAGTTTTGGTCCATCCACGATAAGTTCCAACCTTTTATGCATGTGAAACATCTAATCCATCCAGTAGGTTGGCCCCATCATGAGGATCACTTTTTACAAAATTTAGATATATGCCACCCATTGAGTGGGCCACACTTGTATGTTTTTATTTATCAATGGCTAAAAATTATTGTCTGTGGTGTGGCCCACCTAATGAGTATATATGGATGATTTTTGCAATCGGAGACCCTCATTTTGGGGCCAATCTATTGGGAAGGTTGGATTTCACATGCACTTAACTAGTTGGAAGTTATCTGATGGGTGGATTGTACCTTGTGGTCCAACTAGTTTGATTTGAGAACCCCCCCTCCTTATATGATACTCTATAGGTGTATGATGCTTGATACACTTGCACTTAGAAAATTGTACACATGGCATATATTAACTCAAAATTAACCAATTAAATTAGGAGACCCACTGTTGATAAGTCACAATCCCAAAATCAAATTGTTTGACTGGTCCTAACCGCTGGGTGCGCCCAGCCCATGCAAGAATGCCATGCAAGGGCAAAGCTATTGTGGTGGGTCCTGCCTCACAAGAAATTAATTTAATATCACGTGAGCCAATGGCCCACATATCTAATTATTGTTTGCGGATACTTGTTTTCTCAGATAGGACTATTAGATACTTTTCATTCATCATCATCCAGTAATTGTCCATCGATCTGATAGTCGAATGATGAAAGAAATATAATTATTGGCCAATCACATTAGTGGGATGAGTGCCAATTGGTTGTCTGGATTTGAGGCATCGAGTGGTCCCCCAAATTGGCCCCAAGTTGGCGGCACTATTCATTTGACTTAATTTTAATTTTTTTCTGAAAATTTATTTAGAGAAATGATGTTAAATGCTTAGGGATATGCATTAGTGGGATGGGTGACATAGCTTGCATGAATTTGAGGTCGATTTGTGGGCATTTGAGTTCCTCCCTAGATCGGTAACACTACTCATCCGAATTTAATTTAATTTTTTCTTATATATACTTGGGATGAGTGATGTTAAATGTTTAGAGATATGCATTAGTAGGATGAATGCAATATATTACATGAATTTTGGGACTA
The DNA here is from genome assembly GCA_003013855.2 of Liriodendron chinense. Classification (NCBI taxonomy): domain Eukaryota; kingdom Viridiplantae; phylum Streptophyta; class Magnoliopsida; order Magnoliales; family Magnoliaceae; genus Liriodendron; species Liriodendron chinense. The sequence continues at coordinate 3,050,391 of ML058438.1, read as the reverse complement.
TTTGGGGGCATTTGAGTGACCCCCTAAATCGGTGACGTTATTCATTCAAATTTAATTTTAATTTTTTCTTAAATTTTTTGGGGGAAATGATGTCAAATGCTCAAGGATGTGCATTAGTGGGATGAATGTTATAACTTGCATGAATTGTGGACCAATTTGGGATCAATCTAAGCCTTCTAGGTTAATAAAATCATCAGACAGGCCAAGATAGAATTCTTACCAAAGAATGGACCGTAACACTCTCATAAACATATTCAAAACCACAAAAGAATACATATTTGGAACCCTATTTATGATTTTTCCAATATTTTGTTGGGATTTTTTTTTACCGTTACGCCCTCCATTATGCATAATGGTAAAGGTGGGGACTGTTACACCCGCTGTTACCGTTACAACACACCTTGCCCTTACCAAGTTTGAAACACGATTGCCTTTGGACTTCATCATTCCTTCAATGAGATCTTTCTCAAAAAAAAAAAAAAAAAAAAATCCTTCAATGAGTGACTTTTCCCTTCAGATATTATCCTAAACTTCTTTTACCACTTCCGTCAACATTTTCCTTTTTCTATAAATTTATTACCGAGTAACAACTGTTTTCTCTCCTATTAAATTCCACCACATCATTCTTGGACACCTATTAATTTCACTCCCCTATTTCCATTTCTTAATGTAAACATATATAACCATTGACCTTTGCTGTGTACTCAAACTCACAGTGTTTATCATTTTGTCTTCTTAAGCAAGAAAGAAGCCCATTTGGCTTATATATGATCCACTTTTGAATGTTATTAAATAATTAATCTCTTTTTAAAATGTGTGGAAAATCATTGCATCTAGATACAAGGTTCAGGAGTGCGGATGGTTTGTCAAAAATTCCTCTAATTACAGAGCTTCATGAGCTTGGAGAGCGATTAGGGCCACGCAACATTTCATTTGCCCGGGTGTAGTTTTAAAGGTGGGAGGGGGTTCGCGAACTCAGTTTTGGGTTGATATCTGGTGTAGTGACCAGCAGCTTCAAGTTTTGTTTCCTGCTATCGCGGCTCTTGCTCCAGATAGATTTGTGCGTGTGAGCGATTGCTACTTGGTTGTCGGGGGATTGATAGTGTGGAAGTTCCATGTCGTAGGAACTTGACTGACATTGAGTTCAAGGAGTATGTATCCATTTTGGCCGTCCTTCAGTCGTGCAAGATAGAGAGGTTAGAGGAAGACAAAAGTCTTGTGGGTTGTCTCGAGATCTGGGAAGTTCTGGGTCAAATCGCTTCATACTATCATTTCTCTGAAGCCTTCCTCTCCGTTCCCTCCCCACCCGTTTCACCATTGGTTTTATGGGTCTCCCCCAAGGGTTGCAGCTTTTATTTGGTTACTGGGGCAGAAAAGAATTCTAACAATCGACAATCTCTAAAGAAGAGCGATGATTCTTCCTAATGTTTATCTCATGTGTTTGGATGGTGAGGAGACGATCAACCATCTTTTTATTCATTGCCTTTTCGCTAAGACAGTTTGGGATCATTTCCTTTCATTTTTGAATGTTCACTGGGTTATGCCGAATTTTGTGGTGGACTTGTTATGGGCGTGGCATGGTGGTAGAATTGACAGGGACCATAAGGTTTTTTTTCGGCTATTAATTATGGCAGTACTTTGGGCCATTTGGAGAGCTAGGAATGACCATTGCTTCCTGAGCGTGGAAGTGGGGGAGGCCGAGGTGATCCTTAATGTCAAAAGGTTTGTGAAGGACTGGGCGGCTTACGTTTAGGCAACCGTGGCCGTCTAGCTGTGTTTTGTTTTCTTTGGGGTCTTTTGTTTTGGGGCTTGTATTCTTTCCTCGCTTTGCGAGTTTCTTCTAATAAAGTTTCAGTCAACTCTAAAAAAAAAAAATGTGTTTGCAAAGCTAGATTGTATGCTATAACAAAATCGAGGCTAGCTCTCATCCATTTTTATTCGTTAGGGAACTGTTATTTCCCTTCCCCATTCTCTACTCGGATGATTGTTGCCTGCGTGAATTCTATTGTTGTGGGTTCTGTGCCGCGGTGATATGGACTCGACCTGCTCCTACCCACCCCGGGGTATCATAGCATGTCGTGGATAAGGGGAGACACATGACGTAACAACTCCCTTGGTTGGGTGCTGTGCTGCCCTGCCTTTCGATCGATACACAGTTGAGGAGGCCGATCACAAATGCTACAGGTGTGGGAGCGATCCTGGTTAGGGAAGCTAAGACGGTGCCTCGCATATGGATGCTCTCGAAACTAATTCACTTGAGTGATGAGACATAGGAGAGTGGAATTTCGTGTGTAGGGGTGAAATTCAGAGATCTACAAAGGAACGCCAAAAGCGAAGGCAACTCTCTGGGTCCCTACAATGCTGGGGTGCAAAGCATGAGGAGTGAGTAGGATTAGATACCCTGGTAGTCCATGCCATAAACGATGAGTGTTCCCCCTTGGTCTACGCGGATTAGGGGCCTAGCTCACATGTGAAATGCTCTGCCTGAGGAGTACGGTCGTAAGACTGAAACTCAAAGGAATTGACGGGGGCCTGCACAAGCGGTGGAGCCTATGGTTTAATTCGATACAACACGCTAAACCTTACCCTTTGAGTCCCTACAACGCTAGGGTGCAAAGCATGGGGAGCAAGTAGGATTAGATACCCTAGTAGTCCATGCCAAGTGTTCGCCCTTGGTCTATGCGGATTAGGGGCCTAGCTCACACGTGAAATGCTCCGCCTGGGGAGTATGGTCGCAAGACCAAAACTCAAAAGGAATTGACGGGGACTTGCACAAGCGATGGAGCATGTGGTTTAATTCGATACAACGCGCTAAACCTTGCTGGCCCTTGACATGTCCTTAACGGGCTGATACTGACTTTCATACAGGTGCTGCATGGCTGTCATCAGCTCGTGTCGTGAGATGTTTGGTCAAGTCCTATAACGAGCGAAACCCTTGTTTTGTGTTGCTGAGACATGCGCCTATGGAGAAAGTCTTTGCAACTAGAGTGAGCCGAGGAGCCGAGTGACGTGCTAATGCTACTCATTGAGTGCCGACACGTAGTTGTGCTGTCAATAAGAAGGGAGTCAACGCCTTTCGAAGCACTCTTTTCTTCACTCATAATCATATCCACTACTATCTTTTCCTACATGACTATTTATGTATCCTCCTGGTAACCTCTTTCCATTTGGCATTCCTTGCATTAGTTTGTCCCTATTATGTCTTTATTTAAAAGTCTTGGCTAAAGTTGCAAATAGGATTGAAAAAATTCAGCGGGATTTTCGTTGGGAAGGAAAAAATGATGAAGGTCATCATTATATAAGCCTTATTCCAACTAACTGGGGTCAGCTACACTAATCCTATTCCGCCATTCCACTCTATTAGGGCTTGGGAAGTAAGGAATGGTGACTTTAAATATCATCTGATGAAGTGGAGGAGGTTCAAAAACCCAAAGTTGAATAGGGGGGATTGGTATTGGTCAAATTAAAGAAAGAAACTGGGTCCTATTAATAAATGGTGGTTGGGCTTTGGCAATGAACATGGCTTATTGTGGAGGCAAGTTATTGCAAGCAACTATGAGAAGATGTGAGAGGTGGTTATCAGGTGTCTCGAGGGGAAGCTTTGGCATTGACTCATACGTGTGGAAGAACATTTCGGCCTTCGGCTAGTCCAATGAAGGTGTGGGTAGTGCCTTCATAAAAGGAATCAAATCCGAAAGTCTGCAAGGTTGATAGAATCAAATTTTTGGGTAGACTTATGGGTGGGAGATTCCCGTTTGGCTCAGAGATTTCCAAGGCTTTGTTGGATCTCTCCTAAAAGATATTCTAATTGAGTGTTTTGATATCCTGAGAGGTGGCTTTGAATGCTCTACTTAAGAATTTACTGCATGATTCAGTTTCTTTTAGAATTGTAGGTTCCCTCAGTAGCTTTTTCTTTCCCTTGGATGAGCCAGATGAAAGGTTGTGGGCTTACTTTTTTCCAGATAATTCTCTGTTAGGATTTCTTTTTGGACAGGAATCACTCTGTTAAGAATTTCATTATGTATCTCATTAAATTTAAAAAAAAAGCTAGTTATCTATCCCCTTGTGTGCAAGAGTGGGTATCGCTGGTGCGACCTTGTGTGGATGCTTTCGTGTTGCCAATAAGATTCTTACAATTGGTAATTTGAAGAAAAGAATTGGGCTTGACCTAACGTTTGTTACATGTGCTGGGAAGGCTAGGAGTTGGTTCATTATTTATGTTTACATTGCAGTGGAAATCTGGTTGTGATTCCTTGGCTTGTTCCATGTTGAGTGGGTGTTCCTGATCTCACTTTGTTTGCTATTGTTGAGTTGGTCTTCCAGGCATTTCCTAAAAGAGGGATTATTCTTTGGCGCATCGTCTTGCTTTGGCTCAAGCAAAATAGATTTTTTTTAAAGGTGCCTGCTTAATGGACTGATTGAAAGAAAAAATTAAAGTCAATTTAGTTTCTCAAGGTATGTTAGCCAAGGATTTCTTTAGCGTCTCTCTCGTGGTCATCTCTTGAAATTGGTTGGACACCATCAAGGACTATAGAAGAAAGTCCAAGAATAAAGTTGAGCAGGAAGTCACCTCCAGCCAATTGGTGGAAGCTGAACGCAAATGGGCCTTCATTAAGGCATCGCGGCCAGTTTGGAATAGGTGCGGTGGTGCATGATGAACTTGGTGTGATCAAGATGTCATTCTCTGGTTCAATCGGTATCGGAAATTCAAATAGTGCCAAGTTGGAAGAAGCAATTCTCACTCACATTAAGCTTATTTGGGAATCTTACAACAAGTGTCTTGTGTTTGAAGGTGACTTGAGGAAGTGCCATTTCTGTGGCTTCTTCCTCTTCTAGAGCCCCATGGAAAAGCCCTTGGTTAATGAAATTATTATTGTAGGTAGCAAGGCCGATCCTTTTTTTTTTTTCTTTCATTTCTGCAAATTCAAATGTAGATTATCTAGCTAAAAGTGGGTTGGTGAGTTCTTCTCTTGTATCGACAATTATTCTCGATTGCCTTAAAGGATAGCTAGAACCTTTCCTTTCTTGTTGTTAATATAATAAAATTCAGTGTTATATATAAAGCAATAGAAGGAGAGAAACAAAGAATATTCAAAGATAAAGCGCCCTCCTTGTAGTTTCTCTTAGAAAAGATCACCTCATCCTTTGTGAGTGGGGAAGCGCATTTGAAGTGTTCAAAGTGGTCCCTTTTCTATCTTTTGTGAATGAGAAGTGACGATTGAAAAATCTCACTGCCCTCCCGTCAAGGTGAGGGTCTTGGACTGTCTCCATTAGGTTGTTTGAAGCTAAATGTTGACGGGAGCTTTTTGGGTAATCCAGGAGAGTTCGCCATTGGGGGAGCTATAAATGATGAACATGGTGTAACTAAGTTCACCTTTTCATCGCAGGTGGGGATGGGAAATGCAAACAGAGGGGAATTGTTGGCTTTAAAATGGGAGTAAATTTTTTTGTGAATTGAGCGAGTCCTTGATGGATGAGGTTAACTTGACCTCTGCAATTGCACAAATGCAGGGAGATGTGTTCCCCCTTTAAAATTTTCATTTAATCTAAATGACCTGAGCTTAGATTCTGGCATATGGAAATTTTCTTTCATTGAGTCCCTAGAAAGGCCAATTGTATTATCGATTCTCTTGCAAAGGAAGGAGTACATAGATCTTCTCTGTATAGGGATTCCTATCCACTGCCTTGATGGACCTTATATTTGCTTTTCTGAACAAAATAATTTGGTCGCCAACAATAAAAAGAAAAGAAATTCTCTGGCATTTGAAATCAAGAAGAACAAGAGAACGGACATAAAGAGGTGCAGAATGAAGTGAAGGGTTTTGTCATTACACTGCATATATACCTCCATAATAGTAGGTGCATGGGAAGCAGGGCAGGCAACAGTCCCAAAGGCAAGGGAAAGAGTTCCATCACTACCAGTTCCAGTTTCGGAAGCAGTGAGTTTCTCGTAGGGACTCTGGCAAGCAAGGGGAAGCAAGGCACAATCAGTTAATGATGCGGATATCAGTGGTGCACCCTTTAGAGTGTACCAGAGGAGGCGACGTCACAGATCGAGTGTTGGAGCAGATGAGCTGATGTGGATGGACATTGGGCTCATCGGGCCATTTCATTGATGGACCACGAATACCTCACACGTGTACATATACATATGGAGGCTTCTTTCGTTGAAAATGTGTGCGGGTTGCTGATTTGGAGCTTATTGACCATGGATCCAAGTTTGGATGGCAATCAGACCGTTAGATTCTTCCGATCGGGCCCATCCAACCTTTGGATCGCCTCGGGCTCACTTTGGTGGCCCATTTCCATTTTTCTTTGTTTTATTTATTTTAGTTATATTTTCGGATTCTATGGACGATTCAGGTGTTATTTTTTGGATTAGGGTTTAGTTTATTTTCACGTTTGGACCTCAAGGACACATGTAATTTCATTCCTTTAGTTTTTCTATAAATTTAAGAGGGGGGGCTTGGAAGCCCTTAGCTGAGTTTTTATAAGAAAAAGATTTTTCCCTCGAAGTTCCTCTTCGTGTAGGTTAGGGTTTTAGGATTGGCCCTAGGGTGTTTGAGGATTCCACCCGGAGTTTCTTGTTTTCTCTTCTTTTAATCTTTAAGATACGTGGAAGGTAAGATCGTTCTTCTTTCTTTGTGGAAAATCTTTATCCTATCCTTCCCGAAATCAAGTCTTTTCTCTTTTCCTCTTTCTTTCATCTTCGCCCCTTTGTGCATGATTGGTAAAAACGAGATTGCTGGCCATGAGAACTTGATTCAGACTTGAACGTGGGGTGGCCTATGCTAGGGTTGGGCATGTCCTCATATCCCTAGGTCCCATTTTTACTTCTTTATGTGCGTTTATGCTATGGGATATGATCCTGACGAATTAGCATCATCTCGTGGTTGAAATTACATAATCTCTTAGTTGATAATGGATATTTATATGACTTCTTTGCTTGAATGTCTATTTATTGATCTTACGTACATTTAGAATAGGTCATCGCATACCCCTGCATCAGTTAAGGATGGGAGCTGCTGCTTAAGTGAGTTGAGCGTTGAACTGAACGTCAATGTTACCCTATGCCCGACGTTCTAAGTGGGCATAGGCGCATGTTCTCAAAGGTGGATCTTCAAAGTGGATACAACCGTCATTATTGGGGTAGGGAGACGAATGGAGGACAACGTTCAACACAAAGGCAGGCTTGTACCCTAAGGATGCAGGAGTAGAGGGCCCTTTATAAACGTATCAATAACCCAAACCAAGCAATATAGGTTAGGTTGGTGGAGCTTTCCTCTAGCATGCTTATTCATGTTGCTGGAAACCCTGTTCGAAGTGACATATAATATTGGTCTACGGGATTGTCGTTACACTACATATATACCTCCATAATCTAATATGCTTATTCATGTTGCTGGAAACCATGTTCGAACTGAATATTGGTCTACTTCTTTATATGCACGCATTGATTCTGAACTGTGAACTTGACATAACTACTTTTCCTGTTCAACATTTCAGTCGTTTGTGTTTTCTTATATAGCAAAAAAAAAAAAAAAAGTTGTAATCTTTTAGGTTTGTTGGTCGCTTCTCTCTGAGTTCTCAATGTGCATAGCTCATGGGGTATTGCTTTAACTTTTCTTGCAGAATCAGGCTGGTAGCTGTTGCTACACAAAAGTTTATTGCAGAGGTTGCGGGTGATGCTCTTCAGTATGTCGCATCTTGTTTTACTTTGACATTAGTTTTGTCTCATCAGTTTGTCGTTTTTCTAAACGAGGCTATCAATGTATTATTGTTGTGTTCTCCCTGCATTTGACATACTTTATGCTCATAGAGACCAAAATTCTTATGAGATTTTAGAGCTATTTGCATGGGCGAATTAAAGTACAAACCTCAAAGATCTTGAAATTCTTATAAGATATCAAGAGCAATTTGCATGTTTTAAAGTATACACATGGTATGCAAAAATGGTTATGTAAGGGGTGTTACAGCCGTTATGTAATGGTAATGGTGGCTACCGCTATGTGTTATGGGGTGGTAATGGCTGTTATAGAAGAAAATAACCCCATAACGGCTTAAAAAAAAACAGCCCTGTAACGGTCTGTTTCGGGGCCAATACAGTTTTTTTGTTTTTGTTTTTTTTAAGAGACTGGAATGTAATGGGCGTTATGGGCCATGTCGTAATGGTAATGGTGGTGGCTGTTATGGCCACTGTTACCATTACAGAATACCTTGAGTATAATTGTATAAACCTCTTTCTAATCTAAGCAAACACACGAGGAAGAAAGACTCATTTAGGGTTGTTTGGATTCTCACAAAGTCAAGTAGTGCAGAAGCTTTTCTGGCAAGACAGCTTGTTCGTAGGTTGTCAAACTCATTTTTGCATGTCTGGCCCAGCAGATACACACCCCGACATGTGCTAGCGTGGCACTTGTATATGAGATCCAAGTCATCCATTGGGAAGTGCCAACATCTAGTTGTGCCCTGGGCCAATAACCAGACTGGTTTGCTCATCAGGTGGGGACGTGTAGGTTGTGGACTGTTTTTTTAACCATCCATCTCATTCCTACATCATGTGAAGAGTGGACTCGATGATTTTTGGGCAAGGGCATCCATGTAATGGACAGCTTGGTTCTTGCATGTCCTGTTGCCATGTGCGGGCACATATCGCCTTGGGCTAACATGATCTTGGGATTAGTAAACCTCAGTGACATATAATCTAATAAGCATGACCATATTGATGCATAGATAGATCTTGCCATCATGTATACCATGCTCTTCAAAGTACTTTGAACGAAAATTTTCTTTTTTTGAGTGTTCTTCTGAAACAAGAAAAATGCAAATCATAAAGATTGAGACTGACAGCTCACTTCAAAGGGTCAAGCAGGACATTGCATTCTTGTGGTAGTGCTAGGCCCTGTTCTTCGTGTGGATGATTTTACGGAAGATATAGCTCTTATGCATGTATGCGGTTTGAGGGTTTTGAATGGGCCTGGCCAAGCTGGCCGAAGCATGTCCAAGTCCAGCACATGAGCCGAAGGACCTGAACGGAAGCCCATCCCGGTATGAAAAGGGCTTGGGCTGGGCCAGTTTTCAGGCCGAACATCTAAATACTCTGCTGCTCACGAATGTTACATAAGTTTGGGCCGGGCCCATCCTACTTGTTGGGTCTTTATGAGGATGAAAGCCATGTCCAGCCCAATTAACTATTAGGCCAAACACTCAGGCCTTGGTCCAATTCACATGCCCCAAAGCTCAGCCCAAACCTGACCCAGAATGGGCTGGGCCGGGATGGGCCGGGCTGGGCCAGTCCAAAATAGATAATTTATTGATGTTATCTTTATTGTCTATTTTAACCTATCCTAGCATTTTCTGAAGCTATTTCACTCTTTCTACTCTTGAACCAGGCAGTGCAAGGCAAGGCAGTCGTCAGTGGTCAAGGACAAGAGAGATAAGCAGCAAAAGGTGCAGTGGTTGTCCCCTAATCCGGTATTTTCTTGTTCTTATTATTTTATAGCTGTTCATACTCAAAACTGACTTTCACAGCAGGACAAGCGCCTAATCTTGACGATGGATGACCTCTCTAAGGCATTGCGTGAGGTAAGCAAATTTGAGCACATCATCAAATCTACATTCGTTTTGTATTTATCAATGTATGCTTACAGTTATCCATGAGCATGAAATATTTTCCCTCCATAGTGAAAGTGGATGTTGATTATAATCAACCTATGTAATAAACTAATAGATAGTGCTTGATTGTAATCAACCTATATAATAGACTATTACATCACGGCTGTGGGACTTGTTCTCTCATTCCTGATCCTAAGCCTGGATAAAGGAGGGTTGCGTCAGGTCAGCAGCCGGCATGAAACTTTTGCCATAACTTCCATTTCGGACAATATGACATTCCAAACCCTTGATAGAGTAGAATAGTGGAAAAGGATTCATGTAGGCAACCCCAATTAGTTGGGATAAGGCTTAAATAATGATGATGAGTGAAAGTGGAGGTTTGCTAGTGTTTCTCATGTGCAACCTCTAGATGGTTGCTTGTGCATCTTGAGCATCTTCACTCTCAATGGTTACTTGTTCTAGTGTGATTGGAATTGTCGAAATCATGGACTATCAAGCTATCTTACCTGATGTAGGACGGGTCGCTGACTATTTCATGGCCCAGATGGAGCAAAAGAAGACCGGACGGGGCCGAAAGTGATCCGGACCGTCAGGACCGTGAATCGGTCGTATCTCACAATCCGGAATGAGTTACGGGACGTATAATATATCAATTTGGGGTAGCTCGAGCTACCCCAAATTGATATATTATACGTCCCGTAACTCATTCCGGATTGTGAGATACGACCGATTCACGGTCCTGACGGTCCGGATCACTTTCGGCCCCGTCCGGTCTTCTTTTGCTCCATCTGGGCCATGAAATAGTCAGCAACCCGTCCTACATCAGTCTCCTCCACTTCGAAAGAACTCGACCCCGAGTTCTCGTCCAGCTTTGGTTCATGATATTCGTACAGATCTGCCACGTTGAAAGTCCTTGAAATCTCCATGTCATCTGGAAGATCAACAACGTAGGCATTGTCATTGATCTTGCGAATGATCGGTACCGGTCCAATCTTCTTGTGTTTCAACTTGTTGTAGGTCCCGGTAGGAAATCGCTCTTTACGTAGGTGGACCATCACCTGATCTCCTATTTCGAACACTTTGGCGCGCGCCGATGCTTGTCGGCCGCTTCTTTGTACTTCTCGTTCGAAGCCTGTAATTTGTTGCGCACATCTGCATGTATGTCCATGATTCGGTCTGCCATATGTTCAGCTGTAACGCTCATGCTCGAAAGCTTGGGCAGGGGAACCAAATCGAGTGTGTGACGAGGAACGCACCCATAAACAATCTGGAACGGAGATTTTTCTGTCGATCGGTTTACCATGTTGTTGAACGCAAACTCTGCTTGAGCCAGGGCCATGTCCCACTGCTTCGGTTTGTCACCTGAAAGGCAACGGATGAGATTGCCCAATGTGCGGTTGACGACCTCAGTCTGTCCATCTGTTTGTGGATGATAAGCACTGCTGAAGTGAAGTCGTGTACCGAACCGATTCCACAAGGCTCGCCAAAAGTGGCTAACCAACTTTGTGTCCCGGTCTGAAGTGATCGTCTTAGGAATCCCATCTAGTCGCACAACCTCTTTGAAGAAAAGGTTCGCAACGTGTATCGCATCAAAGGTCTTCCTGCACGGAATGAAGTGTGCCATCTTGGAGAATCGGTCTACCACCACGAACACTGAGTCCATACCGCGTTGTGTTCGTGGGAGCCCTAATATAAAATCCATAGATAAATCCTCCCATGGGGCATCTGGCACGGGTAATGGTGTGTAAAGACCTGTATTTTGAGATTGTCCCTTAGCGGTTTGACAAATATGACATCGTTGTACCGCCCTGCCCACATCACGAGCAAGTTGCGGCCAGTAATACCGCTCTTCCACCATCGCTCGAGTCTTATCTCGTCCTAGATGACCGCCGAGGCCACCGCCGTGCAGCTTGATAATAATTTTGTCCCATAACGAACTCTGCGGGATGCAAAGTCGATTTTCTTTGAAGAGGAAACCATCTTGAATTAGAAGGTCACTCGGGTGCCCTTCTTGGCACTTTTTTCATGCATCTGCAAAATCCTCGTCCTCGGCATAAAGTTTCTTGAGGCAGTCGAACCCGATCACCTCACTGCTCACTGTAATAAGAAGGGATGCACGTCGTCTTAGTGCATCTGCCACCTTGTTCTGCTGCCCTGATTTGTGTTTCAGAACGAACGTGAATTCCTGTAAAAACGAAATCCATCTAGCATGCATACGATTCACGTTAGTCTGAGTATTGATAAATTTTAAGGCCTGATGATCAGTGTACAGTATAAATTCCCTTTGAATAAGATAATGGCGCCAATGGCGCAGTGCTTGAACCACTGCATATAATTCAAGTTCATAGGTCGACCACTTCTGTAGTGCGTCGCTGAGTTTCTCACTGTAAAAGGCAACCGGCCTGCCCTCCTGAGAAAGGACTCCCCCAATGCCGACAATAGATGCGTCGCATTCTACCTCAAATAGCTTGTCGAAATTAGGGAGTACCAGAACCGGGATAGTGGACAACCGATGTTTAATTTCTGCAAAGCTCTTCTCAGCCCCTTCGGTCCATTGAAACGGACCCTTCTTCATACAGTCGGTAATCGGCGCGACGATACTGCTGAAGTTCCGCACAAATCGACGATAGAAGGTCGCCAACCCATGAAAACTTCGTACCTCATGAATGTTTGTCGGAGTCGGCCAATCCCGAATAGCTCGTACTTTTTCTTCGTCCACTCGGATACCCGTGGACGACACGATGAACCCCAGAAACAATAATTGATCAGTTAAAAAGCTACACTTTTTCAGATTTAAGTATAGCTTGTTGTCGGCCAACACTTGTAGCACTTTTCTGATGTGGGTCATGTGTTCCGTTTCATCCTGACTGTATATTAGAATGTCGTCAAAGTAAACGACAACGAAACGGCCAATGAACGGCTTCAACACTTGGTTCATTAAACGCATGAAGGTGCTTGGGGCGTTGGTCAAACCGAAGGGCATAACCAGCCACTCATATAGCCCTTCCTTGGTCTTGAAGGACGTTTTCCACTCGTCACCTGGCCTAATACGGATTTGATGGTATCCACTCCGTAAGTCCAGTTTCGAGAACACCTTGGAGCCCTCGAGCATGTCCAGCATGTCATCCAACCGCGGTATTGGAAATCGATATTTAACAGTTATTTTATTGATCGCGCGGCTATCGATGCACATACGCCATGTTCCGTCCTTCTTTGGGGTAAGGAGTGCCGGAACGGCACACGGGCTCATGCTCTCTTTAATAAGACCCTTACGGATCAGTTCCTCCACCTGTCCCTGTAGAATTTCGCACTCTTTCGGACTCATCCGATAGTGCGGTTGGTAGGGTAGACTGGACCCTGGGATAAGGTCGATGTGATGTTGTATGTCTCGCATGGGAGGCAACTCATCAGGTAACTCTGCAGGCCAAGTACTTCGAAATTCTTCTAGCAGCGGTTTAAGACGTTGAGGAATATTAGAGGATCCTGGCTCCTCGCCTTTTACCATAACAGCATAAATCTCGCTCGTTTCCTTTGATTCCTTAACAAACTCGCGAATGGTAAGGAGAGAGTTCCCCTCCACTTTAGAAGCTTCAGGGTGTTTGTCTGGTGTCATAGGGGCCAAAACAATTTTTCGACCATCCTTGGTGAACATGTATATGTTTTCCCGTCCACTGTGGGTCACATCTCGATCCGATTGCCATGGCCGCCCAAGTAACATGTGGCAGGCTTCCATGTCAACCACATCACAGAGGACCTCGTCCTTATAGCTTTGATACCAATGACGCAGGGAGGACGTGGTAGGTCGATCACCGTCTCCCTAACCGATAGTTTCTCGAATCCACGAGAAGAAATAAAAGATAAAAAAAGGAAATAAATTCCGAATAATTGATTTATTGATAATTGAATGAATAAAAACCGAATTACAATGCATATAAATAGGAAACTAAACCCTAGGTAAAGTATCAAAATCCAACTCCAACTAAAACTCCTAGAAAACGCAACTTACTATAAATAGTAAACTTACTATTTATAGAAGTCGTTCAATCCTACTAGAACTCTTGGTTTTCGGCCAAAAATAGAAAGTTATCAAACAGCCTCAACCACGTTGTTCTACGAAATATTCTAAGCCCTTTTCATGTTGGGCACTAACTCTAAAACCCTACAGATGCAAAGTCATGATCGAATTAAAACTTACTATAAATAGTAAAAATGAAAATAAACTAGCCTAATGACCGTCGATACGGTCGATTCTCGCGATTTCGGGTTGGGCAACCCGGCGTAGCTGGGTTGGTTGGCTAAAATAGCTCGAGCTGCCCCAAATTGATATATTATACGTCCCGTAACTCATTCCGGATTGTGAGATACGACCGATTCACGGTCCTGACGGTCCGGATCACTTTCGGCCCTGTCCGGTCTTCTTTTGCTCCATCTGGGCCATGAAATAGTCAGCGACCCGTCCTACATCATTACCTGTCATGGAAATGGATGGTTTACAGAAGCACTAATGGATAGAGAGCGAGGGAAGCAGGGAGGGAGTGCATTCACTGCAATTAATGGGATTTGGGTGGTCCATAGTTTCCCCCAGGAAAAAAAAAAAAATACAGAACAAGTGCCATGTTGCAGTGGAGATGCTTGTGATGAGAGAGCACCCATGCCTGGCTTGCACATGAGTGCCGCTAGTGAACATGAAAGTAATGTTATAGATACGTGCCCATTATGTCCATTCCTGTGAACATGTTCAACCAGTCCTTATACATACTCCCAATTGAAGATTGGCAGGACTGCTAGCCTAAAAATTCTATGTTGGTGACTGCTACTCAGGTGCATAGTTAGCAAAAAGGTGTACGGCCAAAAAAAAAAGGTACAAAAATACAGAGCATGGCAAGTTTGGGTTTGAGAAGGTTCCAATTGAATAAAATGGAATGAAAAATATGGCTATAAATGCACATGTGTATATATTATATTTAAATAGGATTAAATTAATAAAAACTTAAATTAAAATGATTAAAATGTCTATATGCATATAGGTAATTGAGTGGTGGCCAGTGAGTTAATATTATTCTTTACCTCTTTGAAATCCTTCCTTTTCAAGTTTTCCCTATATAAATTGATCCGTCTTTACTAAAATCTTCCACCATTTACTCGACTGCATCAATGGTGGTGAGTTGGTGACTACCAATTTCTATTTTCAAATCTTTGGCAAAAGTTTTTTTTTTTTTTTAATGCGTTGAAAAAAACATGTTTAGTTTGGTTTGCCCAAAACACATTTTTTTTTTTTTTATATGGGGCCTTCAAACATGTGGATGATCCCCCCCCCCCAAATTATGGAGTCTAAAATGAAGTTTTGCCAACTAAGGTGTGTGCTTCAGCTGTTGTGGCTATGCATGGATGGTATTTCTAAATGAGAGCCAAATACATGCAGGCCTGTGGGCAATTTGATGGGAGGGGTCAACCATGGATTGGACATGGCCTCTATCCACCTTGGTTGGGTGATCACAGCCATTCAAATGAGGGCCTGCAAAATGGATGGTTACTATGCATAGATACTATTATAAATAGCAGTACTTATGCAGGGCAGTCCCACCTGTGATCACGGTGGACCCTTGGATGGGAGGCATCAACTGTGAATTGCATGTGGCCCCTATACACCCGGATTGGGTGATCACAGCCATTCATGTGAGGGCTTGCAAAATGGACAGTAAGGCCATTCTGCTTGCCCCAACTTTTATGGTTATGATTATGCAGTCTTGTATTCTTGGGTCGTTTGCATTTTACAGTCACTTCAGTTCCTCCTATCCAATGGTCTTTGTCAATCATTGGTGAGCTCACTTTGGCCCTGCATAGGAATTCAGACTGTGATAAGGTATGAAGAATCCGAACTGAATCATAGCCATTATAAACAGAACGGGCATTTTACATTTTCTCACTCCTTTTTATTTATGGGGACTGCTAACTTCTCCAATTAGCAATGTAAGCTTTTCAATGACACATGGGACAGCCAAGCATCGACCCAAACTATCCATCCGTTCCATGCCACTAATGGCAAGCCATGATGCAAAAATGATGCTGATCGGATGATTCTAACCGCAATATCAATAGCATGAAAGATGCACTTGGTCAGATGATGCCATCCATCTCATTCAGAGGATTATGATCATCTGATCCAATGTGAATTTTGTATCATCACCCGCCACTTGTATATATTGAATGGTTACTCTGGACCAATGATTTGCCGCCCCATGCATCATTTGAAAGCTCTAGGGATGCTGCTATGATCCCTGCGGCCATTCACTTTTCCCTCTACCAGGAACTGATGTGTATCTTTCTTCATAAACAGTATGGCGTGAATATGAAACACCAAGAGTATTTCGCCGACAGCCCCTCGACTGGAATAGATCCTGCTTCAAGAGAGGAATAGCTATGCTTTGATCTGTAAAACGCGTCACTGTCGCTCCATTTGGACCAAGTGGTCATTTGCACCGTCGGAAACAATTGCAGGTGATCTTTGGTGTCTGTTTCTTCTGCCATCTGCTTCATTTTCAGAGACTTCTGTACTGCAAGAGCCTTGATACAAGTAATCTGTAGCAGTTAGTTTTGTGCATATACCATTTTACAGTAATTGTTATTATGTTGTGTGAAGAGGGGCTGATCCATTGCCTTTGGAGGCATGGTAGACATTGTTTATTGCACACGGCAGTAGGCAGTAAGGCATAGACGAGCAATGGAATGCTCATTCACCAGTTACAATAGTGCATGTCCCATCGACCAAAATTCACATTCATTGGATGATCCTAGCCCTTTGATCGGCACGCTTCATGAGCCTGTGTTGGATGTTAAAGAAATTCACCAGTTAGATGATGGCGATTGTAATCTGTATTGGACATTCTGAATAGGACCGGCAATGGCTGGGTCTGGGCCAGCCTGTGGTGACCTGGTTGTTAATTGGGTCAGGGAGTTGTGTCTGGTCCATTTAGTAATTCAGCCTTCCATTTCAGCCCAAGCCTGCAGGTTCGGGCCTTAGTCGAAAATTTTAGAAGATCTGGGTCCGGGATCAACCCATCTATTATTTGGGCTTTTAAATCCATGTCTATGGTTGACCCATATCCAGCCAGGACCGAGTCCCTATGGCACTGGCTCAGATTACTTAAAAGTGATATTTTCTGGTACATCACTATGGATTAGTTTTTCTTGTAACCATCCTGAGGGTCTGTTTGGACACAGCCTCCCAAAGGGCGCCCAAGCAACGTTTTGATCCAAATGGTAGCTGACCCGTTTGGCTGCACTTTCCGACGCTGGGAATATCCTGAAAATAAAAATAAGGAAAACGAAAAAAACAACCGGAATCTCCCAAAAATTAAGTCTTGGGCCCAACTTATGTTTGCCATTGCCCAAGAATCAGTTTAGGCGGGTATGTTGAATATGGGCCATTGTCAAATTTCTTTTAACCGTCCATTTTGTTTGGCTTGTGGCCCACCTGAAGAATCCACCGGCCTGATTTTTGGGGCCATGGGATCTACAATTAAGGCCAAGACAAGGGGCACATGGGTGGTCCCAATGCTTCTGTTCAAATGAGCATGAGCCCTCGAGACTTTGAGAGTCAAGCAAATCAATGCTCATGTGGCATGTGGGCCTTGATGTTAAACAGGTCATTTTCTCAGTTTGGGTGACTTACTCAAATGCCAGGACTCATTTGTTAAGCACACTATTAACGAAAGTGCAGCACTGGTGGCTCATGTCACGTGTGTGAGATTGAGGCCATTCATTAGATGGGCCACACCTTTACAATAAGAGATGCGCAATTGCCAGAAGATGACAGCTCTGGGATATTCAATGCCCAGTGATGAACGGATCATCCTGATATCAGCCCAGGGCATGTCACTGACTCGGATTGCCCACAGCTCAGGGCTAGGTGAGCCCAAGTCCAACCTGAAGACGAAATAGGCTCAGCAAGTTCCGGAATGAGCCTGGCCTGCTTAATGTTTCTTGAGCTCGAGATCCAACCTTAGTAGAAGTTTGTCAGATCCGACCAAGCAATTTCTTAATGATAGGTAATTCACATGTATACATGACAAGCTCAAACTTTTGGATCAAACCCAACGAACTAAGCCATCCAAGTTGAAGCCCAACACAACAGTCAGGCGTGTCTGACTAGCTGGCCCACCATATTGAGGCCCTTGTTCATGTGGGGTCCTTTTTTCTTTTTTTTTTCGAGGTTCTGAATGCAATAGGGAGGTCGTTAGTTTTGTACAATAGACCCGTTTTCAGTTTCTTTCAATGGCCCATAGTTCAGCAATCCAAACAGTCAGACGTGGGTCCCACAATTGGATAGCCCATACAACAAAATCTCCTAAAATGGGGAATACCTTACCCTTGGCCTTAAATTTGTGGTTAACGTATGGACGATTAATTGTATTGATAGCCAACATTCAAAACAGAGGCCTCAATATTCAGTAGCCAAGTGTTCCAATTTTTGGTGCATGCACTATACACAACCGAGTCGCTTAAGTTTTTGAGTTTCAGAGCCATCTTTATTGCATAAACTGCCATTTGCTAGACTTGACCCTGGATCTTTCCTCTTGTAGGTAGGGCTACAACTACTAGGTCGGGTCAGGTTGTCCAGGTCCTTGGGTTTTGGTTGAACAAATTTGGGTCAGGTTGGGTCGGTTGGCGATTGGGCTCAGGTTGCCCCTCAACCCGACCCAGCCTGCCCGAGTTGCACCCATACTAGTAGAAGGGCATGCCCTAACCAACTCAAATTTCGAGCTTGATGCAAATTCTACACACTTTGTTTACTAAGTTTCATCGACTACAGTTAGCCAACAGCTCCCCTTACTAGAGGAGATCCTAAGCTCGTGTCCACTGGTAAACAGTTTCAGTCAGGGCTAGATTTCAAATATAGTAAAAATCTTACTTAAGCTACACACACACACAAACCTTAATGACTTAGGAAGCTTAACTAATTGACTTCTATACCAACTCTTACTGTCAGGCAACCCTCTCTCAAAAAAAAAAAAAAAAAAACGGCTCAACTGTAAGGCCAGTGGAAACCCAATGTGATATGAAGAAATCGACGGGAACAAAACTGACTTGTCATTAATGACAAGCAAGCTTTTGAAGGGAAGCAATGCAGTTAAAGGAACACATAGGGAGAGGTATCTTTGGGGTGATTAAGCTTTTTATTTTATTTTTGAGGAATCGTAACAAAGACTCGGTCAGAATTCTAACAGTAGCCTAGTCATGTGAAAGTTCATAAGAAATCATATTTTTAAAAATTAAATTAAAAACTCTAAAAAGCAGAAGCTTATTTTTGACATGTAGTAGTAAAAGGGTCTCAACTTTCAAACCTTAAAAAAAAGGCACACCAACGCTCATATGTAGGCCCAACATGCATCTCACCCTTCACAGTTAGAAACCTCTAAGCAAAATATTCAATTTTACCGTGTACCTTCTGCATGTTACCATGAAGTTTCCCAAAATGTCCACTTTCGATGCCTTGGGTCAATAATTCATGAGAGTGGTGAGACTAAAAGGATGCTGTCCATAGAATTCAAGCTAGGTGGAAATGGAGATGTGTAACTAGAGTTTTATGTGATCACAAAGGGAAAATTTATAGGATGGCTATAATGCTAGCCATGCTTTATGCCAAAGAATGTTAGGCAGATAAAGAACAACATGTTAATAGGATGTGTAGTTGAAATGAGGATGAGTGGCAAGACAAGAAATGAAAGCATTCAAGGGAGTAATACAAATAGGTAATGAGGAAAAGTAGTCTTAGATGGTTTGGTCATGTGCAATGGAGACCGAAAACCATGCTGGTTAGGAATGAGTTGGTCCAAGTTGAAGGCTTTAAAAGGCCAAGGCCCAAAAGGAGATCGATGGAGGTAGTAAGAAAGACTCGATGGCCTATAGTCTAACTGAAGATCTAGCCCTTGATAGAGTGGATGCCAGAATAGGATTCATGTAGCTAACCCCAATTATTTGAGATAAGGTTTAGATGATGATGACGATGTACTTTCTATGTGTTTTGGTTCTTGATCAGGTCAAGTCCTTGTCCAACAGTGAGTTTCCATCACTAATGACTCTTAGGTGGGGGGCAAACCCAAGGGTATTCAATAATGGTAACGCTGACTGTAATGGCCAGCCTTATGGCTGTTATAATACAGGCCATTACAGCCAGCCTTGAGGAAGAGAATTTATTAGCCCCTTATCGGCCTGCTATGGGCCATTTGTTTTGTCAGAATGGTCGTTACAGCCGTGTCTTACATAAGGGCTCCCACCATTACCATTACATAATGGCGGTTACGTAATCGTTTTTTGAAAAGCATTGACACACCACCCAATTGTTAGGCGATGGTGATGGTGATGGTCCTTACCCAACACACGACCTAGTAAGCCAGATTAGTTGCAATGACAATTCAAACCGAAATTTGGTGTGGATCATGCAACATCATTCCCCTTCTTTATTTAATTCCCTACTTTGTCATACTGAGTTTTCTTTTAATTTTTAATTTTTGGTTTTTGATGAATACTTTGTTATACCGAATTTAGCACTATAGGCAGGACAATAACCCTTTTCCAAACTAACTATTTTCGCAATTAAAAAGTCTTGTTCTTATTTTAGGGACATGTTTTGACAGGTGGATAATGTAGAATGACTAACCTGACAATCACCAAGAAAAAAATGCAATATAGGGCACTGGCAATGCTATATCGGCGTTCCCAACTGTCAATTGATGAAAACTGCTACCCTTTAGAAGAAGGAAAAAAGAAAGAAAGAAAAGAAACCCATCATTATCATCATAGTGTCCTCCCAGATATTTGGGGTAGGCTTTTTCTCATGATTGCTTTGCAAAAGTTCAATTTCCAATCAACCATCCTTTACTCGGTTGACGCATCTAACTGGGTGGAGTTCAAGCACGTACCTATTGAAATGCATGGAAAAAAATACCGTCACTATTTTAACTGCTGACAACCAATTACAGAAAATACACAAATAGAATACATATTTTTGTTTTGGGTTCGGCACGCATTTGTAAGGGGTCCCAACACCAATCTTCACTATATGCCTCAACACACCCACATGATCACAGAAAGGCGGGTTTGGCAGGAGCAAAGCACATTTACTCACTAACCAACAATGAATGAAAGGAATGCATACTCATCGTACCTTAGTATTTACAAAAATTAGTTCACGGCTTCAAAACTTTTTGTATGGCATTCTGCTGTGCCTGTGTTAGACTCTGCAAATTCGATAGAACAAAGCCATGATATCAGACTAATAAGATGGTGAAGAGGCATAACCTCAAAAATGGAATACTTCTCAGGAAATGTTTGCTCCTAGGGCGTGAAATCCTACCTGGCAGAGATGATCAAATAGTGGTCTGTCGCTGTTGGAAAACCTTGCGAAGAAATCCACCATGTACTTTGCTAGATTAATCTGCAAATTACAATGTAAGAAGATAATAAAGTAAGATTGAAATGCCAAATAGAGCATTGCTGAGGAAACTGATTTTGTGGTGAAGTGCAAAACCTCATTAATAGGATCATCCCCTTTCAATATGTCATCTTCACAATCATCATCTTCGCTCTTTGATTTTATATAACACGAGAAAAGGACAGTTTTCAGACAATGGTAAAGAAGTTCATGCATATAAAAAAATACACACGAGAAACAAGAAAACGGATTGTGTTTTACAGTACCATATTCATGACTTTAGCAAGAGCATCAAGATGTTCAATGGTGGGTCTGGCAGTTGCAGAACCCATTGAATATAGCATATCTTGGCGAGGGTCAGTATCCGGGTCTTTAACTATCTCCCAATCACTATCCTGACATAATGAGTGGTGCATGGAAACAAATTTCAGTTCTCATTTAAAAAAAAAATCAAATCAAATATGACATCATCACCACCACCAACATAACCTTCTCCTGGCTATTTGGGGTTGATGTTTAGGTGAAATGTAAAGGTTGAAGTGCAATGACTACCTCATCATCTTCGCCATCATCATCCAGCTGTTGTTCTTGAATCTCAATCAACATATCTGCTAATAACGCAAGGATCTGTAAAGCCAAAACCACAAATGTTTTTAGTCACAAGAGAAACAGGCTCATCAATTTGCAACCCAGATTTATGAGAACTCTGCGAAATCGAATCCAAATCAACTAAGCAAATTTCAGTACAAATTGGTAGATTTTCAGTTATTAAAATCAGGTCTTTATCAAGACCATGTCGATTTTTTTCGAGTTGTTTAGCTGTGTCAACAGGTGTCAATACACTAGACATGCACAAACCCCATCTGCCAGCATCATCCAAGAAAGGCACACCTTGTCCCACCATTAGATGGCCAGGATCAATGTAACAAGTATTATTAATACAGAGGTCATGCACATGCAAAAGATCTGGGTTGGCCCGGTTTCCAGACCTGACTGACTACATGATTAATAAATGGGCTGGCCAGCTCCCAATTTTGACAACATGTTCTATCAAGGCCTGGTCCGGTTCAGGGTGCAGGCCTTCTTTTTTACCAATTTAGGTTGGGCCTGGACCAAAGCACAGAGGCTCAATTAATAAGTGGGCCATGCTAGGACCTCACTTTCAGGCCCAATTAAAACATGACCATTCACAGCACAATTGAAAATGGCAATATTCACAACAATATAGCCACTCAAATTATACCTTTGCAGGAAGGGGCATCATTGTCCATTGATCTGGGGCTAATTTTGCTTTCGAACGAGTGGTGATTCCTGCAGTTGTCTAAATACACAGATGAAGGTAAGTCTCAACGACTTTTACGAGCAACAACTAGATGTAGCAAGGTTTAAAATCCATGTACCGGTTAGGCCGATACATGCCAATACAGCCATATGGCTCATGGATGATATCGTTCCATATCGCATGATACGTATTGGTTTCAGACGATACTTTTAAACCTTGAGAAGTAGTTGGGTACTAGCCATAAACCTTAATGAGATGGCCTTGCACATATATTTTTCCCAATTCTACATGCCGTGTGGAGAGCAACAAAGCCAAAGCAGTTGTTGTAACTTTAATTTGGTATGATCCCTGAATTTCTCCTGCAGTTGAACAATAATAGCATATTACTCCAAAACTAATTAAAATTTACAATCTTGATTAAGATTGAAAAGAACTAATATTATGAAACAACAATAAAAAACCAACAAATTCAGAGTTAAAAAAGTATAGAAGGTAAGGCATAGATTGTCAAACAACCACTTCCTCTAAAAGCTTGAGCTGTTAGAGGATGGTGTATCAATGTATATCAAGGGACTCTAACACTCCCCCGCATGTGCGGGGTGGAACTCTGCACGGGAGCGTACCGGGCAAGGGTGGAGGGACACTCACAACTCACCATAAACGGCCCCTCGTGGGTAAATATATTACTGGTGATATATTTGCAACTTCTGGGATTCGAACGCAAGACCTTCTGCTCTGATACCATGTCAAACAACCACTTTCTCTAAAAGCTCAAGCTATTAGAGGATGGTGTATCAATGTATATCAAGGGAGACTAACATAGATATCATCACAAATGATTTTCTACTTCCACTTGACATTGCAAATAATAATTTAGAAAATAAGCATTGGGAACTACTCTTAATTGTATTTATGCTTCTTTGCCTTGTGCATTGCATATATCTCTACAATATATAATGGCAATAGCTTCACAAATTGGTTAAGAGAGGATAAATTCATCATAAAAATGTAGCTCCTTGGCAATGAATGGTTGAGATTTTACCGCACAAGGGATGGTTTAGATTGAACTCTCTTCCTTCACTTTTTTTAATGTATGCAGTCCAAGGTATTCAATAAATGTAACGGTGGTCGTAACTGACCGTAACAACCATTACATTCAAAACATGGTCCCCCTCCATCTAGGAGAATCCCTAATTGGAAAACAACTATCCCATAGTTGTAGGAGATTCAACCATCCTCCCATTACCTTGGTCACCTCATAGGTACATCAAATGCAAGGTGATTGATCGTAGGAGCTGAAGCATCCACATCAACAATCGAGGGAGCAAATGAGAAGTTGTTTCAAGCACGGGAGAGCATTGAAGAAGCATCTCAAGAAGGCGCATCAACATGGTTCAAGATTGTCAATTGAAAGAGTCCATATACTCTTTCCTTGTGTAGGATAGAGTATAGAGTTTGTAATCCAAACTTGAATAGGGTTTTGTGTAGGACCGACAACGGACACGGGTGTGTAGGTGTTAGTCTCTGTGGGAGCTTTCAGCGAAAGTAAACGTAGGGCCTTGGATTGGGACCGTAGTGGTTATTGGTTAGCTGATAGAAAACCAATTAAGTCTCTGAGGGAGCCACCGACACGGGTGGAAACGTGTTTCACAAACACGGGTGTGTACATGTAGGTTCTTGTGTAGGACCGAAGGTTTGTAGTAAACCTAGTAAGACTATTGTAAAGGGTTAGAGGTGAATCTATTGAAAACTCTTAAGATAATGAAATCCGGAACACTCGAGGAGAGTGCGTCCAGCGGGAGTGGAGTAGGCAATTAGCCAACTACTATATATCGTTGTGTTTGTGATTGTGAATTATGTACATTTCTATTTATGCTCATGAGTTGTATTGGTTGATATGAATACATAAATAGATTGAATGCTTAGTGTTTAACTCAATTGCACACACTTAATATATCATTATCTCATCCATAGACTAGTAGCTCAATCAGTTGAATCTTTTGTAGTCTATGAGAATTGGACCCTTATGCCTTAATTGCATTTAATTGGTAAATTAGTTTAATTAGGCAAAGAATTTTAAGTAGTCCTATTCACCCCTCTCTAGGACTTAGCCGTAATTCTAAGCTCCATAAGCTTCCGCGGAGCGTGGTGTCATGTTAGACAACTAATGCAATTCCATAAACATCAACTACCTACATTACAAGTAGCGCATGTCCTAGTGAGTAGTGACGCATTGACCAAAACACAACTTAGACAACACCAATTCAAATATTTCAAGAAATGGGTAGGAGCTCAATTGAACAAAGCATGAGCAGGAGCAAATTTGGGTGCAGGTAAGCAACTGTTTTCAAAATGTCTGGAACTCTAAATGCCGACAAAGAGGGAGATGGAGGAGTGGCATGTATGTAGAAGGTTTGTCCCATAGTTGTACGAAATGTGAGGGGAAGCAACAACTGATTAAAGTGAGCTTGGAAGCGCATATTTAAAAATGTTTCCAAGTATAACTGAGAGGAAGTGGTAGTGGAGCAGCACCTAGATATTGGATTCCTGCAGAGAGCTTCCTCCAACTGGAACGAGAAGTTGAATTGACGAAAAATCATATCAAAGATGGGAGGGGTACCCCAATGTGCATATCACCAAAAGAATAAATATTCCCAATCTGTTTTCATACTTTTGACAGGATAAAAGTGCAAACAGCAGTGGGACTCCTGAAAATTGTGCATCTAGTAGGTTGTACAGACATGCAACTAAGATCCAACCATAAGAGAATGCGTGCTTGAAGCACCAAGTAACAAGCAAATCCATACAAGTACTTGCATTTTCCTTTTTTTGTTTTGTGCTTTTCATGCTGAACTCAGGTAGGTCAGAATGAAGTGGCTGCATGCAAAAAGACAACAGTGATGTAGTTTTGATTTTATTGTTGATTCATTTTTTACAAACTTGAAGTTAGCAATTTTTTCCTTGTCAACCAACTTTCTGATTTTCTGAACCGAAGTCACAGGCATAAGAAGCAACAATAAATGGAAAAATAAAATTAGAATGATGATCTGGAATCAAGTTGAGCATAATACGTGCAATAAACTCAAGCAGATCCAACAAGGTGCAAAGTTGCCACTTCAAAGACTGTACTAGCTACACGGGCAGATTATCTAATTGATGTTTGCAAATAAATGCTCACCCTGATGTTTGGTCCATTCTGACATCACATAAGCAAGGGAATTCTCATGGCCTTCAGCTGGCACATTGATCAGCAAATCAATAAATTGTTCAACATTTGGGACACTCAGATGAACCTGGAGGAGAAAGAATTAAAAAGAATGAAAATACTCATAAATTATACAAAGATTTGAAATATAATCATCAAAGCTACTAATATTTCATGATATATTAGTGTGCATCCAGTCCAGTTTCAGTTTCAAAGTTCCTCAGCAAGTCTAATAAAAAAGAAAGAGGAAGCGTTTGATGCCTACTACTGTATTTTCAATTTTCAGGTGACTAGTCTAATTATGCATCCCTACCAGCCACTGCAAAGCACTAAGCCAGAGGAAGAGTTTGATGCCTACTAAGAGGAGGGTTCATCTTGTAACCTTTTAATTATTTGTCAGAAAATTACGTGCAACCAGTTGGAAGAGAAATATTTTAGCACAAAACTGATCATATAACCCAACATCGCAGAATGAGGGCGCTCGAGAGAAGCTGGTCACGAGGACGCTCAAAGGTAAGATTCAGGGAACGAGGACCACGATGGAATCTGCAGGTTCGCAAGAAGGGACGGATGGAGGCGGACACGTGTTATGAAGTAACCAAACGTGAGGAGAGACGAATTAATGTGGTAAAGCCGACACGTAGGGGATGTTAATAAAATATCCATACATGTGCGTGCGACCTGTATTTAAGAAGGGCATAGGGGAGCCTTTGACTCCTTTATCAGCCAGTGTGAGAGTGAGCTTTTCTACTGCAATGGAAGAACAAGATTTTGTGGAGATGGAGAGACTGGAAGAAGGCAGGAGCAGCCTGCAAAAGATCCAATACATCAGTTTGCCCATTGATGCAGATCAAGGTAGGACGACCACCCGAGGGCCGAAGTTGAAGAAGGCATTGAATGGATAGAAGTGGAAGCAGCCAAGACGGGGGAAGGGAGTGCAAGGGCTAAGAAGACGCTGACAACGTTCATGCCGGAAGAGGAGGCTGAAGGGTGTAAGGAGTTGGAGGGGTGAGAAGAGGAGGTTAGCAATGGAGGGGTGGGAAGGGAGTGCAAGGGCTAAGAAGATGCTGACAACGTTCGTGCCGGAAGAGGAGGCTGAAGGCGGTAAGGAGTTGGGAGGGGTGAGAAGGGGAGGTTAGCAATGTTGAGGAGGTAACAGACATCCTGGATGTAACTCCTATGCAGGCAGCGAGAGTGGAGGAGAACCCTACAGCTGACAGTACAGTTTCCTAGATTGACTCTAAGTGGACTTGGAGAGAGAAGAGAGGTGTCTATGTCCTGACAGAAGAGGAGCTACGATGGTGCAAGGATATGATTGAATGGGTGGGGAGATTGGTGGGGCTAACGTTTGGTGCAGCTTACGACAATGTCTGTGTTATTCCAGTTTGTTGAGGATAGGGGTGCTTGAGGCAGAAAGTAGCACATGTTCAGAAGCATAGGACTCCAATGGGCTAGAGGGAACTATTGAGTATGGAATGCTCGATTAACAGTTGGAAGAAATGGAGAGGTGATCGGTAAGTTGCCCAATGAAGGTCCTAAGCAAGAACCTAAGGGGCCTGGGGAGCAAAGACAGAGAATCAGCTCAAGGACATCTACACCAGATATAAAGCTCAAATCATTTCATTACAGGAGACAATGCTTGAGTCCTTGGATCAAAGATTGTTGGATTCGATTTGGGGGGTCAGGTATAAAGATTGGATTTTTCTTGATGTGTCCAAGACTATGGGAGAAATTGTGGTCACATGGAATGTGGAGGTTTGGAACAAGGAAGAATGGAGGTGTGGTTCCTTAAGTCTCAGTAGTTTTGAAGGATATGACACCTCTCGCTATTGCTGGCTGTTTACAATGGCATGTAGGCCGTGTCGTCCAGAAAACAGATTATAGGCAGACCTGGAGTCTATTAGGAAGAGGTGGTGATTATTGTGTTGCATAGGGGGTGATTGTAATGTAATTAGATTCACGCACGAGAAGTTGAACAACAGCCACATTACTAGAAGCATGAAAGACTTTGCTGAATTGGCACGAAAGACTTCGCTGAATTGGTGGGTCGCAATGAAATGGTTGGGGGGAGGGGAATTCACATGGACTAATGGGTAGGAGGCATCTATTTTATCACACCTCGACAAGTTTTTGGCAAACTTGGAATGGACGGATAAATTTCCATTAGTTCATCTACAGGGTCTCCCTAGGCACGTTTCCGAGCACTGCCCAATCTTACTAGAGACTAGAGGAAAGCAACCATTTCGGTTCGAGCTTATGTGGTTGGAGGTAGAAGGCTTTCAAGATCTTGTCAAGAATTGGTGGAAGTCATTCAAGAACCTGGGCTATGCAGGCTTTAGATCATGTCAAAAGCTAAAGTTACTTAAAGGGAAGGTGAATGTTTGGAGGAGGGAGGTATTCAGCAAGCGAAGGGGTGAGGCAGAAGGTATCTGAACAGAAGTACAAGCTCTTGATATAGACGAGGAAGGGGAAGTGATAATGGAGGAGAGACAGAAATGAGTAAAGCTAGTGGCAGATTACTCGAGCTACCTCAAAGCAGAGGAAATTAAGTGGAGACAACCGTCAAACGCTGTATGGCTGAAAGAAGTTGACAAAATACAAGGCTCTTTCACAACATAGCTAGCGCAAGGGCAAGGAATAATATGATTGTAGCTTGGTGGAGGAAGGAAAAGGGGTTCAAGAGAAGGATCGGGTTTTTACAACTGTAGTGTAATTCTATTCCAAGTTGTTAGCAAGAGGGAGTCCTAGGCTGGACAACTTGTCGTTCAAATAGCTCTTGGTTGCAGAGGCGAAATCTCTTGGAAAAACAATTTCTGGGGAAGAAATCAACAAAGCAATTGACGCATTAGGTAGGAATAAAGGGTCGGGGCCTAACAGATACCCTATGGCCTTCTATTAAGTTTTTGGGAAATAGTTAAAGGGGCTGTGGACTTTGTTAAAATGTCTTTTGAGAGAGGGCCTAACAGCGGAGATGGCAATTTCGTCATTGCCATCATCCTGAAAAATAAAGGAGCAGACACCCTGAAAGATTTCAAGCCAATCAGTTTAATTGGAAGCCCTTACAAGATTTTAGCGAAGATACTCACATCTAAATTTAGAGTGGTGTTGTCAACCGTCTTATCTGAGAATCAAAGAGCTTTTGTGGCAGAAAGACAGATTTTAGACAATGCGCTAATTGCTCGGGAATTTATCAACTCTAGACGCAAGGAAGGCAATAAAGGAATAGTATGTAAGTTGGGTATTGAAAAGGCATATGACCATGTTGATTGCGTTTTATTAACTACATGTTGGGGAGAATTGGCTGTGGTGGGAAGTGGAGAGGAACAATACGTGAGCGTGTTAGATCAGTGGTGTTTTGGTATTGATAAATGGATCACCAAAAGGATTTTTCAAAGCATCAAGAGGGCAACAGGAAAGGGGATCCACGTTCACCATTTCTCTTTGTGCTGGCAGCGGAGGCTTTGAGTAGAATGTTAGAAAAGGGACAAGCAGCTGGACTAATTAAGGGCTTCAACAGGCCAAAAAATGGCATTCAAATCACCCATCTCCAATTTGCAAATGATACAATACTATTCTGTGACGTGGATGCAACAATGGTGGACAATCTTAGGAAGAGTCTTGAGTTCTTTGAGGCGGTTTTGGGGCTAAAAGTAAACATTAAAAAGAGTGAAATGCTAAGCATTGGGATATCCAAGGGAGAAGTGGTTAGATTGGTGGAGTTATTCAGCTGTTGAGTAGGATCTTTTCCGTCGACTTATCTCAGTCTTCCCTTGTGTATAGTAAAACCAGCTAAGGGCTTGTTTAGGAGCTTGTAAATGGAAGTAAATGGGAAATGGATTTGGAGGTAAATGAATTGGGAGTAAATGGCTTTTCACAGTTATGTTTGGATGGAAGTAAATGAAATACATTTGAAATCAAAATATTCTGTTTGGATGAGAGTAAATGGGTGGAATTGGAATGCATTTGAAAATTTCAATATATTCACATGAATATATGTGATATCCCAAATTGGCTTTAATATCCTAACTTAGTGTACATATGTGATATTTAATAGAATGATTGTAATAAGCCCATTGAAATGTATACTACAACAAAAAATGAGGATAGTTCGAGCCTCGGGTAGGCCACAAACGTAAGGATAAAAAGCAAGCAACTTGCGAACGCTTTTTAACCATCCATTTAGATGACCATCCTTTAGATGGTTTGGATCATTCTTTCGGTGTGATTTGAGTGATGTGGCCAATATTTGGATTATCGGGGAGCATCATTAGCGTGACACGTGTATGGCGGACATGTGCATAGTGGCGCCTTTGTTTACACGTGCGACTCTCCAAGGAAGCTCAAAAAGGCATTTCACCCGATTTACTTCCAAATCCTCTCCCGTAGTGAGGATTACATTTACATGCGCATTTACTCCCATTTACTTCCATCCAAACACACCCCAAATACCATTTACCTCCATTTAATCCTATCCAAACGGCCCCTAAGTATTTGTGGGACAAGGTAATCGAGAGGTTTGGGAGGAAACTATCCAGATTAAGGTATTCCATAACAGTAATCGTGACCATTACGATATGGGTAGTAACGGCCGATACGACTCTCATTTTCTTTTCTTTCTTTCTTTCTTTTTTTTTTTTTTTTGAAAAGATATTTTGGTATTTACGGGTCATTTTTTCTGTAATGGCTGTTACAATCCTGTAACACCCATTATTACCATTACATAATTGTTTTGGAATACCTTGATCCAGATAGAAGAGCTGTCATCTTTCAATGGGAGGGCATATCATGTTTATTATAGTGGCTCTATCAAACTTGCCACTTTATGTCCTTATTCAAATGTCCGAAGGTGTTCTGGACAAGCTAGATAAGATGAGATGAGACTTTTTATGGAGGAGCAGTTTCATCTGTTGAGGTATGAAAAGCTATGCAAGCCCGTACATGGTGGGGGGGGGGGGGGGGGGGGGGGGGGGGGAGGAAATTAGGGAGTTTGATTCCATGAACCTGGCATTGCTAGGTAAGTAGTTATGGAGGTTTGACAATAAGAACAAAAGGTTGTGGAGACTGAGAGAGGCAATTGTGATCACTGTTCGAGTTATTATTGTTTATTATCGTGAAAAAATTCTTTCTTGCTAATAATATTATTGATAACCGGAAAAGCAGGGAGACATGGGGGAAAAGGGTGGAATTTTTCAGTGAAACTTCAGGAAATGCTAAAATACATATATTTGCATGTTTAGGAATAAAAAAAATGCAAAAAGAATGTATACATAATAAATTTCCATTTAATGGGGGTCTAAAAGTATGTGTTGTAGTACAAAAATAGTCCAATAGTAATCAAAATGAGTTTATATAATACAAATGCAGGTACCATACAAAAACTAAGACATGTAAAAGTAAATGAACTCAAACATGCATCCCTCCATGATCTATATAATACAAATGCAGGTAACATACATCCATCCATCCATGCATGCATACATATACACACATAGAAACATGCATTTCATCATAAAACCAAAATGGAATTTTTTTTAGTAAACAAATTTTTGGCAATATCGATACATTGGCGATATTATTGAAATATCGCCAATATATTGGCAATACAAGCGACACTTGGAATTTACATAGCGAAAAACTTGGTGATACAAGTGACACTTGGAATTTACACGGTAAAAAACATTGGCAATACATTGGCGTTGCTTAGCGTTATATCGCCGACACCTGGAATTTATGATACTACCAGTGTTATTGGTATCACACCGAGCTGGAGATACGAACAATATCGGGAATGTTATCGATATATCAGGGATACTTCAAACAATGATTGCAGCCAAGTATGGGGTTCAATGAGGGGATGGGGGTGACAGTATCGTCTACATGCAAGGCTTTGGGAATGTGAAGGCAATTAAGGAGGGGGTGTCTTGATTGGAGATGGAAACCACATCCAATTTTGGGAGGACTATTGTGTGGGGACAGGTTGTTGTAGGGGGAATTCCCAAGACTCGTTCAACTAGCTCCAAAGAAGAATGTGATAGTAGCTTGCTGTTATTATCCACATGAAGATGGTGCTGTGCGGTGCCCTCGTTGTAAGGACCTTTCAGAAGAGAAAATAGAAGAATTAACGACAATATTGGAGTGGTTGTAGCATTACCTCATCTGATTGGGCAAGGACTTGATGGTTTGAAAAACTCATTTGTCAGGGTGGTGTTCAGTTTGATCCTTCTATTCCCTATTGAAGCAGCCTCCACATTTGAACGAAACGAAGCACACTCACTTATTTTGGCATTACAATGCACTCCCTAACCCCAAGGTGGTGACTTTTGTATGGTTGGTGGGAAGGAAGAGAGTTCTTACCATAAATAACCTTCAAAAGAGGTCCATGATTTTCCCCAACATCTGTGTGATGTGCATGAGCGACGCAGAGATGATTGATTATCTATTCATCCATTGTCCTTCCATACGCAAGGCGTGGGAGGAGCTTCTAAAGTCGTGGAGCGTTAGTTGGGTGATGTTGAGGAATCTTAAAGACCTTCTATGGGCATGGCTTGGGGGGAGGGGGATTCGTTTCCAAAACAGAGGAATAGTGGAGGGGATAAAGTGGAAGAGGGAAATGGTGGAGTGGGTATCTGGATCGTGGGCCGCGGGCATGAGCAAAGAGCAAGCTTAAGTCTTTCTTTCAGATGTAAATTCAGGGCTGTATTCTTTTATGCCTTGGCTTTTTCCTAGGTAGCAAAGCAATAAATATCGATTATCCTCCCAAGAAAAAAAAAATCGCATATTCTGCACTCATCTTGCCTTCTACAGCACTTTAAATTTATCAGTTGGAGGAGATGCTTGCTAAAGTACCTTCCCAAAGCAAACATTAAGAAATTTTAATTAACAGATGAAAACCACAAACAAAATTGCTGTAATATATTGCTTTACAAATAACCAGAAGGGTTAGTTGTACACAAACAATATCACAGATAAGCCAAAAGTTCAGAAGGGCAGACATGCAAGTAAATTGAAACCGGACGAGTTGTACAAGTGGCTATGAGAGAAAATTCAGTTAACCTTGGACAGAAAAAAATGCTTCAAAAGAAAAATTACCAGTCTAGCAAGGATAAGAAGCAGTGAACTCTTCAACCCTGGTATTTGACAAGACTGCATACGCCTAACAATAGCAGCAACAAGGTCTCGGATGTGTTGCGACATTTGTGCCGGCAAGTGCAAAATAAGCTGCAGAATGTAGCTACCAACGAAAAGTGATCCAGAGCTGTCCAAGACAGGGTCCAGGAGCCTGCACGTAGATTTGCAAGAATTTCAGGAGTCAACACTGAGAATAATATCAATGTGTTAGTCACTCTCGTGCGTGTGTTGTGTTTTATGTACTCATGCAGAATACCATTCTGGCCCCCTTTTATTAATGCCATTCTCTTTTCATTCCAAATCTTTCAACTTGGTATCAGACCAAAGTTTGTGGAGTGCTGATCGTAACTACTTCTGAAGAGCCCTTTGTTGGCATCATCCCTTAAAGAACGAAGGTCTCCCTGAAGCAAGTGCGCGCACGCAGACGCACACACTTGTAGAGTATGATAAGTATGATTTTAGAAGATTTACGATCATTCTTTCAGGAATTTTGGCCAAGATCTGATTTGTGTTCTTAGATCTAAGGAATATTCGGGGGGGAAAAAAATCAATTCATGATTTCTTGCCCACACGGTTTTTGCGGTTTTTTGAGGAGATATGTTACATCAATCCAAAACTCCACAAGTGGCTTCATTTTAAACCATCAAGATTTGAGGTGTCTATGAAGTTTTTTTTTTTTTAATGACGGTTTTCTAGCTAACACATGTATTTTTTTTTCTTTTATTTCATTTGATTCGATCTTTGATCTTTTGGGGCTAGCTGCTAATTAGAGATGGGATCTGTTGGACTGCCATTTTGGAGAAAGTATGAGTATAGAATTGGCTAAATATCTACATTTGGGCTGTGTTTTGAGCCTAATTGGTGGTGAGCGGTCAGAAGGAAATTTCTGTGTTTTGAGCCTAATTGTATGGTGTAAACTAGGGATTTGGTGTCTGCTAGTTTGAACATTCAGTTTAGCAGATAGTTGTGGCATTAGAAGGAAATTGCTATACAATGGAAAGTGAATCCTCAAAATTTGAATGTTTTCTTGAGTACTACACTGACCTTGAAGAGACTTAGTACATTTAGGGCTAATGATAATCCTAGATGGCAGATTACTATAGTCAAATTCGATAGGGAAAATTATTTGGAGGGGTCTAAGTCCCACCAGAATGTTTATTGGAGGAAAGAGGAAGCTGGGTTACCTAAATGGTAAGGTTGTGGGACATTCAGAGGATGACCCTATTATACATGCTGGTTGGGAGACGGATAATATGACAAGTATGTCATGGTTACTCACATCTCATGAAGCCAGAGATGAGCAAAATATTTGTGTGTTGTGAGTCTGCAAAGTGTTAGTGCACTAATTTGTGCATTGTATTGTCAATTGCATGATCGTTGAGTCAGTCAAGTCTCGTGAGCCCCGATGAAGATTGAAGACTCAAGACTTGAAGACCAAGGCAGCTTTCCGCACTCAAATTCAAGCCAGATCAAGCTCGGAAGGTAAGTTGCATATAGATAGCCTATATATCCCAAAACATCCAAGTCCATGGCATTCGAATCGCATTTTATATTTGCCAATTGATCCACGGGCTTAAGGTCAAGATGATCAGTCTTGGACCTCCATTATGTAGGTGCAAATCAGTTGAAAAACATAGGAAAATCATCTCTATGTGCACCATTATAGATAAGGGAGTTCACCCCAATTCAGGCCAGGAATTGAGCCTGACGACCGGTCGTACGACCGGTCGGCTGAAACAGGGTCTCAGACAGAAAGCATTTGAAAGAGAAAAACTCATAAAAAATCTGGCTGAAGACCGGTCTGAGGACCAGTCGCTGGTCTCTCAAGACCGGTCATAAATGGACGAAATCTGTCCAGCAACCAATGGGAAAAAATAGATTAAAGGGAGACCGGTCGCACGACCGGTCGCTGACCTCCCATGACCGGTCGCACGACCGGTCGCAAATGGACCAAAATATGTCCAGAGACTTCAGGGGATTTTTTTCATATAGGGAGACCGGTCTCAAGACCGGTCGAAGGCACAGTCAAGACCGGTCGTTGAGCTGTTTAGACAGGTCGCACGTGACCGTTTTCTATCCGTTGGAGCCCGATTCTTGAAGCCTATAAAGGCATATTTCGAGGGCTTTGAGGGTAGAACTTGCACACCCATTTAGAGCATTAAGAGAGGCTATTAAGGCTTTCATCTAATCTCTTTTGCTCATTATAGACTTGAGTTTATCCTTCAAACCTAGTCATTAATGGCACTACATTGAGTATTCAAAGCTCGGTTAACTCAAGCATGGCATTCATGGCTGTCCCTATCATTCAATCTTCATCTTGAAGTCATTTATAGCCATTGAATGATCCAATTGATGGTTCCTTCATTATCCATTGCATTGTAATAGGCATATGGAACATCAATACCTTCTCCCACCTACCCGGCACTAGTCTAGGAACATCAGCTTGGAGAGAAGCTAAGGCATTCGTGGAAGCTGAAGCTACTCATCAAAGGCGCTGAATCGGGGCTCAATTGTCTAGGTATGTCTAGTTTTTTAGAGTCCATTTATTGAATCTCTATTCCCTAGATTGGGAAACTCCGGCGGGAGTGTACGTGGCCGTCCTTGGATTAGGATTGGTGAGAGTTTGAGATCCAAACTCGTCAAGACCCTGGATTGGGCCATCGGCGGATGGTAAACGCGGTCCTAGATCAAAGGATGTCAAGGTTGATGGTTAACCTGATTTAAAACAACGACTATAGTGAAATCCGGTGGTCTCATAGGTTGAGATCGAGAACCGGGAGTGGAGTAGGGAAACCGAACCACTATACATCGTGTGCAATGTGGTGAATGCATTTTGTCTATTTTGTTCCTTGTTGATCAATCTTATAAGTGCTTAACTGTATGCCCATCTTATGTTTGACAAAATGCTCATATGCCATCTTTGAATGATTGACACAAGCATGCATATGAACTGTTTGACTAAATGCTTCTCTTAGAAGAGTTGTCAAATTGAGTTGGATCTTGGGTGATCAATTGTTATCATTTACATGTGCTTAATTGGTATATTATAGTATAAATGCAATTGAGCTTTTGAATTTGCAAGATAAATTAAAAAGTCCTATTCACCCCCCCTCTAGGACATAAGCATACCTTCAAGCTTATCTCACTAGCGGTAAAACCGCAATTTCACAAAGGAGATCTGGGACTCTATTGGAGCGTTGTATTATGAGGCCAGGGTATTTTTTATGCGGAAAATCACTAATTCCAACAAGGAGAGAAGTCATCTCGAGATTACCATACAACACTCGGGGAAATGTCGCTTGACCTGTGTCACCATGGACCTATAAGGCCATGCATAAGGAGCAACAGATGATCTACTTGTCAGGCTCAATCTTAGAGTATGAGACCATCCACACTCAAATCCTTAGCAAAGAGCTGCTTCCATCCCTCGGGACTGTCCTCAATGTTACAGTAAGAAGAAAGTTGTAGAAAGGTTATGTTCAAGGTTTCGAATAATGCTATCAGCTGGCATATGGGTCAGTCCCTAAATGAATACAGGGCACATCGGATGACAAGATCCTGCATTGGCCTTTTCTTTTCTTTATTATTATTATTATTATTATTATTATTATTATTTTGCCCAAAAATCTGGAAAAATATCAAGAAAGAGGAAAAATAAGACACTGGAATCCTTTTTCTTTTTTTCCTTGTATTTTTTACATGCATTCAAAGGTGTATAAAACCATTCTTTGATAAGAATGCTGCATGTCAAATTCTTTGATAAGATGTTGTCTGTCATTTTGACATGCTGAAAGTCGACCAAGAGGGGCCCTAATCGAACACAAAGCAAGCATGCTTTGGTGAATTATGGCCAATTTCATTTACCCCTTTTCCCAATTTCCCCCAATGGTATGCTTCACCTTGATTCATCAAATCCCACTTCAACCTTGCATTTGATTCCTAAAATAAGTTTTTAAGCTTCCTCTAGGATTGAAACAGAAAAATGTGAAAAGAATAAGAGATTTTTAAAAGAAAAACATAGAGGGCCTTTATGGGCATATCGGTTCGTATCGAGCAATATGGCCCTTTTTTTTTAGTTCAATTGCCTCATATCGTGTAACAATAGGGGCTAATACAATTACGATATGACTGATACGGCTGTATTGGTCAGGCTTTTTAAAACCATGGTTATGTTGTCTGTGGATACCATCACACCTGAGCAATCAACTTTGGCTAGTTCTTATAGTGGTGGTCATGGGCTTCAAGGTGGAGGTGTTGGTGGTCGCTTTCAAGGCCGACCCGATCATGGTGGACAACCAAGTGGATAGAGCAGAGGGTTGCAGTGATTTGGTTGTGGTTGTAACTCGAATAAAGATAAAAAGGATAAACTCTATTGCATTAAGCATGGTCATCACAAGAAAGAGATATGTTGAAACTTAGTTAACCAACCACCACGGAAGGCCTTCTCTGCAGCTAAAGAAGTTGATAAGGGCGCTCGTGGTGCATCTCATACTTTGGCCTCTTTGAGTGGTGTTAGCAATTCTACAACTGAAGAAACTGCTCAAATGAGTCATTGTCTAGATACTCTCATGGATGCTCATTCAGCTCATAAGATTAGCTCTAATCAGTGGTATATCTGCCTCTACTCACTGTGTCTTCATTCTCTATGAGTCTGTCCTAGATCATTGATTCTGGCACTTCATAACATATAACTAGTTTGAACTGTCCTAGACCATTGATTCTGGCATTTCATTACATGTAACTAGCTGAACTCTCAATTCTTCTCCCACTCATTATTATCTATGTTTTATGGTTGTGTTAAAATTGTTGATGGGTACCATACTGGAGGGAACAAGAACTGTTATCATGTTATTGCTATATCTATCCTACAAGATCTGTTCATGCAGAATTGGGCTCGGAAGACCCAACTAAAGAGACAAACATCATGGGGTTAGAGAGGAGGAAGACATAATCAAGCAGAATCTCCAATCAAATAGAAGGCATGAACTTAATTACGAGAAGCATCTGCAATTTCCATGGTTTACAAAGCAACAGTGAGCTAACCATCGACCATCCCATAGTTTGCAAAACAAGATTGAGCTAACAGTCAACCAGTGTTTTAAATAGCGGTAGTGTGTTGCATAGCATTCATTCCCCTGTAGCGTGTAGTGTAAGCTACACGATACTTCTATTTTTTAATTTAAAAATAGGAAACATATGATAAATAGTAAGGGGAAAAGAAAAATATATATAAAAATGCCTAAAAGATTATTCATTTTTTTTCAAGTATAAGCATGTTTAAACAAGTTATTAATTATCGTTTATTAAAAGCCAATCTACATATATAAACCAAATCAAATCATTATCACATCAACAACTTCAAAGCAAACCGCTTTAATTAATAATGTCTAATTGAAACCACAAGTCACAAGTAATAGAAATTAAAATCCCACAGGTTCAAAATACAGAATACAATTATCATTTGTTAAAAAAAAGAAAAAAAGAAGGTAGTGTACGCTACAGGGGATTTACGCTATTTGCTAACGCTATGTGGCATTGTAGCTACGCTACAGACGTTATTTGAAACACTGCAATCAACCTACCTAGAAGCTGCATTGAGAAGACTTTTCATTGTAAAACCTGGATCACCACCCCAGGCAAGCAACTCTTGCTTTCCTCCCAATAGAACTGCAGCCAAACATTCCGTGGCATTCTGGCAAGGTGCAAAAAATATAACAAACTATTAACTACT
Organism: Liriodendron chinense; assembly: GCA_003013855.2. Lineage (NCBI taxonomy): Eukaryota > Viridiplantae > Streptophyta > Magnoliopsida > Magnoliales > Magnoliaceae > Liriodendron > Liriodendron chinense. The sequence continues at coordinate 3,011,996 of ML058438.1, read as the reverse complement.
GAGGGAGGGGGCGTTCTATTATTTAATACAATCATGAGAAAGGTAATTCAAGCAAACAACCTAGAAATATTAGTAGCCTACCTGTATCTCACTATTATCATCGCTCTGGAGTATTATCCTGACAACAGAATTGAAGCAAACATTGTATACAGTTTTCACTATATCAATAGGAGCACCCTGTATGTAATCTAAATCACCATTAGTATCATATATGTAATAAATGACAATACCGAAAGCATGGAGTGCATGTGCTTGTAGACACAGTTCAATCTAAAGTAATATCTTCAAAACTGGATCATCACATATGACCCAGGGAGAAAACTTACCTTCACTAAAATAGTCAAGAGATCCAATGAGCCAGCAACTAATCCAATGGGCTGCTGTTGGGGCTGATACACAGCGAAAAGATGTCTCTCATAGTATAACTATTAAGCTATACATCTGAAAATTAAGTATTCCTAGGCAACTATAACAAGGCTTACTTTTTCCAATATAGGTCCAATGAAAGGTAAAATCCTAGAAACAAGCGGCCACATACAACCAGGGGCAAGTTTGATAGCCTGAGAAGATGAAGGGAAGAATTCTGTTAAGAGTGATGATCAACGAGGTTCAAAGAAAACATAGTCCAACTGGTTAATAAGTTCTAACATGAAAAATCAATGCTTGCTTATTCATTTTGATTTCACAGGTTGACATCCAACTCATTAGCATTTTAAGAACACAAAAAATACAGATAGTAACAGTTAGCAGCAGAGTCCCAAGAGAGGTTCTTTGAATCAGGTAGTCAAGTTTGGAGCATGGAAGTTGAAAGTTCCTATACCTTTAACCCAGCATGCAATTTAACACTGTAAATTTACCAAATAATACTACCTTCAATGAGCGTTCAACCAGATCACAATCAACATCATCATAATCATTATCACAGCCATGTCCCATCCATTTGGGGTCATCTTTATGAACCATGTTTTGCCCATTATCAAAAAATGTGGAGCAGGGATTCTTTGCTTGGCAGTTGGCAGAAGTTCGACAACCAGCTGCACACTTGATATCAACCCTCCTTTACCCAGGCTGGGACAGCCTGCTGCATCGCTTCCAAGCAATGTGAATAGCGAATTGAGAACAAAGCTCTCATGTACGTAGTTCAATAATAACAGGCAAAAGTAACCAATTGTGAAAGAGAATGCTTTATACTCAGTGTTCAAGTTGTTGGTATCACTACAAGTTTCACTAGCTGGAGATAAAGATAAAATATTGTTATCGCCAATAACCGGAAATGTGGGGAAAAAGAGGGAAATAAGGGGAAAACGGTGGAATTTTTCAGTGAAACTTCAGGAGATGCCTAAATACACATATTTGCATATTTCGGAATAAGAAAATTGCAGAATGAATGCATACATAATAAGTTTCATCCATCCATCCATTCATCCAACCATCGCATCCCAACCCATCCATCCATGCAACCATCAATCCCATCCACTTTATGGCACGGGCCCAAAAAATGAAGCAAATCCAAATCCTAGGTTTATGGCAACACCACTAAAAAAAGAAGCAAATCCAAATCCTAGGTGGGCCAAAATAGGAAGTAGATCCAAATTCCCCCCAAAAAAATCAAGGTGGGTCACCATCTCTCGATCTGCCAGACTAGCATTGAAAGCCTTTTTGCCTGAACTTCTTAAAGGTTGAAGCTAGGTGGGGTCCACCGTTATGCTTGTGAGAAGAAATCCACCCCGTCCATCCGTTTCGCCATATCATTTTAGGACATGGCCCGAATCCATCGACTTAACTGGATCCTAGATCCCTAACTACTTGGGCAACCATGATGCATGTGACTTACATCCATGCCGTCCGTCTGTTTTGAGAGCTTATTTTAGGGCATGATCCATAAAATGAATCATATCCAAATCTCAGATGGACCACACGGTCCGCACGACAAAAAACAATGGTGATTGACCATTAAAAACTTCTTGTGGGCCACAAGTTTTGGATCAATATGATATTTGTGTGGTCCCTTCGCCCATGTCTTTTTTACCTTATCAACTAGTTGGATGGCAAATAAACATTCTAGTGGCTCCTAATAAGTTTTTAATGGTGGATATTCAATAACCATCGTTTATTGTGGTGTGGTCCAACTGAGCTTTGGATCTGCTTCATTTTTTAGATCATGACCTAAAAGGATCAGTAAAAAGGGATGGGCAGCGTGGATGTAAGACACATTCATCATTGCAGGGCCCATGAGCACCCACTAGTAGCCACTCACTACCGGCAGCGTAAGTAGCCAAACCGTGTACCACTAGAAAGGCGAGGCAACTTACTGTGGGGCCCACAGTGATGTATGTGTCTTACATCCATGCCATCCATACATTTTTCCAGATCATTTTATGACATGAGCCCAAAAATGAGGTAGATCCAAATCTCAAGTGAACCACATAATAGGAAACAATTTTGATTGAATGCCCACCATTAAAAACTTATAGAGGGCCACACAAGTTTTGGATCAAGCTAATAATTGTTTTTTCCTTCATCCAATTCTTTATGACCTAATCAACAGGTTGGATGTCAAATAATCATTACAGTGGGCCCTATGGGGTTTTTAATTTAGCACATTCAATCACTACTATTTTTCTGTGGTGTGATCCACCTGAGATTTGGATCTGCATCATTTTTTCGGATCAAACCCTAAAATGATATGGAAAGATGGATGGACGGCGTGGATAAAACAAATACATCATGGTGGGGCCCACATAGCACTGACCAATAGCCACCTAGCTACTACCAGCGTCACTAGCCAAACCGCATCCTTTCCAACGATTGGGTGGGACGGGACTTGCCTGTGGGGCCCACTTCAATGTATATATTATATATCTAAGCCGTTCATACGTTTTGCTAGCTCATTTTAGGGCATGGGCCAAAATTTGAAGCAAATCCAACTCTTAGGTGGACTACTGACCACACCACATGAAACAGTGGTCAATGACCATTAAATACTTTTTGTGGGCCACAAAAATTTTGGATCAACGCAAGATTTGTGCTTTTACTTCATCCAGGTCTATGCGAAGTTATGAACAGCTTGGATGGGAAATAAACATTACGGTGGACCCTAGGAAGTTTTTAATGGTGGGTGTTCAATGACAATAGTTTCTTGTGGTGCGGTCCACCTAAGATCTGGATCTACTTAATTTTTCAGCCGATGACCTGAATTGACATGGGAAAACGAATGAACGGCGTAGATATATGATTCATACATTGAGGTGGGCCCCATGACCTAAATTTTTCAGCCGATCACCAGTTCATCACCCATGGACTAGCGTTCATATGTCAGAAACAAATAGGGTGTCGAACATACCATTTCTCAAGCCCTAAACTCGGAAAGAAGGGCGTCGAACCTGACCATTTCTCAAGCCCTAGATTCTGAATTGAAGCCCTCTTCCACAAGAAAATCTTCAATTGTTTGCAATGCGAGGAAATCTATGCAAATTCTTAGCCAAAATCGCCATTCTTTTTCATATCTATCATCTATTCGAAGAAAAAAAGAAAAGAAAAGAAAAGAAAATTGGAGGTTTCTTCGTACCTATGGAACAACAGTGCGTCGATCAATCGATTGACCCACTTTCGAATTCCGAATCCTCTTCTATATGTACCGAAAACCACTCCCTTACATAGATCTGAAAGATTTTTCCTTTTTTTCTGATTTTTTTTCGTATTAATGCACTCTCCAAAGCTCCCCATGCGAATTTATCACGGATAACTGTTTTTATTGGAAAAAACTGGAAACATCGTCGAAAAATCACTGATAATAGGAAGAGATATGAAAATAGAGGGTTTCGGTGTCACTGGCTTGGTGACACCGATATTATCGGCGATATTATCGATATTTCACCGACAATTTGAACACTGTTTATACTTGAACCTCCAACTTCCACTTATCCTGGTATGCAATGTACTCCTAAAATCTCTACACAATAGAATACATAGCAAGAAAACATAACAAAATTCTCACTTATGCAAATCTTGTTTCTGGAAATGAACTCGAAAGAATATTAAAACTAAATTTTTTGGCAATATCTTCGCTGAAAAATCATGACTCCATCCAAAGTATATATACATGGAAAGAAAACAGACCGGAGGTGCAAAGTTGTGCTCTACAAATGGTCAAGGTATTGTATTGCGGGTATATCAGACCACTAGCAAATATCCTTAAACATAGGTAATTTTTCAACTTTCCATATTGCCAATCTGAGTTACTACTTTTCCCTGTCACTTTCAGAAGTTGACACGAATCAAAAGGAGAGAGAAAATCTACTGAAAACACTCAAATCTAGGTCTCAATGAGGAAAAATATGCAAAAGCTCAAATCGATACAGTAATTCAAAAAAGTTAAATTACATAAAAAGATTTTATACAAAATCAAAAAACTAAACTGGCTGTAATTAGGAAACTAGCTGAAAGCACAACTTACTATTCCGAACCTAGATTTACCTAATTGTCCCTACTATTGTTTCATATTTTATCTCATAATCTTAAACAAGACAACATCATCAATCTACGTCCTTCCTTCCCTCTTTCGTGCGTGCGTGCGTGCGTGCGTGCGTGGTGTGTGTGTGTGTGTTTTACTTTATTGTAAATAATTAATATACAACAAAAGTCACTTTATCGTAATAATGTTGCCAGAATGCTGAATAGCTGCAGGAAATGACACAAGAAATGGATACATGAGACATTTAATTTACGACAACATTATAATAGGTGAAATGAATTGAGGAAGCAGGAAGTGAGAAACAAGGTGTCTGCAAAGGGAAATGGATTTCCTGGTAACTATGAAAGATACCCAATCTCCTCTTCAATCTCCATTCTCGAAATTAATCTAACAAGGAATTCCCCAAAACTGAATTTTGTGGAAATAGCTTGACAAAACACATCTCCATCTTAGTTATGTTTATGTGCAATATCTTGTTCAATATGAGCATTTTCTACTTTCATTTGCTACTCATGAACGTTTATCAGTCAAGCAATCAGCCAGATCGAAGACGTTCGAAGCACAAAGCAATAATTTTGTAAAAGGAGAAGCTAGGAAGTCTTTACATGGAATTTGAAAGAGACAAACAACTAAAGTTTGAACTTGGATATAGCTTCCAAGCACAAATATTGCACAACTGGAAATTTTTCAAGAGGACACATTAATGCAGTCAACGTATGCCCTAACTCAGTAAGACAGTTTTGTGAGTCAACATTGAGCATTCTAGAAAAATCTATCAAGCAAGCAAGCTAAAAATCACACAAAATAGTAGAATATTCAAATTAAATTTGCTATAGAAGAAAGCCAATGCATACACAAGGGCAAATGGATGCAAATACAGATTATTAATAAATACATAAGCACCAATATGCAAGATGCATATAGATTCCATATGTATGAAGGTGGCTACAAATGTATTTATCTATTTAATACAATACGAGCAGATTATGCATGCATCTATGTATGTACCTGGGTATTCAACTGGAAAAACATAGCATAAAATGACATTCATAACCAAATAAGAATCCGAGAACCAGCTTTAAATTCTTGAAGGGGATACTGTACATATAGAATCACAGTTGGTCAATGTCAACTGCTTAAGAAAGCTGTGATCTTTTACTAAACTAACACATGGTATGAACAATAAATATGTGTCAAATATCAGCATGCCATCATACACCATTCACATATCTGTACTCAATATCCTTACCTCCAAAACCTCAACAATGTCAATAGTAGTGAATGGGTCTGAAACATGTTCTGCCCACATATTAAGTATCACAGGGGAGATAATCGGCTCTATAGATGTAGATGCTTCATGGCCTAGAATTCAGAAAGGAAGAGTAGCATACTTAAGGACACACGACCTACAATGGACAAAAATGGAAATCTGAACTCAATACCACTCAATACAGACCTGCCTTAATTGCTGCTTGCAGTGTTTCTAGTACTAAATGTAGGGTTTCATCACAAGCCTGCACAGAACAAGTACCATGCCTGTTTGAAGTTTTACTTCAGCCAACTAGTCTGAGAAATCTTAGAAAGGTGATGCATTACCTGCTTAAGAAGATCTATTAGTGATGAAAGTAAACCCATTATCTGAGGCTGTAGAATACCCTGGCTCGATTCTGGTAAGAGCTGGGCTATCGCTCGACAAGCACCTACTTTTACTGGCGGAGGACTGTCAAAATAGCAATTCATTCGCTACAATCACTTTCAGGTTATTTATATCTGAAAACATCTACATAGGGCGGGAGTGCTTACACATCTAGAGCAATTGCATTAATAGCAGCACAGAGAAACTGATCAAGAACACTTTGGCCAATCTGGAGAATTTGCAAGAATTTTAGTTATGCAGTTGACAACAGGAGGCCAAGCTATCCAAGATAAAGTGGAAAAGATGATGTCAACTACCACTGATGAAAACTTAGCAGCTGTTGAAAATGCCCGTGCATGAAGGAAGGCGTATTCATAAAACCCTGCACATTAAAAGCATAGCATCCAATTATTCCAAGGAATCACAAAGAAATCAAAGATCTCGCAGAAAAAGAAAAATAATAAAATAAGTTCTACCTATTCCTGTATCTTCAGTGAGCATTTGCTCTAGAAGACTTCCTAATCTGAATTTGACCGATTCTGGAACCTGTAGAAAAAAGTCATTTACATGAATCGATAGATATTTGACTTCCCAATGAAAGAAGAAACTGCATTATAGCTGTGGACATAAATTCCAAGTGTATGCACGATAACATAATTAATACAAGAAATAAAACAAACCTGTGCTTCAGACAATGCCTCTGAAAGAGAAACCATTGCAAACATCGCTGCCTCCCGCAACTGCAACAATGAAAATTAAAACCTGAGATATTCCGTAGGTGAAAAAACACAAAATAATTGAAACAAAAGCATCAAAGGAAGACATGAAAGTCAAGAAAAACTATAAAGAGAATGATCTGCTAATACAAGGGAAGATCATGCACATCTTCCATTCATATACAGATTGTACCAACCAAGAAATCATAAAATTTAATAAAAGACAGCTTGAGAAAGAGGCCCTAAAGGAAGGCATGGATGAAGTGAAGAGAATCTAAAGAGAAAATTATGGAATAAAAGAGGAGATCCTGCAAGTCCTATGGTGGTATACAGATTCTGCCAACCAAGACATCATATGAAGGCAGATAAAGGACAGCTAGAACAGGAGACAGCTCAATTACTCCTTCCACAAATGGAACGAATTATAAAATTACTGTGAGACCCAGTTATGCAAATTATAAAATAGAAAACTTCTGTGCCCGGAAATCCAGCAACAGAAACAGCATAGCTATAAATGCACGGTAAATGTTAAGTTAAAACAGCTGACACTCTTCAGGACATCAAACAACTAATACAGTTAAAACAGCCAAGGAGCTCTCAATGGCAAGCCTGCTCGGGTCACTGCACGCTCTCTAAGTTCATCAGAACCCAAACTTTGTCAAAGTAAAGCAGGCCTTGTTGGACAGACCACCTGGTTGACGTCTCCTGCCAAGAACCGCCTCTAAACAGCTTTAGTTGTGTGTAACGAGCACAAAAAGGCAGGAGCACACTGCGGCCAATGATGTACCTTCCGAGGAACCTAATGCTAGGAATTTTGTGTTTTTCCAATTAAATCAAATTGTATTCCTCCACTCCTAGTACATACAGTAAGTTCTCAACATAACCCAAGCCTATCTACCCACAGAAATACTGAGAGCCAGTTACCTTGCTAGTGCATAAAGAATTAAATATCTATAACAACCAAGTAATCAAGCAACCCAAATCCAAAATGCTAAAGCAAAGGATAGAGAAACAACATACACCATCCTCGTGAATTCCAATGTTACATGAATGAAGTAAATCTGGCAAAAGCTTATCCCTTCATTAATACATAGGCAGCAATGACCCAATCAGCTACTTAATTGGTTAGATCTTTGTCACCCAAGATTGCAACACTACTTCAACATCCAAATGATATTGAAGCACTGTTTTTCAATGGTGATGATTCTTATTAGAGAAAGCAATCATCATCATCGTCATCATCTAAACCTTATCCCAACTAATTGAGGTTAGCTACATAAATTTTTTCTGCCATTACACACTATCAAGGGCCATAACAATGTTATAGCATGAATTTGTAATGGCATATTGTTCAGATTCATTTCGGAAGCTTTGGCATAAGTTTAATGGCTGCCAACCTGATGCAACCCTCAGCCTTTATCAGAGTTGGGGACCAGCAATGAGAGCATAAAACTCCCATAGGCGCAATGCAATAGACTATTACATAGGCTGATTACAATCAGTGATATCTAATAGTCCATTACATAGGTTGATCACAATCAATGAGTTGATTACAATCAATGAGTTAATTAGAGAAAGCAATATTTACAAAAATATACAAACGAGCACGGGGTAGATTATGAGGATAGTTGTCCACCCTTGCTCCCTACAAGCCTGAAAAAGCGACTCTACTTCTTCCATCCCACATTCCTTGAAGAGAGAAGACTCTTGGGCCCAATCAGTGTTTGAAGTTTCAGTATCGCTACAAGTTTCGCTCGCCGGGGATACGGAAACAATATTGATATCGCCGATAATATCGCTGATAACCGGAAATGCGAGGAAAATGGGAAAAACAGTGGAACTTTTCAGTGAAACCTTAGGAGTTGAGAAAATACACAGTTGCATATTTATGAATAAAAAAATTGCATAAAGAATGCATACATAATAGGTTTCTATTTAATGGGGGCCTAAAAGCATGTGTTGCCGTAAGAAGTCAGTCCAAAAATCTCATCCATCCAAAATCTGAACTTCCATCCAAACATCCATTGATATTTCAGAATATCGGTAACACATAAAATTTCCAAACAAATCGTTAACAACTGAAAAAGAAACTAAAGATTATGGTCGCGTTATTGTCATGTTGCGATAGTGATAATATCGTGATATTATCAATGTTATCGTCCACAAATTTAACGCTGCATACAACCACGCACCCATAAAAACTGAAATGGGAATTTTTTAAATATATAGATTTTTTGGCATATCGATACATTGGCGATATTATCGAAATATTGCAGATATATTGACAATACAAGTGACACTTGGAATTTACACAGTAAAAAATATTGGCGATACACCGACGAAATCAATGTATTGACAATACAAACGACGCCTGGAATTTACACAATTGAAAATATTGACAATATCGATACATTGGCAATATTTAGTGATACATCACCGATATCAAGAATTTTTTATACTATCAGTGTTATCGGTATCACTACCAATGTTATCGGTGTCGCTGAGCTAGAAATAGAGATAATATCGGGGATATTTCGATAATATCGGAGATAATGCAAACACTGGGCCCAAACACACCATGTCAATCGATTCCAATCATTGTTGGAACTCCTATTATTTCATTCTTTCCATAAAGTCCGGAGTATCAGAAGGATACACAGGTGCTGTAATATTGATCTTTTTTTTTTTAATAAAATCACCCTCATGCTTGAAAAGGAGATTTAATAGACTCTAACATAACCATTGCATTCCGTAGAGAGGGCATATTTGTTTTACTATTTATTGCAGCAATTACGAGCAAATGGGCAATGATTATTTTTTGCCAACATTTGGATGGGAGATAGGAATACCCAGTCAAAATACACCAACTTACACTAACATAGTGTCAGTGTAATTGACAGGTCCCGCTGGGATAATCTTGACCATCCAATCGATGGCCCACAGGAAATTGGTCAATGCAATTAGCATCATCAAGTGGATATGATACCCACATTAAAAAAAAAAAAAAAAAAAAAATTTAACCTGTGATGCTATTTCATTAAAAGAAAAAAGAAAAAAAAAGGCTGCAACCAAAAAACACAAAAGAATGAAAAACACAAATATCCAAATATACCCCAAAACAAAACCCAAGGCCACGTCAAACAAGGAAAATTAAACTCCCTCCCAGTCTTTAACAAATAAAGAGGCCCTTTTGAAGACCTCTGAAACCTCTTTCTTCTTGCCTCTAAAACATCGGTTATTTCTTTCCCACCAAAGGACTCACAAAATCGCTAGCAAACTTAATCTCCACCTCCTCTTATCTGTATGATGGAAACCCTCACCATGCCAAGAAGAGAGAAGATCTTGAATATGGTTGGGGAAGACCCAAAACCCCAAAAGAGCTAAGGAGGCAGCTCCATATCTCCCTCGCAAAAGAACAATGAATAAACAGATGGTTCACTGTTTTCGCATCTTTATGGCACATCAAACAAATTTTCAGAAGGATCATCTTCCGTTTGCAGAGATTCTCAATCGTAAGCACTCTATTTTTCCCAACAAGCCAACCAAAAGCCACAACTTTCAAAGGAACACCATAACGCCAAAGATGAGCTATAAGAGAAAGTACATCAGACGAATCTTGCTCAGTGAAGCCGATAAAAGGACCGCACTAAGAAGGCACTGGACCTATCCTTTAACCACTTTAAAGAATCCACATCTGAAGGCACCGGGGAGCAATTCTTGAGAAGCTGGAGCAAACGGACCAATTCTTCAAATTCCCCATCATCCAAACCAAACAACTTCTACCCCTCTCAATGAAAACATTTGCTCACCTTCACCCCCTCTTCCCTAGCTAAAACCCCTAAAGCTGGAAACAAATCCCTCATATTTACTTCACCCACCCATTTGTCTTCCCAAAATTTAATGCTCTCACCATCCCCCAAGGAAAAGCCTACACCCTCCCACACCCTTTCTTTAAGGGACGTTACCGACTTCCACAAATATGAGAACGATGGAGAGAAGATGATTTTGTCCACCAACCCCCTTCCTCTTCCCCATACTTTCTAGCCATAACCTCCCTCACTTTTTTTCCTTCTCCACCCCAAACCTCCAAACCCATTTTCCTAACAAAGCTAGGTTTATCTCCTCTAACTTCCTCATTCCCGCCCCTCCTTTGACTTTCGATACACAAACTCCATCCCATTTCAAGAGATGGAATTTATGTTTTTCACCTGACCCCTCCCACAGACCCATTTTCCTAACAAAGCTATGATACTTAGATGATGGGCCACCGAATTTTGAAAATGGAAACAAACAAGCCCCCTAGTGTTGTCAAACCTCACTGTATATGCATGTGATTTCCAAAAAGTGCAATTATTACATTCTTATTTGTATTTACCATGGTAAATGGTGAAAGAAACAAGACCTAAAGATTCTCCCCCATGTATAGGAGAATTCAGAATGGATAAAAATACGATTAGCCAATTCATCCCTTGAACATATGATCCATACATTTGTGTGTCAACTTTCTTTTCCATAGTTTGTCCATGGTAAGAATTTTCCCTTTGGCCCCACCACTCTTGGATCCAAGAACTGCTAGATGTGTGCCTCTGACTTCTCCTTTCCCTATCATTCCTTTTGCTTGGTAGAAAACCTTAACTGAAAACATCCTAGAAGTACCAAACTCCAATTCCCAATCTTCTCTATGCCTAGAATTAGGAATGGAATTCCGAATCATCTCCTATAGCATGCAAACTCCACAATCTCCACCCTCCAGTAGATTCTATACAAAAATAATAATAATAATAATAATAACAACAACAACAACACTAAATAGGCATCTAAACATCGACATGAAAAATGTTGGCATATTTGAAAGAGCTGCCTTTATAAGCATAATGTAGCCTGCTAGTGATAGACATCTGCTCTTCCATGCTGACAATTTCCTTTCAATGTGCTCTATCACCGAGTCCCACAACCTCTTAGTTGATTTACCGATGCATTGAGGAAGAAGGAGATATGATGATGGTAATATTCCTGCCTTACATCCAAACATATCCACCATTTCTTGCAATCCCTCACTTTAGCAAATTCCTGAAATCTCACTTTTTTGCAAATTAATCTTCTGACCCAAGATAATTTCGAACCATCTAATCTTTCTTGGCTTCGCAAAACAAGGGTGTGTCGTCGGCATACTCTAGATGGGACACCTGGCACTCATCTCTTCCAACCCTAAATCTTGTCATTGAACCAGTCTATTGCCTTCTTGATCATTCTGTGAAGGGCTTTGACAATAATTATGAACAGATAAGGGGAAGAGACCAAACTGTCTAATGAGCCTAGGATCAAGCATATCCGATGAGAATTGAGTAAGTAGCTAAGTAAAGATAAGTACAGTCTCTTCCCAAATCATAGGGAAGCTTAGATGAAGTTGGATAGGGTTTGTTTCTTCTACAAAAATGTAGTTGGATGGGTTTTATTGCTTGTTAAAGAAGTTTAAATAATAAATAGCAGTTTGTTGCTTGTTAAAGAAGTTTAAATAATAAATAGCAGTTTGTTGCTTGTTGGAGGGTATGTTGGTATGCATTTGGAAAAATTAGTTTGAATTTGGGTAGGTAACTAGTGGAAGTTAGTTTTTATAAAGAAACTTAAAAAGAAAAAGAGCACTCTACACACCAAGTGGTTGAATATTTGGCGCTATGCGATTGGTATACGAGCCCTTTCTAAACCATGTGGTTAGGACAATGACAACACATCCAAACAAAACTCCTTTTATAGCAGCCATGAGCTTCTATGCATGCGTATGGGTGTAGTTTGCAACACAAACTCAAGTATATAGCTTTTTTTTTCTGAAGGATAAACTCAAGTATATAGCTGTATAATTACAACTGTACATCCACATAAAATAGGGCAACCGCCAACCGCATGATGCATAGGTGCTAAATCTTTCTTCGATTGGACTTCTAGGCTCTACAGTCCAATCCGTTATCCGTTACTTATTTTGAACTGTGAATTGGATTGGTGGCCGCAGGTTCCAATTGGATGATGTTTTCCTGCTTAATCTTCAACTGCCCATGCATGAAAGCATCTGGCTGTATATAGCTGTACAACTGTATATCCACATAAAATAGATCAACCACATGATTTTTAGTAGCAGAATCTTTATCTGGTTGGATCTGTAGATCCATAGTCCAAATGGTTACTTATTGTGAACCTTCTGATTTGCTGCAGGGTCCAATTGGATGACATTTCCTGCTTAATGTTCAATCAACCAATCAACAAATCCCATTGACTCATTGTAATGGTGTTGAACCTCCAATTTATACATTGCATAACCCATTACAACACATTATATGCATGGTTTGTATGTTTAAAAGGCCCATCTAACGCATGTTTTGTGATTGTAGGAATGAGAGCGGAATTCACCCAATTGGAGACAAAAAGGGTCCACTTAGAGCCATTGAATGAAGATTGAAGGAGGACCAAAGAAGGAAGAAGGAAGAGGGAGAAAAGAAAAGAAAGAAAAGAAGAAAAAGATCAAGGGCCGACCGGTCGGCCGACCTGCCAGCCACCCTCTGGAAATCTCTGGACAAAGGTCTTGACCGGTCGGCCAACGGGTCGGCGGCCTCTGCTGAACTCTCTGGACTAAGACCAGTCTGGTCCGACCGGTCAAGACCGGTCGGCCAGCAGGTCAGACACCACTCTTCACTCGCTGGACGCTCAAACTACTCTGTCCAACCGGTCGGCCTCACTGCTAGACACTACCCTGCGCACGCTGGACTGTTAACGTAGGCAGTCCGATCGGTCAAGACCGGTCGGCCATGCGTTTAAAACAGCAAGTTTCTATTCCGGGCTCCGAAATTCTCTACGCATTGCGTAACCTTACGCAATTTCTGAATGTTTCCGACGCAACAGAACTTCCCTACTATAAAAGGACACCTAGGGTCCCTTCCTAGGCATCATAGAAGCTAAGGAACGTCGTGGGAGAGGAAGGAAGCCGTCGTGGAGCGTTTGCAACCCTCCAAACTCCGGATTTTTATGTTTTCTAGTTTCTTTTATGAGTTCTAGTTGTAGTATGGCAATGCTCGGCTAGAATCTCTCAGCTAAGGCTGAGAGGTGAAGCTTGTAGCCAATTTCATGTTTGATTCAATTTAGTTCAAGTAATTCTATCTCAAGTTCGAATTTGATATTCTAGTTCTTATAAAATTGATAGTTTTAGACGTTTTATGAGAGTTCATGTGCTCCGAACATGGATTCCTTGCAATTCTCTGAGATTATTATGTGTTGCTTGATTAGATTCAAATTATGGTAACCCTTGATCATGCCATAGTCCATAGGCATGGCTGTTACTCCAAAGGCTGTGATTTCAAATTCTATATGTGTTGAATGGGACTAGAACTTGGAAGTTCAACTTGAGTGGGATTGAATGTGTTTAATGCTGTATCTTCCAACTAGATGAGAGATAGGAATTCAAATCTAGTTGTGCATCATGTTTGGATTGATTGGATTGACATGGGATTACTACAAGTGGATGCTTGAAAGCCTTAGTACCTTAAATTACTGTTTTTCATTAAGTTACTGTTTTAGCATAATTATCTCTATTGAATCTCTTGTCTGTTACAAACTGAGTTGCTAGAATAGTTTGGAATTCGTTCTTTAATTCCATGTGGATCGACCTCGGTCTTACCGAGATTATTACTACATCGCAACCTTGCACTTGAGGCGAGCGAACAAATGGATGTATATCCTGGGTGCACCACCGAGTAATATATGTAGTTATCGAATAAGCGTATCAGCAAGAAACAAGGGAAGAGTAGAGCAAATTCAGGTGGAAGAGAGAAAGAAATAAGAATGATAGAAGAACTTCAAGTTCATTATACTCACTCTCCACCAATCTGTAGAACCGGAAAGTTTTGCTTGACAGGACTCACTAAATCGTTTTTGTGCAGCTTCTATTATGGCATCAATCCCATCAGCACCATAAGAAGTAACCACCTCTTCAAGTAACAAAAGCCCTGAAATAGTTCCATTTATGGGGGAATGAGAAATAGAAAACGAATACACGCATAAAAGGAAAGCGACAAAAGCATGGACACCTTAAAGAGCAAAAAAGTTGCAATTCATAACACAAGGGATTCACTACAGCTTAAATATTTAGAAAACACATGCTAGAACACATCTAGTTCAGACAGTCATCTATCAAGAGGACAGAGACCTCGAAGGCATCTGAGATGGTACCAAAACCTATTGGAAAAAAAAAAATCACAATATTCCACGGTATTTTCAGAAGCAAAAGAAAATGTTAGGTATAGTGATCTTTTAATTAACTCAAAAGTCACATTTATAACAGCATAGCCGCTACTTTTGCAACTTTTCTCAATAACAATGATTTACTTATTCCTAAATATTTATTTTTGATATTTATTTATCAATTTTCCCTATTTTTAATTTCTAGATTATTTTTACTTCTGCAAAATTGTCCCCAGTTTGCGAGGAGAAAAATCCACAATTTTAAATCTCCTAGGATGTTCCCAAGTCGTGGGGGCATGATTTTTCATTATGGTAGCCTGACACTGACATGAATCCAATTGAAGTGCTCAGGCAACATTGCATCAAACAATTCCATCAACATAACAGCTAGAGCCCATGCAATTGATTGATTAGTAATCTCAGGCTGAGGGACAACAGCCAACAAAATAAGAACTATTTGATACCTAAAAAGGATTTATCTTGAATTGCACATAGCACCAACCAAAATGATAGGCCACAAACTTTTAGATGCTAAAGAGTACAAGAAAGAATTTTTCTGAGGCATAAAAATCAAGAGAACCCCCTATCAGAATATTCAGAAATATCGAGAAAGAGCTTGTCATGAAAGAAAAGGAAACCATTTTTATCATCAACAAAAGAATCAAAACCATATGCCCTTGAGATGATTTCTTCAAGACAGCAAAAGCAGAAAAATAGGTAGTTCAAAAAATGCAATCATAATTCAAAAGGCACATCAATGCCATAAAGAAAGGTTTAATAGTGAATGAAAAATATGTAAATAAGGAACAAGTTCTAATATCTCGCAACCAGCTTCAGAAAACCATCTAGGTTATCTACACACAAGCCACTAATCCCTGTACGAGTTGTGCAATTTCCATACACAAATTGAGCAACATGTCAAATGGTATAACAATTGCATACCTGAAATACGGCAACTACAGGTAGCATCATCCTCATCAGCAACATATTGGTTAGCATCTAACGACCAAGTATGAACCTATATAGCATTCACCGATGAGCAAAATGAAAACTGGCATACTTTCTTGTTTAAAGAACATGAGCCTATACAATTCAAACAATTCCAAGAAAAATAGAACAGTGTAATGTTAATTATCCCAATAAAAAAGGTATAGCACAATATTTTAAAACCTGGACAAGACCTTGACCATTTCTGTCAGCAGTTCAGTCCAAATGGGTCCAACCAGCAGTCTGATTGGCTTGACCAGTTAGGAGTATAAATAAATAAAATGATAAATGCCTGCATGGCAGTTGGCAATGTGTTTGGTTTGTAATAAGTTGGGCATGGGTTTTAAACCCACACAACTCATTTTAAATTTTACCCACAAACAGTTGAAACTGACCTCTCCAAACGGCCAAAACAACCAACCAGGACGTGCAGGCAAATTGGACCAGATGGTTCAATAAGTTTCTTGCCCAAAACAGTTCCCAGGAGATCCAACCAGTTTCTGTGGCGGGTTCCGGTTAAAACCAGTCCCAACCGTCCATCTGGTCCACATTTTAAAACATGAGCAGCATATGAATCGATGCAGCCGATCAGTAAATGCATTGCATAGCCCAAAAACAGCCATGCTCAAAGTTGTTGCAATTATAAGGGAGGATACGTAAAATGTGTGCATATTGTTTCAAAAGGAAAAAAAAGGCCAATCATAAATAATGCTGATATCCCACTACTGATCTTATTTTCTTGTGGCAAAGAAGAAATGATTGTTGGTAAACACATTCCCAAGCACCAATTCTTGCAGAGATGGAAATGTAATTTTTTTTAACCAAAATGGTGTCTTTAAGTTTTTTTTTTTGAATGATGAGCATCTTATTAAGAGCAGCAAAGCTGCTGAAAGACCAGAACAGGACACCAAAGCAAAGAAATAGGAAAAAAACAAAAACACAAGAAAGAAAAAGACACTACAAAACTACCGGAGGGAGGATTTACACCCAACAACCAGATCCCACCCTCCTGCTCTACCGCCCACAATCAAGGAGCCCAATCTCTAAAGAGACCCAACACTTTGGAGAAGACAACAATGGAACCAGCAGCAGTGTTTCTGAATACTCTATTGTTTCTTTCCATCCAAATAGCCCATAAAGCAATAAGCAGAATGCAACACCACTTTCTTCTCCCCAACACACCTCTTGACTCGGCATGCCAGGAGCAGAAGAGTTGATCAAGAGTAAGAGGCATCACCCAATCCACACCTGCCAAACGAATGACGCTCCACCATATATCCGCGGCAAAGGGACAATGGATTAGGAGATGCGCCACCGATTCTTCTTGATTAAGGCACATCGGGCTGGCATTAGGGAAAATGAAACCTCTTTTTCGAAGATTGTCCAGCGTAAGGATCCGATTCCTCCTAGCTAACCACCCAAAAGCAGCTACTTTTGGAGGAAGCTCATAAGACCATATAGAACCTATATGACAAGTCAAGGAAGGATTGGAGGCCCGAGACATCTGCGAGTAGGAGGACTTGACCGAGAAGATACCCGAAGAAGAAAGCTTCCATAACAAAGAGTCTTGGGTAGAAGGGCTTGGACGGAATTCCTGCAGAACAGAAAACAGGTGGATCACTTCAGATATCTCTTCATCAGAGAAATTCCTTCTGAAAGGAGGAATCCACACTCCCTCATTCCCGTTATGATAGAAGCTGTCTTTTACAACCACATTCTGGTTAGGACTTAACAAAAATAGGGAAGGGAAAGATTCAGCCAAGGTGGATTGGCCACACCAGGGATCTAACAAAAAACGAATTCTGTTCCCATCTCCCAAGGAAAACTTCACGTTGGGCTGGAACAAATGGAAAATTTTGACTATATTTTTCAAAATAGTAGAGGATCTGTGTAGAAAGGAGCCTATCAGCCACCAGCCCAAAGGATCAGAGCCATATTTAGCAGCCACAATTTGTCTCCACAAACTATTCTGCTTGACCTCGAATCTCCAAATCCACTTCCCCAGAAGAGCCCTATTCATAATCTCCAGATTCTTGATGCCCGCACCTCCTTCCTCATAAGGCAAGCAAACTTCCTTCCACCTTTGCGCAGAGGAAAAGAGATAAGAAATACACTGGCATACTAGACAGAGAGGCCTGTATAAGATTAATTCTGCCCCCAAGGGTGAGAAAATTTATCATCCAGGATGATAATCTCCTTTCCATCCTTTCAATAACAGTATCCCATATATGGACAGAGGGTTTACCTATTGACAGAGGAAGGCCCAAGTAAATCGTTGGTAAAAATCCCACCTTGCACCCAAAAGACTCGGCAAAAGAAGAGCATACCTCAGGGGGGGCATTTATACCAAAGATTTCAGTCTTTGCCATGTTAACCTTCAAACTAGAGACAACTTGAAACCAACAGAAACACATACTAAGGAACGTGATCATCAACTCATCTGCAACACAAAAAAAAGGGGTGTCATCCGCGAACTGCAGGTGGCTAACACATATCGGAAAATTAGAAATCGAAAAACCCTTAAAAAGCCTGACTTCCTGCCCTCTGGATAGCATCCGACTCAACGCTTCCATAACTATAACAAACAGAAATGGAGATAGGGGGTCTCCTTATCCGATCCCCCTGGAGCATCGACATTGGTTTCAAGGCCCATCTGAGTCTCTTATGTTTGGACAACTTATCTAGAAGCCTCTAGTTACTCGATCAACTGTCGTTCTTTGCATCAGCCACCACAGAAGTTGTCCCATCACTTCAACAAGTGTGGATGGCTTTCATTCCAATCTAGGGTTTGCTCGAAATCCAGATCTGGCTCTTTTATGAGGTTTGTTGTAATCTAAATTCCCTTTTTTTTTTGGATGGTGCTTCTTGCAGCTTGATACATCGTGGCAAATAGCACCACAATGGGGGATCATAAATTTTGATTGATAATCGCCAAAAAAATCATTAGATGAGCTGGTGCAGACAGTGTAGTGTGTGTGAGTGATTCAGGGCTCAATCCCTGACGATGTTACCTTTCAACAAAAAAAAGGGAAAAAACTCATAATTATCATCTCTGATCCCTGACGATGTTACCTTTCAATAAAAAAAAAAAGGGAAAAAACTCGTAATGATCATCTCTGGTTAGTAATAACCATTGTCAAACATGGCCAAGGTATTCAATAACAGTAATGATGGCCATAACGGCCAGCCTTATGGCTGTTACGATATAAGCCGTTATGGCACTATAATGGTCAAATTTCTTTCAAAGGAAGAAAATGTATCAGCCCCTTACGGGCTCGTAATAGCCATTACAGGGCTTCTTTTTCTTTTTTACAGAATGGGCATTACATCCCTATATCGCATAATGACTCCAATCATCATTGTTACGTAACAGCTATATGTAACTGTTTTTACCATGAATACGACAAAAGGAACTACTTAAAATGGTCCCAGTCCACCAAAATGTATATTGGAGGGAAGGAGAAACTTGGTTACATTACAGGAATGAGGGTGGAGCCACCATCAAAAGACCCATCCCATGACAAACTGGGAAAGTGGCAATTTGATGTTATACCATGGCTTCTCCACTATGCAACCAAGCACTAGTCGGCGTTGTCACAGTCTCTTATTCTTAAGAACTACAAAGGAAAGGGGATGTTGTTTCTTTCATGTACTCCCAGTAGGACAATGTGGCTTGCTTTTATCATTTCAAGAGACGATGTATATACAACATGAAGAAATGACAATAGAGGAATATTTCACTGTTATGAGACAAAAAAGAAGTAAGATTGTCAAACTCTTGCTCTAACACCCGAGACAATGACGCGGGATAACCACTTTGAATCCATGGAGCTCTCCAGAATCCTCAACGGAGCTTCCTCGAATCCATGAGATGTTTCTCGAATCCACGAGAAGAAAGTTAAAATAAATTAAAACTTTAATTGAATAATCAAAATCCTAATCACATAAACGAATTTAAGGAGTATTTATAACATAAACAAAACCCTAAAAACAAAATCAAAGAGTTCTATTCAAAACAGGAAAGAAATCTGCAAAAATCGCGCAAATCTGTGGAACCTGTTGACCGGTCGAAATTGGTCCAAAATTGTCCAGAGAGTTGGGGGAATTTTCGACCGGTCGATACAATCCATAGACCGATCGACAATGCGCGACGGACTAGATCCGTCAGGTAATCAGTCGAGAATCCGTCGAGCAACCGAAATTTGCTAAATTTTTTCTGCTTTTCCTTGATCTTTTTCCGGTCCACCTCTAACAGGAACATGCTCGATCTGTGCCCTCCATCAGGGGGTTCTCCCTCACATCAGACCCCTCCACTTGAAAAAAAATTGTCCTCGAGTTTCGCTTCGGGCTTGGGTCTCGAACAGTCTTGAACTTCTCTGCCTGGCACGAGTTAATAGACTTTGACAGGAACACGTTAACGTAATCAAGCCTCGCATCGTCCTTCTTGATCGCTACCGGATCACACACTTCCTCCACCTTCTCAGATGTCTTCTGAAAGTCGCATATGGTGAAGAGAGATTGCCCCTCCACTTTAGGAGTTTCGGGGTACTTTGGCGGGATCATAGGGGCGAGTACAATTTTCTTCCCATCCTTAACGAACATGATGACATTGTCCTGTCCCTTGTGTCTGGCATCTCGATCAAACTGCCACGGCCGACCGAGTATCATGTGACAGGCGTCCATGTCTACGACGTCACACAATACTTAGGAGACGAGGCATCGATCAATTACTGTTGTCACATTGTCCTTCCGAATCCAACCAATCGCATACAGAGAAGGGTGTGGTGTAGTCTCTAGCGTCATTTTCTCCGCCATAGTCCGTGACATGATATTTTCACAACTTCCGCCATCAATGATCACATCGTAGACCTTTCCGTTTATAGTGCATCCTGTGCGAAAAAGGTTGTGGTGTTGAGAATTGATTTCCATCCTCGGCATACACGCCCTCTGTACAACTAGGGACACCTTGATCTTTAAGAGTCCATTCAGTTCCTTCATCCTCATTCTCAGCTTTCTCGGCATCATCAAGTTCGGTGTCATTCCCCACATCTCCAGCACCTCCCTCAGTGATGGCCAAATTAGCCACTGGCCGCTGAGGGTACGTGTTTGATAGATAGCCCGGTTGGTCACATCGAAAGCAATGGTCAAGCCTTGGTCGACCGTATGGATTCAGGATCTGGCTCGGGCCTGGAGCAGTTGTTGCGGCACGTTGGGACCTCAATGGGCCATTTATCGAACCTCAGATCGCAAGTGTAGGAGGGGTAGGATGTACCTCAATAGGTGATTTCCCATTAGTTTGGGACGTGTCCTGTGAAGGACTAGCTGTGGGGGCTTATGCTGCCGAGTAAGCTCTAGCAAGTTGCATCTCCGCCCTACTCGCCAATTGGACTGCCTCGTCCATGGTCCAGATCGGATGCATCTAAATGTGGTCCTGGAATGTTACCCGCAAATTGCCAATGAAACACGACACTTTCTATGATTCGATCTCCGTCAAATCGTTCTGCCATGCCAACCTCTGAAACTCATCGGTGTATTCTGCAACGGGGCGATTCCCCTGCCAGCAATTATGGTATTGCTGGAACAATACCTATTCAAAGTTGCTCGAGAGGAATCGTGCTCGAAGGAGGCGTCTCATGTGGCCATGATCGGATGAGCGCCTTGTTCTGTAGGGCTCATGAAATCTATTATTGTTCCCACCAGGCGAAAGTAGAGGTGGGCAACAATCTGGGCCGAGCCAAGTTAGCCCTAGTTTGGTTTGGCTTGTTTTTCTGCCACCTCAGTTTGTGGATTGGCTTCATTTGGGTCTCGAGCCGACCCATGCGACCCGAGTTTGGTTTGCTCCAGGAAAATCTGGTTCAAGCTAGGATCAGTTTGGTCGAAAATTTCAAACCGAGCCGGGCCGAGTTCAAACAAGTGACGGCTCTTTTTTTGCTTGTTTATTTAAATAGAAAAGAATTTAAAAAATTAGAGAAAAAAAAGTACAAACGTATCTTACTATATGATGTTTAACATCCTCCAAAGGAGTGCAGCATCAAAATAGACATGTAAGAGCATTTTCCAAACAAAAGTACATGAGCATAATTTTACAAGTGCAAGGAAACAATGTGCATTCATGTATATGTATTATGTATTATCCATGTCATCATGTATATGTATTATCCACGCCGTCCATCTGTTTTACATATCATTTTAGGACATGATCCCAAAATGGAATCATATCCAAAGCTCAAGTGGATCACACTAGAGGAAACAATGTGCTTACAATCTACGAGCCAAATCAAGTTGAATCAAACCGAGCAAAATCAAATTGAGCTTCAAGCCAAGCTGAGCCAGTGCTGCCCTAGTTTAAGCTTGGTTTGTTTTTTCAAACGAGCTTGACTCCGAGGCTTGGTTTGGTTTTAACTTCCATTCGAACCAATCTAAGCCGAGCTTTCGAGCTGGCTTGGTTTGTGCCCAGCTTTAGGCGGAAGCACTAGATTTCAACTTGAACACAACCAACTTTACTTTATTTTCTTCCGGTACATCCATATAATAAAAATACCGCTCTACTTCGGCTAACCAATCGAGGAAGTCTTCCATTCTGCAACGGGGCGAGAGAGCTTCACGGGCGAGAGAGCGTCGCCTTGGGCTTGGGGCAGAATTAGCTCATACGCGAGACGGTCAAGGATTGCCTGTAGCCCTTGCTTGGTTAACCAACTCTCGGTGGAGAACTTTCATCCTCTCCGCAAGAAATTGAATCCCTGGATCAGCGTCCACAAGATTTTGGTCCATACCTTCGTCAGTTGCCATCGGCCCGAGGGGAGTCATCGCTTTGATACCACTTGACGCAAGGGGGGACGTGGCGAGGTCAATCACCGTCTTGGTCACGGGATAACTACTCCGAATCCACGAAGCTCTCCGGAATCCTCAATGGAGCTTCCTCAAATCCACGAGAAGAAAATCGAAATTTTAATTGAATAATCAAAAGCATAATCACAAAAACAAGTTTAAGGACTATTTATAACCTAAACAAAACTCTAAAAACCAAATTAAAGAGTCATATTCAAAATAGGAAAGAAATCTGCAAAAATCGCACAAATCTGTGGAACTTGTCGACCCGATTCGTCGACCGGTCGAAGTTGAGGGTCAATTGGTCCAAAACTGTCCAAAGAGTTGGAGGAATTTTCGATCGGTCAACAGGTAATACGTCAGGCAGCCGAAATTTGTTGAATTTCTGCCGATTTTCCTCGATCTTTTTCCAGTCCACCTCTAACAAGAACGTGCTCGATCCGCGCCCTCCATCAGGGGGTTCTCCCACTACATCAAGCGAGGACATGAGAAGAGACTAAGAGTTTGGATTCTTATAAAGTATAATGTTATGTACCTTCCATTAATTTGTACATAATTACATTCAAGAAGCAAGTACAAGAGCCACCAATATTACTTCGGGGCATGAAAGATATGTTCTAGTGGTTAATCCAAGCCCCTCAAGACCTACAGGATGCTAGCGGGTATAATCAAGACCTCTCCTAAGTTAAGTTTCGTGGTATACTGTTGATAAAGATGAGTTGAGGTCTACTCATTGCGAGAAACAAAGACGTGAGAGCATTGCTGAGAACTCCACCCTCATCTTCGCCCTAAATTGAATACCATGGCTAATCCTACTACATCTAAAGGGAAATACCTGTCAACTTAGGGATTCATTGCGAACCAAAGGGACCAAGCTGTTAACAAGTCCCAACAACTTGCTACCCTCAACGAATATAGAATCACTAATATCGGCTGATATTTTTGGTATCGCACCTCAATGATATGAAATCCCCAAAAAGTATCCGGATTTTTGGGTGTTGATGATATATCACTTGTATCAAGATATATTGTCGATATGAGAGGGGATTTCGTTTATGTCAAAAGAAAAAAAAAAAAATAGAGAGAGAGAATGGAAAAGAAAAAAAAAAAATACTTATGTCAATTCTTACTCTTCACCCCCCCCCCCCCCCCCCCCCAAAAACCTCGATGTATGTGTTGTATATCCACGCCATCCATTCGTCGTTTTGCCAGCTCATTTTGGGGCACGGGCCTAAAAATAAAGCAGATCCAAATCTCAAGTGGACCGCACCAAAGTTCCAACCTTTTAATAAGGTCATGCAAACCTAGATGAAGGGAATACAGAAATATTAGCTTGATCCAACACTTTTGTGGCCCAAGAAAAGTTTTTAATGGTCAATCACCACTATTTCCTATGGTGTGGTCCACCTGAGATTTGGATCTGCTTCATTTTTTTTTGGCCCGTGTCCTAAAAAGAGTTGGCGAAATGGATAAATAGCATGGATATACAATATATACATCGAGGTGGGTCCCACAAGTCACAACCTAATTGAATTTGTGCCTAGAAAGGGCATTAGTGTGGCATCATTCATCCATCGTATTGAGAAGGTGGGTCACCTAACATTAGGCTCAATGCCCAAAATTCACTCTAATGAGTGGGACACAACTCTGATTGTTTCTGCATTCGGTTGTAAATACTTCTTTCATTGACAATTAGTCTCACATGCCTAGGATAAATTTGATGAAACATAAAGATGAAGTAGTTTCTATTGTTGATGATTCATAAAATGGCTCAAACACAATTTGAAGGTGAATATTAAGGTCCTTAGCTTTGACAATGCATACGAGTTATGATTTGCAAAGGTAGTTGTAGAAAATGGGATGCTGTCTTAAACGTCTTGCTCCTATACACCCAACAAAATTGATGGCTAAGAGGAAAATCGCCATCTTCTAGAGGTTACTTGGGCCGTCATGTTGGAAATGCATGTTCCTAAAATCTACTGGGAACGAAGCACTCTTGAGTGCCGCCTATATGACTAAGATGTTGACCCCAGCCTATATGACGCTAGCAATTGAGGCTGATGAGAATAGAGGCCCATTCAGCAAGAGAATCCTTCACTGAAGAGATGACAGCCTCAACTAGCCACGAGACGTTGTCAATGCAGCGTCAATTCCTCTCGATCCAAATTCCCCACCAAATAGCCAGGAGAAGCATATGCCAAAGATTTCCTTTCTTAAAAGCCAGACCTCCTCTGTGCCACGCCCACAGAAGGTCATTCACATTGCTAGGCATAGCCCAACACGAGCTGAAGGAGGCTAAAAAGTGAAACCACACTTTGGACATGTAAGAGCAGAAGATAAACAAATGATCCACTATCTCCACCTCTTACTCACATAGGTAGCATCTGTTAGGGATAACCATAGAGCGCTTTTGCAAGTTGTCGATTGTCAGGACTTTCTTTCTGCCTACTAGCCAAGAGAAGGCGAATTTATCCCCACCTCCCGAGGTGGACGAGTAGATCATCTTGAAGAAGGATGCGACAAAAAACTTCCCTGAGCTATGGCATTTCCAAACTATTTCATCTTTACCACCTGGCAGAGGCACAAAGTGAAGCCTCTCCATCATGGACAAAAGCTCTTCAAATTCTAAATCAGTCAAGTCTCTTCCACAAGGGGGAGACCAACGTATGTTTCCACCTGAACTCGAGAAGCATTTCGTGACCTTAACATTCACTGAAGGCGTTAGCCGAGCCAAGTTAGGGTAGCTTTGGGATAGGGGGAAGTCGCCGCACTAGCAGTCCTACCAAAATCTAACCGTAGAACCATCGCATATAGAGAAAGGGCTTCCCTTTTCGAACTCCACCAATAAAGCCATAATCAACTTCCAGTTATAAGAAGCCTAGTAAAGTGAGGACTCAGCTTCCCAACCTCCTGGGGAGATCCTGTACTTGTAAGCAATGATTTCCTTCCAAAGAGAGTCTTCCTCCGTGGCAAATCTCCATAGCCACTTCGCAAGCAAAGCACGATTCATATTGAATAGATCTCGCAGACCAGCCCCACCTTCCTCAATGGGTTTACAAACATCATCCCAACTCAAAAGATGGAATTTGAAACCTTCATGGTAGCCTTTCCAAGAAATCTCTTCTAAGCTTCTCCAATTTGATTCTAACTGAGCTTGGGCATTTAAATAAGGACATGAAATAAATTGGCATATTGGACAAAGCTGCTTTAATAAGAGTTAACCTCCCTCCCCACGAAAGGTTTTGAAACCAGATCAACCCTTTAATAAGAGTTATCCTCTGGTTTTGAAACCAAATCTACCCTTTAATAAGAGTTATCCTCTGGTTTTGAAACCAGATCTACCCTTATTTTCCTTGCCTCCCAAAGTGTTTAGATGTATTTATTTTGTTCATGCTCTAGATCCATCTAAAAAACAATAGGGCCCTTAATCAACAAAGTGCATCTTTCTAAGCTATGCTCATTCATCGAAAGGTTATAAATGTTACCGTCTTGTGAATAAAAAAACAATATATCTCCAAGGGTGTTACATTCCTTGAGAATGTACAATATGTTTTAACAAGCACGACTTGCAAAGATCTCTCAAACGAGTTTTTTCCTCTTCAGCTCTGCCCATGTTGGTTGATTCTCCTCCCATCACATAACAGTAATGGTCGGAACCACTACGTGTTACGAGGCCATAATGACCTTTTCTAGGCTTATTGGATCTCTTAGACTCAGTAAAGTTGGAATCAATTGAAGACGACAAGATAGTCTGGACAGGGAATCCGAGTGGAAGAGTGTTGTTCTTGGGAAGGGGTTAAGGCATTTGGCTCCCTCCTTGTTGAAGAGATCTTGAGCATGAGGAATTCGATGATTTGTTGGGGTTATTGGATCTCTTAGACTCAATAAAGCCAGACTCAATTGAAGACGACAAGATAGTCTGGACAGGGAATAGCTTCGCCAAATTCTCTGTTAGATCGCTCTCCTGTTTGGCTGTTTCCTTTCTAGTCTATCTCCAACCTCTCCTTCGCACCTCTCCTTCGCATAATCCGTTCTAACACTGGTTCTATCAAACAGCCGCTATGGCCTGTATCAATGATCAAACAGTAATTACGGTTGTCATTACGGCCACTGTTACCATTATTCGATACCTTGCCCCCCACTCATGTTTCTCAACGATCTCAAGAGTTTACCAGAGAGTTGCAAGTTTACACTCATTGAAAGAAGATTAGTGTATAAACAACTACCGTCAACTCGATAGCTGATGAACACAACGCATCTGTTCCAACTTCTCTAGGTTCCCGGGTTCAACTAAGTCTCCATCCAATCTTCCAATTGCAACAGATTATTTGGGGAGAAATTGAAGATCTAAAGGTTCCTGGGCCAGAGCCCCTCAAGGTATGAAAATTTGTAAATCTTTGTGGGTTTTTTTTTTTTTTTTTTTTTTTCTTTTTTGCATGGATTCTTTCCAAATCCATGTCTCCACATGATTCTCATGCATTGACATGGATTTGAATGAAAAATTGAGAGATTGGAGGATCAAAATGGGGAAATTTTGCGGAAATTGGGGAAATCCAATTTTTCCCTATTTTCTTGCCTAAATTAAGTAATTGGGATTGGGGTGCCAACTTTTAACATGATGATGATGTTTGCTTAAAAAAATAATTCTTTATATTTTCAATTGTTTAGATTTCTTTTTGTTTTGTTTTTTTTCCTTATTTACGGATCCATGCTTATGATTAATGGGTTGCATTTGTTGGTGGACAGCAATACATTTCCTGGTATTGGCAATAATATCGACGATATCGATACATGTTTCTGTCTCCCCAGTCAGCAATACATGTAATGATATTGATACCAAGAACACTGATTTTGGATACACTAAGTGATCTGCAATCAAGGTCGTAGCTGTCATGATTAGTTTATGATTGAGGGGGTGTTTAAGGAAATATTTTTGAAGAAGTTATATGGAGCACTTCCCAATTGAATCATGACGCGTGGACCTGCTCCAAACAGAACTGCAGGGATTTCATAGCACAGTTATGAGCCTTATGACATGTGACAACATTTCATTGTAATGCCTGAAAACAAGATGAAAGAAAAGGATTGAAACCTATACTTCAAGTGTGGATGCAATGGAATGTCTCTACTAGCTTTGAGAAGCATGGTTTAAAATAGAGATGATGATTTAGAAGAAAAATTCCATGACCAGAACTGTTAATCATGTAGACCCCACCATTGAAATTAACACAGATAAACCGTCATAGACCGTCTAATGGAGTATCAGAACAAAAAATGTCAGCAGTACTAATTCAAAATTGAATGCGAGAAATATGATATGGAAAGGGGGGTTTTCCTTTGAAGAATGGAAGGAAGGTGAAGGTTTGTATCAGAGGCATAGATCAAGAATTGCCCAGATCTGTGTAGAAAAGGAAAATGGGTTTTTCATCTTTTGCAGGTTTTTGCAAAGCATAGAGATGGAAAACTGCATGTAGCATTTACTCATGAAATGATGTGAAATTCGCTTGATTAACATGTAACCATAGTATTAATAGTTAATACCGATGGAAACTCAATTAAGGGGAAGCTCTATTATTAGTCTAAAATGTCTATGTGGCAGTCGCCATAAACCTTTCAAATTGGATTTTCCAGGATAAGCATTCTAGTGTAGTTTATCTGATTTCCCAAGTGTAAAGTCCATAAAGATAAATATCAACATATAATATATGAAAGTGAAGCTTTGACACGGTATAGATCAATACAAAGGCAATATATGAAGCAGGGTATAATCCATAAGGATTTAAATCAGCATTCTTTGATAAATTCTTGAGCAATAAACAATAGCAACCTAATAACAATTATCCGCAAGTTCAAAACAACCTCATAAACAACAAACAGTACAATGTACAAGACAGATCAAACAAGAAGAGGAACTTTGAATCATACCTGTTCCTCAGTCATTTGCAGAAAAGCAATAGTATAATATACCAGCTCTTTGAAGTTACTTCCAATGACCTAGAAAGACAGTTAAAAACAGAAGTTCGATATTTGAACAACTTATCTTCCAAAAAAATTATTTGAACGACTAAAGATAATAGCAGGGAACCATGAGAAAGCTTATTGAAAGAGGCAGAGCATAATCTTGGACTTACCCTTACCAATTTGTAGTTACCCACAATGGTCAGTAACAACTCGAATAACTGTAGATTAATAACATGCAAGAAATGGATCATTTAAAAATGCCTGAAAATTCCGTTGGGATTAAAATCAATAAAATAATGAAACTATTCAGTTCCAATTAGAAGAAGAGCTATTTCAATCCATGGCATATGATCCAAGATACTAACAAAGACCAAAACGGAGCAAATGGGAGTGATATTCAGGTGATGGTATCCTAAAACACAACATAAAGAAAACATTAAAAAGAAAGTACAGTTCATTACAACATCATACCACAAGAAACTCATAATTTCTTAGAGAAATTGAAAAGTTTTGAAATCAGAAATACAGCCCAAAAAAATTGCAATAAACAAACCAAATACCTTTTAATGCTGGCCTATTTTACTAACCTCTGGGAGTGCAAGCAGTTGCAAACTGGGTTTCCAGATGATCAGGAAATTGCATAATCTTTCATGAGAGTACAAAACACTATTTTGCCCAGGTGTTTTACAGGTCTTTCAGAAGTTAGAGAAGGTTCATAGTAATTCCTTATCATTTTGTTTCCATTGCATACTGAAGCTTATTTAGCTCCTGAAGTTGGGTTTTCAAAATTGACAGAAGTAGCAAGGCTGAACCTAGGGTAATGGGTTTTAGAGGGATGATTTATGCCTAAGGTAGATTATCCATCGAGTTTTCTAGTTCAAATAAATGAATAGGCAGAAAAAGCAGTAGATTTAGAGAAATTAAGGACCACTTCCGAAATTGGTGTATAGATTTCTCTCAACATAATCCATTATTTTGGATATCGAGTCTCATAGTGCTATTAGGTCATTTTACTTTCAATTCTTTGTTTGTATATTTACAACGCTCATTAGAAAGAATAACATTCACTCTTAGACATCCAGCTACCCAGTTTCCCTCCTCTACTATCTATTTACCACTCTCACCAACAACATCATCATAATTTTTCATGGTATGAAGATGAAGGATCTAAAGCTTAACCCCTTCCAAGTAGGATGCGGATTAGATGAGGCCGAGGTAACAGCTTAGTGGGTGACGCCCTGACCGTTGGACCCTCCTCAATGTATGTGTTGTGTATCCACACCGTCCATCCATTTTGCCAGCTCGTTTTAGGGCATGTTCCCAAAAATGAGGCAGATCCAAATCTCAGGTGGAGCACACTGTAGGGATTGAATTCCAACCATTAAAAACTTCTTGGGGACCACAAAAGCTTTGGATCAAGCTGCTATTTGCGTATTCCCTTCATCCAGGTCTGTGTAACCTTATCAATAGGTTGGATGGCAAATAAACAAAACAGTGGGCCCCAGGAAGTTTTTACTGGTAGGCGCTCAATCACCACTGTTTTCCTGTGGTAGGAAGTTTTTACTGGTGGGCGCTCAATCACCACTGATTTCCTGTGGTGTGGTCCACCTGAGATTTGAATCCGCCTCATTTTTAGGACCATGCCCTAAAATGAGCTGATGGACAGTGTGGATATACAACACATACATCGAGGAGGGCCTCACCCACTAAGCTATTACCCCTGCCTCACCTAATCAGCACTCTTCCAAGTAACCTTTGACCTTCTCTTCTCAAGAAAGAAAGAGAAAACAAAAGAATCAATATCCCTTTCTATTTTACTCGTGTCTTCTTCATAGCTGCATTCTTTTCATCAAACGACTTCCCCCTCTGATCTTATGTTCTATTTCTTCTTATTATCGAATCTAATGGATATTTCACCTTAGATATACATACTTCTCCATGACAACTGTCCCCCCTGTTTCAGATAGTTTCTTTTTAGATCAGTTGTGTTTGATATGTGATTGTCCCTTCATATCTGCATTCTTTCTTCAGATCACGTTTCCCTTTTATCTTCCCTCCATTCCTTTCTTTTATCATATCTAACTCAGATCAGATACTCTCTCTTTAGATCTACAAAGCTTTCAACAGGAACTGTTCTCTGCGTCTCAGACCTAACCAATTTCGTTATACTTCCTCAAACTTGCCATCTTGATCGTTTACTTTCAATCAGATCTTATTCACACATGAGTTTTTTTTTTTTTTTAAATATGTGATAGTTAGATCTTGATGGGGAAGGGGAATAAGAGATTTGGTCAAGTTTGATGCAAATGGGGCACCAGTAGGTATGGTCATTATCAGGAATGCAGATGTTAAGGAAGATTGGTGTGCTACTTCTTACTTGTAGCACCATCCACAAGCCTTTTAAATGGCACACGGGGTGACCTATTGTGAATCCGAACCATTCATTCATTCATTCAAACAACTAGGAGCAAGTCATGGTGCAAAAATCTTGCCAATCGGGTGATCCTAAGTTTCCAATCAATAGCATGAAAATGGACAGTCAAGATTGACGGGAGAAACAAAATAGTCCAATCATCATCTTGAAACATCTAGTAAATAGATCCCACTTTGTATTTCTTGTGATTTTAATTTAAAGTAACAATTTCATTTGATGATTCTAAATGGCTCATAAACAACTAGGGCTGAAAGTTGGGCGGGTTCAACCCGACCGACCCGTGACCGACCCGACATTGGGTTGGGCTTGGGCAAGAAGTATCGAACCCGATCTTGAGCTTGGGCTATGAAAACATCAACCCGATGAAGTTTGGGTCGGGCTTGGGTTGAGGTCTCGGGTTGCCTGACCCAACCCGAACCCGATCTATATACAAGTTACTTATACTTTTATTATACTTTAGTGAAGTAAACTTATAATGTTTACTTGTATTTTAACTTATTTGTTTCGGAAAAGTGAAGTTCTTTACATAAATAAGTACATATATAATTAATAAAGCCATAGGTACCAAAGATAAGGCGTGTATTGAAACATAATAGACTAATGTAACAACGAAAATATTAGCATGTATCAACCCGACCAACCCGATCGACCCGACCGAGCCCGCTTGGGTTGGGCTTGGGTTGAGAATTCCCAACTGGAGGTTGGGTTGGGTTGGGTTAGGGTTGAGGTACAGGAACCTTGGGTTGGGTTAGGGTTCAGCACCAACCCGACCCAACCCGCCCGACTTTCAGCCCTATAAACAACGGACAGTTATAACAAATTGGCCCCATTCAAAGGGTTGCACCATGGCTTTCTCCTAATAGTATGAATGAAAAAATGCTTCGGGTCAACAATAGGCCACCCTGTATGTCCCCATGAAGGTGGGGATGTTAGCAAAACCCACACACACACTCACACTGGGAAAGTACGCTTGTCAGTACTTTCCTCATCATCAAGAACATTCTCCTGCAGTTCTCTTGTTTTAAATCATTTACCCTTCTGTTAAATCCTTTCTCATCATAGTTTCAAGCGTTGTCCACTGCACAACAGTGGGATGCAATGCACACATGGTTGTGGCGTTCCTCTTACAACATATCCATCTCAAAGCTACCAAGGGGACCCTTATCAAAATGATTGTTTCACTAACACGAGAAGAAAAGGATATGCTCTGGTTGCAGTCTATACCTGAACAGCAAAGGATTCAAGGCTTTTTTCTGCACCATCTGAATCAACTCTTCCTGTATAAGGATCGTCTATACCTTGAATCGAGGACAACTCGTATACTTTTAGACATGATACAAATGTCTGCCACAAAGGTGCCAAGATGACTGCAGCAATATAGAATATCAATAGGACCATCAACAAGATAACATAGAAACATGAAATCTTCATCTAGAAATTAAAAGGGAATGCATGTCATGTTCTCAATCAATAGAGGTACACTTACCAGTGAATTCTGCTTCTGTCATGCTTGGGAAATTCTGAACAAACTGGATTAAGCATTTCAATACCTGATGGTAAGAAAAATCAGAATTGTAAACAATTTATCACCAAAATAGATAGACATTTTCTGTAGCCAAACTCTTGACTTATAGTCGCACAAAGCATGAAGCAAAGCGGCAACAGATTTGGGTGCAGGAACGGGGAGCGTATATTTCAAAAGTTACCAAGTATGAACAGCTAGGAAGTGGGAGTGGTAGAGCAAGTCCAAAGCATGATTCAAAGCGGGAGCAGCACCTAGTTAGAAGGATCCTGCTACTAAGCACTGACGGCAGTATGTTAAAAGTTTCTGCAGAGCAGAAGAGAAAAATCTACCTCCATCCTAATGCTCCAGTCATCAGGATCTTCAGACTGAACTGCAGGTTGCAAAATAACTGAGAATTGTTCCATCCATAATTTAAGCATTGGCATCATTAATCCTCTTGTTTCTGTCTGAACCAACAGAACTATATCAATCACCAAACTCAAAACATATCAGGATGAATTGAGATAAAATCACATGCAAGAACTGTGGCCCAATAATGCAATAGTATTAAGACATGCTACAACATGGTACCTCATATACGCCACTCATTGCCCCCAACATTGACGTGCAGGAGTGAACAATTAAAAGAGCTTTTGTGCGTAAAGGTTTTCCATAGATCTGTACAGGCAAAGAAGCATGTATGGTAAGTGAGAAATTTACACAAGTAGGCAGCTAATATCTTGCATATTTCAGAGGATCCAAAATATTTTGCACAAGTGGAAGATGAAGAACCACTAACAGAATAACAAGGGTCAAGAATGGACTCAGAGCTTCAAAAAAGAAAAAGAAAACGAAAAAGAAAAGGGAAACAAAATAAAGGACGTAATATTCACAAACTAACATGAGGAGATGATATGATTGTGTACAAGCATGGGAATAGAACAGGCACTAATTTTGGCACCAACTTGTCATCCATATCATCGGAGATAAGAGCCAAGCATTTAAGAGATCCGCGCACTGCAAAAGTGGGGGAAAAAAAAATGGAACACCAAGGCAACTATTGGTATTAAGCCAAATTATATTAGGCTGCCATCAATAGCTGAATATTAAAGCATAATAAATGCTCAAACCACAAATAGAAGTAAAAGGAAAACTTAAACAACAGGTAGAGCTTGCAACTAAACCTCCATTCATGTTGGCCTGGTCACTAATTAGCCTCAAGAGTAATGGCAGCAAGTCAGGCCAATCCTCTGGCCAATCATAATGTGCAATGGATGCTACAGCCATACCAACTGCTGTGCAGATTTTTCCATGAGGGTCATCCAAAGCCTGTAGCAGAAGTCTACGTACAACTTCCTGACATTGTGAATTGGCAGAATAAGTGACAGCACCATAAGGATAATCACAAAGAAGAAAAGAAAATGCTTGAAAAAAATGAGGTTCAATCATGTCCGGGTTCTACTCCACTCTTCATAAATTACAAGCAATAACTAGTCATTTTAGTAAACATGTGCAGATACCCAGATAACATATAAAACAGCAATGCTTTGTGAATCTAAATGAGGAATTTTACAAAGGCAGATGAGCAATTGATACACATTTTGACACAAATTAATAGTTGTTTTCAGGCAAAAATCAACACAATTGGATGGAAAGAGAAGTTCACTTAAAGAATAGTAAACGAAGTTGAGTGCTATCTATCCTTAGAATACAATTGACACTGACACTATTAGGGCCTGTTTGGTTCCTTAAATACCACAGTAATGTGGAGTAAAACTCCCTTCATTACTCCTTGCGGGTGATTGGATAAAACCAGCTGTCAAATCATGGTAATCTGTCAGAATTGCTGCCGACTTGGATGGGCAGAGGTGCATTGAGGTGGCATAGTTTCGTGAGCCCCACCATGATGTCTGTTATATCCACACCGTCCATCCATCTTGCCAGATCATTTTATGGAAATAGACAAAAAAATGAGGCACATTCAAAGCAGAAATTGACCACACCATAGAAAGCAGTGGGATTGAACGCCTGCCATTGAAAACTTCCTGCGGCCCACAGGAGTGTTAGATGAAGCTGATGTTTGGGGTCATGTCCTAAACTGACATTGCAAAATAGATGGGCGGTGTGGATATAACAAATATTAGGCAAGTTATATCTGCATATATCTAATCACAGTGAGTACTTTACATGCATATAAAAACTAAAGCTGCCAGAATGGTATTGGTATTGCATTCGGCTTTACTTTGGACTACTGTGGTAGTGATAATCATTACCCATTTACATTACATTACAGTACATTACTATAGTTATCATTAAAACAAACAGGGCCTTAGGAAATAGAGGTGTATGTTGACAAATTGCAGTGTAATTTGTGTAAGGGCATTCTTTGTAATCTATTTAGATCTTTCAGACATGATAGAGAAGATCTCTAGGGTCTCTCCAAATACGCTTGGGAAGATTTCTAGAATCTTCTAAGGGAGACTTGAGAAGCCTATAAATACCATACCTTTGCATCCATTTGATTCAATCAACAGAGAAAACAATTCATATACTTCAAGTTTCTTTATAGTATCAAAGCCTTTTATCCCTTTTAAAAGTGTTAAAAAAAGAAGACATCCCTCTTCTTTTCTTCTTCTCTGTTTTCTCAATTTTCAACAAAAATAAATAAATAAAATCCATCTCTCTTCTTTCTTTTTCTCTCTTTACCACAAGAAAAAAAGAGCGAACAAACGAATGAACAGAAATAGATAGCATCTTCTCAACTTAAAAATTCCAGAAACAATTGTGTCAGGCATTGTACAACCTTTTCTGCAGTTGAAACAACAGGATGTATGAAAGTCTCTTCATCTTCCTGCCAATGCTGTTTTATGAACTGCTTTAGCAAGACAGCAGCCAGGTAAACTATGTTAAGGTCAGGAACATGTGAGTTCAGGTCATTATTCATATAGAAGAGATCAAGAGAATAAAACAAAATTCATAACAGATTAGACGATTATGAGCTTTAGGATATCTGGCGCAATCCCAGTGGCAGCTCCTTGCTGACAGTGACTTTGGATAATGCAACTCCAAAACCTTCAGGACAACAAAAATACAACAAATTATTATGAGAATTAAGTTATAAACCAAATGTCCCACACAGATCTAACTGCAATAGACAACAGTAACAGAACAAATGTGGACAATGGGATTGTGCTGACAAGATCAGCACACCGATAGCTAGAGCCCAACAGAATTGGAGATGATGTATTCAACAATTAACAGCCTAGATTGACAGCTCCGATACCATGTCAGGATGGCAATGGATAATAGAAGGAAGAGAGATCAAATAGGGGATTTACATACACATGAGTTCATAGTATCGATATCGTTACACATATTGCTGGTTGGGGATACAGAAACATATATCGATATCGCCGATATCCAGAAATGTATTGCTGAGGGAAACACTGGGAAAACATGGGGAATTTGGTGGAATTTCTCAATGAAACTTCAGGAGATGCTACAATACAAATATTTGCAGATTTAGGAATCAAATAATTGCCAAAAAAAAAAGCATAAATAATAAGTTTCCCTTTAATGGGAGCCTAAAAGCATGTAATGCTGACTCAAGAAAACATTGGGGAAACATGGAGAAAATGGTGTAAAAATTGGGGAAACATGGGGAAAATGGTGTAATTTTTCAATAATACTTCATAAGATGCTAAAATACATTTATTTGCACATTTAAGAATCAAATAATACCAAAAAAGATGTATATTTGCATATTTAGGAATCAAATAATAATTTTCCTTTTAATGAGGGCCTAAAAGCATGTATCATGGACTCAAGGAAACATGGGGAAAATGGTGGATCCATCCATCCAACAAACCATCCATGCATGCACATACTTACATACATACAAACACACATGCATGATCCATCCATTCAACCATCCATCCATGCATGCATGCATGCATGCAGTGACACATATATACACACATGCATGATGCATCCATCCATCTATGCATGCATGCATGCATATATATGTACATCCATCCATAAATGCATATATATGCACACATTCAGACATGCATTTCATCATTTAACCATGCACCTATATAAAATAAAATAAAAAATTGAAATGGAATTTTTTTAACAAATAGTTTTTTCGCGATATCAATACATTGGCGATATTATTGAAACATCACCGATACATTGGCGATACAAGCGGCAGCTGGAATTTACATGGTAAAAAACATATATTAGTGATACTTAATGACATATTGCCGATACATGGATTTTCTGATACTACCTGTGCTATCAGCATAACCAGTGTTCGAAGTATCGGTATCACTACAAGTTTCGTTGGCCGAGGATACGAAAACAGTATCGATATTGTCGATTAGGGCTGGGCACGGGATCCGGTAACTTGGCAACTCAACTCGTCTGACTTAGTTCAGACCCGACTCGATCAAAACCAAATGGTTGAGTTAGTCCGAACCAAGTACAAGTGGCCTCATCCGAACTCCAAACAAGTCGAGTCCGGGTCACCCAATGACTCGACTCGACTCGACTCGGACCATAGACCGATTCGAATGAACTCAACTTGATCCAAACCCGACTCAACTCGGGTTTGGTATAGGCAAAGTTGTCTTTCATCAAACGTGTGATTCCTCTCCCAAGATAAAGCTGTCATTTTCCAAAAAGCAAAGGCTAAAATTGGATAGCATTTAATACACATGATGTCATTTCCCAAAAAGCAAAGGTTAAAATTGGATGGTATTTAATACATGTTGTCATTTCCCAAAAAGCAAAGGCTAAAATTAGACATGGCGAGGACTTCTGAAGCAGAAGTGTAGTATAAGTAAACTAGGAATCATTTAATACTCTAGCAGAGCATAGTATTTCATACACATGCAGAAGTCAAGTATAGAACTATGGAGATATCATGATAATTTGAACCGTCGAATTCATGAAATTACCCGCTAAAATGATATATATTTGATAACTCGATCCGACTTGGTCCCTATGCCTGGGTCGGACTCAGTTCGATTTAGTCCAAGCCTTGAACAGGTCGGATCGGTTCAGGCATGCCTGATTCGGTACCGAGTCGGGTCGAGTTCGAGTCAGGCCCTTTCCATAACCGGATCGGTTCAAGTCAGCCCAAACTCGGTCCGACTTGACTTGATGACCAGCTCTATTGTTGATAATATCACCGATAACCAGAAATGCAGAGAAACATGGGGGAAATGATGGAATTTTTCAATG
This sequence comes from Liriodendron chinense, assembly GCA_003013855.2. NCBI lineage: Eukaryota > Viridiplantae > Streptophyta > Magnoliopsida > Magnoliales > Magnoliaceae > Liriodendron > Liriodendron chinense. The sequence continues at coordinate 2,973,983 of ML058438.1, read as the reverse complement.
AAACTTTAGGAGATGATAAAATACATATATTTGCATATTTAGGAATAAAAAAATAACAAAAAGAATGCATACATAATAAGTTTCCATTTAATGGGACCTAAAAGCATGTGTTGTGGTAAGCAATCAGTCCAACCATCCCATCCATCCCATCTATCCATCCAACCATCCAACCTTCCATCCAACCATCTATCAATATTTCAAAATATATACAAAACATGATATTTCGTCGAGAATCGTCGACAGCTAAAAAGGAAACAAAAGATTGTGGTCTCGATATCGCCCATATTGCATTAATGATAATATCGCAATATCATTGGTATTATCGTCAACAAATTGAACACTACATAATGCGCACATGTTGATATTTAAATAAACAGATTTTTGGCAATATAGATACATTTGCGATATTAACGAAGTATTGCCGATACACTGGTGATACAAGCGACACCTAGAATTACACAACAAAAAAATTTGGTGACGCATTGGCAATATCAATGCATTAGCAATACAAGCAACGCCTGGAATTTATACAGTAAAAAATATTGGCAATACTTAGCGATACATTGTTGATACCTATAATTTTTTATACTGCCAATATTATCATTATCGCTACCAGCGTTATTGATATCGTCGAGCTGGAGATACAGATAATATTGGAGATATTTCGATAATATCAAGGATACTTCGAACAATGGGTATAACCAAGCTGGTGATGATGATAATATCATCGATACTCGGAACACTGAATTGACATAGGATCTCTCTGGCCAACACATACTAAATATGTATATTGTACGCCTAAGGCTAATATAATGTACCAGTACAACTATCAAAGATCTTTGAAGGGCCCACTTTGTTTATCTTTATATGAACATGTTGCTCAATAGAAGATGATTTGGTGATTGGGATAAGGAGAAGAAAAGTAAGAAGTGACAGAGAAGAAAAGAGTTTGGGGGAATATTGTGTTAGAGCAACATGCTCTCATACACAAAGCTTTATTAGAATAAAACATATAGTACACTGTAGGAGAAGAAGAAAAGGTGCACATGCACTTACAATAAAAGAGTTAAAACACATTAACACACACTAACACCAACACTTGATCATGCCCAACTAGTCACGAACACGATAAAGACCATCTCGACTTAAAAACTTTGTAAAGACATCAGCAAGTTGATCCCCAAAGCGAACAAAAGGAATTATGATTTCCTTAGAGGCAACTTTCTCCCATATAAAGTGACAGTCCATTTCAATATGCTTTGTGCGCTCATGAAAAACAGGGTTGCGAGCAATATATATGGCCGCTTGGTTATCGCAATGTAGAGGAATAGGACCTGAAGGAGTATAGCCAAGTTCGACAAGAAGGGTGCAAAGTCACATAAGCTCAAAAGTTGCATGAGCCATAGCACGATATTCTACTTTAGCCGAGGATCGAGCAACAACCGATTGCTTCTTGCTTTTCCATGTGACAATATTGCCACCTAGGAAGGTATAAAAGCCGGACGTGGATCGACAATCATAAATACTACCCATACAATCGGCATCGAAATAGCCCAAAAGATGAAGACGTTCATGAGACTGAAGGCGGAGGCCAAGGCCCAGGGCCGATTTAATATACGGAATAATGCAGTAGACAACTGTAAGATGTGAGGAACGGGGAGCTTGCATGAATTGGCTAACAACCCCACCGCAAAAGAGAGATATGGGCGAGTAATAGTCAAGTAGATGAGCCGACCTACAAGGCGATGGTACATTCCAAGATCAAAGAGGAGATTACAATCATCTGGCTGAAGCTTCTGCGAAGTATATATCGAGGTGGTAGCAGGTTTGCAACCTAGCATGCTAATCTCAGTGAGAAGGTCAAGAACATATTTGCGTTGGGACAAGACCACCCCGATTTTGGAGCGAGCAACCTTAATGCCTAAGAAGTAAGGAAGAGGACCAAGGTCATTGATCTCAAATTTGTTCTTAAAAAATTCTTTGATGTCCCCCATTCCAACCGCATCACTACCCGACAGAACAATACTATCGACATACACAATGAGAATCATGATGCTCGTGGATCGACGACATATAAAAGAGGGAATGATCGGCATGGCTACGAACAAAGCCAAATTTCGTGAGAGCCTGACTAAATTTGTCGAACCAAGCACGTGGGGACTGTTTAAGTCCATAAAAGGCATTCTTCAACCGACATACAAAAGTAGGATGACGGGAAGTGACAGAGACAGGAGGTTGATGCATGTAGACCTCCTTTACAAGATCCCCATGAATAAATGCATTCTTGACATCAAGTTGGAATAAGGGCTGGGATAAATTAACGGCCAAGGAGATCATCACTCGAATAGAGTTCAGCTTAGCCACCGGTGAGAATGTCTCGAAGTAATCCACGCCATGAGTCTGCATGTATCCCCTAGAACAAGCCGGGTTTTGTAACGATCAATGGAGCCATCTGGAAGGAACTTGATTTTGTACACCCATCAACATACAATAGGTTTGTGCCCTGGAGGAAGAGGGACCAGCTCCCATGTATGATTCTTCTCAAGAGCAGACATTTCTTCCATCATCGCCTTCGTACAGTCAAGACTTTGAAGAGCATATGAGAGAAACCGAGGAATAGCCTGTGATGAAATGGAAGTTGCAAACAACTGAAATGATGGTGAAAGATGATCATATGAAACGAAGTTGCTAATGGGATGCTAGGTACATGATCGTGACCCTTCGCGTAAGGCACTTGGAAGATCTAGACTTGAGGTAGGAGAATTGCATGAGTCAACATCCAAAGTGAGCGGAATGGTGGATGGCTGAGCGTGTGAAGATTTATCTCGACGATGATATACTCACAAAGGTTTAGGGTCACTCAAATCACCAATAGAATCATGAACAAGGGAGAAGAGTCTCCCCGTGATCACTAGTGACAAGAGGGAGAGAGGAAGCATTATGCTCCCCCTGACTCACAAGAGGATCACAGAGGGATTGACCTTAAGCCGAGAAAAATGGAACATACTAAAAAAAAGTTACATCGGCAGAGATATTTATTATGAGTCGAGGGATCATAAAACTTGTACCCTTTCTGGCTCTGAGTGTACTCTAAGAATACACATTTAGCTACCCGAGGGCTAAGTTTATCATTACTACCATCCAAAATTTGAATAAAGCATATACAACCAAAAACTTTAGAATGAACATTGAAACTGAGTGCACACTTCACGATAAAATACATCAAACACTTCACTCTTAGATTTCGAAAGATAAACCCAGGTCATGCGAGAATAATCATCAATAAAGGTGATAAAATATTTAAATCCAAAAGTGGAGGTAACTGTGACGCCCCTAGACATATGAGTGAACCATTTCAAAAGGGTGAGGTTTCCTCCTAAAAGTAATCAGAGGGAACGTAGTACGATGATGTTTAGACAATTCACAAATATCACAACATAGGGGCAGATAAGGAGCATTGTTGTCAAATGTGATCGCATATGCGCATACTGTGGATCAGATCGCATATGCCTGGCAAGTATGCCATGGCATACTTTTATATGCGACAAATATGCGATCGCATATTTTCCAATGGTCAGAATGGGAACAGTTTTTTTATTTTTTAGTTTTTTAATTTGGGAAACTTTCGCCTATAAATAAGCACTCACATCACCCCCATTTTCATTATTGTTTACTCCAAAGCTTTAAATCTCTTACTCTAATATCTCTACAACTATTTCAAATATGTTTAATTTTTATGTTTTGTAAGTTATGCTTACTTTTTGTAAATTAAATTGTAAATTGTTTCAAGTTATCCATTTATTAATAAAATTTCTTTGTTTGAAGTTTTTAATAATTAATTCTCTTTTAATGTAACTTGTTGATTGTTTCGTAAAAATTTATATAATATAATATAAGTAATTAAATATATATCTTAATGAAACACTCAAACTACAATGAAATAAGTAAAATAACCCAATCCAATCATGTGTACAAATAGGCAAATTTTTCCTTCTTTTTTTTTAGATTTTTTAATTTCTTTCAAATTTTTCTTTTTTTTCAATTTTTTTATTTTTCAAAAAAAATATGTGTGATGGCATATGCGATTATGTGATCGTATATGCGATTTGACAACATTGATAAGGAGGGAAACAAAAGTCTCAATGAAGCTAAGGAAGGATGGCCTAAACGACAGTGCCACCTTGTCATGGAGTCTCGATCAAGAGAAAGTGTACTTGAAGCAGCGACGGATGTATCATTGAGAAGATAAATGCCTCCTCGTTCATACCCCCCACTAATCACTCTCTTCTTCTGTAGGTTCTGAAAAAGACAATGAGAAGGGAAGAAGGTAATGGAACAATTCAATGCTTTAGTAAGAGAGCTAACAAACAATAAGTTTAATGGAAAACGAAGCATATGCAAGACTGAAGACAACGACAAGGAAGGGGGGAGAGAGATGGAACCAATTCCAGAAATGGGTGTTTGGGTTCCATCTACGACAGTGACATAGTGAGAGTGAGAGGAAGGTGCATAAGAGGAGAAGAGTTATGACTTAGCAGTCATATGGGAGGAAGCTCCAGAGTTTATGACCCAAGAGGTAGGAGAAGAAAACGCAAGAAAAGTGGTACCTAACTAGGCCGAAGCTGCGTGAGAAGGCTCAAGAACATTATGAACATGAAGCCGCATCAGGGCATCATATGCAACTCGAGAAATAATAAGAGACTCCCCTGAAGAAGTTTGCTTAACTACAACAGAGGTGGTTGTGGAAGGCTGTCCCTTAGGACCAGTAGTGATAGTAACAGAGGCGGTTGCAAACGTAGGACGACCATGGAGCTGCCAGCAATAATCAATAGTGTGATGGTTCCACCGCAATGCGAACAAATGCGAGAACCATCACATCCTCGACCACATCTACCACGAGCACGAAAATTATAACCGCCTCTACTGCGATCTCCCTCGCAGCCCCTACCATGACCATCATAACTAAAAGTGCGTCCTAAACTCAAGGAGGGTGCCCGAAAGCCAGAAAGAAGAAAAGATTGATCTGCAACAAAGTGTGCCAAACTCTCGAGTGACACAAATGAAGGTGAAGGGCAAGCGGAGACCGTATCGCACTGGCACATGGCATAAACTATCGTCAACGAGGGAAGATCCTTTACAACAACCTGATCTCGAACACGGAGATAATCGGAGTTCAACCCGACTAGGAACTGCATGATGCGAGTGTCATCCCGCTACTTACGTGCATGTTCATGATCGTCTTTACATTTGGAAGGAAGGGGCTGATATAGATCTAGCTTATCCCACATGCCTCGAAGTGTCGAATAGTAATTTTTTAATGATCTCGAGTCTTGTTGAAACCGGCCAATGTCTTGAATGAGCTGAAATACACAGGATAAATTTTGAGACTCAGAGAACATATCATGAAGTGTATCCCAAATACCTTTAGCAAAGGATAAAAACATCATCGAGTGGCTAGCTGATGAGTCCATACTATTCAACAACCATGCAATGACTTGATAGTTCTCCTTTGCCCAAGACTTGTAGGAGGCATCTGCAGAGATTGAAGGATCATCTAAAATATACAACAACTTCACATGGACCACCAAGAACACTTTGACATATTGCGGCCATTGGAGTTAGTTGTCACCATTCAACTTTATGGTGGTGGTTTAAAGGGGGTTGGATTCAAGAGAACCCATACCAAGAGAAGATGATCATTTGTCTTCCATAAGAGGGGGGTTTCCAAGTAAAAGGCATTATAAACAATTCTTTCTCTCAATCCTTCAACGGAATGAAAAAACAACTAGCAATCTTCCAAAAATATTACAAAATCTGTCAGATTTGACGCAAGGAACCCCAAAAACGATAGGGCCACATGTCTATTTTGGGTTAAAACCCACTCAAAAAACAATCCTAGCTCAAAACTCTTCTAGGAATAGCTTGGGAGGAAGATTTCGGTCCACCTTGAGGAAAGAATTTGGAGAAAAACTTACCGATTTGAGAAAAATCGAAGAAATCTGATTGGGGGGCCGATTTTCGAATCTCTTCATTTTGGCCAAAACACCACCAACAAAGGACCCAAAAATTCTCAAAAAAATATGACAAATCCTCTAAAATCAAGATCTATCAAACCCCTAAACTCTCAGCTCAAACGGGGTCCATGCGTCCGTACAACGCTAACGTCAACTGTACGACTACTAACGTCAACAAGTTCACATGTCGCCATTCAACTTTCCTGGTGCGGAACGGTCTAATCTTGGCTCTAATACCAAGTGGAGGATGATTTAGTGATTGGGATGAGGAGAAGAGAGGTGAGAAGTGAGAGAGAAGAGAGTGTGGGGGAATGTTGTGTTAGAGCAACATGCTCTCACACACATAGCTTTATTAGAATAAAACATATAGTACACTGCAGGAGAAGAAGATTACAATAAAAGAGCTAAAAAAGCCACTTAACACACTAACAACAATAGTTCCTCAATTGGCCAACATTTTGTCCCATAAAGCATGGCTAGTCTTATTGCTACCCTATAAAACTTCCCTTTCAATTTAAGTAGTACACAATGATCACATAAAACTCCAAAGGCACATCTCATTTCTTCCACCCAACTTGAATTCTATGGGGAAAGGTTTTGAATATCTAATTTAAATGCATTTTTCTTTTCGTGTCATATCCTTTATTGTTTGATTCTAGTGTTATTTAATGAAGAAGAAAACTAGTGTGCCTCCATCATTAGCATGTTAACCTTGTGCACAAAGCTTTTAAGGGGTCATTTGGATGTGAGTAAAATCCCACTTATGTAAACGCTATATGCTTCAGCAAGCAAACAATCTCACTGGTAAAGACTAAAGACCTCCAATCTGTCATGTTTAGATATTGGGATAGTCTTTGCATGGATTGATCTGTTTGTGTTTGGATAGTTGACAAGAGTTGCTGGAAATTCTCCCCTTTATAAGCAATTCAAGAAAAAAGATTCCTAGGTGATTGAACTCTTTACGCGTAAACTGCAAGTTGAATTTTTTGGAGGAAACAATTTCAGCCTCTTTTTGATGAAAGAGAGTAAACTTTCCTCCACTTTCTAAGCACCCAAACATACAAAAGGACACAAACAAATGAAAGAGTTTATGTAAGTGGGATTTTACTGACATCCAATTATCCAAACAAACCCTAAATGACATTTGATGCACTCTAGCAATTGACCTAGACAATCCGTTCATTCAAAAACACTATTGGCAAGCTACAGCCCCCGTGTTCAGTAGCCAGGCGCAGGCACGGTGCTGGATGCTACCAATACACAATAGACAGACTAGGCGGAACAGATTGTGGGTTGGCATGACAATGATGGAGTGCAGTGCAGGGATAGGTTCGACAAGACCGGTGCAACAACAGGACAAAGTGCTGGCAGTTGGAATAACATGCTTAAAATATATATATATATTTATGTAATATTTTTAAAAAATAAATAAAACTCCAGCACCAATGTGGGCAAACAGTCACATGGGATAAAATGAGGTAATTATGAGCAATTGTGATAAGGATGGTTGTTATGAGAGTTGGAATTCAGTCATTGGGCCTGACAAACTTATTGCTAAGGAGTTTAGACACATGACAGCAAGTTATAGCTGCTTGTAACTTCTCGTAACCATATCCATCTCCTTTAAGAGATGGCCTCAAGGCATTGTAGAATGGCCATGGGCAAGTGTATCATGTAGAGGATATTTTTCTTAGTGAGACATTATAGGGTTGGGTTGGTGCCTGTAAAATTGGTGTTGCTTGTGTGTGTGCTTTTGAGATCCCTTCTTTCCTTAGCCTTTGCTGTGTTGTTTGGTTGTATTAAGAGTTGAAATCATTAGGCCAATTCACAGATTAGCCTTCATTCTGTATTCTGCCCATGACAATTTTGGTATCAGAACCCCATTTACGAGCATGCGATTGACTCTAAATGATTGCTGGTGGGAGTGCAAAGGGACAATTAAAGGAATGAGTGACATGGCTTGATGAGCAAGTCACATCTCTAGCGGCCACCACAGTAAGCGTAGCTTCAACTTCGTCCACTACAGATGGATTGAAGGCACATGAGGCACGTCTGATTGTACTAGGGGAGAAACTCGAGTCGTTGGAAGAGTCCCTAGATGCCCGGGCTGCCCATTTCAAGCAATGCTTGGACAATCTGACCGATGAATTGGACATTGTAAAGTGGGTCATTCGTGGGGTGTTCTGTTGCTGGTGAAACACAACGGGCAAGTTCCTGAACCAACTCCATATGGTGGCGTGCATAGCACCAAGGAGTTGGAGAACTTTCCTTGGGGTATGGAGCAATACTTCAAGTTTGCTCATACCCCAGACAATGAGATGGTGAACATCATAAGCATGTACCTTTCAGGTGATGCGAAGTTATGATGGTGAAATTATGTCGATGATTACTTGGTCCAAGTTGAAAAGTGAATTGAATGAGCAGTTCCTCCTGTGCAACATCACTTAGCTAGCCCTGATTCACCATGAAAGTTGAAGCACCCAGGTACTGTTCATGAATACGTCACACAATTCCACCCTGATGCTCGATGGGAAGAACATGTTAGAGGAAATAAGTGGTTCAACTTTATGGCTGGATTTACAGCCACAATCTTAGGCAGACTTGAAACAGCAAGGTGTGAAAGGACCTTCTGTCAGTAGTAGAACAGCAGACAGTTTGGTGGATTATAAGAAGTCTAATCCCACTAGATGAGGGGGGGATGGGATAAGGAAAAGGTCGGGCCAGAATGACAAGGATAACTCTCATGGAAATGGAGTATGAACAGCCCCCGAAGAGTATGAACACTTCTCCTGGAGAATCTTTTTTTTCCAGGAATCTGAGGACTCAATTGGGATTTCTTTAAACTCCCAGAGATTGGAAGCCCAGAGAATCATATCTTCCTTGATCCTATCCGGTACCACTCAATCTGGCCTTTTGCAGTCTTCCAAGATCCCACTCTTCCGTTCCGACCAAAGATTCCAGAACACAGCTAACAGAAGAAAATTCCACAAAATTCTGCCCCTGAAAGTGAACGGACTGCTACCCCAACTATCCAAGACTCCAAACTAGTTCCACATTTCACATTGTAAGTTGAAATTATAGGCCAAATGCCGTATCGCATACCACTCCACAATTCTAACACAGTCGGAAATATGCAGATTCAATTCCAAAGACTAAAAACGCTAACAGCATATTTTATTTAAAAACGCATTCAATGCGATCGATAAACATAACAACATTTTAAGTGCTGATCTGAGACTAACAAACAAAATCAAAAGAACAATGCAAACCTGGCTGTAGAGATGCCTGGTGCAGTGATGCCTCCGCAAACGATCGGACGTCATGGTTCGTGTCCAGCGTCGCAGTCAGGCAATCGAGCAACCACCTCTGGTCTTGATCGACGGAATTCGACATTGGGAGCTCTGATATCAACTACCGGGGAGTGATCGAAGCTGGGGCGATTTGAGATCGATCGATAGATTGCTAGAGAAACCCTAATTTGGAGTTTTTTGAGGGTTGGAAATGGGGGAAATGGGGGAAATGGAGATTTCTTTTTATCTTCAGTTCCCCGCTCTTGAGAGAGGAAATACCTTTGAATTAGGGTTTATATAGGACTGACGATTGACGGGGATTTTGGCGCCAGGCAGGTAGGACGCGGGCTTGGGGCTTTAGGGTTTTAATAGTTACGTGGCAATTTCTAATTTGGTCGTGGTGCGTACTGGCTTAAGATGTACGCTCTTCACGCTGGAAGTTTTGATGCTCTGGCGGAGTATGATGGATTATACACATGAAATAAGAAATATTACACTTGGGTTCAAGGAACATCTGCAACAAAAATTAGCCCGTTCAAGTCATGGGAAGAAAATTAGATGGACCGTAGATCTAAATGCAGATTAATTGGATGATTCTAGCGTCTGATCAATGGACATTTTCTTGTTGAATCATGACCATTGCAAGCTTTCCAACGAGAGGGGATCATATACGAATACAAAGACATGGGAAAGTGTGATTGGAGCTGGACACTAGTCAAGTGAAGTCGCTCGAACTGGTTTGATTGAGCTTGATCCAACTCAACTCATGGACTGGATCGGGTCAATCTGAACGGCTAAATTCATAACTTGACAACTCAAACTCGACTCGACTCAATTCCATGCTCAATCTTAGCTTGAACTCGACTCAAACTCAACTAACTCGAGAATATATATATATATATATATATATATATATATATATATATATATATATATATATATATATATATATATATATATAGAGAGAGAGAGAGAGAGAGAGAGAGAGAGAGAGAAGTTAGAACCCTGCTCGATCTCTCTTTCTTTTTACTCTACTATGCCTCCATTTCCTTTATTTCTTTTACTTTTCCTGAGCCGACAAGCATGTAACATTTTGATTTTACCTTCTTTTTACTTAGCAATGAACAATCTTAATTTATCATTTTAATAATTTTATTATGATTTTTATAACATTTTAAAAAAAAATCATATAATAATTTTATTATGATTTTTATAACATTTTAAAAAAAAATCATATAGCTAGAACTTGACTCAACTTAACTTGAACACCTCACTCGACTCGACTTGTTCCCAAATCGACTTGGCTCCAACCAATGAGCTTGGCAAGCTTGATGGGTGAGATCGAAGATCGAGTCAAGTTGAGCTTGAGCTTAGTTCAAGGTAAGGTTGAGTTGAGCTGAGCTTGACCTAGCTTGACTCAAAATCGACTTGTGTTCAACTCTAAACGTGATACTTGCCTCCGGATAAATGAGAGCGGATCAGGCGTTACCCATAGTGGGTGTTTTGCTGGCCGTAGGGTCCACCTTCATGTATATGTTGTATATCCATGCCGTCCATTAGTTTTTCCAACTCATTTTAGGAAATGATCCTATAAATGAAGTAAATACATGTCTCAAGTGGACCACACCATAGGAAACAATGCTCATTGACCATTAAAAACTTATTGTGGGCTGCGAAGGTTTTGATTTTACTATAAATAGTAAGTTTTGTTTTGATAATACCTTTTGATCTGTAGGGTTTAGAAGTCGTGCGCAACATGAAAATGGCTTAGAAAAGTATATAGAATCATGTGGTTGGGCCCATTTGGAAACTTTCTATTTTTAACTGAAAACCATGAGTTCTAGTAGGATTAAGAGATGTCTATAAATAATAAATTTATTATTTATAGTAAGTCAGGGTTTTTAGGTGTTTTAATTGTAATTGGAGTCCATTCTTTTGTCTTAAGATTTGGTTTTCTATTTAAAGCCTTGTGAACACTATTTTATTTATTCAATAAATTATTTTATATTTTTTATGATATGATTTCATTTTATCTTCTTGTGGATTTGAGAACGCCTTGAGAATTTAAGGTATTTATCTAGTAGGGGATACGGTGATTGACCTTACCACATCCTCCATGCGTGACAACCACACAATGAACTTGAGTTGTTTAATAGCAAACATTCATATCTCAAAACTGCAATGGAGCATTGTTTTGGTATATTAAAATAATAATTTCTTAAAGTTGCCAATGACATATCCCTTTTCAACTGAAATAGATATAGTCATGTGGCCCCTGCCATTCACAAATATTTCATTGGCATAGTTAGATATTGACAGAGTATGACCAAGATTTTCTCTTGAGCTCTAATCTTACCAATCCCATTGGCATTTGAGTCAGCATTATGTGTAGCCTTTGTCGGGCATCGCAGGCTATCTCGACTCTTTAGCAAAATTTAGCTCTTTAGCTTTGTTGCTTGCACCCTATACTGGTCGCTAGGGCTGTCAACGGGTCGGATTCGGAGCGGATAGTAGCTGATCCGAATCCGATCCGATTTGTGATCCGGGTGATCCGTATCCGACCCGAAATCCGACGGATCTCTAAACTTCTATCCGAAATCCGACCCGACAGAGATTCAACCGATCCGACTCTGATCCGACCCGATCCGTCCGTCCACCATGGGCCCTACTGAACTGATGGTTTGGATCCTGTGGTTTAAAAAAAACAAAAAACAAAAAAAAAAACGAAGAAGAAGGCGTACCTGGTCTCTCTCTCTCTCTCTCTCTCTCTCTCTCTCGTTCTCCCATTGCGCCAGTGCGACAGGGGTGCGGATTTCCTGCGAAAGCCTTGCGCAGGAAGTTCCTGCGCTGGGAACCAAGGTGGGGCCCATAGTGATTTTTTTGATGAATCCACCCCGTCCATCCGTTTTGGGAGCTTATTTTAGGACATGAGAACAAAAATGAACTTGATCCAAGATTCAAGTGGGCCGAAAACATGAGGATTAAACGTCCACAGTTGAAATATTTGTGGAGCCACAGGAGTTTCGAATCAGGATAATATTTGTGTTTCCAGTTCATCCCAGCAGTAGTGACGTTATGAACGGTATGGATGTCATATAAACATCACTGTGGACGCCAGGGAGGTTTCAACGGAAGTAATTTACCTACCCACATTTTCCTTTAGTGAGGCCCACTTGAATCTTGGATCAAGTTCATTTTTGTTCCCACGTCCTAAAATGAGCTCCCAAAACGGATGAACGGGGTGGATTCATCAAAAAAAATCACTGTGGGCCCCAACCTGGTTCCCAGCGCAGGAACTTCCATCGCAAGGCTTTCGCAGGAAATCCGTGCCCGTGCCTGGGCCTGTGGTTTAAAAAAAAAAAAACAAGAAAAAAAAAAAGAAGAAGAAGCGTACCTGGTTTGCTGTTGGTGGACGCCCCCCCCCCCCCCCCCGCTCTCTCTCTCGTTCTCCCAGTGCGACAGTAGCTGGGTTTTTTTTTTTTTTTTTTAAATCTTTTTTTTATAGGTAATCGGATCATTATCGGATCGGAGCGGGGTCGCTCCGAATCCGACCCGATTAATAAACGGATCACAGATTTTGATCCGTATCCGATCCGTTGATCCGATTAATGATCCAAATCCGGTTAAATCGGATCGGATACAGATCGGATACGGATCAAGATCCGTGCCATTGACAGCCCTACTGGTCGCATGTCATCAAGCAAATAAGTGGTATTCACGGGATTAGAATCAATCATCAGATGGGCCATGTTGGTCATCTCTATGATCACCCGAGACATGATGGCTTCGGGGTCTGAATGGGTGATCTTAGTCGTCCATTGTTGCTATGTTTGCTAGGCTTTAGCCTCTACTGCTCCACTTTCATCAAACATCTTTCGCGGCCGTTCTTTCTTAGTTAACTTTTCTTTCGCTTGTTAAACATGCAATTCAACTTCTGTCATTGCCAACCTCGTGCTTGGCCCTAGCCTTTACTAGGAGTTTTCATCTTTTACCCTAAACCCCTATTTTCACTACAGTACTTTTGGGTTCCCTAGGCTGTATCATTGAATGGGCTAGCTACAAGGCCTGCTCCCACTCTTAACTATGGGACATTCGTAGTTGGATGCTTGACGCATGCATGTGATTTGCTCACGAGTCTAGGGAGAATAGCCACTATCGAATCAATCTCATTAATTGCCTTCCTTGAAATGTATGTTCCTTTTTGAGCATTGGATTGCTCCTCTGTATATTTGGTTATTGATGGTTTGTGATTTGCCCCTCTTCTTCAAATGACTAGCTTCCATCCCCTGTATCTCACTTTTGTTAAATAGAGAGGATCATGGACATTCCTAATGCAAATAGACCAAAAATTTGATCAAGGAAAAAAGTGGTAGAAAATAAAAACTTTTGGATTTCTAATGGCTTTTCGATGTATTCCCGACAGATATATCTAGGTCGTCGGTGATGTCGGTCGCCTGATGACACTTTATCGAGCGCCTGAAATTTTTCTGAATCACAAGTTTGCTTGTTGGACTAATTTTGGAGACTTCGGTCACTTGACCTGACCGCACACAAACAATTTACAAAAAATTTCGAATTTTCTGATTTAGTTTCCATTTTCAATTAGAACTCTTTTTAAGTTTGCAATTAGGGTTTTTGAGGTTGGTTTTCTCTAGTTAAACTTGTTTAAACTTATTTGTTTGAATTATTTTACATTATTTAATGAAATTTCAAGTTTTTACTCTTTTTTTGTGGATTTAAGAGCTTTTTCCTCGTGGATTTGAGAAAATTTAGTTGAGGAGTCTTAGAAGCCTTATGGATTCAAGGTGTTTATCCTTGAGAGAGATGGTGATCGATCTCACCACGTCTACGCCTGGACCATCAAGTGGCCCCACTGTGCAAATGTACTGATGTGAAACTCAAGTTGGTGAAATGATACATGTAGACTACTAATATTTTATTGTATGTTGGCCCCACCTAATGAATTGATTAACCTACTTAGCTAGCCAAGTCATCAACAAATGCATTAGGCATCTAAAGGACTTACATTTGAGCTTTCCAAAAATGTTACCATTACGGTACTTAATGAGCAGACCGGACTAGTTTAGGCCCGCAGTCTATACCAGAAGACTCACATCAGAGACACTCATTTCAAGTTGTGTGGTCTACTCACCCGATTCTTCAAGCATCCCTTATTCTTGGCAGATGAACATGTAAAATGGGTAGCTAGTTGTCACAGCTAGTTGAAAAAACACTGGAAATCCACTGGAAATCCCACAATAATTTCAGTTGGGATTAAATGATATGATAATTTAGATTAATCTAATTCTTCTTATCGTTTCCAAACATCAGATGCAATTTACATAACACCAAATACAATTCCATATGTACCATCTAATCCCATGTTCCTTTACCACTTTCCATTTCATTGGAGTCGTTGTCACATGCTTTTTGATAATGAGAAAATGTTTGTAGTTAGTGATAACCATCCATTTCTTCCTAATAACATCCGCCAACTAGTGGATTGGAGCTTTGGGACGATGGATATACCCATTTCAAAGGTTGCTCCAATGGATGAATAACTCAAATATAAAGGTATTTCCATCATTTTATATAGAACAGTATTTCTGTTATTTTCAACACTTAAGGTTTTCTTGTTATTTAAAAAAGGTTGTTAGATGTTATTTCAATATAATGAAAAATGGTAAAATAAAGAGAATATAAAAAATGCAGGTGTCAAAACAAACTCTCAAAATTTTGGGTGGTATTGTCAACTTCAAAATCTCTCTACTTTATTTACTTCACACATTATTAATAAAACAATAGTACATAAGGAATAGAATGTCCAACACAATGACATTATTCCCATTTAGATTAAACCACATGAGTGTGCCTAAAATCATAATCAAGCACTAAGCTCCCATCCATCCTTTTCAAAACAAACCTCTCCAACAAAACATGCATGACAACCAGACTTCCTCCATTTCCTCTTCCCTCCAAACTCCTCCACCTTCTCCACCTTCACATCTCTTTCTTTCCCATCAATCCAACCTCCTTTGTAAGCTTCCCATTTCATTCTGTCCACAATTGCCATACTCAATCCCACACGCATCCTTTCTTCCGCGCTATTAGGTGGGCCACACAACCACAACATCCCAACATCTGCACTTGTGTCCTCTTGCATGATTTGTACCCCAAAAATTTTCGCCAACTCCCATTTGTATCGTGGCGCTCACAGTCACAGCAACAACATTTCCTTTGTTCCCATTGTTCTCGCACGTATGAATCGCTTCCCACAACCGCTAGAGGCAGATTTCATAGAACATCGATCTTTCATTTGATATTTTACACTCCATATTTCCCTAATGAATATGAAAGGACAATACCATTTCCCCACGTCAATGCTTGCCGAGCGCTTAGCAAAGAGCAGGAAGTCGAATTCCGGCAGGCGCATGCGGAGAGCGGCTTTGGTGCCATGAGCCTCGCCTAGTTGGTGATAGAGAGGAGGCGTCCATGTGTAAATCTTCCAACCTTTAATCCTCAAGAACAATGGAGGGAACCCGTCTGGAGCTACGGACTTGGCGACGTAGCCACCAATGTGGCAGCTGCGGATCTCTACCTGTTGATACACATCTCCGTGGTCAAAATCTTGTGGCTTTTGGTATATGATTCGTCTGCAAAACAACAAGTGCTCAGGTCCGCCTCCCTTGAACATGTATATTGCTTTCCTGAAAAGACATCAATGCTTGTTCACTTACATTTTTTTAGGCTATTAATGGGGGCCGGGCTGGCCCGTCGGGATTTTAGGCATGGCCCACTTGGGGCCAGGCATGAGTTGAATAGTAGGGAGGCGATTGGGTGGTGGACGGTGTGGGGAGAACACATACATCATGGCAGGGCCCACAGAACTGGGCGCGGATTTCCTGCGAAAGCCTTGCGCAGGAAGTTCCTGCACTGCGAACCAAGGTGGGGCCCATAGTGATTTTTTTTTTTATGAATCCACACCGTCCATCCGTTTTGGGAGCTCATTTTATGACGTGAGAACAAAAATGAACCGGATCCAAGACTCAAGTGGGCCGAAAACGTGAGGATTAAACTTCCACAGTTGAAATATTTGTGGAGCCACAGGAGTTCCGAATCAGGATAATATTTGTGTTTCCAGTTCATCCCAGTAGTAGTGACGTTATGAACGGTATGGATGTCATATAAACATCACTGTGGACCCCAGGGAGGTTTCAATGGTAGTCATTTACCTACCCACCTTTTCCTTTAGTTCGGCCCATTTGAGTCTTGGATCCGGTTCATTTTTGTTCTCACGTCCTAAAATGAGCTCCCAAAACGGATGAACGGGGTGGATTCATAAAAAAAAAACACTGTGGGCCCCACCTTGGTTCCCAGCGCAGGAACTTCCTGCGCAAGGCTTTCGCAGGAAATCCGCGCCCCACGTAACTTTGCCACGTCAACACACCACCGAGGTCGGTGGTGTGGCCCGCGGGCGGTGCCCAGGCATGGTTCCAACCCAAGACATTCACAATCGAAACATCAGAGCCATCAAAAGGATGGTTGAAGGTCAAATACAGAATGGTGAAAAATCAAAGGCTAGATCAGATGGTTAATATCATCTTCTCAGTGAATTTTCTACATTATATATGCCCCATCACAGTTGCGTTAGCCATTCAGACAGTTTGAATCAGGCCGTACCCTTATGCCACGTGTATGGTTGAAAAGTCATCACAGATTTTTTTTTTTTTTTTTTCAAATGGTGCCCGAAAAAGAAAAAAGAAAAAAAGAAGGAAGTAGAAAGATTGCCCACGAGTTGTATGGACGGCCCTGATTGACGGATGCATTGCTCATGTGTCGAAACACAGCAGTTGTATCTGATATTTGTCTTCAAGGGTATAAATCTTGACCGTATGGCTAATGCAATCAGACTAATACTGAGTGTTCAGAAATGATCACCAACAGCATGCAGTTCCATTATTTCCCGCCAAATATCACCTGACCAGGAAATCCAACCCATCTAAATTGTGGCCCCACCACGAAGACCACTTGTCCTAAAAAAGGGACTCAGATTCGGTACTGATCACCCCTCCAGTGCCGACGTGGGTGCTGGAAAAGTTCTGGGGCCCCACCATGATGTGGGTGTTTCTATTTTTTTTAAATCCACGCTGTCCATCCAGTTTGCAAGCGAGGCAGATGCAAATCTCAGGTCGTCCACACCACATGAAACAGTGGTGACTAAAAGCTACCATTAAAAATTTCTTAGGGCCCACAAAATGTTTAGATCAAGCTCATATTTGTCTTTTCCCTTCATCGAGGTCTCTGTGACCTAATCAAGAGGTTAGACGGTAAAATAAACATTACAGTGGGCCCTAGGAAGTTTTAAATGGTTGGCGCTCAATCACCACTGTTTCCAGTAGTGTGGTCCACCTGAGATTTGGGTCTACTTCAAAAAAATCGTGCCCTAAAATGATATGAAAAAATGTATGAATGGTGTAGATGAATCACATATACCATGGTGTGGCCCACAGAGCTATTCAACCCCAGAGGAGTCACTACCCAATCTGAGTCCCTCCAAAACGATTCCCATCCACTGGTTAGGTTATCCACACCTATACATGGAATCATACCATCACCATCCATTTTTTCCCGACCGTGTGGCCCACCTGATGAGGGGATCAAACCACCAACCCCCCCTCCTTTTTTTGCAGCGATGATCTTCATGATAGAATCCAAAAAGAAAAAAGAAAATTAAAAAGCTACAATGAAATCTTAGATGAATGAGAATTTACCCTTTGAATTTTCCATCTGCATTTATAACGTATTACCGATTCGAAGACAACGGCTGATCAATTACTGGAATGAAGAGGGCTTTGTTGGAGCTAATAGTAACCTTATGATCTATGGCTGTTGTATTTATTCAACGGTTGGATCTTGTTTTGAGGAAATGGGAGGCTCTTAACACGATCACTCTTACAAATTCCCCCACAACGTGTCCTCTGGGCCTAAGGGAGCCAGAGATGACCCTTGCATTTAATGGTTAGTGCATTTAATGCAGCTGAGCTCAATGTTTTGGTGTGGCCAACCTACTTTTGGATCTGCCTAGTTCTTGGCTTCATGCCTTAAAATAATCTTAGAAAAGTAAATAAATTTAGGGCTCTCAATTGGTTGGATCCGGATTTGCACCGGAACGGATCCAAGTCAAAAGGTGATATCCACATCCAAACTATTGGATAGTCCAAATCCACACTCCTTACAAATCTCAAAAAATGTATAATATAAAATATTTAATTTAGTAGAAAAATGATACAAATCCCACTATTTACTGAGGTATGGCCAACCTAAGAGTCGCATGTCTCAATTTTGAAACATGTCTCAATTTTGAGACATGGCATAAAATAATCTATAAGATGGATGGCTAGCATGAATATAACAACATAAGGTCACAATGAGTCAATGTTAATCGGATTCGGACATAACTCAGATATGTTACTGTGAATCCAAATCCGGTCCATTTAAGTAATCAGACCTATTTTAAGATCTAAATCCGGTCCATTTAAGTAATCGGACCTATTTTAAGATCCAAATCCACATTATATGGATTCAGAGTGGATCGGATCTCAGATCTAACCCGCTCCATTGAGATCCCTAAAAGGCATAGACAGAGTGGATAGACAGATACATCACGGTGGGCCCCTCTACAGCATGGTTTGTACGCTTTGCATTCATATGACTTTGGACGCAATCCGCGTCCGGTAGAATCCTCCATTGAACTTCTGACAAAATCCATGGTGTGGGGTCCACGGTTGGATTATTGAGTCAACAGAATAGGTGAGTAGGTGAGGTAGGTGGGACCCCTGACTATGGGGCTCATAGTGATGTATATGCCTTAAATCCACACTGTTCAACCATTTTGAAATCTCATTTGAGGGCACAATCCAAAAAACAAAGCTGACTCAAATATTAGATAGGTCCACACCACATGAAATAATTGTGATTGAATCCCTACCATTACAAACTTCATGGATTCCACCGGAATGTTTATTTGTCATCTAACTGTTGATAAGGTCACAAACACATAGATGAAGGGACCAAACAAATATCATCTTGATCGAAAGATTTTGTGGCCCACAAGAAGTTTTAATGGTCAATCACAACTGTTTCTTTTACTATGATCCATCTGGGATTTGAATTGCTTCATTTTTTGGACCATGTCCTAAAATAGGGCTTTCAATAGCAGTTGGACAGCGTGGATGTAGTCACATACATCACAGTGAGCCCCAAAGTCAAGGGTCCCACCCACCTCAGTGGAGGATCCACCGAAGTCGAGCCCAGGAACGTGGATTGCGTCCTGCCCTGCCCGTCCTGTTGAGAAAGGGCAAGAGCTCTGAGTTGCCACTGTAATGTATGGGTTTTATCCACACCGTCCAACCATCTCTCCGTTGCATTTTATGGGACAGTATCAAAAGTTAGGCTGGTCCAAGCCTCAAGTAGGCTGCACCATAGGAAGCAGCAGTGTTAATGATGGTCACCGTTGAAACTTTCCCAAGGCACACTATGATGTTTATTTGTCATCCAACCTATTTATAAAGTTACATGGTGCAGTCCACCTATGTCTAGGGCTTATATCATAAAATGGAATCTGGTTGTCTGTGCGGTTTTAATAGGAAACTATTATTCACCGAGCACCTAATTGGTCCACCTCAGCACCGACTGCATTAAATGCAGCAGATTTAACAATTCCAGTGCTGAGCTTGACCAATTAGTACTTGGCAATGAGGATTCTACTGCTTGGGCAAACGTAACATTCTGACCAATGGACTGGGTGCATGTATTGGACGGTGAGGATCTTTGTATTAATGGGAGGCTCTTAACACATTGATCTTGTAAATTCCCCAACAACATGTCCTCTCCGCCTCCTATTGTTCATCCATATTGTAGGCCAAATAACCCGAATTCAGGCCTTCCGGTGGCAGTGCAAGGGGCTTCAGGAGATTATTTTTGTGTAGATTGAAAGAGGCCGTGTCACATGCATTTTCTTCTTCTTTTGTTTGGCTTGATCTTCAATCTAAAAAGACTCTTTTTAAGCTATCTTGTGAGAGTGTGAAGTCCTCCATGACTGAGTAACAGGAACTTCATGTTAGAATCCCTTGATATACATTGACACGCTAGCTATCTCCAACAGCTCCAGCTTTACCAAGTGGTGATTTTGACACTTCAGACGAATTCATCGGTGTGGGGCCCACAATTGGATTATTGAATCACTAGTCATGCAATTCTGATACCATTTGCGTAAGTTATGATCAATCTACCACAGGAGTGTATTATTTTGACGAGTGTAGGAATATTTTTTTTATTTTTATTTTATTAAAATAAAGGATTAGAATTAAGAGTAATGTATGGTTATGATTATATTATGGTTTCTTTGCTATGAAGAAATAGTATATAAGCATATATTGTAGAGACTTTTTATGAATAGTTGATCAATTTTATTTTCTTAAAAGAGAGGTTAAGCTTTCTTTCTGAAATTTCAGCTAATATTTAGGCTAATATTTCCGCTAAGCACTCACTGTCATCCGTCTTGATGAATGAGTCTATAGAGGTTAAGAGTCTAATCATATAATTTTTTTGATTGAGCTCACAAGATGCCTAGTTTAGATCATCATGCTAAGTGTCATGTGCGTTGTACACAATCTTGAGGGGCGGTAATATTAGGTAATTTCTCCCCTATGAGATGTTGATTTGTTATTTTACTAAAGAATTGAATAAGATAAAGCAAAACACAAATAACCTCGCACTTGAATATGCTGACTTAAAAATCAATAAATTTGATTTCTTATAAGATTGAGGTATTGACTAGGTCGCTGTCTTTGAGATAATTTTTGTCCTTCCATTAGTTATTTATTATTTAGAATAATAGGTTCTTAATGTGTTATCTTATAAAATACAACTACCCAACTTATGAAATCGGCAAAAGTCTACTACTAGACATCAACTTCTCTTTTATTCGGGTTTTATGACTGAAAACTATAGAGCCTAATCTGGCAAAATAAATCATTAGCAAGAGTACTAGAGTCGGATGCGGCTGTGTGTGAGAGAGAGAGAGAGAGAGATTCTGACATGCATGGGATACACGTCAAATTTTCGGATGCTAAAAAACATGATAATTAATGGTCCCTTGAAATAATTATAAAACCCAACTTATTTCCAACATTGGAAGAATAATTTACGTAAAACATAATTTTGTGGTTCAGATTGAATGGTAAAAGAAGGAATGGCATAAGAAACCTGATTATCAACCCTGAGTTTGGCTTTCATTACCCACATGATGAACTTGCTACCGTTCATTAAACTCCAAGATACATGTTGTTGTATGTGTTGGATGGAGCTCTCAATCTGTGTAGAAAACAGGGTGTGATTGATCAGCTTGGTTGACCGATCAATCATGCCTGGAATTACACAAATATGTCTTTGGACAATTTTGGAGGGGTTCGACCCGCCGATCTAATTTGGTGCTTGACCGGTCAACAACATTAAAAATCTGGCAAAACTCTCTAGACATTTTTAGGTATGTTTGATCAATCCAACATGAGCCATCGACCAGTCGACCCACATGTTGACTTATCTCGATCGGTTGACCCTGACCGATCGATGGTGTGGGGTTCTATGCAGTTTTTGTAGTTTTGTTACTAATTCCATTTTATGCTATATAAAGGAGTGTAATTAAGATTGGGGTTAAGATGAGACGTGTTTAAAGGTTGAGAGAGTTTTGGAGAGAGAAAATTGAAGTTAGGGATTTTCCCCTCGAGCTTTGATTTAGTAAGTTTTCGTCTTCTGTAACTTTGTTATTCATAGTGCATTACTGCTTTCTACCATGTTTTTTTTTTTCCACGTAAATTCATGTATTTCTCTATTTGAATTTGCTTGTATGATTGAAGTACTTTGTTTGATTCTACTCTATGTTGCTTCTGTGAGTCCCAAGCAATATAATCACTAATAAATGATTCCTTAAGGATGACCCAATTATAGAAAACACACGCACACACAATGGTCTTGAATTGAAAATAAGGATATTGTCAACATTCAAATTTAAAAAAGCCACTATTAATCAGATGCTAGTACAATTCAATCCAAGTGGTGGGCATACATAGTGGGGCCCACCAATTGAAAGTCCAGATTCAGTGACCCTACCACAACATCTACTGTAGAATGGCAATGGGGAATGAATGGGCAATCTCCTCATTCCCATTTGGATTGAAGCATATGGGCATGTCTAAAATCATGAGTAAGCAGCAAGCTCCCATCCATCCTCCTCAAAACAAAACTCTCCACCAACACATAACAACCAAACCTCCTCCATCCATTCCCTCCTCCAAACTCCTCCACACTCTCCACCTTCACATCTTTCTCTTTCCCATCAATCCAGCCTCCTCTACAAGCTTCCCATTTCATTCTATCTACAGCTGCAATACTCAATCCCACACCCAACCTTCCTTCCATGCTACTAACTGGCCTAAATCACATCATCCCATCGACCGAATGTGAAGTGTCATTTGCACTTGTGTCGTCCTCTTCCACTTCTTCACCAAACACCCTCGCTACATCCCCTTGAACACTTGCATTCACTACAACAACATTTCCTTGGCTACCATCATTCTCGCACGCATAAATCTCTTCCCACCATTGTTCGAGATACATCTCATAAAAAGTCGACTTCCTCATTTGATATTTTAAAACACCCTCTTCCTTGATAAACATGAAAGGACAATACCATTTTCCTACCACAACAGCTGCAGAACGCTTGCTTGAGATGGGAAATTCAGATATTGGCAGACGTGAGCGGAGCGAAACGTCAATGCCGTTTGCTTCTTGTAATTTACATTCGTACGGAATTGAAGCGTAAATTCCCCATCCTTTCCTTCTCAAGAAGAGAGGAGGGAATCCATCTGCAGCTATGGATTTGGCAATAAAAGAAGCTCGATGAAGGGGTGTGACCTCCACCTGTTGATATACATCTCTGTAGTCGAAAGCTCTGGGTCTTACGTCGGTAATGTGGTTACGACAGCAATAGGTTTCCGTATCTTCCATCCTTGAACATGTGCATGCATGCCTACAAAAAAATCATTTCAAAATGTATTCATGCAAATGTTTATGGGCTTAGGGTGATATTATTGTTATTTTTTCTTTGGGAAATTTATGAAAAAATTATCCAGAAAGTTAGATTTTACCAAATAATGCCTCAACAAGCCGAAATTACCGAGCAATGGTTATAGAGGAGAGGAATTACCTAAACACTTATTTTAGTCTTTAATTTTCCCTTTAGAAAGTGGTGAATGGAGAATTGTGGGGCCTATGAGCTGGGCCAAACCATAAAAAACTAATATACACCATTCAAAAACATCTAAATTCATGTATAGCCCATCTTGTGATTCGATTGGCCAAAATTTTGCGTGGTGTCAACATCATGGTGGGTTTCATATGTTATATGGGTTGGATGTTCTACACATTCCATGTGGGCTTCACAATTCTTGACTTTATTACCTTTTAAAGAAAAGAACTAAATGAGGACATTTTGGTGCTTTTACCCCTTGAAAAAGCATCTCCACCAAATTTTGCAAGGCGTGGTTTGGTAAAATGCAAATTTATGAGGAATTTTGCAATAAAGATCCCTTTTTCTTTTTTCCATTATGAAAATGTCAAAAAAAAAAAAAATCTACATTATCATGTGGTTGCTAGAAAAAAGAAGAAGAAGAAGAAACCACTTGAGATTAGGGTAAATTTTGCATTGTTACGCTTTAGTCACACTTTCTTGTAGAGAGAATTATTAATTTATTAGTTTTTGGTTTGCATTGAAGTTTAAAGGGATTTTTACTAGATAATTCCCTTGAAATGCTGACTTCACCTAATAATGTGCCTCCCAACCAAGTTTATAAGATAACGATTCATAAAGAATGAAATTATTAAATTACCCTGATATACTTTTTTCTTTGAAAAGTGATAAAGTTGAGAATTGTTACCTGTGTGGCCCCACCGTGGTAATCACATGA
Organism: Liriodendron chinense; assembly: GCA_003013855.2. Lineage (NCBI taxonomy): Eukaryota > Viridiplantae > Streptophyta > Magnoliopsida > Magnoliales > Magnoliaceae > Liriodendron > Liriodendron chinense. The sequence continues at coordinate 2,949,653 of ML058438.1, read as the reverse complement.
ACAAGAAATCTGTTTGATTAAACCATCAAATGAGCTACATGTGAATTTGGATGTCTTTGGGCATTGTATATTATTTCAATGGTACGTGGCCCAACTTTTTGTTGGATGACTTTTCATTCATCTGATCTCTATGATAGGAGTTATCTATCGGAGGGGTCGGACATCATATACATAGTGTGGGCTCTACAATTCTCGACTTTAACACTTTGTTATTTTTTAAATGAGGGAAATTTTGTAATTTCAACACTCAAAAGATACTCTGCATGTTTTTTAATTTTTGGAGGTATTATTTTGTAAACTTCAAACTCTTATTCTCGAGTAAAAATCTCAACTTTAAAAGATGGCATTATGACCCCATTCAAGAGGGATTGTGGCACATATAATGCACATATAACCTTGTATTAGATGCTATCAACATTTTCAAGTTTTTAAAAATACCCTCGACTTTAAAAACCATTCCATGCCCTTGGAATATTTAGTGTTCATTACTCTCCAAAAATAATTGGGGGTAAAATTGTTCACATTACTCCTACTATGTATGGTATATATCAATGGACTAGCTGTTGTCGATACCTATAATGGCAACTATTGTTGAAATGAAAAATGGGAAAGAAGAAAATAAATAAATAAATAAAGTAAAAGAGGAAAACTTTGATACTCTAGTAGAGCATAAAAGAGGATGATATGCAAGCACTTACAAATTACTTAGAAATTGCGCGCACATGTGGTATATAAGTAAGTCAAAATTAAACTGCCCAAATTATATCTTCAGTTAAATATATCATGAGCTGAAAAATATGGTTTCTTAATATTTTAATATTTGACCATCGCATTGGTCGGCATTTATTGGATAGTTAAAAGTGAAAAAAATCCAATGCCCTATTTCAAAAAACAAATGTCCATGAATTAGAGGTATGAATTTAATTAACCAATCAAATTTTGGGAGATAACAGAAGGGTGCTAGGAATGGTTTTTATGGGAGAACTTATTCTTATTTTTTTTGTGTGGTCCACTTAAGTTTTCTATTTTTCTCATCGTTTAACTAATATTCTAATATCAGTTGGCACAATAGATATATAGAGTTGATGAAGTGTCTGTTAAGCAGGCTTCAATATAGTTTTGGGCAAGCCAAACACCGAGAAAAAAGAGGTAGGATTGGGTTACTTGCTTGAAAGATTTGAAATGACAAAGGCCAAATACTTGTCAAACCCTAAGCCTGGTTACAAGATACAACCGAGAGTTACAGCTGGCTAGGTTTAGACCAGGCCAGGTTACATGACCCTAAGCCTGAGTCTAGCATGGGTCTAGCATTGCAGGCCTGAGTCCAAAAAAATGGTTGAGCCGGAGCCCAACCTTGCCTGAAAATTGACCGAGTCCATCCAAACCCAGCCCACAAAGTAAAACCAAAAGCCTAGACCATGCCCATGACGGAAAACAAGTAGGCACGGGCTGAGCCCTGATGCCTATTTATGGCCCGAGCCCAAAATCATCCATGCACTTTTGTTCAACATCTGGGCTGGTCATTATGTATGACCCATCATGCTTGATATATAATGGGTTTAGTATTCCAGCCAAGTAGGCCAGGCCTGAAGACCAATGGGCCAGCCCAGACCCAGTCCTACTTTCCCATGTGAATGTTCGCCATGCATCTGTTGATCAAGTGGGCCACACATGCATAAAGAAATAGACAGTATAAATATAAAAACCCAGGCTGGGCGGCAGATAGGGCTAAAATGGCTCGGGCGAAGCCCAGCTCGAAAATCGATCGGCCATGCATGATAGGCCCAAACACTTAATAGTGCCAGGCCCAGTCCAAATCCGGGCTAGTGGGGCCCACTACTACCCCTAAAAATAAGCATATAGACAGAGAACAAAGGAGATTACCCTCTGTACTTCCCATCATCCATTAGTATAACGTAATACCGATTGGACGACAAGGGCTGGTTGATCACCGGTACAAATAGGACCCTGTTGCGATGAACGGTCCTACAAACTTGCTCATGTCTGGTGGTGGATCGGACGGTCAGGATCTTGTTCTGAGGGAATGGCAGGTCTCTAACTGGCCCACCTTCACAGGGCCCCAAACAGCACGTGCTACCTGACTCCTCGGATTCCTCATCTTGGATTATCAGAATTCCGGAATTAGGACCTTCTGGTGGACGGTCCAGATCAGCCTCCGGACACTTCTTGTAGATTGAAAGACGCCTTGTCACATACATATTTCCTTTTCTCTCTAATAAGCTCTCTTCTTCTCTAATTATCTTCCCTGAAGAGAGATATGGAAATTTGTACAGTCCTGTGATAGTTCACCACCATTTTCTCCTCACATGTGGCACCCATCCAAATTGTAGGTCACAACTCGTTAGGAACATATCTCTAAAATCTACTTATCAGGCAATCTTGACCATGTACTGATGGCTAATAAATGGATGGTTGAGATTAAAGAATTGGTTGGTATAAATTCCAGGTAAAATATCAGATGGTTACTGTCTTTTATCATTATACTTTTTTGGGTTATGCTCCATGTACAATTGGTCAGATATTTGAACGGTCTGGATTGACATAGGACAACGGGATGTGTACCGTTGTAGAGTCAACTTCCTACCTAAAATGGTGGTGAACTATCATAACCGCTATTAGTAGAAAATAATAAAATTCTAATATGCGTGGAATGCACGCGTGAAGGTTCTAATTTTTACGAGAAGATTGCTCAGATACAACTCAATCGACCTTAATGTTACCGTCCATCTAGATTGTAGTAAGATCTTGACCGTCTAAATTTGGGACCCAAAATGCGATGATCGTCCATGTAGAAGATAAGGTCTTTCCAGTTATTAGATGTGCAACACTTAGTAATAGAATGAACAAATGGCATTTTATGTATGATTAGAGGTGCGGTCCACCTAACAAGTAATTAAACTGAATTTTTAAGGTTAGTTACACATTTTGGACGGCTGAGATTTTCTATATATATTGGACGGAGTTTGTATGCTTGAGGTGGATGGTAACTTTATCGTACGTTGAGGTGTATTGTAACACTCCTTACTAACAGGTTGGATGGAAAATAAACATTATGGTGGACCTTAGAAAGTTTTTAATAGTAAGCATTCAATGAAAATTATTTTCTGAGTTGTGGTTCAACTAAGACTTGTATCTTCTTCATTTTTGGAACCGTCTCCTAAACTTATTTCAAAAAACAGATGGACGGATTGGATAATAAAAAATACATTGAGGTGGGCCCCACGGTCAAGGCCTCACCGCTATGCTGCTTCCCCTGCGTCACCCCTGGCAGTGGATTACGCAAAGAAATATTGTGGTGATTGGCGCGAGGATAGATTGAAGAGTCAATGGCGGCCCACTTGCTGGTGCACGTGTGAGAGTTTCAGTCCACTCATATGCGACATGCTGAATATTTTGTGGGAGAAAATCGAGCTGGGCCGCCCATTAGGTGGACGACATGTTCCTATTGAATTAAAGATTGTTACGATGGAAACTGTGGATCGCACCTGGACGGATGAATGAGCTTTCAAATAGTTTCCGGGTCACTCAATTGTCGTCCGGCTCTACGGGGCCACCATCGTGATATATGGGTTTTATCCACACGTTTCATCTATTTTTTTCAAAATCATTTTAGGGTACGAGCTGTTGGGTTTGTCACATACCGGCGGACACGGATTAGCTACTGACAAGTTGAGTAGCTATCTCACCAACTTCTGTGGGCCCCACCATGATGTATGTGTTGTATCCACACCGTCCATTCATTTAGAGAGATCATTTTAGGGCATGAGCTAAAGAGGACCCCACCAAAGAAAACAGTGGGAATTGATCTCCTACCATTAAAAACTTCTTGGGGCCACGGAAGGCTTCAACTTCTTCCATGTCTGCGTAAACTTATGAGCAGGTTGGATCTCAAATAAACATCATGGTGGGCCCTAGGAAGGTTTCAACAGTTGCATCACTGTCCCCACTATTTTCTTTGGTGGGTCCACTTGAGCTTTGGAGTTGTCTCATGCTTTAGTTCATGCCCTAAGAAGAACTCTCCAAATGAATGGACAGTGTTGATACAACGCATACAGCATGGTGGGGCCCACAAAAGTTGGTGACGTCACTTCATTAGCAAGATAGCTACTCAACTTGTCAATAGCTAATCCGCATCCCACATCGGCTAGTAGCTTCATATATCATGTGGTCACTTATCATGCGGTCACTTCACCTAGTAAGTTAGTGTTGGGGTCCCAGAAATGGGGATCCTCGAAACGATGATTCCGAATGACAAAACCATCACGCGGTCAGATTTAGGGCCAGTGCATCGGGAGTCGCGGCACGAATCACGACATACGCATCAAACTTGCCTCAAGCATGAAATTGGGCCGGTAGTGGACCCCACCGGACAACGTAACCAAAACTGTCCAAAATTGGGAGGATACCTCAATTATGAAGAAATAGGAGCAGTGCATCAGCATTCATCGCGAGGCGGACCCCGCAAATCCCCCAATTTGCAAAACCCAAGTTTGTAGGACACGAATACGTCCAGCGCATCCAAAAATGAATTTAAGGGCGCACTACGTCCAGCGCATCCAAAAAATGAATTTAAGGGCGCACTGCCTCCAGCGCATCCAAAAAATGAATTTAAGGACGCACTGACAGTTGGCGCGTCCTGCAAACCAACTTCTGGACTCCGATCATTTCGCGACGCGCCGAGCGCATTTATCGACGCGCCGACTCATTTTCTCGACGCGCTACACGTGTCGACCGCTTATTGGACGACGATACCTATAAATACCCCGCCCACCACCTCATTTGCATCATTCAGCAAGAGAGAGAGGACCTCGTCGCCGGAAAACCTTTGCCGATCGCCGGAATCCTTCTCCGACCGCCGGGACCCCTCGCCGGAAATCGCGCCTCCGATCATACCAGGTCTGGAGGAACAACTTAAGTCACCTTTTTCGATGCGCCGGTCCCAGCGCATCATAAAAGTGACCCAGCGCATTAGGAAAATCCTCGGCGGATTACGTAAACCATTAATCGTGGCATTTTAAGGACGCACTGGCCCCAGCGCGTCGCAAAATAGCCCAGCGGATCAGAAAAATACAAGTCATCAAGTCAAAGCTATTTTAAGGACGCACTGGTCTCAGCGTATCAGAAAATAGCCCAGCGCATCAGGAAATTACAATTTTTAGGACGCACTATCCGCAGCGCGTCGCAAAATAGGCCAGCGGATCGGAAAATTATATTTTAAGGACGCACTGGCTCCAGCGCGTCATAAAATTACCCGGCGCATCATGAAAATCATTCATGGACGCACTGGCCCCAGCGCGTCAATAAAATCAGGCCAGCGGATCGCAAAAATCAGCACTTTGCACATTCATTCCAGCACCTTTAAATCCTCATTTTACAACATTTTAAAGCCCCGTTTGAGCCTATTTTGGGTATTTCGAGCGTTCCGGACGCAATGGAGCAGTCAAACGACCCATCCGGGCTACCCAATGAGCAGAACACAAGTCTTCGGAGTCCGATCCGACCCAACGAGCCGAATGGAACAATTCTCCCGAAAAGAGGCCGCCGGCGCCCAGGATCATACTGATGCATCATCATTACGTGTACTATCATAATATGACCCGAATCCAGGTCTGGACTAAGCAAAGGGGACTATGGTTAACACGATAAACCACACCAGGAGAGTTCTGAACTATCACACACAATCTGTTAAAAACTGATATTCCAAGAACAGTCGATGCCCTACCCATCCAAACGGCATCCGCTGGTTGAGCTGCGCAGGTACACACAACTGTAGAATGGGCTTCCCGAGGTCACCTGTCCCTACATTGACAAGGCGCGGGCCCAGAGTCGTCCATCTCAGCCATAAACCCTGATAGTCTCAGCCCGGATCTCCGGTCAAAACATGAGACATAGACATCCGACTCGTACAAAGGTGGACCAGTCTATAACAAATACAGGTCTCCGCGACCATACAAATACAGGTCTCCGCGACCACCAAAACACAGGTCTCCGTGACCAATGAACTCTGAAACCATAGTCCCCGCTGACTAGTCTTTTGCCTTTTAATCAAGGGTCATCGATCATTCGATGTAATTAAGGGCTCGTGCCATATCACGGCCTGGAATGTACAAGATCTCAGAATCTCTAGAATAAAATTCGCCTTGCGATATCTCTTCTCTTGTGTATTTTGTGAACGCTTGTGATTGTTTACGAATGTTTCTATATTCAGAACCCCAGAATAACAAAACACCAGAAAACTGTGCTTGAGCATTTTTCTAGTTCTAACAAACTGGCGACTCTGCTGGGGATCGAACTGTACCACAATCCCTGGTCATATCTGAATATATGGACACTCTAAGATCAATTGCTCGCAAGCACGAATATACACATAAGAAAGCTACCGCGAGGCGTAATGTTTCGGCGCCCCTCGGGCGCCAAACTGGCGACTCTCAACGGGAATGTTCTTCCCTTCATCTTTAAGGTAATAGATACTTAAAAAGGTTTTCGAACCCACAATTCCCACGACTACACGTATTTTGTCTCCTTCTTACTTATTTTGTCGATTTATGCACTGCGATCGATGGGCTCATACTCCCGACCGCGCTTGTGAACTGTTCTAACGATTTTTATGACAGACCAGAATTAGCAAGATACTAAGATAGACAGAAGAAATGGCGTACTCAATGACCAGTTCGTGCACCTTCCTTACCACTGGAGGCTTCAGCTTCCCTCGCTCCATCTCAACCATGACGACTGCTTCTAGCTCAGGATGGCAGTTGGTCGAAACGCGCCGACAGAAGAAAGAGCAGAAGAAAGCAGCCAGCTCAGCAGCATACAAGAAAGTGAATGTTGCAAGACCTCGCTCCGCAACCAAGAGACAATGGCAACCAAAACAAGGGCAGAAGATCTCCACCAACTGTCAGGCCGCATCAAACACGTCCTCGGTACTTGCGATGACGATGGAACAGTTTCCGCCATTGTCCAAGACCACCCCTGCCACACATAAATCCACCAAAACCGCGATTGCGAGGAGCTCCCAGCTCGTGACAATTCCTGAGCCAGGACAGGGGCAGGTTCAGAAGGCCCGACCAGTGATGATCGCGATGGTTCAGGTAGCAGAGGCAGAAGAAGGATCATATGAAGCAGACGAACTGCCTACAGTCCAAGATCAGATCGACAGATTAGTCCAGGCTAATCGAGAAACAAATGAACGAATGAGGGTGATTCAGGAAGCGTTGACCACTTTAATAGCTCAGAACGCTACTCGAAGCCTTGCACCACCTACGCGCCCATTAGCCGAAGAATCTCAGGGGGCGGCAGAAGAGCCAGCTAGTACCGAACCACTCACCGAGGCCAGGAGAGTTCCAGCGGAACGAATAATAGTTCCAACTACGCAAATGACGAGAGAAGAACTGTCGCAAACTATTGCGAGTCTCATGCGACAAGAGAAGGAAAAGGAAAGAGGAACTGGGTATAAATATCAGGTCCCATACCCTTTGGAAATAGAAGAGATACCATTTCCGGTCAACTTCAGATGTCCGAATTTCGAAAAATTTGACGGTAGGGGGTCGCCAGAGGAACATATCACTCGCTTCCTCACAGCATTGGGAAACTGGTCGACCGTCCCACAGTACTGTATGCGGTTATTCAGGTCAACGCTGACGGGGAAAGCTTTCCAATGGTACATCTCGCTACCAGCAGGATCAGTGAAGTCATGGGAGCAAATGCGAGACAGTTTTATTTCAAAATTCTTCTCTATAGAAAGAGAAACATCAGTGACGGATCTGGCTTTGATCAGACAAAGACAGGGTGAACCCGTGGAGAGATTCATTGACCGATGGGGGACGATAGCCGCCCAATGTCAAGAGCTACCCAGCGAGAAAGAACAGATAAAGATGTGCATGCGAGCCCTGGACCCAATGATATCATACGGATTGTCAGGGAACAGTTTTCACTCTTTCCGAGAATTGGCCACCAAAGCACACCTGGTAGAAGAAGCCGCAGCACGGGTGAACCTCAGGCCAGAAAGGCAGAAAAGAGAAGGAGTGAGGATTGCCGAAACACACAACATAAGCAAAGGCAGAAGTACGATAGATCGGAAACGGCCCGCCGCGGATTCAAAGACAGACACGAAACCAACACCTACCCAAGATAAAGGCAAGAGGCCCTACGCTTCTCAGAGAATAACAATAGCCGAGAGAGAAAGAGCCAACGGCCCGTACACCTTCGACATGGCCGACCTGATCCCCATCATGGAACAATTGGTGGAAGAAAAGGTAATTCGCCTGCCAGAACCGATTCGGCCCCATGAGGTTGGAAAGGTAGATGATCCCCGGTATTGCAAATACCATCGGTGTCTGAGCCACAAGACAGAAGACTGCTTTAGCCTAAAAGGAAAAATACAGGGGTTGATCAACCAAGGGGTGATCAGTATGAAGGCACCAGAAACAACAACGAAGGAAGCAGCGGGGGTAGTTTCAGCCTTCCCCTCAGACGAAAACACCCAATTATACATTCCGTTCCCCGAACCTGAAGAACCCTGGACTTTGGTTAGCAGCCGTAAAAGACTCGAGGATTGAAGAAGACTCCTCAGCCGCAAGAAGAAAGGGACAAGAAAGAAGGATAGCCAAAAGAAGAACCGACTCATAGAGACTCGGGTACATTGCGCGATGGTGTCGTTTATAGAACAGCCGCCAACAGAAGAGACATTGCAGGCAAGTAAAGAAGAAGTCAATGCCGTCATCGTTCGATCCGGAAGGCAGATGCCGGAGCGCATTCGGCCAGAACCAATCGACCCAATGCAAGAAGACGGAAACCTGGGTACGCCCTCAACAAGGCCCCAGGGGCAGAAGTTGAAAGAGAAAGTTGTTGAGGCCACATCCAGTCGATCGGGGCCAAGACAAGGGTCAGCGCCCGTAGTGTATGATGTCGTGTCGCACCTGCGAAAGGTCCCGGCCCGCCTGAGCATATACGACGCCTTGTGTCTCTCAAAGGCATACAGGGAAATGTTGATCAATGCGCTGCTAGACAGCGAAGCCAGAGAAGTGATGATGACAGAAATTGAAGCAGAAATGAGCAATCTAGACAAGTTTTGGGAAGGGAATGCGCCAATTCAGCAAGCAATGCAGATAGATCATCCCTCTGTAATCACATTCTCCGAGGAAGACCGCACGATTGAAGCTACAGACCACAACCGACCGTTGATGGTCACAGGAACAATTAGAGATACGGAGATTAAGCGATGCATGCTTGACGATGGGTCCGCGGTGAATATTATGTCATTGAAGACACTCCAAAGGTTGGGTTACAGGCCATCAGCCCTGCGTCCCAGCACCATGGTCATTCAAGGGTTCAATCAGGACAGCCAGCGCACTCTAGGGTCGATCACTGTGATGCTAGAAATTGAAAGATTGAAGACGAAAGTAACATGCCAAGTAATCGACGCAGTAACAACGTATAATCTTCTGCTAGGGAGGCCGTGGCTCCATCAGAATCGCGTCATTCCCTCAACCTATCATCAGTGCTTTAAATATAACAGAGAGGGAGTTCAGTACAGAGTGGCAGCGGACCCAAAGCCATATGCGATCGCAGAATCATTCTTAGCCGATGCTCGGTATTATGACCTGGTCGACGAAGGGGGAGACACGAAGAAGCCCGAAGCAATGCAGAAAGGGCAAGGGGCAAAACCGAAAGTCAGCAAGTTCGAACAGAGAGGCAAACCTCAATTCATTACTCAGAAAGAAGCAAGTCAGCCAACTGAAGGACCTCAAAGGACTCCCACAAAATTCTACATAGTCCCGAAACACTTGCGACAGCCGAGGCAGTCCGTCCTAGAGATGATCTCGAATCAGCACATGAGTGTGCTCAAATCTAGCTTCAATATGCCAGTACCAAAAATAGGAAGAGTTAAGCCTTTTCCGAAGGCTCCTAACCAGTTTGTGGTACCGCCAAACGCCAATACGAAGAAAGAAATCAAATTTTATTCAGTGCCAGGTGAACCTGCGCGGTCCAAGGACGAGGTTGAGAAACCACTCCGTTTACCTCAACCCATAGAAGAGGAGAGATACAGTGAAGCCAGCCGTAACATCATGAAGAGTATGGGCTTCTGCTATTCGGAGTCAGCCTCGAATGGTAGAATGTTAGCGCCGTTCGAAGAAAACAACAAAGTTCATCAAGGAAGAGAAGGGTTAGGGGCAGAGGTGAAGATTGGACATGTCAACATGGTGACAATCAATCCTACGGGAGAGATACAGCCACAAGAGGTAGTCGACGTCATCCAACCCAGCGCCGCACCTGCACAGATAGAAGACGGGGGATAGCCCACGATAAATGAGCTTGAAGAAATAAACCTGGGAACCCAGAAGACCCCAGAAATACATACCTGAGTAAAAATGTCCCAGAAGAGGAGAAAGAGAAATACATCCGACTGTTGAAAGAAAATAGGGACGTATTCGCTTGGACATACTCAGAAATGCCGGGGCTTAGTCCAGCAATCGCGATGCATAAGTTGGGCATCTTGAAAGGGAAGAAAGCGGTCAAACAGCCTCAACGACGATTCCACCCAAACATAGTGCCCAAAATCGAAGAGGAGGTCGAAAAGTTGATCCAGGCCGGGTTCATCCGAGAGGTTAAGTACCCACAATGGATCTCAAACATTGTGCCGGTCAAGAAAAAGAATGGTCAAATCCGAATCTGCGTAGACTTTCGGAACCTCAACGAAGCATGCCCTAAGGATGATTTCCCACTGCCTATCCCAGAACTACTGATCGACAGCACGACAGGATACGCAGTAATGTCCTTTATGGACGGTTACTCGGGGTATAATCAGATTCGTATGGCCCCAGAGGATGAGGAATCGACGGCATTCTGTACAACGTTGGGCATATACTGTTATCGTGTGATGCCGTTTGGGTTGAAAAACGCAGGGGCAACATATCAACGTGCAATGCAAGTGATCTTCCAGGACATGATGCATAAACATGTCGAATGCTATGTAGACGATCTGGTAGTGAGGTCGGCCGGGCATGAACAACACAGAGAGCATCTAAGACAAGTGTTCCAAAGACTGAGAAAGAAAAGCCTTCGCATGAATCCATTGAAGTGCGCATTCGGGGTTTCCTCTTGCAAGTTTTTAGGGTTTGTTATCAGACATCGAGGAATAGAAATTGACCCAACGAAGATTAAGGCAATTAGGGAGATGCCACCACCAAAGAATCTCAAAGAGCTGAAAAGCTTCCAAGGCCGGGTCGCGTACCTAAGGAGGTTCATCTCGAACTTGTCCGGTCGTTGTCAACCATTCTCGCGCCTCAACAAGAAAGGAGTACAGTTTAAGTGGGACGATGCTTGCCAGAAAGCGTTCGACTCTCTGAAAGACTTGCTCGACAAATCTCCAGTCCTCGCGGCACCGATTAAAGGGGAACCACTAATCCTCTACATTGCCGTCGGCGAAAATTCACTTGGAGCCCTCTTAGCCCAGAAGAACGAAGAAGGGAAGGAAAGCGCACTCTACTACCTGAGCCGCACGCTGGTGGGAGCCGAATTTAACTACTCAGCAATCGAGAAAATCTGTTTGGCACTGATCTTCGCCGTTAAAAAGCTCAGGCATTACTGTCTCTCTCACCAGATAACATTAATATCCAAGGAGGATCCCCTCAAATTTCTCATGAACAGACCTATGTTGTCCGGTCGATTGGCCAAGTGGGCCCTTCTCTTGTCAGAATTCGACTTGACATACATGCCGGCTCGAGCCGTCAAAGGGCAAGCTATCGCAGACTTCCTTGCCACACATCCAGTACCAAGCGGTGAAGAAATAGAATATGACCTCCCAGACGAGCAGGTCATGGCGATTAATGAAGCACGCCACTGGGAGATGTATTTCGACGGCGCAGCCAGGACGATAGGGTCAGGGGCAGGAGTTATATTCATTAGTCCGCAGGGAGACTTATTACCTTACTCATTCACGTTAGTCCCAGCATGCACCAATAATGAGGCAGAGTATCAGGCTCTTATCATTGGGTTACAGTTGGCGCTGGAAATGCAAATCAAGGAAATACGTATCCATGGTGACTCCAGGCTTGTCATCGGGCAACTGACGACAGAGTACGAAGTCCGCAAACCCGAGTTATCGCCTTATTGCCATCAAGCGCGGTCCATGTTCGATCAGTTTCGGAACAGCAGTATCTCACATATACTGAGGCAGGAGAATGTACGAGCTGATGCACTCGCCAGTTTAGCCGTTGCTTTAGCTAACCCAGGAGGCAGCCCACTTCAGGTTACGATTGAAGAAAGGAGAATCCTGCCTACGGCTGCGCTGCGCAATGGAGGATTGAGTGTCAATCCCATTTGCTGCTTCGAGATCACAGAGGAAGATGATTGGAGAAAGTCATTCATCGATTATCTGAAGTACGGATTTCTGCCAGAAGATCCCACAATGCGCACACAGATCAGAAGGCGTGCCAGTTCATTCGTGCTCCAAAATGACGTACTTTATAAACGATCGTACGAGGGAGTACTGCTGCGATGCTTAAACCAAGATGAAGCACGTAGTACATTGAAAGAAGCTCATGGCGGAGAATGCGGTGCTCACCAGGGAGGAAAGAATTTACACCACCGTGTACGACACATGGGTTACTACTGGCCGACAATGACGAAGGACGCGATAGAATACGTAAAGAAATGTCACCAGTGTCAGATCCATGCCGATATCATACATTCACCACCGGAAGAGTTGCATCAGTCGGTGATGTCCTGGCCTTTTGCAGCCTGGGGCATGGACGTGATCGGATCGATCAGTCCGCCATCCTCCCAGGGGCATCAGTACATCCTCGCGGTAACCGACTATTTCTCCAAATGGGCCGAAGCAGTCGCCCTGAGAAATGTGAAAGCCAAGCATGTCGAAGGTTTCATTCGTCACACCATATTATACCGACATGGTATCCCCGAGAGAATCACCACGGACAACGGGACACCCTTCAAGAACGCTACTATTGATAAGCTGTGCGTAAAATTCAAGATCAAGCATTGCTACTCATCGCCCTATTATCCTCCTGCGAATGGACTGGCCGAAGCATTCAACAAAACTATCGTGAAGATTCTGAAAAAGACAGTGGTGGAAAATAAGAAGGACTGGGACAGACGGTTGCCCGAAGAACTGTGGGCTTATCGAACTACGCACCGCACGGCCACCCGGGCTACGCCCTATTCACTGGTATACGGTACAGAAGCTGTGATCCCGATGGAAATACAAGTTGAGTCGCTACGGGTCGCTCTCCGACACTCCCTGACAACCGAGCATAATGCCAAGAGCCGGATGGTCGAACTTGATAATCTAGATGAAAAAAGGCTCGCCGCCCAACAAAGGCTCGAGATGTATCAGAAGCAGATTTCAGCCGCGTACGATAAGTGCGTCAGGGGCAGGTCGTTCAAAAAGGGCGATCTCGTGCTAATGATGAAGCGTCCGGCACCGCTCCAAGGATCGAAGAGCAAGTTCGACCCAAAGTGGGATCCCGTCTGCATTATCGACGAAGTGTATTCCAACGGAGCCTATCGGGTAATAGATTGCAAAGGACAGGGTGTCAGTTCGCTAGTGAATGGCCGATTCCTGAAAAGATACTACACCTGACATAAACTTATCATCGCAAGTTGTAAATACCCCGGTAGAGGGAATGTAATAGAGTAGATGCCAAAAGAAAGGGTGCCGCGCAATGACTAAACTAAAATGCTAATCATCTGCTTTATGCTTACACAGGTATTGGAAGGGTCACCAAGGCTCGAGGCACGTCCAGTAGGACACCACGCCTTTTCGAGATTATTAAAATCAAGACCAGCCCTAAGCCGAGGCCCGGCACCCTCATGCACATGCGTAGGTTTAAGTCCTGACAGGGGGACGTTCCTTTCTAAATAGCACAATCTATTTTGCATTCAAACTCAAGAGAAACGACAAGCGGGCTAAGAAGCACAATATGAACTCATCATCACAATAGCATACATAATGATACAACACTCATTACAACGTGTTTTAAAACTACAAAAGAATCATTATCATTACAGCCTAACCATCTAAAGTTCTCAAACACTGCTCTAATAGGTTAACTGCGGACCCCGCGATTGCCTTCTGTCTTGCCTCAGCCTCGGCCAGGACTTGAACAGGGTCGGGAGTATCTTGAAGAGACCGCTGCAGCTCCGTAATTCGTGCCCTCACAGCGTCACATTCCGTCTTGCGTTGGTCGATAGAAGACTGCAGGATTGCTTTCCGACCACCAAGTTTCGAAAGTTTGAAATGGACGACAGAATGTTCGGCACGTAATCGGGCCATCTCATCCTCAATTTCTGCGAGACACCTGGTGACCTCTTAGTGCTCAGTATCCACAGCCTGCCAATCCTTCTGCACTGCGGCCACATCTGCCTCGTGCAACTCTAGTTCCGGAAGAAGGGAACGCAACTGACCGCGTTTTTCTTCAACAGAAGGGTCAGTCCTAAAGTGCCTTGCATCGTTCACTTGAGCCACACCATCTTTGAATTGTGACACATGACTGACTATCGAAGAGATGTCGACTCCAAGCCACGTAGCAGTGAGTTCCAACGCCTGCAGTGCCTCATCCAAGATAGACCCTTCGTCCCCTTTCCTAAGCGAATCGACGATGTCGGACAGTAAGCTCTTCAGAAGGTTCGCCTTGGTCCTTGATAAGCCTCGGAGAGACGAGAGGAATGCCTCGGGCAAGACTACAGGAGCCGAGACGCTGGCAGGGGCAGTGGCTGGTAAAAGAAACGGTAAACATTAGCACACTGGAGAGAGAAGAGAAGCGAACAAACGATGAAGGAAAGTATTATACCAGTAGGGATTTCATCACCCGGTGCACTGGTTGAGGCAACAGGTCTCGACGAGCTGGGGGCATATCCAATCGCGACTTCGCTGCCGGCTTAGGCATTTCAGGAGAAGAAAGAATGACGACCTCAGAGGCAGAGATAGCTCGGGTTGGTTCAGCGGCCAGGGGCACTTCGGCAATAGGCTCTGGAACGCTAGCGACCTCTGCAAGCATGATTCCTCGGGGTGGGAGTGAGGCCTCTTCTATAGAAACAACAGGTCTCGCCTCAGGAGCGGGACCAGGGTTCGCTGCTGCCTCGATATTGACAGGAACGGTAAGGAGGGGGTCTTCAGCTCGCGGCTCACCATCGACGTCCATAGGGACGGGTTCTATGTCTACCTCAGGAACAGACTTCTCATATATTGGCTCATCACCTTCGCCTCCTTCCACGGGACGATCTCCGTTGGGGCCCACCTGCGAGCTCATCTCCCCTTCCTCCCTTGGACCGCTTGCATCATCGGTCGGGACGCTGCCGGCAGCCCGGGGGGGTTGGCTCCGCGCCTTCTCAGCTCTATACAACTTCAGCAGGTCCTTTATTTTCTTGCCGCCGTCAGAAACAGAGACGCGATGAGCAGTCTTTATGCGGGGCCCAGAACGTTCGGGAGATAGTTCGAAATCACTATCCTCAGGCGCAGAACATCTGGACAGGCTCGTCCGACTTGCCGGACTCTGACCGCGACCTCCCTGACCCCCGGAGGGCGGGGTGCCTGCTGCCGCAATACCTCCCTCGTCACCCGCCTCTTCCTCATCACCGGCATTCCCCGCTGCAGCAGCTTCACCACCATCATCATCGCCAATGTCATAACGCTCCCTCTGCCCCTCTGCCATAGGACCGACAAGTGGGGAATCCGGGTTCCCTTGCAGCGTAACCCTCTGGCCATAAGCGACCCACCCCTCGAGTGTATGCTCGGGCTTCTCATGATCTATTATGACGTTCAGAGAAGTCATGAACTTCTGCACGCCCGGGGTAGCCAGTTGGCGAAGCGGCTCTGCTACGTACCCTAAGCCGTCGGCAGGAGTAGGATTAACAATCGGAGGAGAGACGAAGACGGGATCTGTTACGTGTCGGTTATTGCGGACCAAGGAATATTGGTGGGCCCACCACCGCATCCATCCATACGTAGCGCCGGGGACATACTCCGTCCCGGGGACAATGAAAGAACAACCTGACCTGGTAAGCAGAAGCTGTCGCCATATCCACTTCCAATGGATCGGCCCTGTGCCGTATGCCCGATGCTCCCTTGTCACCGGTTCGAGCGACTCCGGTACCCCTTGATCATAACCGAACTGTCTGGCGAATCGGTTCGGGTAGTATGGCTCTCTCCAAAATTCAGCGCCCTCTCTTAAAGGCAACGAGCTCGGGCGAATGGACACCAAGAACGAGCGGTGATAAGAGCTGAGGCTCTCATCGTCATCAAGCAGGTCTGGATCCTCGCTGTTAGTCCCCGAGAAGAGGAAGAAGTCGACGTCATTATGGCGAGCTATCTTCGTCTCGATAGTCGCCGGATTTCCGCTGATCATCTTCCGTTTCTGAAAAGCGTGTAGCGGAACAGATCCCCTCTGGATGAAGTCCTTGAGCTCCATGCCGTATACCCACGGGAAGTAGACCCCAAGCCATCCCGAGAAGAAATGCCACCCACAATAAGCAGAATTCAATCCGAAGGAGGCCGAACCTTTATTGCTAATGACACCGCCGAAAGCCCGATATATGGAACACAATACTACTGGGGCCAATGCGTAGCGATGGCCGTCGGCCAAACTCCCCGCCACGGCGAAACAGGAGACTCGCACACTGTCCGCCTGCTTAGAGCTCGGGAGGGCCACACAACACAGCCAATAGGCCAAGAACCCGGCAAGTTCGCAGGTAGGGGATAGCTTATTCGGCCGCGGAAATTTCTTCTTCATCTTGGCCTCCAAGACTAGTTTATCCTTGCGACCTTCATCATACAGTCCGTAATCTAAGCTGAGACAGGAAGAAAACCATCAGCGAAAAAAAAAGAAAAAAAAGAGAATGAAACAGGACGCGAACAGTGCAAGACAAGAGAAGAAACTCACTTCAGGCCGTGGCTAAAGTACACTAGCCAGTCTTCGAAAGGCACTTTATCTCTGGAGCTTAGAAATTGCGGCAACTCCGCGAACAATTCGTAGCAGGCTGCAGAATAAAAGCCTTCATCAGCGCCCTTCTTCTTCTTGGACAGCTCCTCATCACTAGGAGTCCATTCATCATAGATTCTGCCGCGAATAGGGAGACCTGCTATCCGATACAGATCCCAGAGGGAGATGCTCATTTCTCCGCAAGGCAGATGAAAGGAGTTGGTGACAGAACTCCAATGGTTCAGGAACCCCTTATAAATGCAAGGTTCTCGATGGAAGTAGCTCGATGTCGCTTGAATGGCCCGAAGGAGACCTACTTGCTTCAAGGTCTCTTCGTGCCGCTCGACTATCCGATTGGCCCAAGCTTCATAACCAGGATGAGGGCTCAAATGTCCTCGGGTCCTGAAACCCCCGGTAGGCCAAATTTCTGCATCAGACAGAGGACGAAACCTTTGGCGCAGGGTCTCGTAATAATGAGTCGGAAATGGCAGATGAGGGTCGTGGTTCGGTTCCAAAAATATCATGTCCTTCTCCCCGAGGACAGACTGCTGCGTGCCGTTCTTAGATATGGCACAGTTGACGAAAGTCTCTGGAATGGACGTCCAGGAGTCGACGCTATAGAAAGAATTTGCGTGACGTATATCAGAGGGCTCGATGCTTGGTAGAGAGCGATATCTCTGGAAGCTTTTAGGAAAGCGGATGAACTGCTTCGTATAAGGGTTGCGGATTACGAGGGATGATACTGGCAGCTTCACAGAAGACCAGACAACCCTCATTTTGTCAGACTTCGACTTAGTCTGGTTTTCTATATAGATCTGCTTGGCGCTCTTCCCAGTCACCTTTGGACGACCGCGCTTAGCAGATTGAGCAGGCGCAATTGGGCTCGCTTCGCCCTCTTCGGACCCGACAACCTCATCAGTCCGAAAACCTTGTAAGGGAGCGTACCACGCATCCCATTCCTCCTGGGTACCCTCATCAGGAGGGGGCGGTAAGGCCTTATCGCAAAGTATCTTTCGCTGGACATTCTTCGGAAGGGTCAGAATACGTTCGTAGAAATTGAATGTCTCAGGTGGGAGAAACCACTGTGGGTTCTCAGCTAACGGTTTGGAAGTTTGCTTGATGGCAGCCCGCTTACGCTTGGATGGAGTTTGAGACGGACCCGAAGGACCGGCTTGCGAAGGATCGCTGGCCATTATAATCTGCAATGGCGTAGAAAAGGGGCTTAAGTACAGAGCACGTGAAAATATCCTCATAAAGACAATTAAGCATTCACGAAATCCAAAAGCATAAGAAGCAACAAGTGAACGAAGAACAGGCACCGATCCAGACCAATGCGCAACATCACCAACCAATGAAAATGAAACGAAATGACAACACCCGCAAACAACATCATCACAAACGCACAAGCTTTCAAAAGACAGAAATAAGGCGGAAAAGTATAATTAGCATTCATTAAACCACGAGGGCCATGCCAAGGCCCAAACCATTCAAAGTCAATTGTTTTAAAAGGTAAAAAGCCGACAGTCAATATCAAATGACCCAAAATTGTGGGGACCCCCTCCCCGAAGCCAGAAAACGAAGATTTCAGTCTTGCACCAGAGGAAGAACTCGAGCCCTCAGCTCATCGACCCTCGCTTGAATCTGGGCCTCCTTGTAGACCAAGTCCACCAGGATGGAGATGCATTGTTGCACTAGGTCGAAGTTCAAGTGCTCAGCATCGGCGTAGTTCCTTATCGCAGACAAGTCAATCGCCAGGTCATCGTGCTCCCGGATAGCCGCCCTGACTATCCTCCAAATGCCGGCACGACGATCCGGGTATTCGGCCTCCGCCAAGGGAATAAGCTAAGCCAGGAACCTCCTGCTCTCCCTCTTCTCGTCCTTTAGGAAGTGGAGACGTTTCGAGAGGGACAGAAAGGAAGCAGCCAGAGAAGGCTCCGCCGCCTCCAGAACCGCCAATTCCTCCAGGAGGGAAGAATCGCCGATGTAGCCAGATATAGGCTCCTTGCGCTCATCGGAAATGCCCGCCATCGCCGAGATATTCTGCATAGTCCGGAGGATCGGGCGGGATTCAGCGCCAAGGCAAGTCGAGGCTTCAGCCACCTCATCGCATTGATTAGCAAGAGATGACCAAGCCTCGGGTTGGTCCAGATCGTTTAGGAGCCGCCCCATGCAGTCACGAGCCGCGCGAAGGGAGGCACGGGTTATGACCATTGTCTGCTAAAGAACAAGACAGATGAACCCGTAAGGCAGTCCGACAAAAGAAAAATGCACAAAACCGCTCGCGCAAAGCCAGAAAAGCCGAGAAACGACATGCAAAGGTATGCTCGAAACAACATTTTAAAATCATCATTAGAATTGCCCATTAAACTAAAGCAGCCAAGGAGTCTCCCAAGTATGTGAGACCCTACGCCTCCATAAGACGACTGGCACGCATGTGCGAACGCGAAACAGAGGCATGGGGGTTCACACCCTTTGGAGATACGACGGACCGCCGGTGCGAAACCCGCAGAAACCACAGACTTCGCCGAGGCCCACGGGTTAGGTACGCGAGGTTTCACATACCTTGTCGATGCTCAAAGCAATTCGGTTTGATAAGAGGGTGCGTGAGACCCCACATACCCGGAACAAGTTCCAAATATATCGCGAGCAACGGTCAAATGAACCCGCAGGAAAGCGTGTTAAGCCACGATGAGCACACTGAGAAAGGACACCAGAATTGGACAACTTCTCCAACTCAGAGATCAGTGCCCATTGGCCTTAACACGCTCTGCGATCAGGCCAATTGATCAAGTCTGGAGAAGTGTGCGGGAGCCGGTTTACGTAACAAATTTAGTAAATTTCACTAAGTCCCAAAATTGCACGCGCGAAGCCCAGCGCGTCGCGAAAATCATGTAAAATCACAAGTCCGAAGGACATGACGCGCTGGGCCCAGCGCGTCCAAGAAATGGTAAGTCCACCAAAGTTAAGAATTCTGACGAGCGCCACACCCTAGCGCGTCAATTAAATAAATTTTCACAGGCCCAAGTACGCGCTGAACCCAGCGCATCGAGAAATTACAGAGTTCAACGCGCTGAGCACAGCGCGTCATGAAATTGGCTAATAAAGGCATGGGATGACGCGCTGACCTTAGCGCGTCGATAAAATGGACGCGCTGAGTACTTATTGTGTGCGCTGCACTATGGCGCGTTCAGAAAATCAGAAATCCACGAGTTGAACAGCCGCGCTATGCGTAGCGCGTCGATAAAACACATAAAGTTGGGAAACTTCGACGCGCTACCTATTTAATCGACGCGCTGGAGACAATAATTCGACGCTCTGGCGAAAAAATGGACGCGCTGGCCGAGAGCTCCGGTCGTCTGAATGAACAGTGAAATGACGAAATGACCAGGATTCCCCCATTTATAGTGGGACCCGAAAAATCCGATGCGTCGCAATGGATCGCCGCTCGTCCATCCCAACGCATCGGAGGGGCATCTGTTGGGGTCCCAGAAATGGGGATCCTCGAAACGATGATTCCGAATGACAAAACCATCACGCGGTCAGATTTAGGGCTAGTGTATCGGGAATCGCGGCACGAATCACGACACACGCATCAAACTTGCCTCAAGCATGAAATTGGGCCGGTAGTGGACCCCACCGGACACCGTAACCAAAACTGTCCAAAATTGGGAGGATACCTCAAGTATGAAGAAATAGGAGCAGTGCATCAGCATTCATCGCGAGGCGGACCCCGTAAATCCCCCAATTTGCAAAACCCAAGTTTGTAGGACACGAATACGTCCAGCGCATCCAAAAATGAATTTAAGGGCGCACTACGTCCAGCGCATCCAAAAAATGAATTTAAGGGCGCACTGCCTCCAGCGCATCCAAAAAATGAATTTAAGGACGCACTGACAGTTGGCGCGTCCTGCAAACCAACTTCTGGACTCCGATCATTTCGCGACGCGCCGAGCGCATTTATCGACGCGCCGACTCATTTTCTCGACGTGCTACACGTGTCGACCGTTTATTGGACGACGATACCTATAAATACCCCGCCCACCACCTCATTTGCATCATTCAGCAAGAGAGAGAGAGGACCTCGTCGCCGGAAAACCTTTGCCGATCGCCGGAATCCTTCTCCGACCGCCGGGACCCCTCGCCGGAAATCGCGCCTCCGATCATACCAGGTCTGGAGGAATAACTTAAGTCACCTTTTTCGATGCGCCGGTCCCAGCGCATCATAAAAGTGACCCAGCGCATCAGGAAAATCCTCGATGGATTACGTAAACCATTAATCGTGGCATTTTAAGGATGCACTGGCCCCAGCGCGTCGCAAAATAGCCCAGCGGATCAGAAAAATACAAGTCATCAAGTCAAAGCTATTTTAAGGACGCACTGGTCTCAGCGCATCAGAAAATAGCCCAGCGCATCAGGAAATTACAATTTTTAGGACGCACTATCCGCAGCGCGTCGCAAAATAGGCCAGCGGATCGGAAAATTATATTTTAAGGACGCACTGGCTCCAGCGAGTCATAAAATTACCCGGCGCATCATGAAAATCATTCATGGACGCACTGGCCCCAGCGCGTCAATAAAATCAGGCCAGCGGATCGCAAAAATCAGCACTTTGCACATTCATTCCAGCACTTTTAAATCCTCATTTTACAACATTTTTAAGCCCCGTTTGAGCCTATTTTGGGTATTTCGAGCGTTCCGGACGCAATGGAGCAGTCAAACGACCCATCCGGGCTACCCAATGAGCAGAACACAAGTCTTCGGAGTCCGATCCGACCCAACGAGCCGAATGGAACAATTCTCCCGAAAAGAGGCCGCCGGCGCCCAGGATCATACTGATGCATCATCATTACGTGTACTATCATAATATGACCCGAATCCAGGTCTGGACTAAGCAAAGGGGACTATGGTTAACACGATAAACCACACCAGGAGAGTTCTGAACTATCACACACAATCTGTTAAAAACTGATATTCCAAGAACAGTCGATGCCCTACCCATCCAAACGGCATCCGCTGGTTGAGCTGCGCAGGTACACACAACTGTAGAATGGACTTCCTGAGGTCACCTGTCCCTACATTGACAAGGCGCGGGCCCAGAGTCGTCCATCTCAGCCATAAACCCTGATAGTCTCAGCCCGGATCTCCGGTCAAAACATGGGACATAGACATCCGACTCGTACAAAGGTGGACCAGTCTATAACAAATACAGGTCTCCGCGACCATACAAATACAGGTCTCCGTGACCACCAAAAACAGGTCTCCGTGACCAATGAACTCTGAAACCATAGTCCCCGCTGACTAGTCTTTTGCCTTTTAATCAAGGGTCATTGATCATTCGATGTAATTAAGGGCTCGTGCCATATCACGGCCTGGAATGTACAAGATCTCAGAATCTCTGGAATAAAATTCGCCTTGCGATATCTCTTCTCTTGTGTATTTTGTGAACGCTTGTGATTGTCTACGAATGTTTCTATATTCAGAACCCCAGAATAACAAAACACCAGAAAACTGTGCTTGAGCATTTTTCTAGTTCTAACAGTTAGCCTTTTTGGGTGTGACACATTGCAAGCAAAAAAGGTCCTTGAAATCTTTGATTTTTTCTTCATATAGAAACACATGGAATTCACATGGTTTTTTAGCAGGGCTGTACATTGAGCCAAGTCGAGTCGAGGTGGGCCAAGCTTGGCTTGACTCGTTTGTGCTCTCCTCAAGTTCAAGCTCGAGCTCACCCTTAAGCTTACCATTGGAGCTAGCCTTGTTTGCTAAAACTTTCGAGGCGAGCTCGAGGCAAGCTAGTGGATCGAGTCGAGGCAAGCTTACCTCGAGTCGAGTTGACCTTGCTCCCACCTCAATTTATTATATTTTTTTATTACAAAATACAAATTAAAAATTAAGTTCAAGAAGTCACACATATATTAGGGGAGAATAGTATTTCTACAGGTGGGACCTCACCATTAAAATGACCTAGCTCTGATCGGTTTTTTCTTTGGCCAAGTCACACATGCATTGAATGCGGACCACTAGTAATATTTTATAAACTATAATTAACACGGTACATGCATAGCTCACCACGTGAATGGACTGCCCTAATTGTTGTGGGGACCATCTTCATGATGAGGCCCAGCTAATTCATGGATCAGTTGCACCACCTCCCTCGTAAAATTACAATCAATAGTTGCATATGGTGTTTGGTCTAACCATAGCTCCTGTTTTGTAGATATGTATGATGTGTGGTTTCACCGTAGCACCTGTGTTTGTGTAGCGTGTAAAACACACAACCACTGTGTGCTCACCTTATTTTGTACTTGAAGTTACTCAATCCATCGTATATGCTCAACATGGAATGTTCTTACCTAAACAAAATAGTAGGATTAAGAAACCCTCCAACATGTGAGGGTTTTATATGTCCTAAGCTTGGACCCCAATGTGTGTGTGGGGGGAGGGGGGAGAGAGAACCAAGAAATAAGAAGATTAGGATTTTTTTTTCTTTTTTCTTTTAACAAATATCTATATGAAACGAGTCGAGCTTGAATCAAGTTGAGTTTCGAGTCGAGTGACCCAATGGTTGAACTTGACTCGATTTCTGACTTGAGCTCCTAAATGAAGCTTGGCTTGACTTGTTCTACTGAGTCAAGTCGAGCCGAGGCGAGCTTTTTCGAGTTGAGTCGATCGAGTTTCTCGAGCTGACTCGGCTCATGACCAGCCCTATTTTTGAGGCAACAATTATATGTTCACTAAAAAATGATGAGAAATAATGAATACCCATTTGGTACTTAGGAAAGTCAAACATGCTTAAATAAAATAATAAATGAAGCATTAAAATCTTATAATCTTCCCATTGTACCCTTAATCGTAGTAAGGACTGTTACAATAGTTAGACAATCATTTTAAAAACAGCGGCAACTATTTTATGGTAGACATTACATGATTGTACAACAACCCACTCCATCCAAATCCCAACCCAATTTTTTAGGGAGCTTAAACCATAAATTATATTGATGATATGATATTAATCGTTTTCATTAAGTATTTTATCACTTTCTTTTTTGATATTTCAATTTTTTGCATTTGGAATTTAATTGTCTAACAAGTATTGGGCAAACCATGTTTGATTTTAGTGAAAAATATATTTTTTGACACTCAATGCAATTGTATGTTTTTCTAACCATTTTCATTAGGTATTTTATCACTTTATTTTTTAACACTTATAGCCTCTACCATCATAGTTCAGCCCTCATGACCACATTAAGCAGAATTTGTGTCGGTCACCTGTATTTAGGAACTGGTACAAGGAATAAAGGCAATGTAAGAAATGTTCCTCCAATTCATATAAGCACAAGCCACCTTAGCTAGTAACCAAGCTTGTCCCACACAATAACAATGATCACCAGCTTCATTTTTTCTTCCAGCTCAGTTCAAGCACAACCGTTAGATCTGCATAGGATCCTTGACACCAGTCAACACCACCCTCAACCATGGGGTATTTCTTTTAATATCCTCCCGCAAATGGAAATCAAGTTTCATAACAATCATGCAACTGTGATTTTCAGTAAATTCCCAGCCAATCCCATAATCGAAATTTCTAATCAATTTCCACCAACAACAACTTCCTTGATTGGAAGCCCAAGGCAAGCACTGGCTTGCACAATTGGAAACCCCCTCCCCATCTCTTTTATTTATAATATTAAGAAATAAGAAAAGAAATGGTTGTCTAAGGACCACCAAATAAAATGCTCCCACTGATTATAACATACTAGAGCTGCCATCTACTATTGCTTATAAGATGTGTATTGGATTAGAGTTAAAACTAGTTCAAATAAGGGCCATACTCTAAACCATTATAATATCTATGTAATTTTCTCAATACATGTATCCCTTCATTAGTACACCTGTGTATATGAACTCATATCCTTTCATATTTATTAAGAACTTTAGAAAAAGTTCATTTATATGGCATAATGGCAAAAAACCATTCAAAAAGGATTAGGGATAGATTTTAGCGCCTACAATTTTTTTTATACCATCTTTAAGTCTGGTTTGGAATGCGAGATTAAATGTTATTGAATTGTATTATGTGGAATTAACACCATTATTACAAAATAATTTCATTTCTATAAATACCATTGTACTTTTACCATCCAATCTCACTTTTGACATCAAATTCTTCCATTAGAAAGAAACATTGCATTAAGTGAAACCTGCGTCTAGTATGTGCACTATGGAATTATAATCAATGGACTAGATTACACAACTAATGCTGGTCACCCATATGCATATGCAACTTGATCATTATGCAAAGGGCCCATATGAATAGACAGTGTGGATAAAACACCTGCATTAATATGGGGCCCACAAAATAGTGGATTTCAAAATTCACTAGAAATTATGCTGAATCTTCTATTAGGATTGGATGATATGATAACTTGAATTAATCCAATCCTTCCCATTATTTCTAACTACTGGATGCAATTTACATGAGACCAAATGTGATTCAATACCATCTAATCCCATGTTCCAAACACACTTTTTTACTTTCCATCAAATTGGAGTCGTTGTCATAGTAATTAGTAATGACAATATTCTATTTCTTCCTAACAACATCCATCGATTAGTGGATTGAAGCTTTGGGACCATGTATATACACCCATTTTGAAGGTTGGTCCACTAGATGAACAACTTAAATATGAAGGTACTTCCATCATTTTATATAGGAAGATATTTCTGTTATCTCTGACACTAAGGGTTTTCTCGTTATTTAAAAAAAGTTATTAAACGTCGTTTCAATCTAATGGAAAGTGGTAAAATAAAGAGAGTATTAATAGTTATTTCAATATGATGGAAAGTGGTAAAATAAAGTGGGTATAAAAAATAAAGGCATTGAAGTGATCTCTAAATTTTTTGTATGCTTTTGTCAAATTCTAAAAATCTCAACTTTATTTACTTCACACATCATTAAAACAATAGTACAAATGGAATAGAATGTCCAACACAATGACATGAGAAATTTTATTATTCCCATTTAGATTGAACCACATGAGTGTGCTTAAAATCATAATCAAGCACTAAGCTCCCATCCATCCTTTTCAAAACAAACCTCTCCACCAAAACATAACAACCAAACTTCCTCCATTCCCTCTTCTCTCCAAACTCCACCTTCTCTACCTTCACATCTCTTTCTTTACCATCAATCCAACCTCCTTTACAAGCTTCCCATTTCATTCTATCCACAATTGCCATACTCAATCCCACACTCATCCTTTCTTCCGAGCTATTAAGTGGGCCACGCAACCAAATCATCCCATCACCTACATGTGCGTCCTCTTGCACGGTTTCTACCCCGAAAATTTTCGTCGACTCCCTTTGTATCGTCGCACTCACAGAAACAACATTTCCTTCATTCCCATTGTTCTCACACGTATGAATCTCTTCCCACAACCGCTCGAGGCAGATTTCATAGAACATGGATCTTTCCATTTGATATTTGACATTCCATATTTCCTTAATGAATATGAAAGGACAATACCATTTCCCCACGACAATACTCGCTGAGCGCTTAGCAGAGAGCGGGAAGTCGAATTCCGGTAGGCGCATGCGGAGATCAGCATTGGCGCCATAAGCCTCGCCTAGTTGGCGATAGAGGGGAGGTATCCATGTGTAAATCTTCCAACCTTTTCTCCTTATGAACAATGGAGGGAACCCGTCTGGAGCTACGGACTTGGCGACGTAGCCACCACTGCGGCAGCGGTGGATCTCTACCTGTTGATACACATTTCTGTGGTCGAAATCTTGTGGCATTTGGTCTATGATTCGTCTGCAAAAACAACAAGTGCTCACATCTGCCTCCCTCGAACATGTATACGCTTTCCTGCAACAACCATTCCAAAGACAATCAATGTGTCTGCACTTACATTTTTTGGGCTGTTAATGGGCCGGGCTTTAATCATGACCCACTTGGGGCCTGGCTTGAGTTTGAATAGTAGGAGCTCAGATTAGGTACTATCCTAGCCTGTGCAGATGTCAGAGACCTGTCATTGGTGGAAAGCAGGTTGTCAAAAGAGGCTTGACAGCAAGCCTGTTAGTATGCTCTCCACTAATACTTTGGGGGGGGGGAGGATTGGTTGCCTGTTAGTATGCTCTCCACTAATACTTGGGGGGGGGGGGCATCCATTTTAAGATATCATTTTAGGGCATGAGCCCAAAATGAAGGCAAATTTAAAGTTGTACCGGACTACACAACAAAACACAATGGAGACGGAATGCTTGCCACTTAAAATTTCTTGGGAGCCATAGGAGTTTTGGATCAAGCTGATATTTGTGTTTTTCCTTCAGCGAGGTCTGTGCGACCTCATGCACAAGTTGGATGGCAATAGGGCTGTCAACGGGCCGGACCTGGGTAGGTCTTCGCCCAGATTTTGAACTGTTTTGGGTCAGGTTGTTGGGCGCCCGAGCCCGGCCCATTGACATCGTAAATGGCAAATAAACATCATGGGACTTGGGAATGTTTCAACGGTGGACATCATTGTCCCATTACTTTTTGTGGTGTAGTCCACTTGAGATGTGGATCTGCCTTATTTTTGTGCTCATATGGATGGACAGAACACATACATCATTGCAGGGCCCACAGAACTTTGCCACGTCAACACACCACCGCATGGTTCCAACCCAAGACATTCACAATCGAAACATCAGAGCCATCAAAAGGATGGTTAAAGGTCAAATACAGAATGGTAAAAAATAAAGGGCCAGATCAGATGGTTAATATCATCTTCTCAGTAAAAAAAAGGAAGAAAGTAGAAAGATTGCCCACGAGTTGTATGGACGGCCCTGATTGACGGATGCATTGCTCATGTGTCCAAACACAGCAGTTGTATCTGATATTTCTCTTCAAGGGTATAAATCTTGACCGTATTGCTTAATGCACTCAGACTAATACTGACTGTTCAGAAATGATCACCAACAGCATGCAGCCCCATTCTTTCCCGCCAAAGTATCACCTGGGCAGGAAATCCAACCCATCTAAATTGTGGGCCCCACCACGAAGACCACTTGTCCTAAAAAACGGACTCAGATTCGGTACTGATCACCCCTCCAGCGCCGACGTGGGTGCTGGAAAAGTTCTGTGGGGCCCACCATGATGTGTGTTTTTTTTAATCTACTCCGTCCATCCAGTTTTCCAGCGAAGCAGATCCAAATCTCAGGTGGACCACACCATATGAAACAGTGGTGACTAAAAACTACCATTAAAATTTTCTTAGGGCCCACAAATTTTTTAGATCGACTATATATTTTGGAAAGCACAATCGACTATATAAATTTTTTAGATCGACCACCAAAAGCTACCATTAAAAAACACAATCGCTCGTATTTGTGTTTTCCCTTCATCGAGGTTTCTGTGACCTAATCAACAGGTTACATGGTAAATAAACATTACAGTGGGCCCTAGGAAGTTTTAAATGTGCGGCGTGTTCAATCACCACTGTTTCCAGTAGTGTGGTCCATCTGAGATTTGGGTCTACCTCATTTTTGGGCTCGTTGCCTAAAATGATATGGAAAAATGGATGGACGGTGTAGATGAAACACATACTCCATGGTGTGGCCCACAAAGCTATTCCAACCCCAAAGAAGTCACTACTGAATCTGAGTCCCTCCAAAACGATTCCCATCCACTGGTTAGGTTATCCACACCTATACATGGAATCATACCATCACCATCCATTTTTTCTCGACCGTCAAACCCCCTTTTTTTGCAACCATGATCTTCATGATAGAATCCAAAAAGAAATAAGAAAAAAGCAACAATGAAAGATGAATGAGAATTTACCCTTTGAATTTTCCATCTGCATTTATAACGTAGTACCGATTGGAAGACAACGGCTGATCAAGAACTGGAATGAAGAGGGCTTTGTTGGAGCTAATAGTAACCTTCTGATCTGTGGGATGTTTTATGTATTCGACGGTCAGGATCTTGTTTTGAGGAAATGGGAGGCTCTTAATACGATCACTCTTACAAATTCCCCAACAACATGTCCTCTCCGCCTCCGATTCTTCATCCATGTAAGTCAGATAGCCTGAATTCGGGCCTTCCGGCGGCGGTGCAAGGGCCGCTTCAGGTGATTTTGTGTAGATTGAAAGAGGCCGAGTCACATACATTTTCTTCTTCTTCTTCTTCTTCTTCGTTTGTTTAGCTTCTTCAATCTAGAAAGACTCTTCTCAGGTTGTCTTGTGAGAGAGGGTAGAGATATACATTGAACTTCCGGCAAAATTCATGGTGGGGGGCCACGGTTGGATTATTGAGCCAGCACTAGCAGATTAGGTGAGGTAGGTGGGACCCTGACTGTGGGGCTCATAGCGATGTATGTGCCTTAAATCTACACCGTCCAACCATTTTGACATTTCATTTTAGTTCATGATCCAAAAATGAAGCTGATTCAAATCTTAAGTGGACCACACCATAAGAAGCAGTTGTGATTAAATCCCCACCATTACAAACTTCATGGATTCTATTGGAATGTTTATTTGTCATACAACCGGTTGATGAGGTTGCAAACACCTAGATGAAGATACTAAACAAATATCATCTTGATCTAAAGTTTTTATGGCCCACAAAAAGTTTTTACTGGTTGATTGAAGTTTTCAACGTAAGAGTTTAATCCCCATTGTGTGGTCCACCTGTGTCTTGGATCTGCCTCAGTCTTGGGTTTATATCTTGAAATGATACGGAAAAGTGAATGAACGGTGTGGATAAAACCCATACATCATGGTGGCCAAACGGGCAGGTGTAGTACGCAATTCACCTAATTGAGCCACTAGTTTGGTAGCCCTCAAGATGGATGGATGAGGTCGAAAAAAAATCTCTCAAAACATCATAGCTGGCTTGAGAGTGACTGGCCGCTGGACTTCTTTGACTAGCATGACAAATGATGCTATTAAGTCTCAAAGTCTACCTCCAACTACTTTAGTAAAGGTGGTGCTAATTAATATTATTAATAGCAATAAGTCTCAGGTAGGGCCCACCATGGTACGTGTGAAATCTATACCGTACACTAGGTGTGTCACCCCATGTTAGGCTTAACCGTTAAAAATCAGCCACATCTATGATTCAGGTGGACCACATGATTTGATTGGAAAAATGTACATGTCAACCCAACCTAGCTTAACACTATTATCAAGTTTAGTCAAGCTTTGGAGTTTTTGAACATTGGTATGCTGATAATGGAACAGTTTAAAACTTGTTTGATTCATGAGATTTTTCGTTCGTGGCCCATCCATTACGGGACCAAAAGCTCAATGGTCAATGGTCCACAACCCACTTGTTCTATCATATTATATATGATTATATGTGGTGGGACCACAAGCTCAATGGTCAATGGTTCACAGCCCACTTGTTCTATCAGTTGCATTACCTATTTGTAAAGGAAGAGTAGCTTTTTTTTTTTTTTTTTTTTAATTGTGCCCCAAGTTCACAGATGTAGGGTTCATGGTTAGTTAATCCAATCCATTGATCTGACAGCCCCGGTCATGGATGGACCATGCTGAAAAACTCTTCTCAGTTGGTCAACTTTAGCTTTGCATTGTTGGAATACAGGTACATGGTTAAGAAGAAATGCTACATAATGGTCAATGAGACATATTCAATGGAGGAAAGACCAAAGACTGGATGGCTAGGATCTTCCAATTTAGGAGATTTGCGGACCATGGTCCATCCATGATGTGGCTTGGATAAACCAACCATGGTCTTCACGTGTGTAAACTTAGTGGACATGCAATATGAAAACTCAGTGTTCCTTACAAACAGGGAACTTTGCCCTCCTTATACACCTCATCACGTGGGTCAAACCACCATATCACCAATCTTATCCAAAGTAAAGAAGTGGCCTACTTGATGAGTGGGACCAGACTAGTTATTGCGCGAGTGTCAACGTGAGAATTGATCTATACAAAAGGGATTTATATAAGCTGCCTCATTAATTTAGATAATTATCATTAGAGTTGCTTCTAGATTTATAAAGGGTGGTTCAGGTGGGCCATGCTAGGAAGGAGTTGGCAACTCGGGTGGCCCCACCCTAATGTTTATGTGAAATTCACTCTGACCACTTAGTGAGTCACCCCATGTTAGGCCTAGGGTCCAAAAATCAGCCCCATCCAAGATTTAGGTAGATTACATGATTGGAAACAGTTTATAGGTCAATGTTCACCCTCCTAACTATTTCCTTTCCTGTGGCCCAACTGAATAAGAAGGAGAAAAATAATAGGTTGCATTGAAATTCTTTACCAAATCAGGTTCTCAAATGATTTACTAGAACTCCCATGCAAACTAACCATCATCATATAAGTGACATTGAATCAACAGATCAAGGTAGTCCATAAAATGGGCCATCCATAGATGACCCAAAATTGAAAAACTATAACCAATTAAACAATCCTATCCATCATTTTTCACCAAATAAATTTTATTACACATCATTAACATACTAGTATACATTTATGGAATTGAGAGTCCTAAAGTAAATATGAAACATATAGGAGGTGTTTGGATCTTAAGTTATTTAAGATAAGCTACTTATGCCTTAAGTAACTTCTCTTGGTTTCTACTTATTAAGCTGAAGTGATTAAGTAACTTTAAGTAAAAAAGTTACTTATAATTGGTTTTAAACCAAACTTAGGGCTCGTTTGGATCGTAATTTGCTTAAGATAAATTGCTTATGCCACAAGTAGCTTATCTTAGTTTCTACTTATTAAGAAAATAAGTATGTTTGGTAAACAAGATACTTATCAGCTTTTTCTCTCTTTCATTTCTCCAAAAAAGTTAAAAAGCTATAAAAATAATTAGCTGAAGTGATTATGTACTTTTAAGTAAAAAACTTACTTATTACTAATCATAAACCAAACTTACTTATATGAAATAAGTAACTTATCAACTGCTATAAGTAGAAAAAGTAACTTATTTGGTAGGTGGCTGCCTGAATGGTCTCATTGTAAAGTCCCATTTTCAGGTGATATGATATACAATCTTTTGATGATAAAAAAAAAAAAAAAAAAAAACTTATTTGGTAGTATCCAAATGGGCTCTTAATTATTTATCTCAAATAAGTTACTTATCTGCTGTTGTAAGTGGAAAAAGTAACTTATTTGGTGGTATCCAAACGGGCCCATAGAAACCAAACTACTCCCACTTGGATTGAATCACATGAAAGTGATTAAAACCATAAGTTAGCACCAAACTCCCATCCATCATTCTCAAAACAAACCTCTCTACCAACATATAACAACCAAACCTGCTCCATCCATTCACTCCTCTAAACTCTTCCACCTTCTCCTCCTTCAAATCTCTCTCTTTCCCATCAATCCAACCTACTCTGCAAGCTTCCCATTTCATTCTATCTACAACTGGCATACTCAATCCCACACCCATGCTATTAGGTGAACCACCTAACCACATCACTCTATCAACCACACGTCTGACGGATTCCAGACCGTCGCTATCTCCCTTCGCACAGTCGTGTTCACTGCCACAACATTCTGTTCGGTGCAATGGTTCTCACACATGTGGATCTCATCCCACATTTGTTCGAGATACATCGTATAAAACATGGACTTCTCCATTTGATCTTTTCGGGTAGTCTCATCCTTAATGAACATGAAAGGGATGTACCACTTTCCTACAACGCTCAAAGAATACTTGTCAGAGATTGGGAAGTCGAATGTAGGCAGACGGGCACGAAGAGAGAGATCCACACCGCGAGCTTCGCCTAGTTGGAAGTCGTGGGGAGTTTCTGTGTATATCTCCCAGCCTTTTCTTCTCAAGAACAATGGAGGGAACCCGTCTCTTGCTACAGATTTAGCAACAAAGCAACCACTAGGTTGGCAAATGATCTGTACTTGCTGATACATATCCCTGTGGTTTAGAGCTCTTGGCTTCACATCTAGGGCTGTAAATGGGTCAGTGGACCCGATGGGGTACCGGACCCAACCCATTTAGACCCGACCCAGACCCAACCCGTTTGTTAAATGGTACGGGTCTGGGTCCAAGAACAGACCCAGTTAATAAACGGGTCTGGGTCTGGTTTTCTTTATATTAGACCCGACCCGAACCCATTTAGTAAGTGGACGGGTTTGGCCTATGTCTCAAAGGACCCGTCTAGCCTAGACCCGTCCAGACCCGGTTTTAAGCCTTGTAAAATGCTTGCATACTTGATCCAGACCCGGACCCATTGGACCCGACCCATTTATAAATGGGTCAGGGTGGATCTCCCTCTACCAAATCTGGACCCATTTATAAATGGGTCTGATGGGTTGACTCGGACCCGACCCGGACCCGCCCATTTAGTAAAAGGGTCTGGGT
This sequence comes from Liriodendron chinense, assembly GCA_003013855.2. Taxonomy (NCBI): domain Eukaryota; kingdom Viridiplantae; phylum Streptophyta; class Magnoliopsida; order Magnoliales; family Magnoliaceae; genus Liriodendron; species Liriodendron chinense. The sequence goes on along the minus strand of ML058438.1, from coordinate 2,916,353 downwards.
CTAAAATTTGGACCCAGATCCGTTTAGTAAATGGGCGGGTCTGGTTTTGGCTAAACTCGCCCTGAACCTGACCATTTACAGCCCTATTCACATCATTGACACACTTCCAAAATCAACATGTGCTCATGTCCTCCTCCCTTGAACATGTGCATGCATTCCTGAAAAGCCCATTATACTGTTAGAAATGGTGAGGTCACGCTGGAACACACAAATTCATGAATTGGGTTGTTTAAAATGGACGCAAAGCATCCAAACTGAGCTGTGGAGGGGCCCACCGTGATGTATCTGTTTATCCACTCCGTCCATTCCCCGTCTAAGATCAGGCTGACCACATGAGACCAAGAATGAGGCAGATTCAACGCTGAGGTTGGCCACACCAGAATACTGAGCTCAGCTGCATTAAATGCACCAAGCATGTTGCAAGTTACATGAAATGCAAGGGTCATCTCTGGTGTGGCCAACATGAGCGTTGGATCTACCTCATTCTTGGTCTCATGCCTTAAAATGATCTTAGAAAAGGAATAGATGGAGTAGATAAACAGATACATCACGGTGGGCCCCTCTACAACTGAGTTTGGACACAATCCACGTCCGTTTAAAATCATCTCATTCATGAAGCATGGCGGTTGATGTGTTTGTCCAACCATGAAAACATGCGCCAACAAATCATTAGTTAATTGTAGATCCAATAGGGAAGTGGAGAATTATGTGAGAATCCAAACACACCCTAAAAGGATTTGAGCATGTTATTCTGAATTGGGGATCCAATAGGGAAGTGGAGAATTGTGTGAGAATCCAAACACACCCTAAAAGGACTTGCAAAAGTAATATATAATGTTGCACACATGTGCAAGATGGAAGCTGTTCATACACTTGCGGACAAATACTTGCACATAAGCGATTCAAGCAATGCAAGACTACAAAAGAAAAGAGCCAAACTAAAATCCATAAGCTGAAGGAAAAAATAAAGAGACAAGTAAGAGATTTACCTGGTTTGACAATATACATAAGTCTATTATGTGCATCGACTGTACGTGAGCGTTTTTCTGCAACATGCACGTGGGGTCCACCACAAACATGTACTAGTACATGAATCAATCCAGAACACTCATTTGGTGGGCCATACTAATACGCTTCAATACTTTTGTTATGTTAGAAAGATAAGTACTAAATGGGCCTCAAAGGAGCACATGACCAATCACCACAATGCTAGGCTGCATTTTGGCTCATGACTGTTTTAAAAGCAGAGAAAATTGATTTGTGATTTGGAATCTCTACTACTCTCACGGAAAGCTAATCCGCAAAAGTTAATTTGGTAAACTATCAATAAAAGTTGTTGAACATCTTAACATTGCTTATGGGGCTTTACGAAGAAGAAATAAAAATGCATTTTGGATTGAATACCTTCCTTTGCCATGGTTTTTTTGCTTTTCTTAGTTAGGATTAAGGTTTTGATTTGAGAGAGAGAGAGAGAGATTGACAGAGGTAGAAAGATCCGCTGCCGCTGCCTCTACTTAATGTTCACATGAGTATCTTTTGAAGATTTTTGGAACTCTAATAAAAGTAGAAATTATAAAAAGAAAAGAAAACAAAGAACGCGAACAATTTTTCTCTTAGGAATTTGATGGTGGCTCGTAAGTACACTGGTTATCAAACATACTTATGCTCTGAATAGTTAGAAACCTACATCTACTTGAGGCACTTAGGGTACATTTGGATACCACCAAATAAGTTACTTTTTCTACTTACTAGATGAGTAACTTATTTGAGATAAGTATGGTTTATGATTACTTATAAGTAACTTTTTTATTTAAAGTTAACCATTTCAGTTTGATAAGTACAAATTAAGATAAGTTACTTGAGGCAGTAGCTTAGCTTAAGTAAGGTCCTTACTCCAACCCATGTGTTGTGTGGGTGTAAAGGTGTGTGTAAAAAAAAGTAGCTTATCTTAAGTAACATACGACCCAAATGCCCCCTTAATGTTCACATGAAGTATTTTTGATGATTTTTTTTTCAAAACTCTAACAGAAGTAGAAATTACAAAAAGAGAAGAAAATGAAAAACACAAACAATTCCTCTTGGGAATTTTCTCTCCTATGAAAAAGAAAAGGAAAAGAATTAAAGATGCTTGTTTTTGTTTTTTGGGTTAGTAGTTAGTATACATACTCAACTGTTAGTACACCCACCCCCACTATTAGTCACACCACAATGTTAGCCACCCCCCACTTGAAAATCGATACTAAGACCTCAATGTTGAAACGAGGTTATCTTCACTTCTGTCTACCGCTTGAGCTATGGATTGGGGTGTTAAAAAGATGCTCCTTGAACAAGGGATTCCTCCACAATTAGCTCCATGGATTGATTGTCACCATTAATTGATAAATCAATACTTATTGTGTATGATATGGAAACTACTCACCCAAAACATGTAATGGTCCCTCAGTCAATTCTGTAATGGTTCCTCAATCATCTCTTTAACAATTTGTCAATCAACTGTATTGATTCTTTGTACATTAACTGATTCAAATAATATAAACATAAGTGAAACTCATCACCTAGAGTAAGGGCCGGGTGAGTTTTTCAATTAGCATTCTTAACAAAAATCTCCAGAAAAAAAAAAAGAAGTTATTTGCTAGTCCTTAAAGAAATAGTAACGGCACTTATCAATACGTACATTTAAGGATTTGTTTTTTTTAAGTTGAGAAAAGAAAATATATATACAATACAACATACATTTTTAATATCCTTTACCTTTTAAAAATTCACCGCAGGCGCATCAACGGTACAATACGCATCTCATCATGTATAAAATGTATCTTATCGTGTATCGTTGGTAGCTGATACAAATATGGTACACAGTAATTTGAAACATGTTAAATATTTTACTCTCATCTTTTCTAATCCTTTCTATTTTATTCCTGACTGTGGTCACTAAGGAGAACGGACACAGTTTGGCCAACGTCAAAGCTCTGTGGGCCCCAATATGATGTATTTGTTTTTATCCATCCCGTCCAACCAATTTTCCAGCTCATTTTAGGGCATTATCCAAAAAATGAGGCAGATCTAAATCTCAGGTGGGCGACACCGCAGCAAACAGTAGGGATTTAACACTCACCATTGAAAACATTTTGGTGGCCACTGAAGTTTTGGATGAAGCTGATATTTGTTTTTCCGTTTCATCTAGGTTTGTGTGACCTTATCAACAGGTTGGATGGTAAATATAAACATTACAGTGGGTCTTAGGAAGTTTTTAATGGCAGACATTCATTCACTACTGTTTTACTGTCGTGTGGTCCACCTGAGATTTGGATCTGTCTCATTTTTGGGCTGCGCTAAAATGAGCTGTAAAAATGGATGTACGGCGTGGATAAAACAGATACATCATCGTGGGGCCCACAGACTTTTAGCCAAACTGCTTCCTAGGAGATCTTAGTCTGATGCAAAACCTATACGCATGAACAAAAAAATGAAACTAAAAATAACTTAATTACCCTTTGTACTTCCCATCTGCCAATATAACGTAGTATCGATTGGAAGACAACGGCCTATCGAGAACTGGGATGAAGTAGGCGTTATGGCTGTGCACCACCTCACCATCGCTATAGTTCTCGGTGTAGCGGACGGTCAGGATCTTGTTCTGAGGGAAAGGTAGGTTTCGGATCTTATTATCTTTACACAGCCCAAAGAAATTCGTCACCTCCGCCTCATATTCATTGTCGGCGAACACCAAACAACCGGAATTCGGACCTTCTGACGGCAGCGTAAGGGCAGCAGCTTCAGTAGATTTTGAGTAGATTGAAAGAGGCTTTGTCACATACATTTTGTGTACTTTCTATTGAAGAGTCTTAAGCTGTGTTTGTCTTTCATTTCTTGCTAGCAATGAAATATAAAAAGCATGAAAGTCAGAAGATGTTGAATATTTCAATGAAACTAGGTTTGGACAACCAAATCCCATTGACCCCATTTTTCTAATAAGTAATAATCTTCTTTAATAGCTAATAAGCTTCTTTAAATTGAAAGCTTCTTCTCTAATTATCTTCCTCGATCTTGTAAAACATGAAGAGAGAGATGGAGATCTATAGACTTCTGGTGATAGTTCACCACCATTTTCTGCGTGGATTGGCTACGAGCAACCCCACTATGATGTATGTGTTTTAGGGCATACATTTGGAGAGATCATTTTATTTTTAGGGCATGAGCCAAAGAATGAGGCAGATCCAGAGCTCAAGTGGATCCCACCACAGAAAACAGTGGAGACAGTGACGGCCACTGTTGAAACCTTCTATCCACACCGTTCATCCATTTAGAGAGATCGTTTTAGGGCATGAGCCAAAGAATGAGGCATATCCAAAGCTCAAGTGGATCCCACCATAAAAAATAGTGGAGACAATGACGCCCACTGTTGAAACCTTCCTAAGGCCCACCATGATGTTGTTTTTGAGATCCAACCTATTCATAAGTTAATAGAGACAGAGACAATCGAAGGGAAAACACAAATATCTGCTTGATTGAAAACTTTTGTGACCCCCAAGACGTTTTTAATGGTAGGCATGCAATCCCTACTGTTTTATGTGATGGGGTCCACTTGAGCTTTGGATCTACCTCATTTTTTGGCTCATGGATGATGTGGATATAACACATACATCATGGTGGGCCTACAAAATTTGGTGACGTTACTTCAGTAGCGAGAACCTACTGACGCTGCCAGTAGCTAATCCGTGTCCACCATTTTCTCCTCACATGCGGCACTCATGTAACGATATCTGGATCATCCGTATCTCTAAAATCTACTTATCAGACAATCTTGACCATCTACTGATTTCTATTAAATGGATGGTTGATGGTTACTGTTTATTATCATTGTAGTTTTTGGGTTGTGCTCCATGTAAAATTGGGTCAGAGATTTTAACGGTCTGGATTGACATTACTACGGTCACGTGTACGGCTGTAGAGTCATTTCCATATCTAAAATGGTGGTAAACTATCATAGGGGCTACTGTAGAAAATAATAAAATTATATCATACGTACAACGCACGCGTGAAGCTTCTATTTTTTTACGAGAAGATTGGTCAGATACAACTCAATCGACCATAATGTTGCCGTCCAGCTAGAGCGTAATAACATCTTGGCCGTCTAAATTTGGGACCCAAAATGCGATGAACCGTCCACTAAAAAGATTAGATCTACCAAGTTACTAGATGTGCACCACTATGTTAATAGACGTGGCCCACCTGACAAGCAGATTAGACCGATTTTGATTGCTACCAACTGGTATTCAAGGTTGGTTACAACTTTTGGACGGCTGGGATTTTCTATATATAATCGACGAAGTTTGTATGTCGTACGTTGAGGTGCATTGTAGCACTCCATATTTTATACAGCGTTCTGATCTTATCTTGTTTCGAGTGGGCGGGGATTAGGTGAGGCAGGGGGTAACAACTTAGTGGGTGAGGCCCTGACGGTGGGTCCCACTTTGATACGTGTGTTATATATCCACGCCGTCCATCTGTTTTTTCAGCTCATTTTAGGGAATGTTGAAAAAAATGAAATGGATGAAAATCTTAGGTGGACCACACTATGGATTGAATTCGCACCATTAAAAATTTCTTGGGGCCACGAAAAGTTTTGGATCAAGCTGATATTTGTGTTTTCCTTCATCTAGGTCTGTGTGACCTTATCAACCGGTTGAATGGCAAATAAACATTATGGAGCTAGGAATTTTTTAATAGTGGGCCTTCAATGACCACTATTTCCTGTGGTGTGGTCCACCTGAGATTTTTATCTTTCTCATTTTTGGTACTATGCGCTAAAACGAGCTGAAAAAGCGGATGTACTGTCAGGATACAACACATGCACCGAGGTGGGCACTACTGTCAGGGTATACAAAACATGCATCGAGGTGGGCCTCACTACAGCTCTACACGGGTTGAGTAAGTTCAAAAACTCACTCAAGTCACTAGAAAAATGCTCAACTTGGCTTGGATTAGAAATGAGTTTGAGTGAGTCAAGTCATTTTTTTAGTGATTCAAATGTATTCAAGCGAGCTTTAAGCAGGGCTATGCTCGATTCGGCTCGACTCGTTTAGTGACTCGTACTCAGCTCAACTCCGCTCAGAGCCATAGTATATATAGTATAGTTAAAACGATTTTTTTTACCATTATGTTCTTTACCCACCTGAGTGCCCCCCTCTTTTCAAACCCAAACCCTAACCCTCTCTCTCTCTCTCTCTCTCTCTCTGAGCTCGATGGTCTGCCGACCACCCCCCTACTGCCCTGTCCACTCCACACTGGCCACTCACTGAGTTGCCTTGCCCTGCCCAATCTCAACCTGCCACCCCTGATCTCAGCCTGCCCTGCCCACCGCTCGATGCCGGCCACCCCCTGTTCTCATCCTGCTCTGCTCGACGCCGGCCACCCCCTGATCTCATCCTACCCGCTCAACGCTGGCCACCCCTGATCTAACCCTGCCTGCTCGATGTCGGCCACCCTCGATCTCACCCTGTCCGCTCGACGCTGACCACCCCCTGATCTCAGCCCACCCGCTTGTCGACGCCGTTAAGCTCAAGAAACCTTGCTTGAAAACACAAATTAACTCGAACTCAAAGAAATGAACTCGGACTTGGCTAGAAAACTCGAACTCAAACTCGCTAGGTCTACTGACCGAGTAGGGGCCTACTCGACTCGGCCGAGTAGAGCCTGAGTAACAAGCAGGGGTAAGTGAGTTTGAATCGAGCATCGAGCAGGGTGATGCTTGATTCGACTCGACGCATGTACACTCACCCACTAATATAGTTTTGATAGAATACAAAAGATGATCAAAGATCTCCTCGACACGAAGAATGTCAAATGAGCATTGTTTATTGACTTCAAAGAAATTCTTCGTCTTATTTTGGCCAGAAGCAACGACCAAAAATTCTTCTTTGTCAGAGATTGGCCTACAAATGGCTTTCTATGCATAACCTCTGCCATATCCAAGCTATCGATTATAGGTTCCTAATGATGAATTCTTTCATTGGCTTTCCTCTCGGAGGAGCCATTCATAACAGGTTGCTCAGGTGGATAGATCAAATACATTTTCGCATTCCATGCCCTTGATCAATTTCTTTCCCAATTTAATATCTAAACAGTCTTGGGCCAGTTTAACAAATTCAACCTTGAGTACGGTGATTTGGTACTTATTCCCCACCTTAAAGCAAGCAATATACTTATTGGCTGTTTCTTCGGGCAATTGCCTTATACCGAATAGATCATCCATGAGAACCTTAGCTTAGTTTGGAGAGAGAGAGAGACCGAATAGATCATCCATGAGAACCTTAGCTTAGTTTGGAGAGAGAGAGAGAGAGTAAAAAGATGAAGAAGATTCGTAGTTTCTTTCTAGTGGAATGAAGTTAAAAAACAGAGGAGAGAGAGAGAGAGAGAGAGAGAGAGAGAGAGACCCAACTCCTTAAAACTCCCTTCTTAATGTTCAATGGAATTATAAAACAATGCTATTTATATAACACACAATTTATACTCAAAATAACATAAAAATATATTTAAAAAAAGAAGAAAAGGAAACTTGTACAGAGGTAGATGCAACAACAGACATCGAAATCACTACACCCACTTCACCACCACTGCCAGAAGAAGAAGACGGTGGTGCAACGTCAGCATCCTGAGAACCCCCATCCTTCCCCTGACCCGTGAGAGCACCAGAGATGATCATGATGCACCCTCAAAGGCTGGAAGCTGCTTTCGCTTCTTCTTCTCCTACGTAGTGCCCCTGGCCTTTGCCTACCCTCCCTTCACGTCCCAGATAAATCCTCACCACCTGTGTAATTCTGAATGGGTTGATTCATATTCCCCATTGGTGGGTGACTTTTTTTTTTAGAGAGAGTGCGAGACCCTGAATGGGTTCGACTCATGCCCATCGTTTGATGACTATTTTGGAGAAGAGAGAAAGAGAGATCATCCAAATGCATTGATGACTTAATTAAAATCTTGAAAAGTAGGGAAGTTTTTCTTAGAAAGACGGAGCTGTTTCAAAATTTTAATTTTTTTGAGAAGATCCAGGCGGGCTAGGCTTTTGGACAACAAAGTCCAAGCCTGGCCCACTTAAAAAGGACTCGAATTATATATGAGCTTCAACCTGGCTCGTTGGAATGATATGACAACCCAAGCTTGGCTGCCAGTCTCTGAAGCCTTCCGAGCCAACCCAGTCCATTGGTAACCCTAGAACATATCTTTGGTTTGTCTCTTGTTGAGATCTCATTGCCATGTGACATTATCTAAGTGGTAGATCTAACAACATGTATATAGTGAGTCATTATCTATTTCAAATCTACAGTCAACATCTTCAAAATATAGCCCCTCAATACAAACTGACGCATAAGCACGCGCATGTAGCACCTATGAGGTCCTTGTAGGGCTCTCAATGGGTTGGATTTGGATCAGATCTAGTTGGATACAGCACCAAGTTTGAAAATCTGTAGTTGGAATTAGATCGGATTCGGATGCAACTAGGATCCACAAGGTGATATCCATTCCCGATCCACTTATAAATAACCATATCCATTTTTTATCCAAAAATCCATATAGCCATCGGATTCAAGTTGGATCTAGGTCCAAATCCACCACATCACAAATCTAAAAAATATGTAAGATAATATATCCATAGGGTCCATAATGATGTTTATATGCCATCTATACCTTCCATAATGTCATTCCTACTAGGATGAACTGAAAACACAAATATTAGCATGATTCAAAAATTTTGTGGCCCCATGAGGATTTCAATTGTGGACGTTCAATCCTCACATTTTGGCTCACTTGAGTCTAGGATTTGACTCATTTTTGGTTGCATGTCCTAAAATGAGCTCACAAAATGGATGACTGAGGTGAATTTCTCACAAACATAATGGCGGGACCCACTAAGTTCCCAGCACAGGAACTCTCTTTCTCTCTCACAGGAAATCCACTTCCAGTTGCTTACGGGAGCGAATTAGGTGTTACCTAGGGAACAACTTAGTGGGTGTTACCCCTACTGAGTGACCCACATGGGTGACATTTTGTATATCCACGCGGTCCATCTGTTTCTCCAGCCCATTTTAGTATTTGGTTTTAAAAATTATATAGATCCAAATTTTAGGAGGACCATACCACTGGAAATAGTGGTGATTGAGTGCCCCACCATTAAAAATTCCAAAGAGCCCATCGCAAGGTTTTAATAGTATTTATTTGTAATCCAACCTCTTGATAATGTTAAGAAGATCTGTATGAAAGGAAAATATAAATATTACAAAAAGTTTTTAATGGTCGTTCATCACTATTTCTAATGGTATGGTCCACCAGAGATTTGGATCTTCTTAGGGTTTGGTATCACATCCTAAAGTGAAATGGAAAAACATACAGACAGCGTGGATATATAAACAATACATCAATATGGGCCCCACACAGTTAGGGTACCACCCACTAAGCTGTAGCCTTGTAATAGCTAATACGCTTTCGTTGCTCGTTGTGCTAGGAGATATTCTCGGAAAAATTCTTGAAAGAGAAAGAGGAGAAATGAGCTCGCTCTCTCCACATTAAAATCTCCTCTCGAAATACAGAGTTCACTTACAATATTTAATATTTTCTATCGTGGAAGTCGAAACGGTTGAAGGCTTGAAGCATGCAATAGTGGAGATCCGATTGGATCTCATTACTAGATTTAGATATGACCTAAATATAATTCAGATTTATTTTTGTGAACCTGAATCCAGTCCATTTAATTATTCGGACCTATATGTTTAAGGTCCAACTTGCATTATACAGGTTCAGAGTGAATAGGACGTCGGATCGAACTGCTCCACTGAGAGCCCTAGGTCCTTTCATTTCTCATTTGAATTAAGCAGCTATATGATGCGGTAGAGTTGGGAGCATATGGGACCGTTCCTCTACTTCTCCTACAGTGGATGGGAAGTGTTTAAAAACACAGTTCGGATGATCCTAGTCGTTGATTAGTGTCCTTTGAATCTACCGTAATAAATAAAAGCTTGACATGAAAATAAAACAGAAATGCTACATTGAAATTCTTTTATCAAATCAGGTTCTCAAAGAACTCCCAAGCAAACTAACCATCATCATATACGCATGCTGAAACAACGGATCAGAGTAGGCCACAAAGTGGGTCACCCATAGATGACCCAAAAGAAAAGAAAAGCCAAACCAATCAGGCAATCCTATCCATCACTTACCACCATCCATATAAATTTTACACATCATTAACACACAAAAGACATACTCATGGAATTGAGAGTCCTAATGTAAATATAAAACATATATAAACCAAACTACTCCCACTTGGCATTGAATCACATGACTGTGACTAAAATCATATGTTAGCACCAAACTCCCATCCATTCTTCTCAAAACAAACCTCTCCACCAACATATAACAACCAAACTTCCTCCATCCATTCACTCCTCCAAACTCCTCCACCCTCTCCACCTTCAAATCTCTCTCTTTCCCATCAATCCAACCTCCTCTGCAAGCTTCCCATTTCATTCTATCTACAACTGCCATACTCAATCCCACACCCATGCTATTAGGTGGACCACTCAAGCCACATCACCCTATCAACCACACGTGCGACGGATTCCTTACCGGAGACCGTTGCTGTCTCCCTTCGCACAGTTGTTTTCACTACCACGGCATTCTGTTCGGTGCCGTGGTTCTCACACATGTGGATCTGATCCCACATCTGTTCGAGATACATCTCATAAAACATGGACTTTTTCATTTGATCTTTTGAGCTAGTACCATCTTCCTTAATGAACATGAAAGGGATGTACCAGTTTCCTACTACAACGCTCGTTGAACACTTGTTAGAGATTGGGAAGTCGAATGTTGGAAGACAGGTGCGAAGAGAGAGATCAATGCCGTGAGCCTCGCCTAGTCGGAAGTCGTGGGGAGTTTTTGTGTATACCTCCCAGCCTTTTCTTCTCAAGAACATCGGAGAGAACCCGTCTGGTGCAACGGATTTGGCGACAAAGCAACCACTACGTCGGCGAATTATCTCTACCTGCTGATACACATCCCTGTGGTCTAGGGCTCTTGGCTTCACATCATTGATGTACTTGCAGAAACAACATGTGCCCATGTCCTCCTCCCTTGAACATGTGCATGCATTCCTGAAAAGCCCATCAAAGCATACTCACCGTTAGAAATGGTAAGGTCTCGCTTGAACACATACAAATTCGTGAATTGGGTGATTTTAAAATTATCTCATTCACTAAGTGCGGCAGTTGATGTGTTTGTCCAACCATGAAAACATGAGCTAACGAGTTATCTTATTAGTGAATTGGGGATCCAATAGGGGAAGTGGAGAAATTAGTGATCAGAATCCAAACACACCCTGAAAGGATTTTCGTAGACAGTTAAATAGCTTATTGGCAACTCAAGAGGCAGCTTGGCACATATATGCAAGAAGCAGGTGTTCATATTGATGGGATTTTCCTCCTCTGGGTATGGTTGGGTGCTTGGACCAACTGTGGCCGGGCGACCGAAATTCCTCCAGATGAAGCTCATGTTGCTGGACTGTTTTTAAAACAGTCGGGCGCCCGGCGGTTTGGTGACCAGGCGTCCAACCATGTTGGTCCAGGCGCTCGATATTCACTTTTTCTTCAGTTTTCTCCGCTGGATGTTTTTGGGCTTGAGCGGGCGCCCGACGGTCTGGTGACCGGGCACACGACCCTGCGCGGATTGCTTGTACGCAGTTTCCTATTTGGGCTCTAATTCCTCTGGTTTCCTACTTAAGGAGTTCCAAATCGGGATTAGGGCATCCCATTAGTGTGTTTGCATGTCCAAGGTGAGAGAGAGAGAGAAAAAGAGGAAGGGAAAAGAGAGAAAGAGGAAGCTTGTAGAAGGGAGAAGTTGCTTGAAGAGGAGTTCTTCTGCGCAACCGTCGTCTCAGCGCTTCCACGTCCTCGGGATCGGTGAGATCGCTCTACTCTTGTTATTTTTTTGTTGTTTATCCATCCCTGAGTGGGTGAAGTAGGTTTGATCCAGGCGGTGTGTGCTTGTGATCAGTTGTAACAGTTCTCTGAGATAGTGGATTGTTGATCTGGACTAGGTCCCGTGGTTTTTACCTCTTTCGAGGGTTTTCCACGTAAAAACTCCTTGTGTCATGTGGTTGATTTTATTCTTGATTATTGCATTATCATAGTCCATAATTCTAGTGTATTGGGGGGCGAGATCCGAAGGTTTGTATGAAACGCGCACCCAAGAAAGTGGTATCAGAGAGTCCAGGTTGATTGAACGGAGTGGGATCGGTTCTGAATTATGGAAGGTGGCTCATCAAGGATGATCAGCCTCAATGGTTCTAACTGGACCATATGGAAGGCTAAGATGGAGGACTCGCTCTATTGCAAGGACCTATATGCTCCGATCTTAGGCATATCAGCGAAGATCAAGGATATGCCTGAAGATGATTGGAAGAAGTTGGACCGGAAGGCAGTTGGGTTTATTAGACAATGGTTGGATGACTCCGTATTCCACCATGTGTCTACGAAAACCTCAGCCGCTAGCTTATGACAAAAATTGCAAGGGCTGTATGAGAGGAAGACAGTCGGTAATAAGATATTCCTGATAAGACGACTTATGAATCTTAAGTTCAAAGATGGTGGTTCTGTGGCTGAACACATGAATGAGGTCAGCAATATATTGAACCAGCTCTCCGCCATGAAAATGGTCTTGGATGATGAACTTTAGGCTTTGCTACTGCTTAGCTCATTGCCTGACAGTTGGGAGACATTGGTGGTGTCTCTGAGTAACTCCACGCCAGACGGAAAGGTATCCATGGAACAGGTAACTAGCTGTCTCTTCAATGAGGAGACAAGGAAGAAGTCTCTGAGGCCTGCTCAACAAGAGGCCCTTGTGACACAAGATAGGGGGAGAGGAAAGAACAGAAATGGTGGAAAGGCCCGAGATAAATCAAGAGCTAAGTCAGTTGCCAGGAAAGATGTTGAATGCTGGAATTGTGGCAAGAAGGGCCACTATAAGCATGAATGTCACAAGAAGAAGAGTGACAAGAAGGGTAAAGGAAAGGAGAAGGAAGATGAATCGGATTCTACTGCGGTCGCCTCAGATGGTGATGTTGTTGTTATTCTTTCGGCAGATTATGATATTTGTCTCACGACTTCGAGTCAAGATACTGACTAGGTGATAGACTCGGGAGCCTCTTTTCATACTTCATACTACTCCACGCAGGGATTTCTTCACAAGCTACAAGTCATGTGACTATGGGACAGTGAAGATGAAAAATTCTGGTGTTTCGAAGATCGTAGGGGTCGGTGATATTTGTTTGAAGACCGATGTGGGCTACACATTGGTTCTCAAGGATGTGAGACACATTCTAGATCTTCGTCTCAACTTGATGTCGACGGGAAGGCTGGATGATGATGGTTATGAAAGCCGGTTTGTTGGTGGGCGCTGGAAGCTCATTAAGGGTTCGTTGATTACTGCTAGAGGAAAGAAGTGTTGCACCCTTTACAAGGCAAGTATCAGTGTATGCAAGGGTGGGTTGAACGCAGCGGAAGATTCAGCTACTGATGTATGGCATAGGCGTCTAGGCCACATGAGTGAAAAATGGCTTCAGCTACTAGCAAAGAAGCAGCTCCTTCCAGACGTGACAAGGATACTTCTCAAAACCTGTATTGATTGTTTATCTAAGAAACAACATAGAGTTTCTTTTGTTAAAACTGCTTCTCATATTAATAAAGTACATGCATTAGATTTGATTTATTCTGATGTTTGTGGTCCTATAAGGACAAAAACCTTGGGTGAGGCATTGTATTTTGTCACTTTTATAGATGATGCATCTAGGAGGGTTTGGGTTTATCCTTTGAAATTTAAGGACGAGGTCTTTGGTGTGTTTAAATTGTTTCATGCTTGGTCGAGAGAAAGACAGGCAGATCATTGAAGTGTATCGGCACTGACAATGGTGATGAATACATAGGTGACTTCCATGAGTATTGCAAGTCACTGGGTATACGGCATGAACAAACGGTTCCCAAGACCCCCCAGCATAATGGTGTGGCTGAGGGAATGAATCGCACCATAGTAGAGAGAATCAGATGCATGTTATCCTATGCAAAGTTGCCCAAGATGTTCTGGGGAGAAGTAATGCACACGGCGGTGTATTTGATAAACAGGTCTCCATCAGCCCCGTTGAATGGAGAAGTACCTGAGAAGGTGTGGACTGGACGTGATCCATCGTACAGTCATCTCAGGGTGTTTGGATGTAGGGCATCCATTCAAGTATCAAAGGACGAGAGGTCCAAGCTCGATACGAAGATCAGGCAGGTGTGTGTTCTTAGGGTACGGTGATGAAAAGTTCGGTTACAGATTGTGGGATCCGACCGAGAAGAAGCTTGTTAGGAGCAGAGATGTGGTTTTCATTGAAGATCAGTGTATAGGAGACATTGAAAAGCCAGAGAGGACCCAACCCAGTTCAGGTGAACTGGAAGACATGGATCCGATTACTCCTCCCGTGATGCTTGATGACGAGGGAGTACAGTAAGGTGTAGAGGATGAGGGAGTTCTTACAGAAGATAGATTGGGGGAGCAGCCCCCACTTGATCCACCTGTTGAGCCATAGGTGAGGAGGACATCAAGGGACAGACATCCATCCAAGAAGTACTCGCCGCATGAGTACATTATGCTCACTGATGGGGGAGAGCCAGAAGACTATTCTGAGGCTTTAGCCGACGAGTATAAGGGGGAGTGGTTGAAGGCTATGCAAGAGTAGATGAAATCCTTGCATAAGAAATACACCTATGATATGATGAAATTGCCTAAGGGCAAGAAAGCTCTGAACAATGAGTGGGTGTTCAGAAAGAAGAATGAGCAGAAGAATTTACAAACGAGGTACAAGGCTAGACTTGTGGTGAAAGGGTTTGGTCAGAGGAAATGAATAGACTTCGAGGAGATATTCTCACCAGTGGTGAAGATGACATCCATACGGGTGTTGCTTAGGTTGGCGGCTAACATGGATCTGGAGATAGAGCAGTTAGATATCAAAACTGCATTTCTCCATGGTGACCTGGAAGAAGAGATCTACATGCGCCAACCAGAGGGGTTTGAAGTCAAGGGCAAATAACATATGGTGTGTAGGCATAGGAAGAGCTTGTATAGGCTGAAACAAGCTTCTAAGCAATGGTACAAGTAGTTTGACTCGTTCATGTTAAAACATGGATATGACAGAACAGAGTCGGATCACTGTGTGTTCACGCGCAAGTTCTCAGATGGTGATTTCTTAGTTCTGCTATTGTACGTTGATGACATGATCATCATGGGAAAAGACATCAAGAAGATTGACAGACTAAAATAGGAGTTGGGCAAGTCGTTTGCGAAGAAAGACTTGGGCCCGGCCAAACAGATCCTAGAATGGAGATAACCCGTGACAGAAGCAGCAGAAAGCTTTGGCTGTCATAAGAGCGGTACATTGAGAAAGTCCTAGAGCAGTTCAACATGAATGCAGCGAAGCCGGTCAGTACTCCACTGGATGGTCACTTCAAATTGAGCGACAAGCAGTGTCCCAAGACGAAGAAGGAAGTGGAAGAGATGCAGAAGATACCCTACGCGTCAGCGGTAGGAAGTTTGGTGTATGCTATGGTGTGTATGCGCCCAGACATAGCATATGCGGTTAGTGTTGTCAGCCGGCATCTTGCCAATCCTGGTAAAGAACATTGGGCAGCGGTGAAGTGGATACTATGGTATCTGAGAGGCTCATCCAGGTTGAGCCTATGCTATGGTGACGAAAAACCTGTGTTAGAAGGCTACACAGATGCAGATATGGCAGGTGACATAGACTCCAGGAAGTCTACATCGGGGTTCATGTTCATGTTTGCAGGGGGAGCGGTCTCTTGGCAGAGCAAGCTACAGAAGGTCGTAGCATTGTCGACGATAGAAGCCGAGTACATCGCGGTCACAGAAGCATGCAAAGAGATGCTTTGGATGAAGAAGTTCCTACAGGAATTCAGTCTGAAGCAGGAGGAGCATGTGGTCTATTGCGATAGCCAAAGTGCTATACACTTGAGCAAGAATCCAAGTCAGCATTCCAAGTCGAAGCACATAGAGATTCGGTATCACTAGATCATGGATACTTTGGAACAAAATGTGTTACAGCTTGAGAAGGTCCATACGGACGATAACGGGTTAGACATGATGACCAAGGCTTTGCTCAAGGGCAAATTTGAGGTTTGTAGAAACCTGGCTGGCTTGAAGAAGATGAATTTCTCTTGAGTCAGAAAGTGGGAGATTTGATGAAATTTTCCTCCTCTGGGTATGGTCGGGTGCCCGGACCAACTGTGGCCGGGCGACCAAAATTCCTCCAGATGAAGCTCATGTTGCTGGACTATTTTTCAAACAGCCGGGCGCCCGGTGCCCTGGGCGGGCGCTCGACCATGTTGGTCCGGGCGCCCGATATTCACTTTTTCTTCAGTTTTCTCCGTCGGACGTTTTTGGGCTTGGGCGAGCGCTCGACGGTCTGGTGACCGGGCACCCGACCCTGCGCGGATTGTTTGTACGCAGTTTCTTATTTGGGCTCTAATTCCTCCAGTTTTCTACTTAAAGAGTTCCAAATCGAGATTAGGGCATCCCATTAGTGTGTTTGCATGTCCAAGGTGAGAGAGAGAGAGAGAAAAAAAAAAGAGGAAGAGAGAAAAAGAAAAGAGAGAAAGAGGAAGCTTGTAGAAGGGAGAAGTTGCTTGTAGAAAGAGGAGTTCTTCTGTGTAACTGTCGTCTCAGCGCTTCTACGTCCTCGGGATCGGTGAGATCGCTCTACTCTTGTTATTCTCTTGTTGTTTATCCATCCCTGAGTGGGTGAAGTAGGTTTGATCCAAGCGGTGTGTGCTTGTGATCGGTTGTAACAGTTCTCTGAGATAGTAGATTGTTGATCTGGACTAGGTCCCGTGGTTTTTACCTCTTTCGAGGGTTTTCCACGTACAAACTCCTTGTGTCATGTGGTTGATGTTTATTCTTGATTATTGCATTATCATAGTCCATAATTCTAGTGTATTTGGGAGCGAGATCCGAAGGTTTGTAAAATGCACCCAACACATATTATTGTAGAAAAACTCTAGCATATAATCAATTTAAGCAACACAAGACTACAAAAGAAAGAAGTTAAACCAAAACCCGTAAGTCAAAAGGAAAAATCATGCACAAAAATTTATGTGGTTTGACAATATAACTATTGCACACTTTTTATGTAACAATTTATGATTTGGAATCTCCATATTTCGGGAAGGTAACTAGAAATGGGTCTAGTGTGTTCTATTGAAACTGTTGTTTGGAAGCTGAAAAGAAAAAGAACAAAAAAAAAGAGAAAAAAAAAAAAAAAACTGCAGTCATCTCAACCAGATTCGATCGAGACTTTCTGAAAAGCTTAGTCTAGTCATTTCTTGGTTGAAACGAAGAACTTGACAAGACTCTCGATTAGGCACAACTCGACATTATTATATATCATTTATACTTCCTAAATATTTTGAAAAAAAAACTCGGAAAAACTAGAATGATTTTTGAGACTTATCCAAGTTTTTATGTTTTTAACTATGATTGGAACGAATAGCTCTTTAGGCTGCATTTCAATAGTTAGGTGTAAGTATTGTGTGTGTGTGTGTGTGTGTTTCTTACAGCAGCAAATCAATTACTTATGTTACATAAGTTAATTTGGTAAAATGCCAATAAAAACCGCTAAGCACCTTTATGTACATACTTATGTGCTGAATCAGTAAAAACCAATATCAACTATTTGAGGCATTAGTAGCTAAAGAAAAATGATTTTCAATCCAAACACGCCCTTAATATTCACATGAGTATCTTTTGATGATTTTTCGGTACCCTAATAGAAGTAGAAATTACAAAATGAAAAACAATGATAAAAAAACTTAAACAATTTTTCTCTTAGAAATTTGGAAGGCCAGGGCGGCTATTTCTTCGCCAGTAAGTACTTATGTGCTAAATAAGTAGAAATCTATATCAACTACTTTAGGCATAAGTATAGCAAAATGATTTCTGATCCAAGCACACCCTTTATGTCCACGAGTATCTTTTGACGATTTTTCAAAACTCTAAAAAGAAATTACAAAAAAAGAAAAAAAGAAAAACACACAGAAATATTTCCAAGGAATTCTCCTCCCTAAGAAAAAGAAAATGAAAAAAGAAAAAAAGATGCTCACTGGAGAGGGGATTAATCCCACTTCGATTAGGACCATGGTTTTAAATATCAGCCAATACACATCATGCATCGGTTGTCACCATATGATAAATCAATCATTATAATATATCAAACAAAAATTTCAAGAAAGAAATAAACAATACATCTTTGCTTATTTACTTAGTCCTTAAAGAAATATTAACTTCATTTATCAATACATGTAAGGATTTTTTTAGTTGAAAAAAAAAAACAATTATATACAATACTACATACGTGTTTTAATATGTTTTACCTTTTAAAAATTCACAAGCACATCAACGGTAAAAATTCACAACAGGTGCATCGATGGTACAAGGTGGTCGCTGATACAAATAGGATACACAGTAATTTGAAACATGTTATAAATATTTTTCTCTCATCTTTTCTAATCCTTTCGATTTTATTTGATTGTAGTCATTACAAGATTTTAATCTGATGCAAAATCTATACAAATGAACAAAAAACGAAACTAAAAATAACTGAATTACCCTTTGTATTTCCCAGATTCATGTATAACGTAGTATCGATTGGAAGACAGTGGCTGATCAAGAACTGGGATGAAGTAGGCCTTATCACTGTAGACTGTGCTGTGGCTGCCATGGTGCTGGGTCTGCGCATGGTGGATCCGTGCATGGTGTTTGGTGTAGCGGATGGTCAGGATCTTGTTCTGAGGGAAAGGTAGGTTTCGGATCTTATTATCTTTACACAGCCCAAAGAAACGCGTCGCCTTTGCTTCATATTCTTCGTCGGTGAACACCAAATAACCGGAATTCGGACCTTCCGGCGGCGGCGTAAGGGCAGCTTCAGTAGATTTTGAATAGGTTGAAAGAGGCCTTGTCACATACATTGTTGTACTTTCTATTGAAGAGTCTTAAGCTGTGTTCTCTTTCATTACCTGTTTCTTCCTTGTTGTCTATGAAATATAGAGGCATGAAAGCCAGACGATAACTTAATATTTCCATGAAACTACGTTTGTACAGCCAATCCCATTGACCCGATTTTCTAGGGTTATCATAGTAGTATTTTGTTAGAAAACACCCACAGGAATTGCAATAGAATATATCAAGATTATAGCTGTCGGATCTGGAATCACGTTTGGTGATCCAAACTGTTCAGAAGATGGGCCACACCACAGATGGAGAATAAAAATCATGGAAGCGGATCGCATGGTGTGCCATGGACCTCGGTGGTCTGTTGACGTCACTAAGTTCTGTGGACCCACTATGATGTATATATTAAATCCACACCGTCCATATATTTGGGGAGATCATTTTAGGGTATGAGCCAAAAAATGAGGCAGATCCAAAGCACGAGTGGACCACACCACTGTGATGTATATATTAAATCCACACCATCCATCCATTTGGAAAGATCATTTTAGGGCATGAGACAAAAAACGAGGCAGATCCAAAGCTCAAGTGGACCACACCACAGAAAGAAGAGGGGACAATGATGGCCAACATTGAAACCTTCCTAGGTCCCACCATGATGTTTATTTTCCATCCAACCTGTTCGTAAGGTCACACAGAGCTAGATGAAGGGAGAAAAAACAAATATCATCTTGATCCAAAACTTTTGTGGCCCCCAAGAATTTTTCAATGGTAGACGCTTAATCCCCACTGCTTTCTGTGGTGTGGTCCACATAAGATTTTATTTTTGGGGTCATTGACTAAAACGATATCACCAAATGGATGGACAGTTTGGATATAATAAATACATCGTGGTGGGGCCCAGAGAACTTGGTGAGGTAAAAACACCAGGAAGGTCAGTGATTTGGAACGTCCTGTCAACACTTTCTTCACAGGCCATTGATTTGAAATCTAGGATTGTTTTTTTTTTTTTAATCTTGAAAATATTTTCAGCCACCTCGACCATTGTATATAATCAAATAGACAATTTGGACCATTGAATGTGACCTTAGATATTGGACGGCTACGATCGTGACATGTCATGTTATAATACACAGGGATGTATTCTTGCAAACCTTTTTATAACAGTACATGTGATCATCACATTACTTTTGTACATGGAATGTGGATCGTATGTTGCTGCCCAACTGATGAGAAGATGGGCCTCATTTTAGGCCAGGAAAATTCAATGGTGGGATCCACTTGATGAACCGCCCAGATCTCTGGCACATGTATTGTTGAAGCCTAATCCTACTTATTGCCGGTCAGGACTCATTTGAAAGGAATTATAATGTCATTTACAAAAGTGGGTCCCATGGTTCCGTGATGATTCACTCCACTGCAGATAGAGAATGTCACTGGGAACGTTGATATTGGATTATTTTATCCTTTTCATCTACATAGTTTAATTTGGACGTCATCGCTTCCCTCAAACCGTTCATTTTTAGGACACTGATCCAAGGTTTAGAATCTTCTTAATTCGTGATTTTTTTATGGGTCATTCATCTATTGTAGTCTACTTCAAATCAACGGTCAGGATCCTCAAAATATGGAACCTATAGTACAAATTGACCAATACGCACATGCATTTGAATTAAGCAGTTATTAACTTATCAGCAAGATGATACGGAGCGTGTAGAGTACCATAATATTGCAGAGCCCTCTCCACTGTACAAAATGAGACCTAGTCGTCCATCAATGTTGTTTGAATCTACGGTACTGAAAAATAAAAACTTATCACGTGGTAATTAAAGGAAATTATGAAAAGTGACACGTGTTCATTATGTAATGGGCGTGATTTTTGGAATATAATCCAACCATGATATGGACATGCAACTACATGGAAGGCCCACTTGTGATGTAAGGAGATGACTTTACCCCAGTTCTACATTATCATCTTCGGAGAGGGGGGACGTCATTGAGCAACAAATGAAGGATTTGACCTTAGAAGGGAAGCGGTTGCGTGGGACGGGGATTTCCTGCGAAAGACTTTCCCAGGAAGTTTCTAGGTGGGGCCCACAGTGATGTTTCTTAGAAATCTACACGTTCATCCGTTTTGCAAGATCATTTTAGGATGTGCGGCCAGAAACGAGGTGGATCCCAAACTCAAGTGGGGCACACAAGAGGAAACATTGGGGATTCAGTGAACACCGTTTAAACATTCATGTGACTACAAAAGTTTCATGTCAGACTAAGGTTTTTATGTTTCACTTCATTCCAATAAAAATGACCTTATAAACGGTTTGGATATAATCATAAAGGTGGAGTCGTGGAAGCTTTCAATGGTCGGAAATTCTTTTCCCTGTTTTTCCTCTCATGTGGCCCACTTAAGTTTTGGATCCACCTGATTTTTAGAATAATGTCTAAAAATGATCTTGAAAAATGGATGGACGGGTGGATTTTAAGAAACGTCACGGTGGGCCCCACCTAGCATCTCAATGCTGGAACTTCTTCTGAAAGTCGGAAGTAGGAAATGATGAATGGCCCACATTCAAACTAGGCTGCATATGACGGATGACCCACATCAAAGGTGGGGCCCATACAATGAATGGTCTACCTCAAAGGTTGGCCCCATATGATGAGTGGTAAATGTGAGGGGGACCAAAAAAAATTGAGGGATATTTGCTTATGATGTTAGAAGCCAAAAATGTTTTTTAACTTTTTGTTTGATTAGCATTGTTGCTTACCAAATATATTTATAGGATGAATAAGTAGATACCAAGATAAAGTAACTTACGATCCAAATGCCCCCTAAAACAACATATCATATTAGGCCATATGGTGGACCATTCATAGATGACCCAAAATTGAAAAACAAACCAATTAGACAATCCTACCCATCACTTACAACCATCAATATAAACGTTACACATCATTAACACACTAGTATACACACTCATAAAATTGAAAGTCCTAAAGTAAATATGAAACATACATAAGCCAAACTACTCCCACTTGGATTGAATCAGATGAGTATGACTAAAATCATAAGTTAGCACCAAACTCCCATCCATCCTTCCCAAAACAAACCTCTCTACCAACACATAACAACCAAACTTCATCCATTTACTCCTCCAAACTCCTCCACCCTTTCCACCTTCAAATATTTCTCTTTCCCATCAATCCAACCTCCTCTGCAAGCTTCCAATTTCATTCTATCTACAACTGCCATGCTCAATCCCACACCCATACTATCAGGTAGGCCACTTAACCACATCACCCCATCAACCACACGCGTCACAGCTTCCTTACCAGATACCGTTGCTGTCTCTCTTTTCACAGTTGTGTTCACTACCACTGCATTCCGTTCGCTGCCGAGGTTCTCACACATGCGAATCTGATCCCACATCTGTTCGAGATACATCTCATAAAACATGGACTTTTTCATTTGATCTTTTGGGCTAGTACCATCTTCCTTAATGAACATGAAAGGGATGTACCACTTCCCTACTACAACGCTCGTCGAACGCTTGTTAGAGATTGGGAAGTTGAATGTTGGCAGATGGGTGCGAAGAGAGAGATCGACACCATGAGCCTCGCCTGCAGGTTGGAAGTCTTATGGAGTTTTTCTGTGTACCTTCCATCCTTTTCTTCTCAAGAACAATGGAGGTAACCCATCCGGTGTGATGGATTTGGCGACAAAGCGACCACAACGTTGGGGAATGATCTCTACCTGCTGATACATATCCCTGTGATCTAAAGGTCTTGGCTTCACATCATTGATGCACACGCAAAAACAACATGTGCTGCAAAAACAACATGTGCCCATGTCCTCATCGCTTGAACATGTGCATGCATTCCTGAAAAGCCCATCAAAACATACTCACTGCTGGAAATGGTAAGGTCTTCATTGAACACATACGAACTCGTGAATTGGGTATTCTAAATTAAATCATCTCATGTGAAATTAATATTGCGGAATAATCGGATCGTCTATGCATCAACAATGGAGATTCCATACTATAATCTTAAAGGCGTACCTGATTGGGAAGACATTCCCGATGCCGTCGTGTTGCCGAGAAGAACTCTTGGTCTTCCCCACCTTACACCTTTTGGAGAACCTCTCAATGGGACTAAGGTTTTCTCTTGTGTGTTGGTGAGGGGACCAAGACATATATTTATAGGAAAGAGGGCCAAAGAAGCTTACCCATCACACTTCTCTTCTCTAGGGTCTCCACACCGTAGGTTCCCATATCCGGCTTAATAACCGCGTATAGGGAACACAGTTCAAGCGTCCCACCCCAAACCTATTTGTAATGATCACAACTATAGTGGAGCCCACTGAATTGCTTAATTTGAATAATCCAACGGTCATGATCTAAACCGATGATCATGTATGGCCCACCTAATGGAGTCTTACATTCTCCCACTTGGGCTACACTGATCTCTGAAGGAAAACAAAGCATTTTATTTTATTTTGTGAAAAACATTTCATAAAACATATTTGTTTTAAAAGTTCTTAATGGGCGCCCTATTGATTTCAAAACAATACCGTTGGATAATTATGAGCAACGCTTGTTAGATCCGGTCCATCAAGACCACTGATATTGAATCGTGGTAGTCAACACAACATTTAATATTTTTGAAGTGTGACGAATCACGATCACAAATACCAATAGCCTTAACGATATGGATTAATGATATGCGGTGTGGTATGAAGATTACACGTCTAATGTGATCATACGTGCTTATCTTCAAGTGGTCCTTCTGAACGTGTCTCCAAGACACAAACCAAAGTCTTGCTTACTCAAAATTAAATGTGCACACTGAAGGAGAAGTAAGATATAAACTGAAAAACAGAATCATCAATGCATAAAAAATATCTCTAAAAAATGTCTGGACATAATCAGATCATATATGAAAACTCCCACTACTGAAATACATCCTTGGGATCAACAACTCCCATAGACGTCACATGCTCCTTAAAGAGCGTGATAGGAAGGCCTTTAGTGAAAGGATCCGCTATCATCTGCCTTGTGCCGATGAGTTCCACAGACACTTGACGATTCTGAACTCTCTCTCCTTCACAACAAGGTATTTGATGTCAATGTACTTTGACCTTGATGAATGCTTGTTGTTGTTGGAGAAATTAACTGCAGCTGAACTATCACAATAGATTTTCAATGGTTTCGGGATCATCTGCACAACCCGTAAACTAGAGAAAAAGTTCTGAAGCCAGACCGCCTGATTCGTGGCTTCATGACAAGCTACATACTCTGCTTCCATGGTAGATGATGCCGTAATCGACTGTTTCATGCTCTTCCATGATACGGCTCCACCAACCATCATGAATACATAGCTCGTGGACTTCTTGCTGTCGAGACAACTAGCAAAATCTGCATCTGTATATCCTACCAACTCCAAATGGTCAGATCTCCTGTATGTGAGTTCGAAGTCCTTTGTCCTTTGTAAGTAGCGCAACACTTTCTTTACAGTTATCCAATGATTCATTCCTGGATGGCTAAGGTACCTGCCCAATATTCCAACCACAAAAGCAATATCTGGACGCGTACAGACCTGAGCATACATGATGCTCCCTATTGCTGACGCATACAGAATAACTTTCATCTTGTCCTTTTCTAGGTCATTCTTAGGACACTGAAATTAACCAAACTTATCACCTTTTACAATATGTGCTTGGCCAGGAGCACAACCTTGCATGCCAAACCTTTCGAGAACCCTATCAATATAGGCCCTCTGCGACAAGCTAAGTAATCCACGTGATCTGTCTCGGCTAATTAGAATACCGATGACAAAGGAGGCATCACCAAGATCTTTCATTTCAAAATTTTGAGATAGAAATTTCTTAGTTTCACGCAACAATCCAATATCACTATTGGCCAATAAATGTCGACAATATACAAGACCAATATAATAAACTTACTCCCACTGATTTTCACATATATGCACTTATCCGCAGTATTTTCAATGAAACCATATGAGGAAACGACTTCATGGAACTTTAGGTACCACTGTCGTGATGTCGGTTTCAACCCATAAATGGACTTCTTAAGTTTACAGACTAGATGTTCTGAGCCTTTGGCTTTAAAACCTTCTAGCTGCAACATATATACGTTCTCCATTAGATCTCCATTGAGGAACGCAGTTTTCACGTCCATTTGATGTAGCTCTAGATCCATATGAGCCACAAGAGCCATAATGATCCTAAAGGAGTCTTTCTTAGATACAGGTGAGAAAGTCTCCTTAAAGTCAATGCCCTCATGCTGAGTGAAACCCTTTGCAACTAGCCTGACTTTATACCTTTCGATATTGTCCTTAGAGTCCCGTTTGGTTTTAAATACCCATTTACAACCAATCGGCCTAATCCCTTCAGGCAATTCAACAAGTTCCTTGACTTTGTTGTCCTTCATGGATTTCAATTCATCCTTCATGGTATGAGAAGAATTCGCACTTTGTTCGACCTGTGAAAGGGACACAGGATCCTTTTCAACCCCAATGTCAAACTCATGCTCCTGCAAATAGACGACGTAATCGTCTGGTATTGCATATCTTCTCTCTCTATGTGATCGTCTTAATGGCTCATTATTCTGAATTGGGTTCTCCATTTCCTCATCAGTGGGTTGTATTTAAGGCTCTACATGGTCATCCATAGGGATCTCAGTATCCACTGCTGGACGGACAACCACGCTACTCTGAATGATTGTGGTAGGAATCACAATCCGCTCTTCCTCAAATACAATATCTCTTAAATTTGTGCTCCCACTATCTTCAGTGTTCTCAATAAACCTAGCATTCCCAGTCTCAATGACTCTCATGGAATATGATGGACAATTAAATCTGAATCCTTTTGATCTTTCTGGGTATCCAATAAAGAAACAACTAACAGTTCTAGGGTCAAGTTTTCTTTCATGCGGGTTATACGGTTTGGCTTCTGCAAGACAACCCCATATATGAAAATATCGTAGACTAGGCTTTCGCCCTGTCCACAATTCATATGGAGTTTTCATTACAGCCTTACTTGGGACCCTATTAAGGATATGCACACCCGTTTTCAACGCATCACCCCACAAAGATTCTGGCAACGTAGAATTACTAATAATAGATCGCACCATGTCCTTTAGGGTGCGATTACGCATTTTCGCTACACCATTTTGCTCTGGGGTACTAGGCATAGTGTACTGGGCGACGATGCCACAATCTTGTAGGTATCTAGCGAATGGACTTGGATTACGCCCAGATTAATCATACTTTTCGTAATACTCACAACCACGGTCAGATCTAATGACTTTGATCTTTCTGTTGAGTTGATTCTCGACTTCAGCCATATAGATCTTAAATGTATGCAGGGCGTTTGATTTTTCATTAATAAGGTATAAGTACCCATAACGAGAGTAGTCATCTATAAAAGTGATAAAACACTTCTGCCCATTCCAGGATGTTGTAGGGAACCGTCTGCAGATGTCTGTATGAATCACTTTTAAGAGTCATACGCTCCTAGTGACACTCTTTTTTCTTATTCTAGTCTGTTTACCTTTAATGCAATCAATACAAACCCCAAAGTCTGAGAAGTCCAGGGAGTGGAGAATTCCTTCACGCACAAGCCTTTTCAATCTTTCACGAGAAATGTGGCCTAATCGCCTATGCCATAGCATGGAGGAATTCTCACAATCTAAACTTCGTTTGACACCTTAATGTTTTCACGTGAGGAGTTAATGTTGTATACATGTGAAACATCCAAATCTAGCTGATAAAGGTTATTAACTAAAGTGCCAGAACCAATCACAGCCAAATTATAGCAAATACTTAATTTTCCATTTGCAAATTTAAACTCATAACTAAATTTGTCTAAACGAGAAATGGAAACCAAATTGCGCCTTATAGAAGGCACACAAACAGTATCTACTAGATCAAGAAAGTGTCTTGACGATAACCTAAGCCTACAGACTCCAATTGTAATACCTCGAAAATTTGGACGCACGAGTAAGTACACGAGTGCATGTTCACACGTGAAAATTTTAAATTTTAGGCTGTGTTGTTCACACGCATACACACACGTATATACTTTTATACGCATTCTAACACTTTTTAAAGCCTTTGAAAACTCAGTATACTTAGCTAAATCAATAAACTGACCGTTAGAATGATCTATCGTTGCTAGACCGGAAGATTTAATCGTCCACTCCGATTTCGAATTACGCGATCAATGTAAACCGCCGTACATCATCCTGTACGCATGTCTGTCCATAAATATGACCCGTACATCATGTCCGTCAGAAGGCATATGCTTAGACTAGTGATTTCTTGGCCCTATGAACCTGCTCGGGTGTGTTTGTAACACCCTAGGATTTTAGAATAATTTAAATTATAATTTAGTTAATTATTTAATAATTTAAATAAATTGAAACATTGATAAATTAATAATAAATCATCCGTAGGGAATTACTATATGATCTCTTTATTAAAGTTGTTTAGAATAAACCCTAGAACAACATGGAAGTGATAGATTTTACAAAACTCGTAAATTTATGATAATTACGAAAATGCCATTAGTTAAACTTAAGTTATACCACCTTTTTAAGTTTTATAATTTTTGAAAATCATTTTCACGCAAAACTCTATATATTAGTTCTAGGACACGATCTAACCATACACATGAAGTTTCAAAACTCCGATCATCCTACAAAGGCTCTAATCGAAAATCGTGCCATAAGTGGGCCATCATAGCTCGGATCTGCCTCATTTTTCTCCTCGACGGCTAACTTTATGTTGCTCATCTATTGGATGGAGGAGACGGCCCCAACTCACTACATGTGGACCCCACTTGTAAGTGGAGCACCAACTCTATGTTGCGTGTGTCGCACGAAAAACAAAAGAAGAAAGAAAAGTCTTCTTCTTCACGACCTTTCCAGCGGACGCTGTTACAGCGTCCGCTCGCTGTCATTGGTGGGCCTCCACTTGACCTCCACGTGGGCCTCATATTTTATATCCATGCCGTTCATCAGAACCCTATCGTACCTAAGTTCAGTCCTTCAAAAAATCTCTATCGAAAGTTGATCATGCGGCCCACTTCAATCGACTGTTTGGAAACCAAGAAAACCAACATCGTGTCGGATCCGGTCCGTTACTTCGCATGTGCCCCTGAAATTTTAGGGGATTGTTTTCATGGACCACACCTACTATTCGAATGGTCTACATGTGATTTAGTACAAAAAATTCGGGCGACATGAGTGTCAGGCGGTGCCAACGCCAAAACCAGTCGGGAGTTTCCTGCACCAACTCACCGACTTTGGGAGTCTTTAAAAGACCTCCTTAGATGCATCTCCCTCTTCACAAGCGTCCAACCAAGAGAGAGAGAGAGAGGGAGAGAGAGAGAGAGGAGGAAGCTCGGGTAGAGAGAGAGAGAGAGAGAGAGAGAGAGAGAGAGAGAGATTACGTTGAGAGGGGGCGGATGCTTCACCTCCTATTGCTTCTATTTCTGCTAAAGCCTCATTCCAAGGCTAGGTAAGAAGAAGAAGAAGAAGAAGAAGAAAAAGAAGAAGAAAGAAGGAGGAAGGAGAGAGAAAGAAGGGTTTTCTTCTATGAGTCGAGTCGACTCACTGAGTCAACCCAAAATTCGAGCCGAGACTATTTGAAACTTGGAGATCAACGAATCAGTGAGTGATTCATCTTACGTATATTCCTTTTAATATACCTTCCTTGGTCATCTTCCTAGTTTTATCCTCAAATTTGAATTCTTCTTTCTTTACAAGCTCATGAGGTTGATTCTGTCTCTCCATACTCTGTTCTAATTAGTTTTTTTAGGCATGCTTATTTATTTATTTATTTATTTAATTAGTTATTCATGATTATAGAATCCTAGGTAATTAAGTAGTTCATCCCTCCTAATCCCTTCTTATTTAAGTGTTGGAATTCTTCCTTAATTAACTTTTTTTTTAAAATTCCATATATATGATGTTGCCCTCACATTCCTTGGTAAACAATAAACCAAGGTTTAAACGAAGAAACACCTTAACGGAGATAACTCATGCACATGTCAGAATTCCACAACAATTCAACTTAGGATTTTATACATGTGATGTCGTCAACATGCACCTTTAGATATATGTAGTATTCTCAAGATTCCACGTGACATTATTATTAATTTTCCTAATCGACAACAATATAGATTTAGATAATGTACAATACATAACTCTTGGAACAACTTTAGTTATTTGTCAACACTAAACCTTACGCGATGACTTTCCCAAATTCTTCGATTAACAATAACTAAATCAAGATAAAGAATTACTCGAACAACACATGCATGGGGTGATTGGACTTGAGTTTGATATGCATTGTATGCTTGAAGAAGTGCTTCCATAACTCATGACATACGTATGTTTATACACTACGACAGAACAGGAGCATGGTTGATTTGACTCTTGGCGTGCATGGTTGATTTGCCGCCTCGCTGTACCGGTTAGGTGAGCATGGTTGATTTGCGACAGGTTCCTAATGTTCAGTGGCAGCGAGTTCTGGTCGTTTCACTTATTGAGCATGGTTGATTTGCTTGGTTGGATCAGTGGTGCATGGTTGATTTGCCCACTGGCATGCATTGTTGATTTGCCGCCTCGTTGTACCGGTTAGGTGAGCATGGTTGATTTGCGACAGGTTCCTAATGTTCAGTGGCAGCGAGTTCCTAGACATTTATTGCTCTCACACATATCATGACATACATGACATCATAATAATCATGTTTCATTCATAATAAATCATAAAGTGTATCAATCATAACCTTATCCTCGTATATTTCATACAATTATATCCGTTGATGATTCACGTCCTATCTTTTATTAACTGGAATATTACCTGTGATGGAAATGACCTCACTGGGCTTTTAGCTCACCAAAATCACCACAGTTCTTGCAGGTTTTCAGGAAGGAAAAGACGTAGACAGAGCAGAGTATTCAGATGGTCACGTGTTACTCAAACGCCAACTGTAGTTGATCTATTTTATCTTGTAAATTTTAATGTAATAATATATTAGTAGAAAGGTAACTTTATATTTGAAATTTATTTTAGTTATGCGATGTGTGGAATGGAATTTCAAGGAGTATATGCTCGAATTTTCAATTCACACCATGGAACTCGGGCTTTGGGTTATTGTACTCGGGTTCCGAATTTCAGGGCGTGACACCAATAGCTTCCACGTTTACTCTAATGCCGTTCCCGATATAGACTGATCTCTCCGCATCAGTTGGCGTCCGGCTTTGGAATATATCCTGCATGGAATTACAAATGTGAATAGTTGCACCAGAATCTATCCACCAGGAGTCTGTGGATATATCAGCTAAATTTGATTCAAAACAGACTAAAATATGATTTTTACCTTTAGAAACGAGTCATGCTTTAAATCATTCACAATCCTTATTCTGATGACCAAGCTTATTGCAGAAGAAACAATCATCATTAGGACCCTTCCTTTTCTTCTTAAATATTTTTCCAGAGTTAGGCTGATTGCCACCCGTAGGACTCGTTGAACCTTTTCCTGAAGTGTGCTTTCTTTTCTTATTTCCTTTTCGTCCTTGACCAGATGTCACTAGGTGCGCACTTTGTGTCTTGCTCGACCTTCTGAGTCTCTCTTCCTCCTGAACGCACTGAGATATTAGTTCGTTCAATGTCCACTTTTCCTTTTGAGTATTGTAGCTGATTTGGAATTGACCGAACTGTGGAGGGAGGGAGTTCAGGACTAAGAAAATTATGAGTTCATCCTCAATCTTAAGGCCTAATGCATGGATTTTAGCTACCACATTAGACAATCCACCAATGTACTCCCTGATATTTCCTTGACCGTTATAGGTGGCTTGAGTCAACTTATGTAAAAGTGAACTTAGCTCAGCTTTATCCGATTTCTTAAATCGTTTTCCTATTTCAGTTAAGAAATCTTTAGCTTTCTCAGTGTCGAGCATGACACCCTGCATAGTTTCAGAAATCGAGTTCTTTATGATCTTGAGACACATCTTATTTGACTTGGTCCAGGCCTTGTAGTGAGCCTTTGCTGATTCCGTACTAGAGTCAGTTGGAATGGGAGGCTATACTTTCTCCAGGGCTAGGTCCAAGTCCATGCAACATAGAACTATTTCAACGGACGATTTCCATTTGGAATTGTTGGACCTAGTAAGCAAAGGTATGGAATTGAATTGGGTTGGAACATTGAAAACGGTCATAGCTGGACATTCAAAGCATAAAACTCACATTAATAAACAAGTCCCATATAACAATGTATAAACATAAACCACAAATATCATGCATGTATGTTCATTCGATTGATTTGTGCCTTCAATCAAATGACCCAGAATGACGATGGGCCATAATCATCAAAATCTGACAAGAGCCCATCGTATCATCACAATTCCTCCTTTGGGCGAAATTATAACATACAGGAGGCTCTATTGAACATGAAGCTGATCAATGCCAGTGAAATAAATTTGAGACGCCCATCATCTTTGGATGAAATGTGTAACGCCCTGAAATTTTGACTCTCGTGGACAACATGATGAGTCGAGTTTCCGGGTATTAACTCATGTGTGTCAGGGTTACGTTTTCACACATTTACCTGTAATTCCATATATTCATGGCATACATAACATAATGACGAAAAATTTAAGTTCTTATTCAATGTTTTTCTACTCTACGTTATCAAGATAATGTCCTTAAATCATACAAATTACATAATATTCTACTTTTTAGTTTCAATGAAAGGCTTATTACAAGTTACATGAAAATAAATCTACTCTACAAAGATAATAAATGTAATCCATCTTCAAGCCGCTTCGGTTTCATCATCCGTCATTTGTTGCCACGAGCCTTCGAGCACCTCGTCGTAGTGTTCGATTCTCTTATTGGATCTTCACCTGAATTATCTGAGATGTGATTGGATAGCGTTAAACGCTATCATAGTGGGGAATATCCCTTTAAAACAATCATGATAATAATGGCATAAAGTAAACGCAAGCAGGATATTATTATTTAATCAAATCAAAATAATTCAGTAAAAGATCTTTATTAATGTAATGCATGACATAGATGCTTTGGCTAAGGCACCCTGACCAAATGAGATGGGATCACTCCACTCTTCTCACCAGCCACTAGTCACTAGAGGTTCTAGATAGGACGAGATCACTCCACTCTTCCCATGCACCAAAACCCAACAGTAAAACGGGCCCATGCACACTTTCACTAGATAGCGAAAGAGAAACGGGCCCATGCACACTTTCTCTAACGCCCGAGGGGGCTGACCCACCAAGTCGGGTCCAGTGAATGCATGTTTAGTTTCACCTTTAATTAAATAAGTTTAGCATTCAGCCCATTAAATGATGTACACGGCTAATGATCACTCCTTACCCCAAATTAGTTCAAGAGTCTTTATATTCATCAATTTCATACTTTCATGGATCCATTACAGGTAACGAATCAATAAGGATCCTTTGACACGTATCCAACAATGCGCACACGGTAGTGTCAGACTCAACATCATGGCATATGCAACCAACAACAAATACACGGTAATGCCAAAACTTAATCCTCAATGTTAAGGTACATTCATTCAATATATCCACATGGTAATGCCAACGTAACAAGGCCTGCACGGCTTCTTCTCTTTACATCATATGGTTACATCAGTATGGGGTTAAGGTGTGTTCATTAGCGTAACATCCATATACAATATCCCATAGCGAACAACACATCTATCATCATGAGCATGTGACAACATAAATCAAGCATAATCTCCTCATAAGCATGTATATCATCACAATTCCTTTTCTAACCTCTTAATCATAGTTCATACATCAAAATTTAATATAACAACAAGGAACATCATACAATTCATATTTACATGGAAAGATTTCAACAAGCACGGTTTCAAGAAATCACGTAACAAAATCCTAGTTTCTAAGCATAAAATCAACATACAATTTAATATTATCGTAGATGAGCTTAAAGGAAATCCCCACCTTCTAAAGTTGGATGAATGCCTATAGAGCCGTGCAATCTACTTGATCCAAACCTATAATGTTTTATAAAAAAAACGAGATTAGGGTGTAGATATGAATGATTCCATGATTTTGATCTCTTGATGTTAAAATCACATCTAGGTTTAGGGTTTAGGCTAGGTTTAGAGATTTAGATCAATGTTAGATGGGCCTTACCTCATTCAAGAGTATGGAGGCTCAATAACTCGGCCGAGTCGACTCAGTCTTGACTCACTCTTCTTCCTCTCTTCTCTTTATCTTTCCTTCTTCTTTTCTTCTCCTTTTCTCTCTTTTTTTTCTTTTCCTGGCCTGAGCAGGGCTTCAACAGCAGCGGAAGCAGCGGTGGGTGTACCTCATCTCAGCGGCCACCTCATCTCTCTCTACAACGTTTTCTCTCTCCTCCCACGATCTCTCTCTCTCTCTCTCTCTCTCTCTCTCTCTCTCTCTCTCTCTGGCATTTCTAAGAAGAGGCAGGAGACGGTCATGAGGTCTTTAGAGCCTCTCAAGGTCAGTTGGGCAAGGGGTGTTAATGCGGACGGAACCGAATCCTATCTGGAATCGGAGAGAGAAACGACGGATCGGGGAATTATACCGCGTGCGAGGACCATTAGTAGGCTAGGTGGGCTCCACATGAGGATTTGTGAATGATCTGGGTCACCCATGCAAGGCGGATCGACGGATCTTGGCATTCTTGGTTTTGAACAGTGATTCGAAGTGGGCCACACACTTGCCGTTTGGTTGCAAGAGATAGGTGGACCAGTTTTGGGTGGAGTCCGGTTCTGGTGAATGGGTCGGATTGGGTTGTGGGGCCAGGCTGATGAGTGGCGTGGACAGCCAAAGACAGTAGCAACGTAGCTGTCTCCACGTGAAAAACGGAGAAGAAGATGAGCGGAGAGGTTTTTTATTTTGTTTTGCGTACGGAACCTATAGGTTTTCGTTGGGTGCAGCAGGAGGGGTCCACTCTGATGGATCTAGACCATTTTCTCCATCCAATAGGTGGGCAACACAAAAATAGCCGTTGAAAAGAAAAATGAGGCATATCCGAGTTAAGGTGGGCCACTTATGGACCGATTTCTAGTTAGGGCATTTGTAGGATGATTGGAGGGTTGAAATTCGACGTGTACGGCTAAAATGTACTCAAAAGCTCATATATGAAGTTTTGTATGAAAGCGATCGTCAGAAACCTTCATACTTAAAAACGGCGGTTTAACTTAAGTTTAATGAGTGTCATTTTCGTAATTATATAAAAACAGTGAGATTTTTGAAATCCGGTCTTTCTATAACATTTATAGGGTTATTCTAAGCAACTTTTGTAAAGGGTCCCCTATCGGATCTCCTACGGATGGTCCGTTGTTTTCAAAACAAGGTAAACGCTCGATATAAAATCAAAATAAAATTTTTAAAATTCTGAAATAAATCTTGAAATCTGGGGCGTTAGAAAATGTGTCTCTTAAACTTATATCACCATCACCAATCACTCCATCCCATTCACATTCAGCCAAACGATGATACTTATTTGTTTTGACCACCGCTGTCTAGCTATGAACGCAACTGAATGCAATCCTATAATGGAGGGTCATTGAATTCCAAGTACAGAAGTCTAGAGATAGAAATCTTTGCCAATTGAGGTCACTTTGGTGGCTAACACAATAAGCTTCAATCCCCACTTTCAGGCCCAAGGATTGCTACATGTTCTGCCCATAATGAACCATAATGTAGAAGTTTTGATTCGGCCCAAAAACGATATGGGTAATGGCTCTATTTTAGGCCAAATCAGAGCTCAAATAATTAATAACCATGTTCGCTGAAGTTGCATATCCACTCAATAATTAATATAAACCATCAGATCCCATATAGTTGGGCTCAGAATAAGCATTAAATGAGCTGTTAAAATTGAGGCTTAATCAGGCTAAAAGAAGGCTTAATTAATGGCTTAAATGGGCCTATAACTGGGCCTAAAGTAATAGAAAATTCATTCAACATTTGGCCTAATTAGATCCAACAAATAGGCCCAAAATACAATAAAATAGGCCCATAGCCCAGCCAAATTATCTCCTCCAGCAGGTCTACAAAACATATGAAGTGGTCCAAAGTTAGGCCCATAGTTGGGTGTACAATAAGTAGGCCCATAGCCCAACAACGCATACAACAGATCGAGGCCTAAAATAGATGAAAACCTAGCCTCTTTAGTTTCTAAACATAACAACACTTCACCCCAAAGCTTGGCCGACACCCATAACCCTAGCTGACTGCCATCTCCCTTGGCTCCAGCAGTCATAGCAGAAGTTACCGCAGCTCTGCCCTCTCTCTTCATCACAAAATCCGATGACCCTTATCGGAATCGACGGATTTTGCCGATACTAGATGAACAACACCACCATGCCGTTGCTGGAGACGACACTGGCGATTGCCAGCGCACGTTGCTGCTGAATCCGGCTATCACACGGCAGGGGATGATGGTTTGAATCGAGCCTAGATGATCGACGAACGATAATGGCCTCCTCGACCCAAAAACAGGGTTGCGGGTGTTCGCACAGCCATGGTTGCAGGCCCTAATCGTGCCTGCTGGAAGAGGAAAAGAAGATGGGCAGGGGTTTCACGGCCGACGGAATAGCGCCAGGATCTGTGGCCGTGATCGGCACCAACTTTGACTGGATATGGCGGCCATGGATTTCTAGCAGGCCGTCGATCACCCCCTTTTTTTTATTAATTGAATGGGGGCTCCGATGGTTGTAAGTGGGTAGTGACCATGATTGAAGATTGCTATTGTTGATCTCCATGGCCCTTGAGATCTCCATTGTTGCTGTGTATAAGGCCATGCCAATACAATGTTGTCAACGGACATGATTTCTGGTTGGCTCCAACATGTTTCTTTAGATTTCAGGTTTCCCAAAAGAAAACCCTAACGCAAACCAACAACATCGCCGGTGCACGGCCTCCAAATCTAGAAGTTGTGATTCGAATTCCATGGCCATCGTCATCCTCTAAATACATCACAGCAATGGCAGCCAACATCTGGAATTGTCTGGCCTTGAATGTGTGTGATCTCGGGCAAGAGGGAGACAGTCACAGAGCTGTACCAGTCCGATGATAGATCCCAACGGACTGAACGGGTATTCCAATTCCCATCTCCAAAACGAGGGATTCACGAATCCACCACGATTGATACATAGTTAACTCTGATACCAACTGTGAAATTTATATTGCGGAATAATCGGATCGTCTATGCATCAACAATGGAGATTCCATACTATAATCTTAAAGGCGTACCTGATTGGGAAGACATTCCCGATGCCGTCGTGTTGCCGAGAAAAACTCTTGGTCTTCCGCACCTTACACCTGTAGAAGAACCTCTCAATGGGACTAGGGTTTTCTCTTGTGTGTTGGTGAGGGGACCAAGACATATATTTATAGGAAAGAGGGCCAAAGAAGCTTACTCATCACACTTCTCTCCTCTAGGGTCTCTATACCGTAGGTTTTCATATCTGGCTTAATAACCGCGTATAGGGAATACGGTTCAAGCGTCCCGCCCCAAACCTATTTGTAATGATCACAACTATAGTGGGGCTCACTGAACGCTCAATCTGAATAATCCAACGGTCATGATCTAAATCGATGATCATGTGTAGCCCACCTAATGGAGTCTTACATCTCATTCACAGAGTGCTGCAGTTGATGTGTTTGTCCAAAGATGAAAACATGAGCCAACAAGTCATTTTATTTGTCAACTGAGGGATCCAACTAGTGAAGTGGAGAATTATGTGAGAACTCTTTGCGCAAATGCAGTTTAAATAGTTTATTGGCAGCGCAAGTGGCAACCTGGCAGCCATTAATACTGTAGCAGAAAAACACCTGCATACAATTGATTAAAGCAAGGCAGAATCACAAAAAAAAAAAAAAAAAACGAAAAAAAAAGGTCCTAACAAAAACTCAAAAATTGCGAGTAAAAGTAAGAGACAATTTTATAACGTGGTTCAATGATATGCTTACGTCTGTTATGTATAGTGTTTTCCTGCAACATGTATGCAGGGTCTACTGAAAGCACACATTGGTACATGAATCAATCCAGCCCACTCAGTTGGTGGGCCATACTACTATGATTCAACACTTCTATTATGTTGCACATGTCTCATAAACAAAAATAAAATCAAGGGCTAAGCTGTGGCGGGTTACCTAGTCATGCAAGGAATGGTCAATTACTAAATGGGCTTCACAGGGGCACTTGACCAATCACCACAGTACTGAGTTGCATTTCATATTTCATATCATGAATGTTTAAAAAGCTAAGCTGCAAAAGTGATGTAGAGCGGGCTGCAGATCTATGTTCTTGGCACAGCTGGACTGAAGGAAGCTCAAATGAAAGTGGATAGTCCGTTAGATCCGGGCCCAATCCTACATAAGGCATGACATAACTAGGCCACCAGGTGTGTCTAGATCAAAGAAATTCATTTTGGATATGAAGAAATGTTATTGTGCGGAATGCCTTGAATTCTGACAATTTGTTGAGCAGAGAAGCCCTGTCTTGGTTTGACCGAGTTCTTTTTTAGTTCAACTGGAAGTTGGGTGGTTTTCTTAGTTTGCACGCTGTGAAGATTTGCACATTGTCGATTCAACCAAAAACTTTGAGTCGGTTTGATTTGGTCCAACCGATCGGGTTATGTAGATTAGCGCTAATCAGGGTATTTAAGTTCGGTTTTGATTAGGGCTTGATGAATACAAATGTTCTCTCTAAAGGAAAATGTTTTGCGAGGTGAGAGGGTTTCCAACACTTGTAAGGGCTTGTAAATGAATTTTCTCAAGGGGTTAGGGTTTTCCTAGGTGCACATTGCAAGGGGAGATCGGGTTGATGTTGTAATTGAAGAAGGTGATCAGTGGTGTACTCTAAAGTTTTAATTATAGTGGAGATCTCTATTGCTTTGTGCTATGATTTTTTTTTTTTTTTGCAAGGGTTTTCCATATTAAATCGTTGTGTTTTGTGATTACTTGCTTGATTGTTTGATTATTCTGGTTTATTATGATTGTTCTATCTTTATTGTTAAATTTCTTATACCGATTCAGGTTTATTGTTAGCTCGGGTTTATAGTCGAGTTCACTCACAACAAGAAATTATCATTTGACATGTGAACTGTAAATCTGCCATAATTTTTTATTCAAGTATTGTTATGGAACGCATGACTTGTGAATTTTTACTATAATAGTCCATCTGGAGTTAACCGACTTGTAAGAGCTAGTCGTATCAAACCATTTCACAAGAAAACACTTACTTCTCAATCAAAATTGTAGTTTTAGAAAAAAAACTAACTATTTTTAATAATTTTTAATTCGGGCGTAACTTTTTCATTTTAGAGTTTTAACATATACTGTCTTCATTGAAATTTCCTCTAATCATGCTAAGAATCATTCAGCATGTTTAAATTATGACTTTCTATTTTTAGTAGAATTTACTACTTCAGATAAATTCTAGTTTAGTAGAATTAGGACTCCTAACTAGGATTTATTTTTCTTGATAAGTAACGTAGTTCCGAAGTCTAAGTATGATTGAATAATAAAATTATAAAATTTTTCTTTCTTATCTCATGGATTCAAGATTACCATTCTGGATTTAAGGTTTTGCATACTTAAGGTAGACGGTCACCTTCCTCTCCTTACACCCCTTCTGTGTGTTAGAAATATTTTTAAAATTTGAGAAAAACTCTAAACAGCTCAACCAGATTTCACCAAAACTATGGGAAAAGCCAGATTTCACCAAAACTATGGGAAAAGCTTGATCCAGTCATTACTCAGCTAATACAAAGAAGAAGCTGATAAGATTCTTGATTAGGCACGCTGAACATTGGTATATATCAGGAAATGAGTTTGTCAATACATTTGTGCATCAAACAAGAATCTCAAGAAAGAAATAACAAATACACATTTGGTTATTTACTTAGTACCTAAGAAATATTTACCTCATTTGTCAATACATTAAAGGAATTTTTCTAGTTGAAAATAATATGTATAATACAATATACATTTTTTAATATATTTTTACCTTCTGAAAATTCGGACTAGGTATATCCATAGTACAATGGGTATTTTATTGTGTAATGGTGATCACCCCTATAAATACAGTACTATACGGTAATTTGAACCATGTTAGAAAGAATTTTATCTTGTCTTTTTTTATAAATCCTTTTTATTTTATTTCTGATTATGGTCAAGATCTTAATCTAGTGCAAAATCTATACGCAAAATCTATACAAATGAACACAAAATGAAATTGAAACTAACTGAATTACCCTACGTGCTTCCCAGCTGCCCATATAATGTAGTGTCGATTGGAAGACAATGGCTGATCGAGAACTGGTATGAAGTAGGCCTTATCATGCTGGGTGTTACGAATGGTCAGGACCTTGTTCTGAGGGAAAGGTAGGTTCCGGAGCTTATTATCTTTACACAGCCCCCAGCAGCATGTCCCCTCCACCTCATATTCTTCATCGGCGACCACCAAATAACCGGAATTCTGACCTTCCGGTGGCAGCATAAGGGCAGCTTCGGTAGATTTTAAGTAGATTGAAAGAGGCCGTGTCACATACATTTTTGTACTTTCTATTGAGGGCTTTTCAGTTGCCTTATCATTCACTTCTTGTTTCTTCCTTGTTAGCAATGAGATATACATATAAAGGCATGAAAGTCAGAAGATGTTGAATATTTCAATGAAACTAGGTTTGGACAACCAATCCCATTGACCCCTTTTTCTGCTGTTTTATAATAGAGTTTTGATAGAATACACCCCAAGGAATTACAAAAAGATACATCAGGATTATAGCGGTTGGATCTGGGATAATCATCAGTGATCCAAACCTTTCAATAATAGAACTCTCCAATCGGAGTTCTTTAGAAGTTTTATTGTTTAAACTTTTCCATTGATAGGGACCATCACCTTGACAATTTCTTCACAGGCCATTAGAATTTTTTTTTTTTTTAATCTTAAAAATCTTTTCAGCCATTGAATTTTTTAATCTTAATAATCTTTTCAGCCATTTCTTCATAATTTCTTCACAGGCCATTGTTTTTTTATTTATTTATTATTATTAACATGGACCGCCACCTTACAATTTCTTCCCAGATGGGCCTGACTTTTGGCCAGGGAAAGTTCAATGGTGGGATCTGCTTGATGAACGGCCCAGATCTCTGGTAAATGCATCATTGAAGCCGAGTCCTACTTGTTGCTGGTCAGGACTCATTTGAGAGGAATTATAAGGTCATTTACACAAGTGGGACCCATGGTTATGTGATGATTCACTCCTAACCGATAGAGGATGTCACTGGGAACTTTAATATTGGATTATTCTATCCTTTTGATCTACATCGTGATTTATATATATATATATATATATATATATATATATATATATATATATATATATATTTTTCTGATGGGTCATTCATCCATTGTAGTCTACTTCAGATCAACGGTCAGGATCCTCAAAATATGAGCCCTACTGTACAAACTGACGCACAAGCACACGCATGCAACAGCCATCAGGTAGAGTCTGGAGAGTACCATAATATTGCAGAGCCACCTCTCTACTGCACATGCGGCAGTGTCACATTCCATTTGGGACCATCCATCTAGTTTTGCTACTGTGGATAGAACGTGTTTAAAAAGACAGATCCGATGATCCTAGTCGTTGATCAGTGTCCTTTGAATCCACGGTAGAGAATAAAAGTTTGACATATAGTGAAACAAGCAATGAAAAGTGACAGATGTGTTTGTCTAATTGGTGTGATTTTTAAAAAATACGGCAACCATGGTAGGGACACTTATATGAAGGGCGTCGATCAATACATCATAATGGCATGTGTGCTGTATAGAGATGGCAGTACCATTTTCCTTCTTCCAACTCCGAGAATGCAACAAAGAGGAGGATTTGACTAATGAAATGGAAACATGTATGCTGACAGGGTGCATCCTACGCATTTCCAATGAAAGTGCATTGGAAGTTGATTGTGTGGACCTCGCTTGTGTGTTTACGTGGCAAAGTTATGTGGGCCCACCATGATATGTGTTATATCCACACCGTTCATCCATTTTGCAACATCATTTTAGCTAGAGCATGAGGCCTAAAAATGAGGTAAATCTAAAGCTCAAGTGGACCACACCATAGAAAGCAGTGGGGACAATGACGCCCGCAATTGAAACCTTCTTAAGGCCCAATACGATATTTATTTGCCATGCAACTTATTCTGGAGGCCACACAGACCTAGATGGAGGGAAAACACAAAGATCAGCTTAATCTAAAACTTCTATAGTCCTCAAGAAGTTTTCAATGGATAGGCGTTCAATCCCCATTGCTTTGTTGTGTAAGTCCTCCTTGAGCTTTGGATCTGCCTAAACCCACACCTTTGGGACAGTGGTAGACTGAGTGAAGATAACCTCATCTTAACACTAAGGTCAAGGTACCAAATCCCAATGCCGGGGGTGGCTAACATTGGAGGGTGACTAATAGTATGGGTGTGTGTACTAACAGTTGGATGTGTGAACTAACCCCAAAAAAGGAAAAAAGCTTTGTATCTGCCTCATTTTGTGCTCGTGTCCTAGCTAAAATGATATCGCAAAATGAATGGACCGTGTGAATATAACACATACATCATGGCAAGGCCCATAGAACTTTA
Organism: Liriodendron chinense; assembly: GCA_003013855.2. NCBI lineage: Eukaryota > Viridiplantae > Streptophyta > Magnoliopsida > Magnoliales > Magnoliaceae > Liriodendron > Liriodendron chinense. Next base: position 2,874,597 of record ML058438.1, on the reverse strand, counting down.
CCACTTCAACTCACCCACACCACCCCATCCACGTCAGAGTTAAAAGAGACATTCACTAAGTGGGCCCTCAGAAACACGTTGATGGGCTGTTGTACATGGTCCCAACCCAGTCTAATTGAGAAACAAGCTTTAATTTTAAGCCCGAGCCTGCCGGGCATGATAATCCATGCCAAGCCCAGCCCTAGGCGGGGCAGGCCTCAAAGTCTGACAGACCAGCCCATCCCATTGGCAGTCCCAGTTGAGCGGGGCATTGAGTTTTTTGTTTGATTAACAATCAAGCTGGAGTTGGACCTGGCATTAAGTCTTAGCGGCCCAGGTATAGACTTAAGAAGGAGAAAAACAGAAGGCTACATTGAAGTAATTTTACCAAATCCGTTTCTCAAATGATTCACTACAACTCCCATGCAAACTAACCATCATCATATACGTGACACTAAAACAATGGATCAGATTCGGCCATAGAGTGGGCCACCCAATTAGAAAATACTATCCATCACTTGCAACCATCAATATAAATGTTACAAATCATTAACACACAATACACACTCATGGAATTGAGAGTACTAAAGTAAATATGAAACATGTACAGAAACCAAACTACTCTCCCATTTGGATTGAATCAGATGAGTGTGACTAAAATCATAAGCACCAAACTTCCATCCATACTTCTCAAAATAAACCTCTCCAGCAACATATAACAACCAAACTTTCTCCATCCATTCACTCCTCCAAACTCCTCCACCCTCTCCACCTTCATATCTCTCTCGTTATGCAACGTTCCTGTTTTCTTGAATTACATAATATCTAGTAGCAGACGGGTTGAAAATTTAATATCATAATTCATAACAAAAATAAAGCACTTAGCACGGTGGGTAGAGACAGTCTCAGAAAAAGGGTAAGTGGACCACACCATAGATGACTCTTGCATTTAATGGAACCGAAGGTTATTATTTGGCAGGGTCCACTTGAGCGTTGGATCTGCTTCATTCTTGGACTCAAACCTTAAAAATGATAGGATAAAAGGGATGGACGGCGTGGATAAACAGATACATCACGGTGGACAGAGGGCAGGATGCAATCTACGTACACATGAAATATGAAGCTGAGGCCCATCATATATAAGTCATGGCTCAACGATTAATCTTTTTAACCCTCTGATTATTTGATATACGTGCTTCCCAACTGATGAGAAGATGGGCCTCATTTTAGGTAAGGTAAAATAAAATGGTGGGATCCACTTGATGAACGGCCCAGATCTCTGGGACATGTATCATTGAAGCCTAATCTACTTGTTGCTGGTCAGGATTCATTTGAGAGAAATTATAAGGTCATTTATGCAAGTGGGACCCATGGTTCTGTGATGATTCACTCCGTTGCCCATAACATGTGACCGGGAACTTTGGGAACTTTAATATTTCATTATCCACATCGAATAGTTTTCACTTCATTACTTTTTTCTTAAACCGTTCATTTGTTTGGACGTTGATCTAAAGTTTATAATCTTCTAATTCATAATTATTATTTTTTGGGTCGCTCTTCCATCGTAGTCTACTTCAGATCAACGATCAGGATCCTCGAAATATGAGCCCTACAGTACAAACTGCCGTATAAGCACACGCATGCCTCAGCCATAGCGTAGAGTCTGGAGTACCGTAATATTATAGAGCCACCTGTACAGTGTACAAGCGGCAGGATCACATACCATGTGGGACCGTTCCTCTAGTTTTCCTACTGTGGCTGGGAAGTGTTTAAAAATAGATAGATCAGATGATCCTAGTCATTGATCAGTGTCCTTCGAATCCACGGTTGAAAATAGACATATAGTGAAAGAAGGGATGAAAATTGACAGACGTGCTTGTCGGTTGGTTCTGTTTTTTAAAATACAAGCCAACCATTGATGATAGGAAGGGCAGTGATCGATACATCATAATGCCACGTGTATGCTATAGAGAGATTGCTCTACAACATACATTTCCTTCTTCTAGCTCTACCTGGTCATCTTCCGAGAACTTGAGGAGGATTTGACTATTGAAATTTAAAAATGGATGCTGACCTGATACATCCTCCTACGCATTTACAAGGAAAGGGTGAATATTATGTGGACGAAATGTGTGCATTGAATTAAAGATTGCATCCCATAACTATTTCGGCCCTTGTATTTAAGGCCGTTTGGCATCTCTTGTCTAATTCAATAATTAGAAATACTGTAATAAACGGTTTGGATCATTCAGGAAGCCAATTGTGTCCAACCCTGGTTGGACATTTAAGCATCCGACCAGTGGGGGCCCGCTGTAATGTATCTATTTATGCACACCATTTATCCCTTTTCTAGGATCATGTTAAGGTATGGGTCCAAAAATGAGGTAGATCCAACACTCCAGTGGACCACACCTGAGATGACTCTTGCATAATACGGAGCCCACCTTTGATGTGGACTATCCATCATGTGGGCCCCACCTTCAATCCATGCGGGCTGCCCATCATGCAGGACTCGCCTTGGATGTGGGTCATTCATCATTAGGGGCCGACGTTTGATGCAGACTCATGTGGGGCCACCTCAATATGGGAAATCCATCATGTGGGGCCCACTTCAATGTCCACTGCCCATCACGTGGAGTCAACCTTTGATATGGACCGTCTATATATCGTGTAGGCCCCCACCTTTGAAGTAGGTCATCCATCATGACAACCCGCCTTGGATATGGGCTAACCATTGATGTGTACCCACTGTAATATGTGGCCAGTCCATCATGTGGGGCCCATCTTTAATATGGACCATCGATCATGTAAGCCCCACCTTTAATGTGGACAGTCCATCGTGTGGGACTTCCTTAGATATATATGGATTGTGAGAGAGCTTCATAGACCATCACAGAGAGATTCCTTTCATATGATCTTGAAAGGAGAGAGAGATGCAGATTAGTCATAAGTTAAAAAGCTAAAAAAATTACTTATTAAGATAGGCAGCTTTTAGCATATAAGTTACTTATATACTGATGCTTAGCAAACTAGCTTAAGTGAAAAAAGTAATTTACTAGCTTAGCATAAGTTAAAAAGTAACTTATTTGGTGGTATCCAAACAAACCCTAAGTGTCCTTAGTCTGAATACAAATGCCATCCTCGAACCCTGGCATCACCTTCAGCGTTGTCGTCATCAACCGTCAATGAATCTCCACTGGCCTTTGAAGCACAAGTCGCTGGATCAGTTGCAACGCAGTTATATATCGTTTGCATCTGTTAGAGACTGTTGATCTCAGCCTCCACCATTGACCCATCCACTACCTTCCCCCATTAATCTCACCATTGTGGGGCTCAAATCCATGACCACAAGGTAGAGAGCCTACATGGTACTCATTAAAATCCACAAAGGACTATAATTTGTAAAAAACTATGACTTATTTATTTTACTCTGAGAAGGGTAAGAATATATAAGATGGGAGAGAGGTTTCTAAGGGATCCATGAAGAGTTGAACATATAGGCATCTTAATAACTATAAAGATAATCCTAATTTAGAAAGATTACTTTAATATACTCTAACAAGAATCATTGATTTGAGTTCTCCATGGGACCGTTTGAAATTGTGTCCCATGTATTGTGTGCCTAAACATTTTTAAAATAGTCGGACATGCAACAAGGGCTGAGTAATCTTTCGACAACTTTGACATGGCACACTAAGGGCTCGTTTGGATTCCACCAAATTAATGAGTTGCTTTTTCTACTTGCATCAATAGATAAGTAACTCATTTATCACCGTGTGAAAGAGGGAATTCCTCCCCGGAAATGTAAATTTCAACCTTTTTTAAAAGCAAAACTTGGTGGGCCCCACCATGAGATATGTAATCCACACCCGTCATTCATTATTTCAAATCATTTTAGGACATGAGCCTAAAAATGAGACATATTAGAAGATCAAGTGGACCACACCATAGATAACAGTAGGTTTAATGGTTTCTCATTGTGGGACACTTGAGCTTTGGATCTACTTCATTTTTGGACTCATGCCCTAAAATGATTTGAAAAAATGAATGGACAACGTGGATATAACACATATATCATGATGGGGTTCACAAAATTTTGGTGCATGGCACGAGACAATGTGAGGCTTTTTGAGACAATGGGCATTTCCATGGAAATATAAAACTAAGTAATCATTACTTATTTACAATCAATTACTTTCATTTCTCACTTATCATACAGGCTAGGATGAGTAAGTTTGGTTTATGATCCATAATAAGTAACTTTTTTTCCTAAGTTAATCACTTCAGTTTAATAAGTGCGGATCGTGTATGTTGAAAGCACAAGAAATTCTAGTGCGGGCGCTTCTCATTTGCCCCCGTCATTTTCGATATCTCCAGCTCCCAAAATACCCTGAATTTCTCTCTTCTAGTGCATTGCGTGCTACATAGCACAACTTTTAACGCATGAAACTTCACCGCCCCTCGCCATGACCTTTGTGTTACATACACACTGTCCATCAATTTTTCTAAATAGGTTGAAAGCATGATTCCAAAAATGAGGTACATCCCTAGCTCAAGTGGAACACATCAAAGAAAGCAATGGGGATTACACAAACTATGGTTGAAACCTTCCTAGGGCCAAGCGTGGGGCTTACCTGACATCTAACCCATTCATAAGGCCACCATACCTGGATGAAGGTACAACACAAATATCTTCTTGATCCGAGCCGTCTGTGGCCCTAAGAAGTTTTTAATGTTAGCATCAATTCCACTATTTCTTATGATGTGTTCCACTTGAGCCTTGTATCTGCCTTTTTTTTTTTAAGTTTATAACCTAGAAAGATCTGAAAAAATCTATGAACTGTGTAGATCTCGGAAATAAATCATCATGGGCCCACATAAATTTCCCACGTCAAGAAATTCTGCTGCTGCTTAGAGAGAAGAAAATCGGAACGATTGAAATGTGGAACTTCTGCGGGGCGCATCATGATGTATTTATTAGATCCACACAGTCCATCCATTTTTTTTTCATACCTTTTAGTCACGAGGTCAAAAAAGAGTAAGATCCAAGGCTCAAGTGGGTCTGACAAGAGAGAGTGGGAATTGAACGCCTATGATTGAAAACTTCTTGGGGCCACAAACGACTCTAACCAAGATGATGTTTGTGTTTTCTCTTCATTGAGGTCTGAGTGACCTTATGAAGAGGTTAGATGACAAACAAACGTCACAGTGGACCGAAGGAAAGGTTTCAACGTTACTCGTTCAATCCCAAGCTTTCTATAGTGAGGTCCACTTGAGCTTTGGATATGCCTTATGTTTTGACTTTGCTTTAGAATAATCTGAAAAAAAATGATGGACGGTGTGCATCTAACATATAGATCATGTTGAGGCCCATAGAAATTCCACACGGTAAAAGTGGGGTTGTGTAGCACGTAATCCATACTTGAGAACGAAAATTGGCTTGTTTTATAAGCTAATGTCATTAGTGATGTGTGGACCAATGAGAATAGATGGCACTGAATTTTTCTGTGCCTTCAACACAGATGATCCACACTCCGGTTTAATAAGTAGAAATAAAGATAAGCAACTTGAGGCACAAGTAACTTATCTTAAGTAATTTATGATCCAAACACCTCCTAAAAGAGCCATGTATGCTTATCCGATGATGTGGTTTTGGAGAGCAATGGATAAATTCATCGTTTGTTTTTTCACGCGGGGTCGCATGCACATTAGGCTTTTTCATTGCGCTACTTCAGGCTTATGCATTCCGCTGTTCAAAGTAGTTCGGAGTCTACAGTACTACTTCATAAATATGTTTTTTGGACTTCTAACTAAGGCCACACGATCGCCTCTACACAAGGTTCGATTTTCTAAATAAATGCCAAAATATGAGGACATCTAACTCATGGGGTGGGCCACACAATCTAAAAACAATTGACTGTTTCGACAAGCTTGCCAAGGGCCACATCGAACATATGTGGCTTGTCTGATTATCAGACTAAACTGATCTTTATGTTAGGTAATCCACATTGGCCAGAGTATACGATTCTGATCGATATTCCCTGTCTGAGCAATGTCAGAGCCTTATCTTTAGCAAATGTGAGATTAGGTGGTAGAGTGGGCAATCCATAGTTTACCCAAAATTGAAAAACAAACCAATTGGACAATCCTATCTATCACTTAAACCATCCATATAAATGTTACACATCATTAACACACCATTACACACTCATGAAATTGAAAGTCCTGAAGTAAATATGAAACATACATAAAACAAACTACTCCCACTTGGATTGAATCACATGAGTGTGACTAAAATCATAAGTTAGCACCAAACTCCCATCCATCCTTCTCAAAACAAACCTCTCCACCAACACATAACAACCAAACTTCCTCCATCCATTCACTCCTCCAAACTCCTCCACTCTCTCCACCTTCACATCTCTCTCACCCCCGTCAATATTCCAACCTCCTCTGCAAGCTTCCCATTTCATTCTATCTACAACTGCCATACTCAATCCCACACCCATGCTATTAGGTGGACCACTTAACCACATCACCCCATCAACCACACGTGCGATGGCTTCCTGACCAGAGACTGTCGCTTTCTCCCTTCGCACAGTCGTGTTCACTACCACGGCATTCATCTCGGTGCTGTGGTTCTCACACATGTGGATCTGATCCCACATCTGTTCGAGATACATCTCATAAAACATGGACTTTTTCATTTGATCTTTTGAGCTAGTACCATCTTCCTTAATGAACATGAAAGGGATGTACCACTTTCCTACTACAACGCTCGTCGAACACTTGTTAGAGATTGGGAATTCGAAAGTTGGCAGATGGGCGCGAAGAGAGAGATCGACACCATTAGCCTCGCCTAGTTGGAAGTCTTGTGGATTTTTTGTGTATACCTCCCATCCTTTTCTTCTCAAGAACAATGGAGGGAACCCATCTGGTGCGATGGATTTGGCGACAAAACGACCACAACGTCGACGAATGATCTCTACCTGCTGATAGATATCCCTGTGATCTAGAGGTCTTGGCTTCACATCATTGACACACAGGCAAAAACAACATGTGCCCATGTCCTCCTCTCTTGAACATGTGCATGCATTCCTGAAAACCCCATCAAAACATACTCATTGTTAGAAATGGTGAGGTCTTCCTTAAACACATACAAATCCCTGAATTGGGTGATTCTAAAATCATGTTCGAATGATTTTTTTTCTTGTCTTTTTTAATCATTTTTATTGTATTTCTGATTGTAGTCAAGATCTTAATTAATCTGATGCAAAATCTATACAAATGAACACAAAATGAAACTAAGAATAACTGAATTACCCTTTGTGCTTCCCAGCTGCCCGTATAACGTAGTAACGATTGGAAGACAACGGCTGATCGAGAACTGGTATGAAGTAGGCCTTATCACAGTACAACGTCTGGCTCTCGCCATGGTGCTCGGTGTGGCGGACGGTCAGGATCTTGTTTTGAGGGAAAGGTAGGTTTCTGAGCTTATTATCTTTACACAGCCCCCAGCAACAGGTCGCCTCCGCCTCATATTCTTCATCGGCGACCACCAAATAACCGGAATTCGGACCTTCCGGTGGCGGCGTAAGGGCAGCTTCAGTAGATTTTGAGTAGATTGAAAGAGGCCTTGTCACATACATTTTTTTTTTTGGGGTACTTTCTGTTGAGGGCTCTTCAGCTGCCTTATCCTTTCACTTCTTGTTTTTTCCTTGTTAGCAATGAAATATAAAGACATCAAAGTAGGGGATGTTGAATGTTTCAATGAAACTAGAGTTTTGGACAACCTATCCCATTGACCCTATTTTCTCCTGTTTTATAATAGAGTTTGCTAGAATACACCCCCAGGAATTACAATAGAATACATCATCAGGATTATAGCCGTTGGATTTATGATCATCTTTGGCTATCCAAACTGTTCAGAAGATGGGCCACACCACAGTTGGAGGATAAAAATCATAGAACTCTCCAATTAGAAAGCTGTAGCATTTTCGTTGTTTAACCTTTTCTATTGATATAGGACCGTCACCTTGACAACTTTCTTCCCAGCTAATGAGAAGATGGGCCTCATTTTAGGCCAGGGAAAATTCAATGGTGGGATCCACTAGAGGAACGGCCCAGATCTCTGGCACATGCATCATTGAAGCCTAATCCTACTTGCTGAGAGGAATTGTAAGGTCATTTACGCAAGTGGGACCAATGGTTACGTGATGATTTACTCCTTTTGATCTACTTCTTTTTCTTTCTTTTTTTTTCCTATGGGTCACTCATCCATTGTAGTTTACTTCATATCAACGGTCAGGATCCTCAAAATATGGGCCCTACAGTACAAACTAATGCATAAGAACATGCATGCATCAGCCACAAGGTCCTCGCAGTTCCTCACATGCCTTTTGTGACCGTCCATCTAGTTTTCCTACTATGAATGGAAAGTGTTTAAAAAGACATAGATCAGATTATCCTAGTCGTTGATCAGTGTCGTTTGAATCAACGGTAGGGATAAAAGGTTGACGTATAGAAACAAGTGATGAAAAGTGACAGATGTGTTTATCTAATGGTTGTGATTTTTAAAATATGAGGCAACCATGGTAGGGACCATTATATGAAGGGCGTTGATCAAGACATCGAAATGCCATGTGTGCTGTAGAGAGATGGGGCTACCATACTTGCTCTGCCTTAACATCTCCCGAGAACGCAGTAAGGAGGAGGATTTGACTATTTGAAATTGGAACATGGATCCTGACAGGATGTATCCTATGCATTTTCAATGTAAGTGCATTGTGAATTGATTGCAAGCAAGGAGGAGGATTTGACTATTTGAAATTGGAACATGGATCCTGACAGGATGTATCCTATGCATTTTCAATGTAAGTGCATTGTGAATTGATTGCAAGCTAAGTTAAAGGGACGCGTATTGCGTGGACCTTGGTGGTGTGTTGACGTGGCAACGTTCTGTGGGCCCACTACGATGTATGTGTTGTATATATCCACATTGTCCATCCATATTCTGCGAGATCATTGTAGGGCATGAAACCTAAAAATGAGGAAGATGCAAAGCTCAAGTGGACCACACAACATAAAGCAGTGGGGACACTGATGCCCACTATTGAAACCTTCTTAGGGTCCATCATGATGTTTATTTTTGTCATCCAACTCTCGTTCATAAGGTCACACATACTTGGATGGAGGGGAAAACACAAATATCAGCTTGATCTAAAATTGCCGTGGTCCCCAAGAAGTTTTCAATGGTAGGTGTTTAATTCCCACTACCTTTTGTGTGTAGTCCACTTGAGCTTTGGATCTGCCTCAGTTTGGGCTCATGCTCTAAAATGATCTTGCAAAATGAATGAACGGTGTGGATATAACACATACATCATAGCAAGACCCATAGAATTTTGCCACTTCAATACACCCACACCACCCAAAGTCGCTGATGGCCTTTTGTAAACGGTCACAACCCAGCCTAATTAAGAAACAAGACCTAGCTGCTGATGAACTCCATCTACAAATGGATAATAGCTCGGTGTTAGTGTATATACCCAACTTCTTGTTCTATAAAAACAGGTATAAAAATGAAGATTTGAACAACGGCGAATATATCCACCACTATATAAAACGATAGAATTTATATCGATGAATATATCCGCTCTTATAAGAATTAACCTTGACTTTTTAGCGGCGGATATATCTGCCGCTGTAAATACGGTGACGAAAGTTCTGTCAACTTCGTACATCATTATAACGGCAGATACGTCCGCCTACATAAATACTTTAATGATAGATTTTATCCGCCACTCAAAGTAAATGTACCGTTGCTGAATTACTATTTAACGGCGGAAGTATCCGTTTCTAAATAAACATATAGCGACGGATTGAATAATCCGTTTTAATGTTCCCACTCGTTATATCTGCCGCTATATTTTATGATAGTGGCGTAAAATTTATCTGCCGTTAGTTATAGCGACGGACCGTTTATCTGCGGCTAGATCTACACCAACAGGCAAACTTAGCGGTGGATGTAGAATCCACCACTGCACCGTCAGTATATCTTATAGCGGCGGATATAGGACTTATAGCGGCGGTTAAGTCCGTCGCTATAAGTACACACTGTTGTAGTGAGAATGTCACATGGCCACATGTGAAAGGTTGGATTAGATGGTAAGATTGTAAATTTGGCTCAAGAGAAGGGCATTAGAGTAAATACACATTTCTCGCAAGCTTAGGGGTTGTAAATGGATGATTCACACAATTTAAGGAGGAAATCGCTCAAAGAGGGGGACTGCCACATGGTTGGTGGTATGCAACGTGCCGTTAGCTCTCAGAAGGGCCTCCTCCTTCAACAGGACTCCTCACTCAAGCGTGTGGGAGCCTTGCTTTGAAGTTTGGCCCCCTTTTTTTTCATCTGAAACTTCGATCTGGGCTTCTTTTGGGCTCCTTACTTTAGGCTTTGTTTATGGGTTTTGGGTTCAACAAGGTGAGTTGGCTGTGTTGCTAGATTTGGTAGGCTAACTAGGTGAGTTGACTCAGAGCTTTTGATTTTCGAGACTTTAGGCTTTGGAACTTGACCGGCTGGGTTGACTGGGTTGAGTTTGGGGTTTTGGCTAGGGTTTGAATTGAGGTTTGAATTAAGTCAAAATGAGATGGCAAATCTTCAACCAGTTAATTTGTCGGCTGAAGTGGAGTTTCTAAAGGTAGTTGAAGAGATCTCCTGTTTATCTTTTATTGAGATTTCATCGTTTATTTAGATTTCCTTGCCACGCATCATAGTCTGAATAGGTAGATCGATCTATCATGGTCAGATCAAGTGGGCCACTCATCCATTGCAGTCTACTTCAGAGGAACGGGTCAGCATCCTCAAAACATGTCCCTTCAGTGGAAACTGATGCATAAGCCCACGCACGCTTCACCCACGACGTGCTTGCAGTTCCTCATTTAAATTAAACAGCTATATTATACGGTAGACTCAGGAGTACCAGAATATTGTAGAGCCACGTCTCCACTCTACAAGCAGCAAGGTGGCATACCATATGGGACCGTTCCTCTACTTTTCCTACTGTGGATGGGAAGTGTTTAAAAACACAGAATTCGAATGATCCTAGTCGTTGATTAGTGTCCTTAGAATCTACCGTAGAAAATAAAAGCTTGACATGTACTGAAGGAAGTGATGAAAACTAACAGATGTGTTAATCCAAAGAGTTTGATTTTTAAAATATAAGCCGAACATGGCAGGGACAACTATATTGAGGGCCGTGATCAATACATCATTATGCCGTGTGTGTGTGCTGGAGAGGCCTCAAAGCCTCAGGGGCTAGCTGGGCCCATTGACAGCCCTAGTTGAGTCTAGCTTTGAGAATTTGGTTTGCTTAACAATCAAGATAGAGTTGGGCTTAGCATTAGGGCCCACTAGCCAAGGTAGACGCTTGAAAAAAAAAAAAAAAAAACAGAAGGCTAGCTACATTGAAATACTTTTACCAAATCAGGTTCTTAATGATTTACTAGAACTCCCAAGCAAACTAACCATCATCATATACGCGATGCTGAAACAACGGATCAGATTAGGCCATTAAGTGGGCCATCCATAGATGACCCAAAAGACACACACACACACACACACACACACACACAATATATGTAATTGTTACACATCATTAACACACTAGTACAAACTCAACTGAGAGTCCTAAAGTAAGTATGAAACATATACAAACCAAACTACTCCCACTTGGATTGAATCAGATGAGTATGACTAAAATCATAAGTTAGCACCAAACTCCCATCCATCCTTCTCAAAACAAACCTCTCCACCAACATATAACAGCCAAACTTCCTCCATCCATTCACTCCTCCAAACTCCTCCACCCTCTCCACCTTCACATCTCTCTCTCTCCCATCAATCCAACCTCCTCTGCAAGCTTCCCATTTCATTCTATCTACAACTGCCATACTCAATCCCACACCCATGCTATTAGGTGGACCATTTAACCACATCACCCCATCAACCACACGTGCGATGCCTTCCTGACCAGAGACTGTCGCTATCTCCCTTCGCACAGTCGTGTTCACTACCACGGCATTCATCTCGGTGCTGTGGTTCTCACACATGTGGATCTCATTCCACATCTGTTCGAGATACATCTCGTAAAATACTGAGTTCTTCATTTGATCTTTTAAGCTAGTACCTTCTTCGTTAATGAACATGAAAGGGATGTACCACTTTCCTACCACTATGCTCGTCGAATGCTTGTGAGAGATTGGGAAGTCGAATGTTGGCAGACGGGCGCGAAGAGAGAGATCAACACCATGAGCTTCACCTAGTTGGAAGTCATGGGGAGTTTTTGTGTATACCTCCCAGCCTTTTCTTCTCAAGAACGAAGGAGGGAACCCATCTGGTGTAACGGATTTGGCGACATAGGAACCACTACGTCGGGGAATGATCTCTACCTGCTGATACATATCCCTGTAGTCTAGAGCTCTTGGCTTCACATCTTTGATGCAGTTGCAAAAACAACATGTGCTCATGTCCTCCTCACTTGAACATGTGCATGCATTCCTGAAAAGCTCATCAAAACATACTGTTAGAAATGCTGAGGTCTTGCTTGAACGCATACAAATTCGTGAATTGGGCGATTTTAAAATCATCTTGTTCATAAAGTGACGCCAGTTGATGTGTTTGTCGAACCACGAAAACACGAGCAAACAAGTCATCTTATTCGTGAATTGGGGAACCAACAGGGGAAGTGGAGAGTTATATATGTGAGAATCCAAACACACCCTAAAATGGATTCTTCTAATACCTTGCTCCGATCTTTTTGTGGTCCCACCCTAAGGAGTGTATTTTCTCCTCTTCTTATCAATAAAAGCTTATTAAAAAAAAAAAAATACCAATCACCACTGAACTAGGCTGCATTTTTTGGCTCATGACTGTTTTAAAAACAGAGAAAAATTATTTTTTATTTGGAATCTCCACTCTTTAGAAAATCTAAGCTGCAAAATGAGACTCTCTTGTGTTCTATTGAACTGTTGTTTAAAAATTCAGAAAAAACAATCTCAACTAGATTTCACCAAGATTCTGTAAAAGCTTGATCTAGTCATTACTCGGCTAAAACAAAGAAGAACTTCACAAGATTCTCAGTTAGGCACAACTCCGGCATTATTATATATCATGTGTACTTCTTAAATATATATTTTGGAAAAACTCAAAAAAGCTTGAACGAATTTTGAGAAACTTACCCAAGTTCTTGGCTGGCAAGTATTCTGTTTACTAGATCAACTACTTAAGGCATAAGTAGCTGAAGCAAGACGATTTATGAACCAAACTCTCCGTTAATGTCCACATGAGTATCTTCTAGGGCCCCGTTTGGATACCACCAAATAAGTTACTCTTTTTACTTACAGCAGTAAAAAAAAAAATGTAACTTATTTGAGATAAGTAAGTTTGGCTTACGATCAATTATAAGTAACTTTTTTCTTTGAAGTTACTTAATCACTAAGTTTAATAAGTAGAAATCAAGATAAGCTACTTAAGGCATAAGTAGCTTATCTTAAATAACTTATGATCTAAACGCCCTTAATGATTTTTTGAGACTAACAAAAGTAGAAATTCAAAAAGAAAAGAAAATGAAAAACACTACGATTTTTCCCTGTGAGGGATTACTCCTACTTCAATTAGGACCATGGTTTTAAATATCGGCCAATATCAGTTGTCACCATATGACAAATCAATACTTGTACTTATTGTGTAGCAAACAAAAATCTCGAGAAAAGAAAAACATATTTAGCTATTTACTTAGTCCTTAAAAAGAAATATTAAGCTCGTTTATCCACACATGTAAGGATTTTTTAGTTAAAAAAATATATACAATACAATATACAATTTTTAATTTCTTTTACCTTTTAAAAATTCAAAACCAACACATATCAACTTACAATATGTATCTTATCGTGTATTGGTGGTCGGTACATAGTAATTTGAAACATGTTAGTGTAATTGCAAGGTGGGTCGTCCAAGTGGACCCTACCCACTGAGAGATAGAGATGGGATGTGGTGGTTACAGGGTGACCGACCTCCCTGGCTGTTTCAAAACTGCATGAGCAGTTTTCTCCTGCAGGTTTGATACTAATGTTGGGAAAGATATTTTTCTCGTCATTTCTAATCCTTTCTTCTATTTTATTTCTGATTGCAGTCACTAGGAGTTCTTAATTCGATGCAAAATATGAAACTAAAATAACTGAATTACCCTTTATATTTCCCAGATGACCGTATAACGTAGTATCGATTGGAAGACAACGGCTGATCGAGAACTGGAATGAAGTAGGCTTCATCACTATACGTCGTGCTGTTATTGCCAGGTGGGTTCTGGGCATGGTGCTGGGTGTAGCTGACCTTCAGGATCTTGTTCTGAGGGAAAGGTAGGTTTCTGATCTTATTATCTTTACACAGCCCCCAGCAACACGTCGCCTCTGCCTCATATTCTTCATCGGCAACCACCAAATAGCCGGAATTCGGACCTTCTGGTGGCGGCGTAAGGGCAGCTTCAGTGGATTTTAAGTAGAGCGAAAGAGGTCGAGTCACATACATTTTTTGGGCTTTCTATTGAGGACTCTGGAGTTGTCTTATCTTTCATTTCTTGCTTATTCCTTGTTATCTATGAAATAGAGGCATGGAAGTAAGTAGATGTTGAATATTTCAATGGAACATGTTTGGACAGCTAATCTCATTGACCCGAGTTTCTCATGTTTTATAATAGAGTTTTGCTAGAATACGACTCGAGGAAGTGCAATAATATACATCCAGATCCGTTGGATCTGGATGTCGGATTGCAAACCAACACTCCTCGCTACAGGACGGTGCTCTGTGGGCCCATCATAATGTATGTTTTCATCCAAGCCGTCCATCCATTTTGGATAATTATTTTAGGGAATTTTGCAAAAATTAAGGCAGATCCAAAGTTCAGGTGGGACCACACCGCAGGAAAACAGTGGTGATTGAACACCCACGGTTAAAAACTTCCTAGGGCCCACTGTAATGTTTACTTTCCATCCAACCTGTTGAATAGGTCACAAAGGCCTGGATGAGGGGAAATCACAAACATCCAACCTGTTGAATAGGTCCGCGCCCTTAAAGAAGTTTTTAATGGTGTGCGTTCAATCACCACTTTTTCCTTTGGTGTGGTACACCTTAGATTTGTATTTGCATCATTTTTAGACTCATGCCCCACAACAATGAGATGGCAAAATGGATGGACAGCATGGATAGAACAGATACATCATGATGGCCCCCGAGTTCGGTACCGAAAGGTTGACCACGCAATCCGAGTCGTAGAGACGTGGCTTGACCATGTTTCCTTCTACCAGCTCAACCTTATCATCTTCCAAGAAAGGACGCGACCCAGCAACAAAAGTAGGATTTGACCGCAATCCGATGCGTAATCACTCCTATTCGTACCGACTAAACTCTGTGGGGCCCACCTTGATGTATGGATTGAACAGCTGCCCGTTGAAAACTTCTTTAAGGGCGCGGATTGCCTGCGAAAGGCTTTCGCATGCATCTCCTGCGCAAGGAATCTGGGTGGGGCCCACCGTCAGGTTTGTGAGAAATCTACACCGTCCAACCGTTTTGTGAGATCATTTGAGGCATTGCGACCAAAAATGAATGGGATCCAAAACTCAAGTGGGCCGCACTAAAGCAAAAGGTGTGTAGGTAAATTCTTACCGTTGAAACATCTACAGGGTCCACAGTGATGTTTATATGCCATCCATACCGTTCATAATGTCATTTCTACTGAGATGAACTGAAAACACAAATATAATCCTGATTCGAAACTTCGGTGGCCCCACGAATATTTCAACTGTGGAAGTTCAATCTTCATGTTTTCGGCCCACTTAAGTCTTGGATCCTGTTCAATTTTGGTCGCAACGCCTAAAATGATCTCACAAAACGGTTGGACGGCGTAGATTTCTCACAAACCTGACGGTGGGCCCCAGCCAGATTCCTTGCGCAGGAGATGCCTGCGAAAGCAATCCGCGCCCACCCATGACTACGTGAAATTATGAGCAGGTTATCTGACATGTAAATATCAATTAATGTCGACTTTCTTATCTCTACGCTTTTCTGTGTTGTGGCCCTCGAGCTTTGGATATGCTTCAATTTTGGCACAATGCCTTAAAATGAGTTCAAAAGTGGCCTAGTGAATTAGGTGTTACCCAACCAACAGTTTAGTGGGTGTTCTA
This sequence comes from Liriodendron chinense, assembly GCA_003013855.2. Lineage (NCBI taxonomy): Eukaryota > Viridiplantae > Streptophyta > Magnoliopsida > Magnoliales > Magnoliaceae > Liriodendron > Liriodendron chinense. Next base: position 2,858,382 of record ML058438.1, on the reverse strand, counting down.
CCATGGAGCCTACATAGATGATATTTTGTATATTTACATTGGCCATCCATTTCTCCCGCCTATTTGAGGATGGAGTTCTAAATATTATGCAGATCCAATTCTCAAGTGGGCCATATCATGAGAAATGGTGGTGATTGAGTGCCCCACCATTAAAAATTTCAAAGAGCCCATAATAAGGTTTTGTTAATATTTATATGCAATCCAAGCTCTTGATAATTTCAAGAAGATCTGGATGGAGGGAAAAATGTAAAGATTCAGCTTGATCCAAAACCTTTGTTACCCACAAAAAGTTTCAAATAAAATAGTGGTATGATCCACTTGAGATTTAGATATTTTTAGGGCATGGGGTAACGTCCAAAAATGAAATGAAAATACACATGTACTGCATGGATATATAAAAAATACATCAAGATGGGCCTCACACACGGTTTGGGTAACACCCACTAAGCTGTTCCGAAAAAAATGAATGGATGGCGTGGGTAAGATTCATCATACATCATGGGTGGCCCCACTGACTTTATTCAGAGTCGGCACACAGTCTGCTTCCGAATTGACCGTTGAAATTCAAAGACGGGCGTGAATTAGGTGTTCCCCGGGAAGAGCTTAGTGGGTGTTACCCTAACCGTGTGGGGGCCATCTTGATGTATTTTTTTTATATATCTACGCCGTCTATCTGTTTTTTCATATCATTTTAGGATTCGATCCAAAACTCTAAGAAGATGCAAATCTCAGGTGGACCATACCACTAGAAAGAGTGATGAAAAATCATTAAAAACGTTTTGCGGGCCACAAAAGTTTTGGATCAGTCTGATATTTATATTTTCCCTTAATCAAGACCTTATTGACATTATCAAAAGTTTGGATTGAAAATAAACATTACCAAAATCTTATAATGGGCTCTTTGGAATTTTTAATGGTGAGGCACTCAACCACACTGTTTCTAGTGTTATGGTCCACTTGAGATTTGGATTTGCATAATTGTTGGAACCTTATCGTAAAATGGGCTGTAGAAACGGATGGACGGAGTGGATATACAAAATATCATCCATGTGGGCCATACGGTAGGGGTAACACCCACTAAGCTGTTCCCGGGGTAGCACCTAATTCACGCCCTTCAAAGACAGATGCTGACAGGATGCGTCCTACATTGAAATTGGCTGGAATGGAAACTGCGTTTGGACGGTGGAAGGAAAAGGGTGGGTGACATGACCATCAACAAGTGTATGGTGCTTCGGGAGTAAAAATAAATACCGTACACCATCTTCCCCAAGGTATGTATCCCTTCTAGCCAATGGATAGTGGTCGGTGCTCTGTGGGCCCTACCAAGATGTATGTGTTCCATCCATGCCGTCCATCCGTTTTCGAGATCACTATAAGGTGTGAGCCCAAAAAGGAGGTAGATCCATATCTCATGTGGACCACATAACAGGAAACAGTGTGGATTGAAAGCTCACCATTAAAAACTTCTTGGTATACGTAGCTAGAGAAGTTTTGGATCAAGATGATATTTGTTTTTGTTTTCCCTTCATCCAGGTCTATATGATTTAATCAACACGTTGGATGTCAAATAAGCATTACAGTGGGCCTTACGAGGATTCTAATGGTGGACATTCAATCACTACTGTTTTCCTATGGTGTGGTCCACCTGAGATTTCGATCTGCCTTAAATAATATGGAAGAATGGATGGACGGCATGGATAAAACACACACATCATGGTGGATCCCACATAGCACTGACCATAGCCACCAGGCTACTGGCAGCGTTACTAGCCAAACCGCGTCCCTTCTCCGCCCCCTAATAACCGGCCCGACGTTCCCTTGGCAAAATCCTTACTGTTTTAACTCATGGAGCTCTGTTGATGTTAGTGGGTCCCACTGTGGCTACTTGATATTAGGCATGGCCCGGAATTCAGCGGCTCAAGATGACTTGCCAGAATGGGTGCCAAAAAGACGGTCCGGGATGCACAAAACCATATATGTAATGCACCAGGGAGGGGTTGACGAGCAATCACCTAATTAGGCAAACAGACGAACCAAAGGGTCAAACGTAATTTCCAAGCTGTATTCACAGGTCTTGATCTGATGACCGGTCCCCAGACAGGTCTGAAATTCCTCAGAGAATAGCTGAAATCTTTGGACAGGCCACCTTTACGGTTTCTAATTAGTTGCTATATATTTAAGCCCTTTTATTATTATTATTATTATTTTTTTTTGTAAAGGATTGATTCATCAATTTTAAGCTATCTCTTTTGAGTTTTATTCTATTTTGCCTGTGATCTTCGAATGACACTTGAGAAATCAAGGAAGATCGGTTGAGGATTCCCATTAAGTCCGTAGATTTGGACTAGTTATCTCATGAGAGAGACGGTGATCGATCTTATTCTGCCTATGGCTGCGCCAAGTTGGTATCAGAGCGAGGAATAACATCGAGAAGATAGCATATAGCGAAGATCGTGGCAACAATCCTAACGGTGATCAAGAGATGCAGTATTTAATGGAGAATATGGACTCTCCAGAGATTGTTCAAGAAGTCTATGTAAGGGCTACAAGCGTCTCTCATTCAAATCGCCACGGCTTTGGCACTGTGATAGGTTCCAGGTGCTGCTCAACCACCTGTGATCGAAGTTCGGAACAATCCAGTGTTCCGTCCGGCTAGCTCTTCCAACCGTGAACCATCGACCGAATGCCACGAATTTCGACGGCAGCGATGATGATGTAGAGAATATCTTCACACAGCAGTAAGTGCGTGGTAATGATCGTGGAAATCGCGTTGAGCATGGTTACAAAGGTAAAGGTGAACTTATTAGTTTCAATGGAATGCTACGAATAGAAAAATTTCTGCATTGGTTAGCGAAAGTAGAGAATTTCTTCAATTATATGGAAGTTTCAGAGGAGATGAAGGTGAAACTTGTGGCTTACAAGTTAAAGTCGGGTGCTTCTTCATAGTGGGAGCAATTACAACTCACTCGAACATGATAGAACAAGTTACCCATTTAGTCGTGGCCCCATATTCGATCGCGCTTCTTACCCCGCGATTATAAGCAGGTCCTATTCCAGCAATATTAGAATTGTCATCAAGGCAATTGGACCGTTGACGAATATGTGGTTAAGTTCAACCTGCTATCCATTCGTAATGATTTATCAGAAATGGATGTTCAGAGGATTGCGAGGTTCGTTGGCGGCCTTAAGAATTAATATTCAGGATCGAGTACAGATGCAACCAGGTCTAAATAGGTAGAAGACGGGCTACATTATGCTATACGTGTGGAAACTTGGTTTGCTAGAGTTCCTACACGTCCATATCCTTCACCCCGCGCTTCTCCTAGCGCTACGGTTCAGGAAGTACATCAGGTTAAAGGGAAGGAACCCATTGGGGGATGAGTTCAGCCTTCCCCAACGATTGTAAATCGAGCTTCGGGTAGCTGTCCATCGAAGTGGTAGTGCAACGCACGTCCCACAGTAGGTCCGAGCGAAGCACCAAACCCCTATGCTTGCCCTAGGCCTAACCATTGTTGGCGATGTGGTCAGCCGGGCCACTTGTCCAATGTGTACCCTCAGCGCGCCACTGGCCAATTTAACCATAAATAAAGGGGGTGGTGAAGAAGAGTTCATTGAGGGTAAACCTGAGAATGATGACTATGATCAAGCCGAAGAAGATTGCGGCAATGATAACGATCTGATATAACAGGACTGTGGCGAGTCCTTGGTTGTGAGGCACTTGTACATGTTATGCCTCGAGGCTTGAAGGTTCATCATCAGCACCACAACATCTTCTGCACTCATTGCACTAGTGAACTGGAAGATATGCAATGTCATTTTTACAGTGGAAGCAGTGAAAATATTGTGTTCAAGTTAATGGTGGAAAGGCTCTGATTACCTGTACAAGCACATCTAACCCCGTACTCCATTGGCTGAATTAAGAAGGTCAGTAATACTAAGGTAACCGAAGCAGTGCTTGATTTCTTTTTCTATTGGTAGGAGTTACAAAGATAAGGCCTTATGCAATGTAGTAGACATGAAGGTATGCCACATGCTTCTCGATAGGCCATGGAAAGCCAACCGAGACGCAACCCATCGAGGGCGTGACAACACTTATACTTTCATCAAGGACGACCGTAAAAGGATTCTCACTCCCATGGCACCAGAGGATCGCCTCGAGGCTTCCAAAGTGGAGGGGAGCTCCCTCCTTGCCATAAGAGATCAGTTTGAAGATGAATCAAAAGAAACAGGCCAGGTTTACTGCTATGGCGGTCAAGTGAAATGTTCCTAGAGGAAGCATCATCCCTCCAACTCTTCGACCACTATTAAATGAGTTTCGAGACGTATAGCTTAAAGACCTTCCTCCTGGCCTCCCCTCGATGAGAGATATTCAGTATCACATTGAACTCATTCCGGGGGCTAGTCTACCGAATATGCCACACTATTGCTTAAGCCTAAAGAAGAGTGAGATCCTCCAAAGGCAAGTGAAAGAATTATTGAAGAAATGATTGTTGAGAGAGATCATAAGCTCGTGCGTCGTACCAGCTCTTTTGACGCCAAAGAATGATGGAAGTTGGCATATGTACATTGATAGTCGAGTAACAAACAAGATCACCATTAAGTATCGATCTTTTATACCTCGGCTAGATGACATGTTAGACATGCTTGAGGGGTCTAAAGTATTTTTCAAATTAGATTTGAGTGGGTACCATCAAATTCGTATCCGTCCAGGCGACAAGTAGAAAACTGCTTTTAAGACCAAGGAATGGCTATATGAATGACTTATAATGCCCTTTGGCTTGTTGAATGCTCCGAGCACCTTCATGCGACTTATGAACCATGCCCTGAAACCATACAAGGGCAAGTTTGCCATAGTTTATTTCAATGACATATTGATCTACAGCTAGAACGAGACGGACCTATATCGAACATCTCAGGCAGGTTCTCCAAGTTCTTAAGGAGAACAAGTTATATTTGAATCTCAAAAAGTGCAGTTTTATAGCGGACCAACTCTTGTTTTTGGGCTTTGTGGTGTCTTCCACTGGCATTTGGATACATGAAGACAAAGTGGGGCTATCCGGGAATGGCTTACTCCGACTAACATTCATAAGGTTCGTAATTTTCATGGGTTGGCCACATTCTACTATCAGTTTGTTAGAAACTTCAGCTCTATAGTTGCACCGCTAATTATTTAAAAAAAAAAAACCACCTGAATATATATAAAAGGAAGGATATACAAGATGTTTCAAGGAGGGCCTAGTAAAAAAACGGTCGGGCCTTACTTATCATATAATCAAAGCCTACACACTGCACACAACCCCCCCCCCCCCCCCCCTGAAGGACGACCTTAGAAAACGACCCTACTCAACTCGCCTTATCCTAAAACCTAATCGAGCCTAGGCCAGATCTATCGAGACACACGGCCCCTCTGCAAATCACGGGAAGCTCGCTGACTTAATGAAATGTAGAAGTTTGCTGGGTCGCACTTCCCAACCAGGCCAATCCATCCGCCACCACAATAGACTCTCTGGGTGCGTATGTAAATCGCACCTGAGCCTTATCAGCCAAGGACTTGATCTGTTTCAGCCAATACCACATCTGCCAAGAACTCCCATTCCCACTATTAAGTAGGTTCACAATGAATTTAGCATGACTACTCACCAGGATACGAGAAAAACCTTTGTGAATGCACATCTTGAGACCCTCCGCCATCGATCTTGCCTCTGCTCTAGCATTCATCCCTATATCGTAACCCGCTGCAAAGCCGAAGATCACCTCGCCTGAAGGGCCCCTACACACGCCCCCACCCCCGACGGGCCTGGGTTACTGCATGCCGAGCTGTCCACATTTAATTTGACCCATCCCTCTATCGGCTTCTCCCAGCTCACTATGAAAGCTTTCAACTGGACATCCCCTCTTGGTGTGATCCCAAGCTCTTTGAGGGCGAAATTGAGGTGATGCTGGTTGGAATTGGACTTATGGATAAGAGGGTAGATGGCCCTCTTGAAAAATAGCTGAGAAGAACTTCCAAACAGTGGTGACAAGCTCACTTGCTGCGAAGAGATGGTCTTGAGATTCCTTAGCCCAAACGCGATCCCACCCACAACACTCGCATTGGGAAGCCATCATAGCCCCTTTCTTCTTGATATTCAAATCCAGCGGAACAGCCCCATGAGAATTTTCCAAACAAAGACTGATATTTTAGGGCGCATCTTGCCATGCCACACCCATTTCGCCCATGCCTTTCTCGACCCAGGGGTGCGACTAATGGCCCAGGCCGATCTAACCGAGAAGCGCCCAGATGCTTCCAGAGGCCAAATGTAGGAGTCTTCTTCCTCTGATGTGCACAACCCCTAGCTTTTGAGCCAGTCCAGAATCAAATCTGGTAAGAGATTCGCGCCCACTTCCGGGTGCTAGAGACCCTCTGGACCCATGACATCTTTAGCCTACAGGCCCTCCACTTCTTGCTGGATACTAGAGATGGACATTTCTCCCAATCTGCCAAGCCCAGTCCAGTTGTCAAGCTAGAGATTGTATTCACCCTTTCCCATGAGCCATTGCGAGTTGTCCTCAATAACTTGGAACTGATTAACCACCCCTTTCCAAAGAGGAGATCTGTGAAACTATCCCCATAAACTTTGAGATGCTGTGACTTCACAATCCACGCTAGTTTCATCCATAGGCCTTTCTTGACATCCCCAAGTTTTCTGAAACCCATGCCGCCTTCAGAGGTAGGAAGAGACAGGTGGTCCCAGCTCATCCAGTGAAGTCTTTTCTTTCCGTCTATCCACCCCCAGAAAAAATCAGCCAAGTGCTTTTCAATTGACCTGAGTAGTTTCTTAGGAACATCAGCTGCCACAAGGGTGTGAATCGGGATCCCTCCAAGGACATGTTTAATTAGGAGTGCTCTCACATATTGGTTTAGGCATCTGCCTTTCCAAATAGACATCCTACTCACTATTTTGTCCACCATTTGCTGGAAAAAGGAACTTTTCACTCTACCTTTGAAAATTAGAACGCCCAAGTACTTAAGAGGGGCTGAAGTTCTGGAGAATCTAAGCACCCTTTCCACATTTCTAACCCTAGGTTCTGGCATTGCTTTCGAGTAGAAGAAGCTGCTCTTGAATAGATTAGCTTTGAGCCCTGCCGCTGCATGAATTTGTGAGAGGAAACTGGTTCAGCGCCTCTATGGTTCTAGAGCTGCCATTCGAGAATATGATTGTATCATCTGCAAACATTAGTTGCGTTGATAATAGAGTGTATGAAGAGGGTCCATTCAAGTGGACCGAAGAGGCTGACAGAAGTTTTGCAGAGATCAAGCAACAGTTGTCCTTCACGCCGTGTTTGGTCCTTCCGACTTTAAGAAGGTATTTGAGGTAGACTGCGATGTTTCATACATGGGTATCGGTGTTGTGTTATCGTAGGAAGGCAAGCCCGTCGCCTTCTACAGTGAGAAGCTCAATGATACCCGGAAGAAATAGTCTACTTATGAGATAGAGCCATACGTTGTGTTACAAGCTCTCCGGCATTGGCGACTGTGGACGCTCGCCGTTCTGCGCTCCCGAACGTTCTCCCTTCCTTTCGGAAAAGAAGAGGGGTGCGTGCGCGCGAATCGCCGTTTGTGCCACTGGCTTGCTTGGTTCTCGAGGGCTTTTATCTGTTGTTGTGTTTAAGTTGGATGTCTTTAGATGAGTTTGTATAAGACCAGAGTCGCCACTAGCTAGTTACTTTGAATCTACAGTCGGCTAGACCCCGTAGAAACGTTAAAGAAGGGAACCCGAATATTCATTCCTCTAAAATGACTCCTTTTTATCTGCGGCCAGAGATTCGAGGTAAGAGATCATCGTTACAAGGTGGGAAGAGGTTAAGCACCCCACACACTGCCCGTACCGAAGTACGGTCTCTACTTCACAGAATCGAACTAGTATTTGAAAGTCTAATTTAATCCTCGTACATTTTCATGGATGAGTGAATGCAAGTCTGAATAGTAAGAGTTTCTGATGGACAGGTTTCCATTAACAGGCAAACCCAAAGCATACGCTCAAACTGACAGGTGCTTTATGCGGGATGCATGCTATGTATTTGAATAATCAAAGTGCTTGTAATGATATGATAAACAGGGGGTTGGAAGAAAAGTAAATGTTGCACTTATGCTAGACGCGAATGAGATGATGCTGATAAAAGAGTAGCTGGATGGACGGAGGTGTTGCAAGGGTCTATTTCGAGTGGCTGGATCAAGACTTAGGTGGCTTGGGAGACTTAGACCAGGGTCAAGCTGGACTAGACCTGGGCTGGACTCTTCTCACTCGGGCTCTCCTTGGTGGAGGAACGGGCTAAAGGGATGGAGGTGGACTCGGAACTCTCGGACTGAAGAGAGGGGAGGTCGATGCCGAATGTGAAGGGGAGAAGGGGTATTTATAGCAGCGAACGGTGGAAGCTTGCGTAATTATTTTTGGGTGGCACCCTGGGGGCCGCCTGTACGGCCGTTCTGCTTCGGCTTCGGAGTGTACGGCCTCCGAACCTGAAGCAGAAAATCCCCAGGTTCGGTAGTCCGGACCTGCTTCGAGGCTGCGGTTTGGAACTAGGTGAGTTAACTGGGTTTGGAAGATGGGTTGACACGGTGATTTGACTCAGTGGATTGGCTCACCAAGTTTGACTTTTTTGGGATTTTTTTACTGATTTTTCTTATGGGGGGTTTTTCGGGCTAATGTTTAGGGGATGAGTTGACTGGATTCAAGCTTGAGTTAGGCTATGGATTGGGGCTTACAAGGGTGAGTTTGGTTGGGTTTGGACATGGGATTTAGGGGTATGATCCTCCATTCATTCAACTATCTCTACCAACATTGTAGCCGAAGGTGGGGTGTCTACAGCGACACTACCTCATCCAAAGGTAATTTGTTCTATACACTGACCACCAAGCCTTGAAATTCATAAAAATTCAGACTAATGTTAGTCGTGTGCATGCTAGGTAGATTTTATTTTTGCAGAAATTCACTTTCATATTGAAGCATAAGTCTGGACAACAAAACAAGATGGTTGATGCATTGAGTCACTGAGTTGCTCTCCTTATCACTCTATCTAATGAGGTTATCGGGTTTGAATGCATCAAGGAGATGTATGCTGATGACGAGGACTTCAGAGAAGAATAGGACACATAGTAAGGAGCTGCTCTCTGGTAGAGGAGACGTATTTTTTGCCTCACCTAGGCTGAGACATGAGAAGTGCCATATTTGCCAAACTTCCAAGGGACATTCCCAGAACACGGGACTTTACACTCCATTGCCCATACCGGAACGTCCTTGGGAGGATATTTCAATAGACTTCATCCTAGGTCTCTCACGATCACAGCATGGTTCGAATTCTGTGTTCGTGGTAGTAGATCAATTTTCGAAGATGGCACACTTCATACCGTGCAAGAAGATATATGACACAATAAGTGTGGCCAATTTATTCTTCAGGAGGTGGTGAGGTTGCATGATGTCCCCAAGATAATTACATTGGACCGTGATACAAAATTCGTTAGCCACTTCTAGCGAACTTTGTGGAGTCGACTTCATACCCAACTTCAATTCAAGAGCGCATACCATCCTCAGATAGATGGTTAAACTAAAGTTGTGAATAGAACTTTGGGTAACTTCATCTGGTGCATCTCAGGAGACAAGCCTAAAGTAATGGGACTTAGCCTTATCTCAAGCTTGAGTTCGCCTTCAACAACATGGTGAACAAATCAACAAGGAAGTCGTCGTTCCAGATCATCTACGAACAAATTCCTCCACACAGGCTTGATTTGGTTCCTCTGCCTAAGGTTTCGGGCAGGAGCCTAGCTAAAGAGAACATGACAGAAAGGATTATTGAGAAACATGCAGATGTGCGAAGTAAGTTGTTGGAGTCGAACAAGAAGTACAAGGAAGACATGGACAAGCATCGTCGCGCCAAGGTCTTCGAGCTCGGGGACCAAGTGATGCTCCATCTGTGCAAGGAACGCTTTCCCACCTGCACATACAACAAACTCAAGCACAAGAAGATTGAGCCCGTGCCAATCCTCAGAAAGATCAATGATAATGCTTATGTTGTTGATCTTCTGGAGGAGCTCAAGATCTCCCGTACGTTCAATGTCGCCGACTTATACGAGTAGCATAAGCTGGAGGCGAATGAGAACTCGAAGTCAAGTTTTTTTCAAGGAGGGGAGAATGATCTAGAGGAGGTTGTTGAGCTCTTCATGATGAAGATGGACCAAAGAAAGGATTAGAGTAAAACCCCAATGAATGAGCCAAAGCTCAGCAAACTAGAGGAAAAACAGAGGCATTGGACCGGTCACGACCGGTCGGAGGACAGGTCGAATTTCACCCATGGGACAGGCCACCTTCCTGGACTGTCCAGGAGCATCACCGACCGGTCATGGTATCCAATGATCGGTCATGACCGGTCCACATACAGGTCTGAAATTCTCCAGAGAATAGTTGAACTCTCTGGACAGTCTAGAGCTTCTTATGATCGAGGCCCCTTGTCTGACCGGTCGACAGTTGTGCAAGTTGCACGTAAACTTACCATTTTTTAATTGACTCGTTTCCGTTTTTTATTGAAACTCTTCCTAATCTCGTTTTTGAATTTCTAATTAGTTGATATACTATTTAAGTTCTTTTATTTTTGTTGTAGAGGATTGATTCATCAATTTTAAGCTATTTCTTTTAAGCTTTACTCTGTTTTGTTAGTGTTCTTCAAGTGCCCTTGAGAAATCAAGGAAAATCGGTTGAGGATTCCTAATAGGTCCGTGGATTTGAATTAGTTATCCCATAAGAGAGATCGTGATCAATCTCGTTCCTCCTACACCAACGCCATGTATTTTGACATTTATTAAGTACAATGTTAAATGCCAAAATGAATGATGTTGACATCTTTACTTTTTGTAGGTCTTTGCTCCAAAAAAGCAAGGCAGACTAGTCCGTTCTTTTTTTCTTTTTTTTTTTATCAAGCCTAAAAATGAGGCAGATCCAAAGATTAAGTGGATCACATAATAGTAACAGTGGAAATAATGTTGCCACCATTGAAACCATTATTTTCTTTGGTGTGTTCCACTTGAGCTTAGGCTTTGCCCCACTTTTAGGCTCATGGGTTAAAATGCTCTGAAAAAATGAATGGGCGGAGTGGACAAAACACATACATCATTGCAGGGCCCCACAAAGTTCCCATAATGAAATGGAGTTGAGATTTGCTGGAGTAATTACATTCTTTTCAAATAGAGGACTTATATAATTCTTACGCCTTTACCATACAAATACAAATACAAGTAATTACATCAAAACAAACCGGACCTAACGCCCACCAACCCAGGTATACACTTAAGAAGGAGAAAAACAAAAGGCTACATTCAAGTATTTTTACCAAATCCCCTCAAATGATTTTCTAGAAATTAACTATCATCATATACGCAAAGCTGACACAACAGACCAAGTTAGGGAATAGAGTGGGCCTTCCTATACATGGCCCAAAATTAAAAAACCAAACCAAGTAGACAAATCCTATGCATCACTTATAACCAACGTCCATAAAAAATTTACACATCATTAACACGTACACTAGTACACACTCATGGAATTGAGAGTCCTGAAGTCCTGAAGTAAATACGATCAAACATATAGAAACCAAACTACTCTCGCTTGGATTGAATGACATGAGTGTGACTAAAATAGTAAGTTAGCACCAAACTCCCATCCATCCTTCTCAAAACAAACCTCTCCACCAACACATAACAGCCAAACTTCCTCCATTCATTCACTCCTACAAAACTCCACCTTCTCCACCTTAAAAGTGCTCTCTTTCCCATCAATCCCAACCTCCTCTGCAAGCTACCCATTTCATTCTATCTGTAACTGCCATACTCAATCCCACACGATGCTATTAGGTGGATCACTTAACCACATCAACCCATCAGCCACATGCGTGATGGCATCATTACCAGAGACCGTAGCTAGCCTTCTCCCTTCGCATGTATAGTCGTGTTCACTACCATGGCATTCTGCTCGGTGCCATGATTCTCACACATGTGGAGCTCATTCCACATCTTCTACTGATACATCTCATAAAACATGGACTTTTCCATTTGATCTTTTGAGCTTGTACCAACTTCCGTAATGAACGTGAAAGGGATGTACCACTTTCTTACTACAACGATGGTCAAATGCTCATTAGAGATTGGGAACTCGAATGTTGGTAGACAGCGCGAAGAGAGAGATCTATGCCGTGAATCTCGCCTAGTTGGAACTCACGAGGAGTTTTTGTGTGTACCTCCAGCCTTTTCTTCTCAAGAACAATGGAGGTAACCCAACTGGTGCAATGGATTTGGCGACAAAAAACGTTGGCAAATGATCTCTACCTGCTGATAGATATTCGTGTGGTCTAGAGGGTCTTGGCTTCACATCATTGGCCGGCACACATGCAAAACAACATATGTGCCCATGTCCTCCTCCCTTGAACATGTGCATGCATTAATGAAAAGCCCATCAAAACATACTCACTGCTAGAAATGGTGAGGTCTTGCTTGAACATATACAAATTGGTGAAATGGGTGATTCTAAAATCATCTCATTCACAAAGTGCTATGGTTGATGTGTTTGTCCAACAAAGGAAAACATGAGCCAACAAGTCATCTTATTTGTCAATCGGGGATCCAACAAGGGAAGTGGAGAATTATGTGAGAATCCAAACATATTGTCGGTTGTGATTGTATCTAGTGTCTGATCACATGAACACCAATGTAGCGAAAGTGATCTGAAAACCAAGTGACATATCATGTTAGTCCTCCGGTGATGACCTGAACAAACCCCCAAATCCGTCTCTTTTACAAGAGAATGACAAATTTTCCACCTCTCTAACAACTCTAGCCAAGATGGATGACCATGCAATGACGAATCAAGGTTGGCCTGCCCCCTCTAATGGATGTACGAAGGTCATTGTACCTTGACAGAGAATTTTTCTTGCGAGAGAGATAAATCTTAGAGAGATTCACTTTTTCTTGAATGGTTGGCTTCAAATATAGGCTTTCTAGCAAGGAGCCCTAGCCAATTATGGGATGAAATCTTGCCCACTATTAAGGCAAGAATCTCTCCCACCAGCTAGTTATCCAATTGCTATGTTTAGGGCCTAACACACGTGCAGGTCAAGTTGTATTTGGCTCACCACGCGTGTGGGCATTTTGGTGGGCCCCACCACATGGGGTCCACATACAGCACACATCCTAAAAGGATTTGCTTGGACATAGTTTAAATATAGTTTAAATAGTTTGTTGGTAGTGCAAGTGGCAATGTGGCGCATAAGTGGAAGATACAAGCCGGTCATACTATTGTGGAAAAACAACTAAACACAATCGTTTAAAGCAACGCAAAACCAAAAAAGAAAAGAGCCAAACCAAAACTCAAAAGTCGAGGGAAAAACAAGAGGCAAGATTTTACATGGTTTTTTTTTTTTTTAAAGAAAAACCTATTATTCACAACAAGAGCTACTTACAACTTCAGGCAGGCCCCGCCCCACAAAAAGACCAGGCCTACCTATGGTAAACCCCCTAATGACAAACCCAAATCCCGATGAGAGCAGGAGAGACCTTTCGAGAAAACAAAACGAGAAGGCCCTCCAAAAAATGAAAAAGAAATGAAAAAAATATATATATCAGTCAACACGAAGAGTGCCTAGCCCCACCCTATCCAGGAAGAGATGCCCCCTTGTGATTCGAGGTAGCTCGCACATTTCCTGAAAAATTCGGAATCACTGCGAATCGCTACCCCATTTGGCCAGGCCATCTGCCACAGAGTTAGCCTCTCATGGAGTGTGAGCTATGGAAAATTCCGCCTTTTGCCTCAGAGCGTCCAACCTAGCCCACTAGTATCACATAGCCCACATTTTTGGATCTTTCTTGTTGAAGAGGCCCACCGCTATCTTAGAGTCGTTGGCGACCTCCACCTTGGAACAGCCAAAGTTGATGCACAAGGAGAGCCCCTGATAAATTGCCCTGGCCTTTGCTCAGGTGTTTGAGCCGTAGCCATACCCTGCAAAGAAGGCAAAGAGCAAACAACCATTCCAATCTCTGCAAACTCCACCCCCTCCCGAATTACCCGGATTGCCCATTGCCGATCCATCCACGTTCAACTTGACCCAGCCTTCTTGGGGTCTTGACCATTTGACGACGGTCACTTCCCGCCTAGTAAGGTGAGGCGGCCGGAGTCTCATGGCAAAGAAATAGGTCGCACACGTGGCAATGGTCTCCATGGGCGGTGGCAGAGTGGGGCTGACCACCTGAATCCAGCGTTGGACCCGACTGATGATAACTCATCGACACCCCTCAAATCTCGCTTGATTTCTAAATAGCCACAACTCCCAAAAAATGAAACTTGGGATTAGGCCCTTCAAAATTGAAAACCAATCCGCTCTCTTCGCCATCGACCAGCACCTGGTAGCTCTACCCATGGCCGAAAGAGAAGAGGAGAACGGAATTTGAAACAAACTGGCCAAATGCGGACCATACCTTGGTTGCTGTACCACCTGATGAGAAGAGGTGGTCCAACGTTTCAATTCGAGGATAAGAACCGGGCCCAAGGGTACAACACTCGCATTTGGACACCATGCAAACACCTTTCTGTTGAATCCTTTCATCCACTAGGATTGCTTTTTGAATCACTTTCCAGGATAGGAGTGAGATCTTGGTAGGGAGCTTAGAGTGCCAAACCCCACTTGGACCAAGCTTTCAATTCTCCAGGCCTCCTATTGAGCTTCCAAGCTGAAGCCACCAAAAACTCCCCTAAAGTCGTGCCTGTCCAGATGCACCTATCTTCAGCCCTTGACATGCAGAAACCTTCCTCGTTGATGTAGTCTACCACAATCTGGGGTAGACAAGGCTGCAACGAAATGTGAGGGAGAACTCCCTCTTGCCCAAGCACATCTTTCACATGCGCTACCTGTAAGGCCTCCGGCAGTTGCTGAATTTTCCAATCACGTAGCGGACCTAGGCCTGACCAGTTGGATTCCCAGAAATGACAGGCACCCTGCCCACCGAGCATTCTCAGCAATACCAGGGAAGAGATTCCTGATCTTCTTCCATATTGGGGAGGCAGCTGCAATAACATTCGCATTAGCTTCATTCTCCAAGTCTTTTCCATATTTAGAACTCATGAATGTTCCCCAGAAGCTCGAAGATGCTTTAAATTTCACAATCCAGGCCATTTTTTGACAAAATGCCTTCATTACTCCTTTCAAGTTTCTAACACCCAGGCCACCTTCCGCCAATGGCTGGGAGATCCGATCCCAGCACGTCCAATGGCATTTCCTTTTGTCACTATCCCACCCCCAAAAGAAATCGCTAAAAGACCTTTCGAGGAGAGCCAAGATTGACGACGGAATATCCACTGCCGATATAACGTGCATTGGCACACTGGTTAGGACATGCTTGATCGAGGTGAGTCTTGCTGCCGGACTTAGGATTTTCGCCTTCCGACCCGCTATACAGTTCTGAATTTTCTCGACAAGAGGCTTAAAATAGGCCTACAGCGGCCTCCCCTTAAATATTGGAATTACCAGATAATTGAAAGGGGCCCTACCTTGCTTAAAACCCAAGATTCTTTCGGCAGTTCTGGTGCGCCCGCTAGATTGGTTGGAGGAGAGGATGAAGAAACTTTTCTGCTTGTTAATACGCTGCCCCGAACATCTTTCGTACCTCCCCAAAAAATCAGCAATTACCTTCAAAGACCTGCTGTTCCCATTGGCGAAGAGCAATGTGTCATCTGCAAAGAGAAGGTGGGACATTGGCGAGCAATTTCTTTGCGTCTTGAAAGGTTGGCAGAAACCTCTCTCAATCAGCCCCTTGAATCCTCTACTCAGCGCCTCAGCAGCTAGGATGAAGAGGCTCGGGGAAATGGGGTCCCCTTGCCTCAGCCCCCTAGTAGATTTGAAGTAACCACACACTTCCCCATTAACCAGAACTGAAAACCAGCTGTGACTCCAGCACTTTTCCACCACGGCCACCCATTCAGCATTGAAGCCAAATTTGAAGAGGACCGCCTTCAGGAAGGACCATTCTAGCCTATCATATGCTTTTTCCATGTCTAGCTTCATGAGGATGTTACCTCCTCTAGCTCGTCTATCAATGTCTCTGAAAATCTCTTGGGCCAGCGCACCACTTTCTGCAATGGATCTGCCTTGGATGAACGCCCCTTGCTCTAAAGAGATGAGTTTCGCAAGGAGTGTACTGAGTCTCTCTGCCATAAGTTTGGGAAAAATTTTGTAAACACAGTTACATAAGCTAATGGAACGAAAATCTGAAAACTTGGTTGCGGCGGCAAACTTCAGGATGAGGCATAGAAGAGTCGAGGAGAAAGCTCTCGGAATGTCCCCACCTCTGAAGAAAGACCAAACTGCTAGCAGGATGTCCTGACCGATTGTCTCCCAGCAAACTTTGAAAAATGCACCCGAGAATCCATCTGGACCAAGAGCACCGTCCAAAGGAAGTGCAAGAGCTGCCTTGTGCACCTCATCCATGGAGGGTTCAGCTAGGAGGAAAGTATTATCGGCCAGGGTGATGCAATGAGGAATCATTTGCAGCAGCTCGTCAAGCTGGTCAATCTTATCTGCTTCCAGGCGTTTAGAGAAGAATTCTACCGCTCCATTCTTTATCGACGGCTGGTTAGATAGAAACTCCCCCGAGTCCAACTGAATTTGTTTGATAGTCATCCTTCTAGCCTTATCGTTTGCCATGCTGTGAAAGAATTTGGTATTTCTGTCCCCTTCTTTGAGCCAATCGATTCTGGACTTCTATTTCCAAAACGTTTCCTCCATCAACTCAGACTGAGACAACCTATCTCTGGCTTCCTGGAAATTTTGAAGGGTATGAGCATCTGTTGAGTTCTGCGCTGCCAGATCTGCACGAGCAAAATCATCTTCCGCCCTTTTAAGATTTTGGAAAACATCACCAAAGACCTCTTTGCTCCAAACCTTGAGCATTTCCTTAACGTTCTTCAATTTCCTTTGGAGAACAATCATCGGGTTGCCCACTATGTCTGAGACCCAAGCATCTCTGATTAACTGCTAGAAGGAATCATGGTGCATCCACATCCGCTGAAATCTGAATGGTTTTGGGAAAGAGGGAGGATTGGAGGGCAAGGACAGGAGAAGAGGAGCATGGTCCGAGTTGACTCAAGGAAGGTGAGTGACTTGGAAGGAGGGAAACGTATCAGACCAGACTCTATTACAGCAAGCTCGATCTGTCTAATCTCGCCCACGTTCGCGATCGCCCTGATTGATTGTTGCACCATGTGAACAAATTGCCCACAAAACCCACATCCATCAAGCCTGCATTATTAAGAGCTTCAGCGAACTCATTTGAACTGTTAAGTTTCACGGAAGAAGCAGATGAAGGGGAAACTCCTCGTCTTTCTGCTGATTACAATACTTCATTGAAATCTCCACAGATCAGCCAAGGATCCCGAGTCACAATCGCAAGACGTTCCAGCTGTTCCCAAAGGGATCTTCTCTGAATGTGCGAGCACTTCGCATAGACGAAGGAAACTTTGGCTCTGTCTTGGCAATCTTTTAGGCCCACTGAAATCGTGATCATCTGGTCAGAGGTTTGGAGAACGTCAAATGCCAGGAAAGATTTGAAGAAGACCCAAACTTTTCCTCCATCCACGGCATTTGAATAGGAAGAGTGGAACCCAATCTTTAGCCCTGTACGAATCCTTTTACTGTCTCTCAGCATGGGTTCCATAATAGTAACAATGGCTGGGTTAAACTTCTTAATGTGTCTCTTCAACAATCTGATTGTAGGATCATTTCCTACTCCACGGACATTCCACACCAATAAGCTATCCATATGTGAACTGGTTTGAAATTTCAGCCCGTCGCTTTAGCCTCCTTCGCCTCCCATACGAAAGGATTTGCTTCCCGGATGCTTCCTCAGCGAAAAATAAAGACACTTTCCCATTTCTAGGGAGCTCTACCTTCTCCAAGCTATGGCCATGAGTTCCTTTAAGAGGTTCATCCCCTATAAATGGGGCAGACCTTTCATCTTGCAGAGTGTTGACAGCTGCAACATCCCCTGGACCTTGTGCTCAAGTATTCTCCACCTCTACAAGGAAATTGGCATTTGTGACTAGAGCTGAAGATGGATTCAATAGATATCTGGGAACATCCAATTCCTGAAGAACCTCCTGACCAGTGTCTACCACCATTTGAGGAGCCAGAGTATCCCTCACCTGGGAGCAGTAAAAGGAAGAAGCAACATACTCTCCCTGGTCCTCAGGTGGGTTGTTGCCCTCTTCTTCATTCCCTCCAGTTATGCTAGCTACTATCCACTGCTACGATCCCTCCAGAGGCTCTGTCAGTCTTGCCAAAGCTGCCAGCTAGTTGCGTGAGGTCCTTTTGAAGGGACTGATACGGGGCATTCAGCGGAAGAGGCTCTTGCACTTCATTAGGGTGGCATCGGAGGAAAAAGGGAGATAAATCCACAGACAACTGAAGACCCTCTAAAGAGGCCTTATTGGATCATAGTCCAAGAATTGGTTACAAATTCAACCTCGTAGTATCACCGTTCATGGGATCTTCTTCAAATAGGTCTCCCAATTTTAGAGGACTGCTACCTTCCGATAGGGCCTAGAATGCATTGCGTGGCTGGAGTGGGGCCCCGGTCTCACTGGATAACTCATACTCCACATCAAAGCGATTTCCTGTATTCCCCCCCATGCTCCGATTTAGGTGTGACTGGCTGGCCTCTAGTGTAGGGAGTATCGCTAAATGAGGAGGGTATACGATCTCCTCCGGTGAGGTATGGTGTGGGGGGTTGGATGTGGGAAGCAGGGTTTTTTCTCTGGAATTTTCCTCTGTTGCTCTCAACCTTTGGTAGTGAAGCACCACCTGGTGAGTTGCAGCAACTTGCTCTAGCTGAGCTTGCACACCATTCGGATCGTTTGCACTCTGTGTCACCACAACAACAGCTTCTACTCCTTCCGTGGGATGAGGTACCTCTGTAGAAACCCTCGCTATGCAACCAAGCATTTCACCAACATCATCTGGAAGAGCCTGCTGCACAATGCTACAAACACCTTCCGACAGGATCTTCTGGGTATTTCCTCCAGTCGGCTCCAGGTCTGGATTTGGAGGGGGCATTTGTGCAGTTAAAGCAACACCAACTGGTTGCTGCAACTGCTCAATTCTACAAACATCTTCTGGCTGGGTTATCTGAACATTTCTAAGACCCCCTTCTGACTGAGTCAACTGCTCACTTCTACAAACTTCTGCCAGCTGGTTCACCTGGGTATTTCCACAAACAGGTTGTGGATGTGGTTCTGAAGGGGGTTCTGGGTTTGGGGCAGCAAAGAGGAATGCCCTTTCGACCCATTCTCTCATGCTCATACTTCCTGCATCCTGCCTAGGAACCTGCTCGCTCATTCTGTCAGAAAGCTTGTCCGTCCCAAACATCTCTAAGACAGCCCAGATTGGGAAAGATGTTCCAGAAACTACCAGATTCCTTACCTTATAGACATCAACTCCCGGCTGGAGAATAACCTTGATCCTAGCAAAAATCTGATCAATGCCAAGGATAGAGCATCTGTCTATTTCCACCATCTTGCCAAAGGTCCAACCTAGGGATGTAAACACCGATTGAAGCCATGCATAAGATAGGATTCCAAACGAGCGGATCCATATACCCTCGCTACCAAGGACTGAAGTTGAAGACCAAGCTTCCACCCTGCAGCGTCGAATCCGAGTAGAAGGATAGGAGTTCCACTCTCGTTTTGAAGACCAAGACGAAACTATCCGGGGCAATGCGAGAAATGTCTATTGCTACGGCCCTGTATCTGGAAGCCCTTATGATCTGCGTCAGACGAATGAGAGGCACAGATTTGCTTTCAGCTTTCCCCACAAGCGAGAGCCCCAACTCCCTTCGTTTGTTCGCCACCTCCTCTTCATTGGCTTCTGCAGAGATGTTCTCCACGAGGTTTTGATGCTGAATGAGGCTGGTTGAGGCCTGACAGATTGGAATGGGTTTGCCTGGACCTGCCCCTTAGCTAGCTGCGAGATACGACATCTGATCCACAGGAACGGTTGGATAAAGTGCGGCCTTTGGCAAAGCCCTATGGTTTGAAAAGTGGAATCCCAGGTCTGAGTTCTCCGAACCCTTTCTCGGAATTGCAACTACGACTCTCGTCTATCATCTTGCCATGATGCACCTGAATCGTTGCCTGGGCATCCGCCTCATACAGGTATCGGACGAACGCAATGTCTCTTGGACGTTTCGCTGCTCCATTGCAGGGCATGTAGACCTCCGTAATCTTTCTGTGCCTGCCAAAAATCCTGTAAATGTGATATTTCCGATGAAGAGACTGAAGTCCCCTTTCTTACTACCTTCGGATCTGACCTCCTTCCATTCCTTGCCTTTCGCTCTCCTCCTTCCATGTTTTTTCCCTGTGGTTGTAGTCTTCGAATCAGACGTTCACAGACCTAATGATGCTGCGACAATACGTGGCGAGAAGTAGGCGTGATGTGACTTTCAAGATTTTACATGGTTGGATAATATGCCTCCGTTCAGTGTGTGCAGGTGTTTTTCTACAACACGTATTTGGGATCCATCAAAAGTACGCATTGGTACATGAATCAATCCAGCCCACTCATTTGATTGGCTATACTAATTCAATTCAACACATCAATTATGTTACAAAGATCTCGTAAACAAAAACAAAAACAAAATCGAAGGCTAAGCTGTGTCGGGTTACCTAGTCATGCAAGGATTGATCAAGTAGTAAATGGGCCTCATGGGGGCACTACTAGGCTGCATTTTGGCTCATGATTATTTGTTGTAGAACAGGTTGCTGATTATTTCATGGCCCAGATGGACCAAAAGAAGATCGTTCGGGGTTAAAAGTGATCCGAATCGTCAGGACCGTAAACTGGTCGTATCTCGCAATTCAGAATGAGTTTATGAACATATAATATATCATTTTGGGGTAGCTCGAGCTACTTTAACCACCCAACCCCACTACACCGGGTTGCCCATGCAGGAATCGCGAGATTCGACCATATCGACAATCATTAGGCTAGTTTATTTTCAATTTTACTATTTATAGTAAGTTTTAATTTGATCATAACTTTGGATCTGTAAAGTTTTAGAGTTAGTGCCCAACATGAAAAGAGATTAGAATATTTAATAGAACAACATAGTTGGGCCCGTTTGATAACTTTCTATTTTTTGCCGAAAACCAAGAGTTCTAATAGGATTGAACAACTTTTATAAATAGTAAGTTGCGTTTTCTAGGAGTTTGAGTTAGAGTCTGGTACTTTACCTAGGGTTTAGTTTCCTATTTATATGCATTGTAATTTCGTTTCTATTCATTCAATCTATCAAAAACAATTATTCGAAATTAATTTCCTTTTTTTATCCTTTTATTTCTTCTCGTGGATTTGAGAAACAATCGGTTAGGGAGACGGTGATCGACCTATCACGTCCTCCCCTGCATCACTATTTTAAAAGCTAAGCAACGAAATGGGACTCTTTTGTGTTCATGTTTAAAGTTTGATAAAAACTCAACCATATTTTACCAAGACTCTGGGAAAAACTCGATCTAGTCATTATTGGACTAAAACAGAGAAGAACCTGTCCAGATTCTTGATTAGGCACACTTAACATTGTTATATATCATTAATAGTTCTTAAATATTTTAGAAATACTCATAAAAGCTTGAATGAGTTTGAGAAACTAAGCTTTTGTGCTTTTAACTATGATTAGATCAAATAACTCTTTAGGCTGCATTTGGATTCTTAGGCACAAAAAGCTAATATGGTAAATTGTCAATAAAAGTTCCTAAACACCTTAACATTGCTTATGGCCTTAAAAATAAAAAATAAAAATAAAAAAATAAAACATTTTAGCTTTTGTTAAATATCTTCATTTTGTTACAATTAGGGTTTGAATATGAGAGGGAGGGAGGGAGAACAATCTGCTACCTCCTATGTATCAACCAGCGGTTGCTACAGTTCCCGAGGGGGGGGGGGGGGGGGGGGGCGCTTCTCAGTAGCTAACAAATATACTTAATGTGTTGAATAAGTAGAAATCTAGATCAACTACTTGATCTACAAATAGATAAAGAAAAATGATTTACTATCGAAACACGCCCTTAATGTCCACATGAGTATATGTGAATGCTGCTCTGCGAGCGAGCCTCACACATTCTTGGCCTTCTTCTTGTGTAAAATGTAATTGAGATATAGTGTCTACTCATACGAGATAATGCATACAATTTAAAGTTGCTACTTGCAAATGAAAACTTAGAATCTATGACCAGATGGAAATCATAGAATTTCTTAATAGGTGACTCATGCAATTGTTCTACGATCAAAAAATCTAAGTGAGGACTGTGGTGATGGAAAATGAAGGTGTTAAGCACATTTTTTTACCCGCGCAACGTACAATCTCTACTTAATTTACAGGATTTTTGGATTTTGTGAGGATTTAACTAAGTTCTAAAAAAACTACATCCAGATCGGCCCATGAAAACATTGTGTTCAACGTTAGGCTAACTCACAAGAATAAGAAAGTAAAAATGGAAAGCAGAGTAGTAGATGCAAGATGAAATGTGGGAACTAGAACACAAGCTTGATTGAAATGTGAGAAGGCGAAGGGGTGACCCAATACTCTTAGACTATACATATGTATCAAAGAGATAATCGAGTATCCCTGATCCCAACTACATTCTTAGACTTGGGTGAACATTTTTCTAACAATTTTTTCAGTTGAATTTGGCAGCCTTCTAACATAGTAGAGGCAGATCTCCTGCAATATCTCTAAGGCGAGTGCTCTTCTCTCTCAAAAAATCCTCTTCTTAAATAGTCTCGCCCATTTCCCAAGCAACCAAGCATCCCTTGGTGTGCTTGGACATTAGAGATGAAGAAAATGAGCCGCACTTTTATAGGCCAGATCGCTGGGAATCAAATTCTCAAAGGTGCTAACATGGCCAAATTTTGCATTTTTGAGGTCCTTTAAGTGATAAGTGTTGTCCTACACTGACTTTGATCACCAATGAAAATTTGATTCTCATCAGTACTTTTCACATTTTTCAGGGCATTTTTGCCATCTCAGCAGTCATAGGGTCAACCTGACAGATTTAGGTGGTGCCACATTACCGATGGGAATCAGATTTCCGTCGGTGTCCCTTCTCTCATTCTGGGTGAGGTATCTATAGTATCTTTCGATAAGTTTTCATAACTCTTAATGAAAGTAAAAATTCCAAAATGAAATGAAAACGGAAAACACAAATAAATTCTCTCATGAATGATCTTCCCTGAGAAAAACAAAACGTAAAAAAAAATAAATAAAAAAAAATAAAAAAAAAAAATGGATGCAAGCTAAAGAAGGGATTACTCCTTTGATTAGGACCATGGTTGTTAATGCTGGCCAACACTCATTGTGTACCAGTTGTCACCATATGACAAATCTATACTTATCGTGAATCAAACAAAATTCCGAGAAAAAAAATACATATTTAGTTATTTACTTAGTCCTCGAAGAAATATTAACCTCATTTATCAATACTTTTTCAAGTATTTTTAGTTAAAAAAACAAATATATATAATACAGCATACATTTTTTAATATCTTTACCTTCTAAAAATTCACACCAATACTGATACTGTCCATGGTAATTGGAACCATGTTGGAAATATTTTTCTCTTCTGTACTAATCCTTTCTAATTTCTAGATTGTAGTCATTAGTAGATCTTCGACTGATGCAAAATCTATGCAAATGAAGACCAAATGAAACTAAAAATAACTGAATTACCCTTTCTACTTCCCAGCTGCCCGTATAGTTAACGTAGTATTGGTTGGAAGACAACAGCTGATCGAGAACTGGGATGAAGTAGGCCTTATCTAGGGCTGTAAATGGGTCAGTGGACCCAATGGGGTACCCGGACCCAACCCATTTAGACCCGACCGAGACCCGACCCATTTGTTAAATGGTACGGGTCTGGGTCCAAGAATAGACCCATTTGTTAAACGGGTTTGGGTCTGGTTTCCTTTATATTAGGCCCGACCCGACCCGACCCGACCTGACCCGACCCAAACCCATTTAGTAAGTGGGTGGGTTTGGTCTATGTTACAAGGGACCCGTCCAGCCCAGACCCGTCCAAACCCGGTTTTAAGCCTTGTAAAATGCTTGCATACTTGATCCAGACCCGGACCCATTAGACCCGCCCCATTTATAAATGGGTCTGGGTGGATCTCCCTCTGCAAGACCCGGACCCATTTATAAATGGGTCTAATGGGCTGACTCGGACCCAACCCGGACCCGCCCATTTAGTAAAAGGGTCTGGGTCTAAAATTTGGACCTAGACCCGTTTAGTAAATGGGCAGGTTTGGTTTTGGCTAAACCCGCCCCGAACCCGACCATTTATAGCTCTAGCCTTATCACTGTACACCGTGTGGCTCTCGCCATGGTGAGCCAAGCCTTTCAGAAGATGGGCCACACCACGGATGGAGGATAAAAATCATAGAATTTTCCAATGGGAATGCTTTAGCAGTTTTATTGTTCAACCTTTTCCATTGATATATACCTTCCTCTAAACATTTTCTTCACAGGCCAATGATTTGAAATCTAGGATTTTTTTTTTTTTTTAATTCAATCTTGGAAATTCTTTCAGCCACCTCAATCTTTATATTTAGTCAACCAGTTTGGATCACCAAATAAGTGACGCGGATTCCGTGGGGTCGGACCTTAAAGTGTCTGACCAGATCTGTGTGGGACCCCACCATGATGTATTTGTTTACCCACGTCATTCATTTCTTTTCTAAGATTATGTTAAGGTACGGGCCAAAAAATGAGCCAGATGGAAGCCTCTAGTGGCACACACTCGAGATGACTCTTGCATTTAATACTTTATGCATTTAATGCAACCAAGCTTATTATTTGGTGTGGTCCACTGGAGCAGTTGGATCTGGCTCATTTTTTAGGCCCATATCTTAACATAATCTTAGAAAAGGAATGGACAGGCATGGATAAATAGATACATATCACGGTGGTCCCCCCACACAGATCAGTCGGACGCTTAAAAGTCCGACCAGGGTAGGACGACAATCCGCGTCCCCACCCTAGATTGAACGGCTATAATCATCACCCTGCTAAAAAGAAGCCATGAAAAGCAACAGGAGTGTCCGTCCGATGGGTCTGATTTTTAAAATATAAGCCAACCATGGCAGGAACAATTATATGAAGGGCCGTGATCAATAACATCGTAATGCCACGTGTTCCATAGAAAGATGGCCCTACAATATTTCTTCTTCCATCTCTACCTACAATATTTCTTCTTCCATCTCTACCTTATAATCTCTAGGGGTGAAGATGGACCGGGTTGGCCCAACGGGCATTCGGGCTTGGCCCGCTTTGGACCGGGCTTGAACTAGAGTATCAGGCCAGCGGGTTGGGTTCGGGCCTAAAGTATAAGCCCCTTTTTTTAGACTGGCCGGACTTGGATTAGGCTGTTCAAAAGCCCGAAAATCAGGCCCAACCCGAATATATAGATTTTAATTTAAAATTTAAATTAAAATATTTTTCCTCCTTTCAAAATTTAAATTTTACACAATTTTTTCTAAAAATCCATCTCCCTCTTAAAACTCCTTTCATTTTCTATAATGTTGGTGATAATTTTTCATATACTGAGAAGCAGGGATTAAAGGATAATTTCTCTCTCTATGTTAAAGGCCGAGCTCGGGCTAGGGCCGGGTACGGGTTGGACCTTGCATTTGTGTCTTGGGCAGAACTTAGGGCTTAACTATTGTGGCCCATCACAGGGTCCAGGCTGGGTTTGAGCATATGTTGAAAGAGACGGGCCGGTCTTGGATAGAACTTAGTCCGGCCCTAACCCGGCCCATTGACACCCCTAATAATCTCCCAAGAAGCGAGGAGGTTTTGAGTCATTTTACCATAAAAATTTGGGAGCGGATTAGCTGTTACCCGGGTAACACTTAGGGTAGACCCTTACCGTGTGAGGCCCACCTTGATAAATTTATTGTATATACATGCCGTCCATCCATTTTCTGATCAGCCCATCTCATAATGATATTTAAAAAATTAAGCATATAAAAATTTCCTCTGGACCACACCACTGTAAAAAGTGATAACCATTAAAAGCCTTTTATAGCCCCAGAAGTTTTGGATCAATCTGATATTTCTATTTTCCCTTCATCCAGATCTTTTTGACGTTATCAATGGGTTAGATGGCAAATAAACATTACAGATTTTTCTTATATGAGTTCCTGGGAAGTTTTTAACGATAAGCATTCAATCACCACTGTTTCTCCCTGTGGTGTGGTCCACCTGAGATTTCAATCTTCTTGAATTTTGTAACAACGTCCTAAAATGGGGAGGAAAAATGGATGGACGACGTTGATATATAAAAAATTATCAAGGTGGGCCCCATGGTAAGGGTATCAACCCACTAAAGGATTTACCCGGGTAACACCCAATCCATCCCCAAAGATACATGGATGCTGACAGGATGCATCTTACTCGCTTGAGTGGGTTGGAAATTGATTGCAAGCTAAGTTAAAAGGAAAATTCACTAAGTTGGCCTTGAAAACGGGCTGACGGGCTGCTGTATACTGTCCCAACTCAGCCCGTTAAGAAACAGGCCCAAACTTTAAGCCTGAGCGGAGCGGGCTCTCAGGCCTGATACTCCATACAACCCTGGGCTTAGTTGGGCCGGGCCTTAGAGCCTGACGGGCCAGCCCAGCCCATTGAAAGTCCTAGTTGAGCTTGGATTTCAGTTTTTTATTTGATTGACCATCAATCAATTGCAGGAGTTGGACCTAGCATTAAGGCCACCGGCAGAGGTTTAAACTTAAAAATGAGAAAACTGAAGGCTACATTAAAGTATTTTAATCAATATTTCAGTTTCTGAAATGATTTACTAGAACTCCCATGCAAACTAGCCATCATCATATAGGCGACGCTGGAACAACGGATCAGATTAGCCCATAAAGTATGGCCATCCATAAAAAGAAAAAAAAAACGAAAAAAAAAACGAAAAAAAAAAACGAAAAAAAGAAAAAAGAAAAAAGGAAAAAGAAAAACCAATTAGACAATCCTATCCATCACTTACAATCATATAAATTTTAAATATCAATAACACATTAGTATACACTCATGGAATTGAGAGTCTTAAAGTAAATATGAAACATGGATAAACCAAACTACTCCCACTTGGATTGAATCATATGAGTGTGACTAAAATCATAAGTTAGCACCAAACTCCCATCCAGCCTTCTCAAAACAAACCTCTCCACCAACACATAACAACCAAACTTCCTCCATCCATTCACTCCTCCAAACTCCTCCACTCTCTCCACCTTCACATCTCTCTCTCCCCCATCAATCCAACCTCCTCTGCAAGCTTCCCATTTCATTCTATCTACTATTTCCATACTCAATGCCACACCAGGTGGACCACTTAACCACATCATCCCATCAACCACACGTGTGACGGCTTCCTGACCAGAGACCATCGCTGTCTCCCTTCGCACAGTCGTATTCACTACAACGGCATTTTGTTCGGTGCTGTGGTTCTCACACATATGGATCTCATCCCACATCTGTTCGAGATACATCTCATAAAACATGGACTTTTCCATTTGATCTTTTGAGCTGGTACCATCTTCCTTGATGAACATGAAAGGGATGTACCACTTTCCTACAACAGTGCTCGTCGAATGCTTGTTAGAGATTGGGAAGTCGAATGTTGGCAGATGGGTGCGAAGAGAGAGATCTACACCATGAGCCTCGCCTAGTTGGAAGTCGCGGGGAGTTTTTGCGTATACCTCCCAGCCTTTTCTTCTCAAGAACAATGGAGGGAACCCATCTGGTGCGACGGATTTGGCGACATAGCGACCACTACGTCGGCGAATGATCTCTACCTGCTGATACATATCCCTGTAATCTAGAGCTCTTGGCTTCACATCATTGACAAAATTGCAAAAACAGCATGTGCTCATGTCCTCGTCCCTTGAACATGTGCATGCATTCCTGAAAAGCCCATCAAAACATACTATTAGAAATGGTGGGGTCTTGCTTAACACATACAAATTCATGAACCGGGCAATTCTAAAATCATCTCATTCACAATGTGTAGCAGTTGATGTTGGTTGTGGACCTTTGGGGGCTCACTTGTGGGCAACTACTTGTGGATTGGGACCCATAGGGAGTGGATCGGGAACCATAGGAAATTACCTGCATCCCTTTTCCTTCGGGAATTTGATTTTCAAATTCCGGAGGTGGTTAGATGAGATAAGGATAAACCTTATCTCATCTCACCAACTTATCCCTTTTATCTCTCGTATGAGTATTATAAAAGGGATAGTTCTCTTCCGATACAAAATACAAAAAAGAAAAACCATAAGTGATATACGGAGAAAAAAGAAAGGAATAAGCTTCGAGAGTTCATCTGATCCATCTATCAGATCTGAGCCATAGATCTGATCCGGTGACCATCTTCACCGTAGGATCAGAGGGGTGATCAGACCCATTTGTTCCTGCAGCAAATAGGCGGACGGCTAGATCATACCGTACATCCTCGGTTTTGCGAAAGTTCTCACCGTGTAGACCGTCGGATCCTGGAGGCCCACACTTCCGCAATTACTAACAGTGGTATCAGAGCATTGAACCGACGGATCTCCGATTTAAAGAGGATATAATCGCAATCGAGGTAAGTGGCCTTAATTTTAGGATTATAGATTAAATTAATTTTTATAATATGTCGATCATCAAATTAATCATCTAATTAATATTCCTTTTTGTCCAAATCTCATTTTATTTATCTCTAAGGTATGGAGAATAATAAAATTGAGATTATAAATTAATTAATTTAGAGGAATTAGAATTTTGTGATTAAGACCAAAAGACTATTGAGCTAAGTAATCATATGGGCCAGGGCCGTCGATGCAAGTATGCAACGCAGAATTCTTAACGAATGCCAAGCACACCAAGTCATGGGCCCTCATGTGAATCAGATCTAAAGTTTAAGTGGGCCCTTATACGAGACAATAGTGATTTAAGACCAACTGTGGAAACCATCTCAAGGGCCCACCATTTTGGATGATTGTCATCTAAATGGTGGCATGTAGCACATAGACCAAGATCAAGATCTTTTAGAATGATCAAGATTGCATAATCTGGTGGGCCATCGAATGGACATAACATACCTGCAATAGCAAGGGCATTGGATCATGCATCCAACAACAAATAATGGGACCCATCATATTGGAAATTAAAGATGGAATATGATGAACAGTTGGCTCAAGAAATCAAAGGCTTCACAAACACACAAATCGCTGCTGCCACCACCACAAGAACTAGCAGCCATGGCCGCCACCACCACCTGCAAGAGCGGCAGCTATGACCGCTTATAGCAGCAGCTTTCATGGCCGCCGCCGTCGCCGCCGCTGTCTGCGGCAACTGTGGCAGCAGCCACCCAGCCCCTCTCTCTCTCTCTCTCTCTCCCGTTTTCACATGGCCACCACAAGCAGCAGCAGCCGCTGCAACCATTGCCGTGGCCACCGCCGGCAGCAGGCAGCAGCCGCTGCAACCATGGCCACCGCCGCCTGTAGCAGCAGCAGCAGCCGCTGCAACCATGGCCGTCGCCGCTACCTGCAGCAGCAGCAACCACTCCTTTCTCTTTCAATCTCTCTCTCTCTCTATTTTTTCTCCCGGCCTGCAGCGGCAGCTAAACAAGCCGCCTCAACCACAGCAGCGCCGGCCGCCGCCACCGCTGCTACAGCCAGCAGCAGCACCTGCAGCTGCGGCAACAGCAGCAGCGCCGGCCGCCACCTCCGCCGCTGCCGCTCGCAGTTCCAGCCACTCATCCCTCCTTTTTTTTTTTGTATTGGGCAGTCAGCAACCATGGCTGCCAAGGTAACATCAATGATGGGTTTTCATAAAACCCTAAAAGGAGAAGAAGAATTGAAGAAGAAAAAGGAACAGGGCCTTTTTTGGCCTAGCTTGGAAATGGGCCTTTTTGGGCCTGATTTAAAAATTGAAAATTGAAATTGGCTATGGTACTATCCTTTTGGGCCATGGCTTAAGAATATTGGGCCATGGCCTGATGGTTGGGCTGGTGGGCCTATTTTTTTTATTGAGTTGGGCCTAATTCATAGAATTGTGGGCCTGTCCCCTATAAAAGAAAAGGCTAATTAATATTAGTGAGGACCAATAAAACAAAAAGGACCATCAATGGACATCCATATGTGGATGGATAGCCTATAATGACCATCATATATTAAGCCAAAATTGAGATGGGCCGGACTAAGAAGCCCAAATCACTTAATATCAAGATTAAGTGTATCTTGTATAAGGGCCTTTAATCGGCCATTTATGAACTCATTTAGACCAAGTAAGGGAAGTGACTTGGGGTTTTTCGGCAAGATCTAACTGATGTTATGGTCCATTTTTGTGATTAACGGTCTAGATCTAAAATTAACCTGATGATCGATGTATATATTAAAATAAAAGCATATAAAAGAAATTATGGATTTTATTAATCTGACTCCACATATCTCATGATTTATTTAATGTACTTGTGCGTGCATTAATACATATATGTGTGCAAATGAATGATGAATTTTCTTTATATCAATATGATCACTATTAATCACGAGTCCACAAGTGATCAGAACCATCATCAACCATAATGATCAACATTGATGAAAGGATCCATCATCAATGATGAACATTAATGGTAATGATAAGATCCATCATGAATGGACACGATCAATGGGGTGATTATATTGTCCTTTAATCGTATAACTTCTGATATATGTTCAATGGTCATGATAGTTTTCTTTAATCTAATGATTTATTCATTTTGGCTTTAATCTTCATATGATTAAAATTTAGCCCTACTTTCATTAGAATATAGAACTCTTAATCCCAAGGTTCTACATAACCTAAGTGGGAGTTTCGTTCATTCCCTAAACGATGCATAAACCCATAATTATGGGTTGTAGGTTATACAAATAGATAGTCAGTAAAAGCATCAATTTCATTTTATTTAGAGAACTTGATTGATCTGCACTACCCATACAGGTATGTAGGCTTTCAGATCCCTTATAAGATAGATTACATACTTTTATCAACTTAAAAGTTTGAATAACTAGTAAAAATTCTGATGATTAGTGCTAATACTTTAGATCATAGCTAAGTAGTGATACATGATGCGATGTAGAGATGGCCTCTAAAGCATTGATCGCCGATCAACTAAAAGGACAACATTTCGACGGTAACAACTACGAAGATTGGTCCCGCGCAGTGCGAAGCCTTCTGGACGAAGATGACATTTCGCATACTCTGGATGGAGTTCAAGAGGAACCCATATTGGCTGAAAATAGAAATCTAGGCGAACATAGGGTCGCGATGAATCGCTACAACAAGTGGCGTAAACGAAATCGCTCCGCCCGTAATGTTTTGATTAGCACAATGCACAAAGAACTCATACCCACGTATGAAGTGCATGAAACCGCTAAGGGGATCTGGGATGCACTGGCTAATGCCTATAAGCAGAAGTCAGATGCAAAGGTTCGGGCTATGGAATTAGAGTTCCAAGAATACAGGATGTCAGTAGGTTGCCCCATCAAGGATCATATCCGTAAGATGGAGCAGATGATAGACGCCCTGAGGAATGTAGGGTGCAAACTAACTGAAAATCAAAAGATTATAGCTATGCACCGTTCCTTACCCGAATCATGGGCCCAAATCAAAACGATTTTGAACCATACTGATTCTATCACAACGTTCATAGACTTTTGTGGCCATCTGGTACGAGAGGTTGAAATGAATGCAATTCAGCCAGGTTCGGCCAAGGCTTTTGCAGCAGAAACCCACAAGCGGAAAGCTAACAAGAGAAAGTTCAAAGCTAGCAAGAAGGCGAAGAAGAACAATAAGGAACAGAAGACCGCAACGCCTCCTCCAAATTCCAAGAAGGGGAAAGGAAAGAGGAAACCTAAAAAGACAAACATCACCTGTTTTGTCTGCGAAAATCCCGGCCATTATGCTCGTCAGTGTACCCAGAAAAAGACGGTAATTCCTCAGTCACTAGATACTTTGTTTGTAGGCGTTTGTTCTGAGATTATTTCCGTTGATATCCTATCTAACGAGTAGATTTTGGATTCAAGCGCAACAAAGCACGTGACACGAGATCGTCGAGGACTCGAGGAATTTCGACCTATAGCCACAGGGAGCTACAAGGTGTACATGGGGAATAACGCTGCTGAAGACATGCTAGGGATTGGTGTTTATCATCTCCGTACGCGAGTAGGGCACACAATAACCCTCCATGATACTCTTTATGCACCGGGCATGCACCGAAATTTAATTTCTGTTTCTATATTGTTAGTTAATGGTTTTGACATTCGTTTTTCCGAGACAAGAGTTTTTTTAAGACTAAATAACCTCATCTTTGCATAGGAAAATTTAATTTCAGATTTATTTATTCTAGAAGTAGAAAATGATAATGCACCTCTTGCTTTGTCTGCTACATCGAATGAACATGTAGTCTCTGAATCTTTAAAATGGCACGCGAGGTTAGGTCACATTGGAAAGGACTGTATGACAAGACTAGCTAGATCTGGTCTGTTAGGTTCATTATCCAAGGTTGATTTGTCATTTTGTGAACATTGTGTGTCCAGGAAGACTTTTAGGAAACCATTCCCTAAAGCGACTAGGTCAAAGGGTTTACTAGAGATAATCCATACGGATATCTGTGGACCCTTAAATGTACATGCTAGAAATAGATGCCAATACTTCGTCACATTTATTGACAATTACTCGCGCTATGGATATATGTATCTCATCTCACATAAATCTGAGGCTTTTGATTGTTTTCTCAAATTCAAAGCTGAAGTTGAAAATCAGCTTGAGAAAAAGATTATTTAAGATTCTAGACTATCTCCACCGCTCATATGTAGACTTTGCAAATTTAGTATGACACGTTTGCAACCGTAGTAGTCCGTTATGTGATACCGAATATGAGGTGTCGATTTACCTCAACGTCTCTCTTCCTTGTCCTGTGATAACCTGTACCAGTCTAGCTACTACCGTGTACGATTAACTTTAACGCCAAAATGGCGAACATCTCTGTGAACCTCTATACAGATACCTGGATCTGCCCCCCACTTATCCTGGAAACTTTAAGAAAAACGGGTGAAAGTGTTACGTTGTTTTATTCGATACATTCGTTCTTGTGGAGCCGAAGGTTCGGATCCACCCAGGTTAGTGTTCTGATCGTTTTCTATACGTAATTTGTTAGGATCAGATTCGTACGTATCCATTCATTTACTAAGTTGCTTAATTCGAAGATTGGATACGTAGAACACATCTGAATACTCTCACCTAGTTACTCGAGTTCAGATGTGTTCATCACTTCCATGTAGATGTGTGGGGATGTCTAAAAAGTGCCTAGCATACATTCCTATCAAGCATGCATAATTAAGCAATTAAACTAACAATGTGAAGATATGAATGTGCTCAAGAACAATCACAAACACAAGGATGTATAGTGGTTCGACTACGTGTCTACTCCACTCCCGGTTCAAGTACTCAACCCCTTTGAGCACACCGGCATTCACTATCGGAGGTTTTAAATGAGGTTCACCTCTCAACCTTTACACGGAGGTTTTATCGGTTCACCTCTCAACCGTATCCGGAGTTTTAGACATAGGCTAACTCTCAACCTAATCGCACGTTTACTCCCGTGTCGGAGGCTCCCCCTTAGAGACTTAGTTTAGGCCCGGCTGACGGGCCAAGGAACGACTAACGTCCCTAGGTCGAGTTCGAAAAACAAACTCTAAAATGGACTCTCAAATAAGACAACCTACTTGTCGGATGAGCCCCTTGTTTAGCGCCGGATTGGGTTGCTTGATCTCCGCTCTCCCGTGCTTCAATCAGCTTCCCTTGCTCCCTCGATCGTGTCGCTGTTGCGTCGCCAATGCTTCAGCACATTCGATCAAACACCTTGCATGCGATGCCTTTGAGATGCCCAAGGTGCTAGGAGGATGGGTTTGAGAACTCTACAACTTAGTGGGAATGGGTTGCCTAGAGTCTCTTACCTACAACGATCTCATCTTCGAGTTTTGGACAAGGATTTGCCAATCAAGAAGCTTCCAAACTCTAGAGATCAAGAGGGGATGAAGGTCATCTTCTTCATGAGCTTGGAATGCTCTAATCTTGTGTTAAAGCACAAGGAAGATGCCTTGCATAGGTCAAGGAATGAGCCTCAAAAGATCTCCTTCAATGGTGGCTTTACTCCCTCAAAAATCCCTCTTGTTATGCCAAAAAACGGAGCCCCATATATATAGAAAAATGGCTCCAACGGTCATAAAACGGCTATGAGCCGACCTGTCCCGACCGGTCATGACCGATCGGACCCCCCTGCTGAAGTATATCAAGTGTACAGGGCCAATACATAGGCCGACCGGTCATGACCGGTCGGACACCCTTGCTGGACAGCCTCAACTCACCAGGCCGACCGGTCATGACCGGTCGGCGCACCTTGCTGGACATGAGAGACTACCAGGCCAACCGGTCATGATCGGTCGGCCACACCTGCTGGCCTCTTTGATTTGTAAAGGCCGACCGGTCATGACCGGTCGGCTGGCCATTGCATAAGGCAGCAAGGCTGCTGGCCGACCGGTCATGACCGGTCGGACCAGCCTGGTTCACCCCTTTTGATGCTGAACTCGACATGCTTCAGTGTGTCCATTATGGCCAAGGTTTGAGTGTTCAAATGGGACATCTAGGGCCCATCTATGATGCCTAAAAGATTCCTAATATGGTCAAGGACATCAAGGATACAAAGGGGATGGGTTTTGGTCAAGGTTAAGGCACCAAGGCATCACTTTTACCTGAAACTTCTTCCTTGATGCGGCTGATCCGTCTTGAGTCTTCGGTCTTCGTCTTAATCTCTACCACATTCTGGGGAGACGCGCTTCTTACAGCCGTCTACGTCCTAAATAGAGTCCCAACTAAATCCGTTCCTAAGACCCCATATGAGATGTGGACTGGAAGGATTCCTTCTCTAGCCGACCTACGTCCTTGGGGATCTTGAGCATATGTTTTATTACCTACTCAGCATAGAAGTAAACTTGATAGTAAAACTATTGAGTGCGTATTCATCAGGTACCCAGTGCACTCAAAGGGATACGTTCTAGTTTATGAGGATCGTGGAGGATGGACTGAGATTGAATCTCGGGACGTCACCTTCGTCGAAGACAGATACCCCAGTCGAAAGAAACAAAAGGTTTCCACCGAACTTTTTGAAATTCCCAATGTATCTCAGAAGAGTGGGAGTTCTGCTTCTGAAAATAGAGATACTCCTATAGTTCATCAGGACAGTGGGAGTACATCTCAGCAGGCTCCTGAGTTACGTCGAAGTGAAAGAGGTTTGATTCCCAGAAGATATTTCGATATCGATGGTCAATCTTTCTCTTGTGTTGCGGTTGACGATGATGAACCTGATTCTTATCAGGATGCGTTATTATCTCCGAATTCGGCTGATTGGGTAACTGCCATGGACGAGGAGATTGCCTCCATGGAAAAGAATAAAGTCTGGGAACTTGTAGATCTGCCTTCCAATCGTAAAGCAATTGGTAACAAGTGGGTACTTAAGATCAAAAGAAAGGCAGATGGTATTGTGGACAAGTACAAAGCAAGATTAGTTGTAAAAGGTTTTACACAAAAAGAAGGTGTTGATTATGAGGA
The DNA here is from genome assembly GCA_003013855.2 of Liriodendron chinense. NCBI lineage: Eukaryota > Viridiplantae > Streptophyta > Magnoliopsida > Magnoliales > Magnoliaceae > Liriodendron > Liriodendron chinense. The sequence goes on along the minus strand of ML058438.1, from coordinate 2,822,636 downwards.
AACTTTTTCACCTGTTGCAAAATTTTCCTCAATCCGCATGATCTTGTCCATTGTCGCAAGTTTAGACTTAGAGTTATATCAGATGGATGTAAAGACTGCTTTCTTAAATGGTGATTTGGATTAAGATATTTACATGCAACAACCCATAGGTTATGTGAACAAAAAGTATCCAAAGAAAGTCTGCAAGTTGTTATGATCTATTTATGGGTTAAAGCAATCTTCAAGGCAGTGGTACATGAGGTTCCACTTAGCCATCACCACTTTTGGATTCACAATGAGTGAAGAAGATCATTGTGTATACGTGAAACGGTCTGGAAGATCTTTTCTGATACTATCTCTATATGTAGACGATATCCTATTAGCTGGTAATGACATGCAACTGTTGATGATGTCTAAAGATTGGCTTTTCCTCGAACTTTGAGATGAAAGATCTTAGTAAATCCAACTTTATTCTAGGGGTTAAAATCATCAGGAACCGTTCTAAGAGATTCTTAGGCTTGTCACAAGCCACTTACATACAGAAGATCTTAGAGCGGTTTAGGATGAAAAATTCAAAAGCTGTTGAAACCCCTATGGATAAAGCTACCAAGTTAGACAGGAAATCATGTCCCCAGACAGAAGCTGAGAAATCGGCAATGTCCTCAGTACCTTATGCGAGCGCAGTAAACAGCTTAATGTATGCTATGCTTTGCACCAGACCAGATATAAGCTATGCAGTTGGCATAGTCAGCCATTACCAGAGTAACCCGGGATAGTCTCATTGGCAAGCCGTGAAACGTATATTCCGCTATCTCAGAGGAACCAAGGACTTAATGCTGTGTTATGAAGGCGCGAGTCTCGAGCTCAAAGGATATTCAGATGCTGCCTGGGATAATGACGCCGACGAGGGAAAGTCTACTTCAGAATATGTCTTCTTGCTCGGAGGGGGAGCTATCTCTTGGTCGAGCAAGAAACAGACATCCACGGCACTTTCATCTATGGAGGCCGAATACATTGCATATTGTGCGCAGTTCAAGAGTGTGTATGGGTTCGCAGATTCCTACAAGGATTGGGTGTTGTTCCAGGCATACATGAGCCTATATCGTTGAGGATAGACAACACCTCGGCTATTAACTTGGCAAAGGATCCCAAACACCACCAGAAATCGAAGCACATTGAAATAAAGTATCATTACGTTCGTGATCAAGTGAAAGAAAAGAAGGTTATCCTTAGCTACATTCCTACCAAGGAAATGATGGCTGATCCCATGACGAAACCTATAGCTAGAGATCTATTTCAGGTTCACGTCGGGCAGATGGGATTAAGGAAAGCTTGAATGATATGCTTGTATCATGTATCTTTGATCTTTCATGAATAATAAATTCTATTTTATTCAATATTGAGCACTTGTTAGACTAGGTATGTAGATCATCAGCATTTTCTTTGAGATCAAGTAGGATTTTAACTATTATCGGCAGGCTGGTTACCTACTCGCACGGGTTGACCAACCCTAAATGTACAAGAGAGGTACACTTGGGGTGATGTTCATACACTGAGGTATGAACCACCCTTTATTGAAAATAATAAAGGATGAGGATGCAAATGAGTTGTATCCGCCTTCAGTCCTATAAGATTGAAGATGAGACTGACAAAGTCGAATAACATAGTCGCACCATTACTCATAATGCGGATAATGTTATGGCCTGAATCACAGCCAAGTCGTGAGGTTATGAGATGAGTCATACCTCATGTGAGATGACTTGCGTACTGTAGACCCGACAGATACCTAGTATTGTCTACTTTACGGCGTGGATTGTAGCCACGTGCTTGGACCTATTACCTACAGATTGCTTTGATTCGATCTAATCATGGCAACGTGCGAGTAGCCAGTCCCGTAGGCTGACTCTTTGTGTCCTCAGCTACCCTCCTCTTGTGTACAGGAGGATGAGATTGAGTGTCGCTACTTTAGTATACGATGACGAAAGGCCCTTGATTGGCCAGACTTGGTTATGCTAGGAAAGCGGCTTGATCAATTCCAAATTACACACCTGCGTGGGGAAGATCCCGTGACAGCTATACCAAGTTTCTAGAACTATAAATACGCACTTGAAGACTTATCCGCCGGCTAGTATCAAGTTTTCTTTTTACAAACGATATTCTCTTTCAAAAAATATATACATATATATTACTTTAAAAAGAATTCAAATTGATGTTTGTAGAAAACCAAGTTTTTCAGAATAAACTCGATAAGTTGAATAAGTGCGTATGTTGGCCGAGTACTCCAGATTGGGAGTTAACTCTATCTGGTGTGGTCATGCGGACTAGGACAGGCAATGCAAAGCTTGTGTTATTGAGTGCTAGATAGGTGGTCTCTTAGTACTCAAACACCTGTGAGAAGATAACGGTGTTCCAGCTGGTCCCACGCTTCTGATTCTTTTGATCAGTGATTCTTTGGTTTTGATTATTATGTGATGAGCTAGATGAACTCTCATGATGTGCCTACCCCGACAATATGATTGAGTGGGAAATGTTGGTTATGGACCTTTGGGGGCCCACTTGTGGGCAACCACTTGTGGATTGGGACCCATAGGGAGTGGATCGGGAACCATAGGAAGTTACCGCATCCCTTTTCCTTCCGGAAATTTGATTTTCAAATTCCGGAGGTGGTTAGATGAGATAAGGATAAACCTTATCTCATCTCACCAACTTATCCCTTTTATCTCTCGTATGAGTATTATAAAAGGGATAGTTCTCTTCCGATGCAAAATACAAAAAGAAAAACCATAAATGATATACGGAGAGAAAAGAAAGGAATAAGCTTCGAGAGTTCATCTGATCCATCTATCAGATCTGAGCCATAGATCTGATCCGGTGACCATCTTCACCGTAGGATCAGAGGGGTGATCAGACCCATTTGTTCCTGTAGCAAATAGGCGGACGGCTGGATCATACCGTACATCCTCGATTTGCGAAAGTTCTCACCGTGTAGACCATCGGATCCTGGGGGCCCACACTTCCGCAATTACTAATAGTTGATGTGTTTGTCCAATGATGAGAACATGAGCCAAAAAGTCATCTTATTCATGAATTGGTGATCCAACAGGGGAAGTGGAGAATTATGTGTGAATCCAAAAACACCTTAAAAGGATTTGCGTAAATGTGGTTAAATGGTTTATTAGCTGCATAACTGGCTCATATGTGCAAGATGCAAATCATTCGTAACATTGTGGAAAAACACTTGCGCACGATCGATTGAAGAAATACAAAACCATAAAAGAAAAGAGTAAAACCATAATCTAAAAGCCGAAGGAAAAAACAAGAGACTAAGAGGCATAGAGATCAATGTGGTTCGACAATTTGAATATGTCCATTGTGTGCATCAATTGTGTGCAGGTCATTTTTCTGCAACATGTATGTGGGGTCCACCACAACCATGCACTAGTACATGAATCAATCCAGCTCACTCTTTTGGTGGGCCATACTAACACGGTTCCACACATTTGCTATGTAATTACAAAGATCACATAAACAAATACAAAAGGGCTAAGCTGTGCCAGAAGCTTAGAAAACCTTACCTATTCATGCAAGGATTAGTCAAATACTAGGCTGCATTTTTGCTCATGACTGTTTTAAAAGAAAAGAATAATAATATGTGATTTTGGAATCCCTACTCTTTCGAAAAGCTAAACTGTGGAATGGGACTCCTTTTTGCTCTATTGCAACCATTGTTTAAAATTTGGGAAAAACTAAACTCAACTCAACTCGACCAGATTTCACTAAGTCCCCATTTCTATACCTCCAAATAAGTTACTTTTTCTACTTACAGCAGTAGATAAGTAACTTATTTAAGTAATTAAGTTCGGTTTATGATCACTGATATGTAACTTTTTTTTATTTGAAGTTACTTAATCACTTCAGTTTAATATAAGTAGAAATCAAGATAAGTTACTTGAGGCATCGGTAACTTATCTTAAGTAACTTAAGATCCACATGCCCCCTAAGACTCTGGTAAAAGCTTGATTTAGTGGCTAAGACAAAGAAGAACTTGACAAGATTCTCAATTAGGCACAACTCGATGGACATTATTATATATCATTTATACTTATTAAATATTTTGGAAAAACTTAGAAAAACCTTAACTAGTTTTGAGAAATTATGATGTTTAGCAAACATACTTATGCACTGAATAAGTAGAAACCTAGCTGGATGAACAACTTGAGGCATAAGTAGCTGAAGCAAAACTGTTTTACAATTGATCCAAACACAATCTTAATGTCCACAAGAGTATCTTTAAGGGTGCATTTGGATAGTAAATTACTTGAGATAAGCTACTTATGCCTTAAGTAGCTTATCGATCTTGATTTCTACTTATTAAACCGAAGTGATTAAGTCACTTTAAATATAAAAAAAAAAAAAAAAAAAAAAAGTTACTTATAAGTTATCATAAACCGAACTTATCTAAAATAAGTTACTTATCTACTGTTGTAAGTAAAAAAACTAACTTATTTGGTATTATCCAAACAGACCCTTGATTTTTCGGAACTCCAACAAAAGCATAAGAAATTCAAAAAAGAAAAGAAAATGAAAAACACAAACAATTTTTCTCTCGGGAATTATCTTCCCTAAGAGGGAAAAAAAAAAAAAAGATTCTGGTTGAAGGAGGGATTACTCCTACTTTGATTAGGACCATCGTTTTAAATATGGGTTGCCACCCATATGATCGATTAACGAGTACTTATTGTGTATCAAACAAAAATCTCAAGAAAGAAATAAAAAATACATATTTGGTTCTTTACTTAAGAAATATTAACCTTATTCATCAATACAATTTAAAGATTTTTTTTCTTTTTTTTTCAATTTTTATTAATGAAAAAAAAATATTTAAAGATTTTTTACTTGAGAAAAAACAAATATATTTTATATCTGATTGAAAAAAAAAAAAAAACACCAAATGAAATTAAAAATAACTGACTTACCCTTTGTATTTTCCAGATGCATGTATAACATAGTATCGATTGGAAGACAAGGGCTGATCGAGAACTGGGATGAAGTAGGCCTTATCCCTGTACACCGTCGGGTTCTCGCCAAGTTGCTCGGCGTAGCGGACGGTCAGGATCTTGTTCTGAGGGAAAGGTAGGCTCCGGATCTTATTATCTTTACACAGCCCCCAGCAATACGTCGCCTCCGCCTCATATTCTTCGTCGGCGACCACCAAATAACCGGAATTCGGACCTTCCGGTGGCGGCTTAAGGGCAGCAGCTTCAGTAGATTTTAAGTAGAGAGAAAGAGGTCGAGTTACATACATTTTTGTACGTTGTATTGACGACTCTTTGAGTTGTGATATCTTTCATTTCTTCTGTATTCCTTGTTAGCTAAGATATAAAGGCATGAAAGTCAGAAGATGTTGAATATTTCAATGAAACTACGTTTGGACAGCTAATCCCATTGCAATAGGATATACCATGATTATAGCCGTTGTATGATGTGGATTGCATACATAAACTGCTCTCTTGGACAATGCCATGTGGGCCCCACCATGATGTATGTGTTTTATCCACACCGTTCATCCATTTTGGATAATTATTTTAGGATAAGTACTGAAAAATGAGAAAGATTCAAGTTCAGGTGAGACCACACCGCAGGAAAACAGTGGTGATTGAATGTGCACCACTACAATCTTCCTAGGGCCCACTGTAATGTTTACTTTCCATCCAACATGTTGATTAGTTCACACGGACCTGGATAAAGGGAAAACAAAAAATATGAGATTGATATAAAACTTTTGTAGCCCCAAGAAGTTTTTAATGGTGTGTGTTCAATCACCACTGATTCCTGTGGTGTGGCCCACCTGATATTTGTATCTGCATTATTGTTACGTTTCTGCCGTAAAATGAGATGGAAAAAATGGATAGACGGCATGGATAGGACAGATACATCATGATGGGCCCTCAAAGCTATTCCAGCACCGAGGACGGTACTCGAGGAGTGGCCACCGAGTCCGAATCGCGGAGAGATGGCTTTGCCACGTTTCCTTCTTCTAGCTCTGCCTTATCATCTTCCGAGAAAGGGACGCGATCGGAGACTTATTTGTGACAAAAAGGTGGGGCCCTTCGTGATGTTTGTGAGAAATCCAACTGTCCATACGTTTTGCAAGATTATTATAGAAAACTTGTTAAAATAAAAAAAAGAAAGCAGAACGCAATATTCAAGTCGATCACACGAGAGCGAAAACTGGAAAAAGAAGTGGCTACCTTTGAAAACTTCATGAGCTGCACATTGATATTTATATGCCATCCAAATAGTTTATAAGGTCGTTTCCACTAGTACTAACTGAAAACATAATAAACTTAGCCTGATACAAAACTCTTATGGCCATATGAATGTTTCAACAGCGATCGTACAATCTCCACTGTTTCCTCTCATGTGGCCCACTTGAGTCTTTGATCCTGCTCGTTTTTTGTCGCACATCCTAAAATAATCTCAAAAAAATGATGGAAATGGTGGATTTCTCACAAACATCACGTTGGGCCCCGCCTAGCTTCTTGTTGCAGGGGAGCGGATTAGGTGAGACCCCGATCCACTGAGGTGTGTGGGACCCTGAATGTGGGGCTCACAGTGATGTATGTGTCTTAAATCCACACCATCCAACCATTTTGAAAGCTCTTTTTAGTGTGTGAACCAAAAATGAAGCTAGCTTAAATCTTAGGTGGACCACACCACAGAAATAGTCGTGATTGAATCTCTACCATTGAAAACTTCATGGATTCCACCGGAATGTTTATTTGCCATCCAACCTGTTGATAAGGTCACAAACACCTAGATGAAAAGAACACGTACATATCATCTTGATCCAAAGCTTTTTGTGGCCCACATGAAGTTCTTAATTTTCGATCACCACTGTTTCCTGTGTACTATGGCTCATCTAGGATTTGGAACTGCTTCATTTTTTGGATCATGTGTTAAGATGAACTTTCAATACGGATGGATGGCGTGGATGTAGTCACATACATCATAGTGGCCCCACAGTCAGGGGTCCACCCACCTTGGTGGATGCAGGTTCTCACCTAATCCGCCCCCATCCTAAGAGAAATTTCCCTCTATAGACCTCAGTTAGTGGGTGGGGGTTCTCACTTAATCCGCCACCTTCCTAAGAGAAATTTCCCTCTATAAACCTCAATTTCACCTACCAGCCAAAGTAAATCTTTGAAAACTTTACTTTTCCATTCTAAACTGCAGTTGTACATAAGCAATTTTTTGGACAAAAATACCCTCGCCAATTCAATGGGTACTCATTGAAACCTAACGAGTGCTCTTCGAATTCAACGAGCACTTGTTGAGTTCCAACGAGTGCCAATGAGTGCTAGTTCAATTTGCAAGGGTATTTTCGTATGAAAAAACATTGAGGTTTAGAATGGAAAAGTAAGTTTTTTGGAGGTCTATTTTGGCTGGTCAGCCAACCTGGAGGTTTACATAAGTAAATTTCTCACTTCCTAAATCCGACCGGACCGGATTTCCTGCGGAATATAGGTGGGGCCCACTGTGATGTTTCTGAGAAATCCATGCCTGTCCATCCGTGTTTTGATATCATTTTTCGACGTTGGACAAAAAAAGAAGGGGATCCAAGACTCTAATGGGCCGCACTAAAGGAAAAGGTGGGTAGGGAAATTCCTACCGCTGAAACATATCTGGGTCTACAGTGATGTTTATATGTTATCCATACCGTTCATAATGTCATAGCTACTTGGATGAACTGAAAACAAAAATATTAGCCTGATTCAAAACTTCTGTGGCCCCACGAATATTTCAACTGTGGACGTTCAATTCTCACAGTTTCGGCCCACTTGAGTCTTGGATCCAGCACATTTTTGGTCGCACGTTCTAAAATGAGCTCACAAAACGGACTGGACAGCATGGATTTCTCAAAAACATCACGTCGCAGGAAATCCGCGTCGGACTCGACCCAGCAACAAGAGTAGGATTTGACTGGAAGCGGACTGCGTACTAAGTACTAACTCCAATAGCGTACTGACAAAACTCTGTCTGGCCCACCTTCGTATACATATCTTATCCACGCCATCCATCCGTTTTACAAGCTAATTTAGAAAAAGTTCAAGTGGAACACAGCAAAGGAAACAGTGTGGATTGTACACCTACACTTGAAAACTTCTTAGGGACTACAGAAGTTTTGGATCATGCTGATATTTGTGTTTACATTCTTCCATGTCGGTGTGACAGCAGGAACAGGAACAGGTTGGATGACAAATAAACATCACTGTGGATTTGTGTTTACATTCTTCCATGTCGGTGTGACAGCAGGAACAGGAACAGGTTGGATGACAAATAAACATCACTGTGGACTCTAAGGTTTCAAAGGAGGATGTTTTCCTGTTGTGTGGTCCACTTGAGATTTGGATATGAGCTGGAAAAACAGATGGACGGTTTGGATAAGATACATACATGCATCACCGATGGGCCTACAAAGTTTACTCAATCTCGGTACGCAATCTGCTTCCGAATTGACTATTGAAATTGAAACATGGAATTGACCGTTGAAATTAAAACACGGATGCTGACAGAATGCGTCCTGCAAGGATATTCATTAAGTGGGTCTTGAGAACGGGCAAACGGGCTGTTATACATTGTTCCAAACCAGCCCGATTAAGAATTTTAAGCCCAAGGCTCCTGTTACTAAAACCAAGCTTGACCTTAAGTGGGCCAGACCTCAAAGCCTGTGGGCCAGGCCAGCCCATTTACAGTCCTAGATGAGCTTGGGTTTCAGGCCGAGATATACCCATAAGAAAGAGAAAACAGAAGGCTTCATTGAAGTGTTTTCACCAAATCAGGTTCTGAAATGAATTACTTGAACTCCCATGCAAACTAACCATCATCATATACAGGACGGTGAAACAACGGATCGTAGGCAAAAAAGTAGGCCCATCCATTGATGACCCAAATTTGAAAAACCAACCAATTAGACAATATCCTATACATCACTCGCCACAATCCATATAAAATTTACACATCATTAACAAACTAGTATACATTCATGGGAGTCCTAAAGTAAATATGAATTACATATATAACCCTAACTACTCCCACTTGGATTGAATCACATGAGTGTGACTAAAATCATAAGTTAGCACCAAACTCCCATCCATCCTTCTCAAAACAAATCTCTCCACCAACACATAACAACCAAACTTCCTCCATCCATTCACTCCTCCAAACTCCTCCACCCTCTCCACCTTCACATCTCTCTCTTTCCCATCTATCCAACCTCCTCTGCAAGCTTCCCATTTCATTCTATCTACAACTGCATTACTTAACCCCACAATAGGTGGACCACTTAACCACATCATCCCATCAACAACACGTGTGATGGCTTCCTGACCAGAGACCATTGCTGTCTCCTTTCGCACAGTCGTGTTCACTACCACAGCATTCTGTTCGTTGTCGTGGTTCTCACACATGTGGATCTCATCCCACATCTGTTCGAGATACATTTCATAAAACATGGACTTTTTCATTTGATGTTTTGATCTAGTACCAACTTCCTTAATGAACATGAAAGGGATGTACCACTTTCCTACTGCAATGCTCGTCGAATGCTTGTTAGAGATTGGGAAGTCGAATGTTGGCAGACGGGTGCGAAGAGAGAGATTGACACCGGGAGCCTCGCCTAGTTGGCAGTTGCGGGGTGTTTTTGTGTATACCTCCCAGCCTTTTCTCCTCAAGAACAATGGAGGGAGCCCGTCTGGTGCGACGGATTTGGCGATGAAGCCACCACTATGTCGGCGAATGATCTCTACCTGCTGATACATGTCCCTGTGATCTAGAGCTCTTGGCTTCACGTCTTTGATGCAAAAGCAAAAGCAATATGTGACCATGTCCTGCCTTGAACATTTGCATGCCTTCCTGAAAAGCCCATCAAAACATACTGTTAGAAATGGTGAGGTCTTGCTTGAGCACATACAAATTCGTGAATTGGGTGATTCTAAAATCATCTCATTCATGAAGTGGGGCAGTCGATGTGTTTGTCCAACCATGAAAACACTGAGCCAACAAATTATCTAATTAATGCATTAGGGATCCAATAGGGGAAGTGGAGAATTATGTGAGAATCCAAACACACCCTAAAAGGATTTGTGTAGACATGGTTAAATAATTTATTGGTAGCACAAGTGGCAATGTGGCAGATATGTGCAAGATGCAAGCCGTTCATGCTATTGCAGTAAAATACTTGCATGTAATCAATTCAAGAAATTCAAAACTGCAAAAGAAAAAGAGCCAAACCAAAACTCAAAACCCAAAGAAGAAAGGGAGAAGAGGCACAATAATTTATGTGGTTCGATAATATGCCTACGACCATTGCTTGCATCGATTGCATGCAGGTGTTTTTCTACTACTAACACATGCAATCCAATGTCACAAGCATGCACTAGTACATAAATCAATTAGCCCACTCATTTGGTTAGTGGGCCATACTAATTATATGGTTGAACACTCTTGTTATGTTATAATTAAAGATCACATGAACAAATACAAAATCAAGGGCTAAGCTGTGCCGGGTTACTGGGTCATGCCATTATTGGTCAAGTACTAAATGGGCCTCACAGTGGCACTCCAATCACTACTATACTTGGCTGCATTTTGGCTCATTACTGTTTTAAAAACAGGGAAAATATAACTGGTGATTTGAGATCTCCAATCTTTCGACAGTTAAGCAATCACCAGTGTAGTTGGCTGCATTTTGGCTCATGGCTGTTTTAAAAACAGGGAAGAGGGAAGAATGACTTGTGATATGAGATCTCTACTCTTTCGAAAAGCAAAGCCAAGAAACGGAACTCTTTTGTGTTTTATTAAAAAAGTTGTTTAAAATTTGGGAAAAAAACTCAACCAGACTATGGGAAAAGCTCGATCTAGTCATTACTCAGCTAAAAGGCACAACTCAACATTATTATATATCATGTACACTTCTTAAATATTTGGAAAAACTCAGAAATGCTTGAACTGAATTTTGAGAAACTTATCCAAGTTCTTGTCTGGTAACTATATATTGTTTACCAAATATACTTATGCATTGAATAAGTAGAAACCTAGATCAGCTACTTGAGGCATAAGTAGCTAAAGCAAAATAAATATTTACGATCCAAACACGCCCTAATGTCCACATAGGTATCTTTCGAAGATTTTTCACAACTCTAACGAAAGAAATTCCAAAAAGATAACACAAACAATTTTGCTCTCAGGAATTATCTTCCCTAAGAAAAAGAAATAAAAATTTAAAAAAAAAAAAAAAAAAAAAGATGCTAGCTGAAGGAGGGATGACCATATGACAAATCAATACTTATCGCATATCAAACAAAATTCTAGACATAAAAATACATATTTGGTTATTTACTTAGTCCTTAAAGAAATATTAACCTTATTTATCAATACATTTAAAGATTTTGTACTAGAAAAAACACAAATATATACAATACAATATACATTTCTTAATATCTTTTACCTTTCAAAATTTTACATATTCGTATTCTATAGTGTATTCATGTCACCAATACAAATACAATACACAGAAATTTGAACCATGTTAGAAATATTTTTCTGATCAGTCTTTTCTAGTCCTTTCTATTTTATTTTCTGGTTGTGGTCATTATGAGATCTTAATCTGATACAAAAATCTATACAAACGAACTCAAAATGAAACTAAAACTAACTGAATTACCCTTTGTATTTCCCAGATGCCCGTATAACGTAGTATCGATTGGAAGACAACGGCTGACCGAGAACTGGGATGAAGTAGGCCTTATCACTGTGCATCGTCCGGCTCTCGCCATGCTGCTGAGTGTAGCGGACCCTCAGGATCTTGTTCTGAGGGAAAGGTAGGTTTCGGAACTTCTTATCTTTACACAGCCCCCAGCAACACGTAGCCTCCACGTCAGATTCTTCGTCGGCGACTACCAAATGACCGGAATTCGGACCTTCCGGTGGCGGGATAACGGCAGCTTCAGTGAATTTTAAGTAGAGTGAAAGTGGCCAAGTCACATACATTTTTTTGTACTTTCTACTGAGGACTCTTCAGCTCTGTTATCTTCTACTTCTTTCTTTCCTTGCTTGCTAAGGAATATAAAGCATGAAAGTAAAGAAGATGAGTGGACAACGAATCCCATTGAACCCCTTTTCTCTTGCTTTATAATAGAGTTTTGCTAGAATATACCCCCGGGAATTGCAATAGATTACAACGGTTGGATCTGGGATCATGTTTTGTGATCCAAACCGTTCAGAAGATGGGGCCCCACTGCAGATTGAGGATAAAAAATCATAGAACTCTCCAATTGGAATGCTTTAGTGATAGAGCTGGTCGGTCATCACATGTGCATAGAATGTGGACCTCAGACTAATCTTTTTAACCGTCTGATTATTTGATATAAGTGCCTCCCAGCTGATGAGAAGATTTTAGGCCAGGGAAAATAAAAGGGTGGGACCCACTTGATGAACGGTCCCGATATCTGGACCATGTATCACTGAAGCTTAATCCTATTTGTTGCTGGTCAGGACTCATTTGAGTGGAATTATAAGGTCATTTGCTTTAATGTAAGATTATTTTATCCTTTTGATCATTACTTTTTTCTCAAACCGTTCATTTTTAGGACACTGATCAAAGGTTTAGAATCGTCTGTTCGTGAATTTATTTTTTTATGAGTCACTCGTCCATTGTAGTCTACTTCAGATCAATTGTCAGATTTCCTAAATATGGACCCTACCATATAAACTGATGTATAACCACAAACGCATGCTCACACCATTGGGTTTTCGTAGGTAGACCTGAGCTCTGCTGGGACCCAAAAGAACACTCTTTTTAGAAAGAATATTTTTTTTTAGACTTTTGACGGCCTAGTCTAAAACGGCCTTCTGCGCTCTTGTTTGGATAAAATTGCCCCTTGAATGCTATTGCATATGGAAAATAATTTGTTGAGTCATGTCATATATTGCTTGGGCATTGAAACCTTCATGTGGTCCCGTGTGGAGCTATCCAAATCGTTCAAAAGGTCCCAAGGATCTTAATAGTGGGAATACTCAAATTTTAGCCTGATTTAAACCCTTTCTAGCTCCCAAGAAGCCCTTGACATCAACAGGTAAATCCATACTATTTCTTATAGTATAGTCCACCTTGAATTTGACTCTTTCCAGGTTTGTGCCCTGATTTTAAAAGCTAAAACAGATGGACAGCATGGATTGGACACATACCTATCATGGGCCCACAGTCAAACAACAATAGAGGTCTAATAGGCCCCATGGATAGTGACCAACATCATAAGAGCCATTTTCAACTTTTGAAAAAAAAAAATGTTTCTTCTTCAAAGCTTTGGCAGTTGACCCATACATTTTTCTGACCAAAATCAGGCTGCATCCTTGTCTCCTACATGCTTACTAGTAGTCACTAAGGCATTTCCGTCTTCGGCATCATCTTTTCCATAAAAAAAAAAAAAGACCTGTTAGACTACTCTCCAATCGATCTGACTACTATCAAGAAAAAATTCATTTACTTATTGGCATTCTACCTACTCTCTAGGCATAAAAGGTAAAAAGATAGGTAATTCTAGTTTATAAGTGTGCTGTCATGGAGGAATATTGTAAATTTTGAAGAAGAAAAAAAAGAGAAATTAATAATGTGATTACTCTTTTATGAGTACCGGCATTTTGAACACGGTTTGAATATTAAGTTGATTGCTGCTCCAATCAACAGGGAAATCATGATTTCAACATTAGGATGTTCATTGTTACAATGTTGATTGCGGTTCCAATGAGAGGGTGATTGCTGAAACCACGACAAGGCTATAGTTGAAACAATGGTTGACCTAATGTTCAAAAACTATGATTGATGAATCATGTCTCGGTCAATAGGACGATGTAGTAATGAAGTCGATAGATGGATCATAATTCAGTGGGGAGAATGATGATGAATGAAGTCAACTGATGGATCATGTTTTAGTGGGGAGGTTGGGATGTCATCTTGTATGATGGGATGTAGCCAATCTTGACCATCCAATAAGAGAAAGTTATGATGTAGCCAATCTTGACTATCCAACTAGAGAAAGTTGGGATCTCATCTTGTATGATGGGATCTACCCAATCTTGACTATCCAACGAGAGAAAGTTGGGATCTCATCTTGTATGATGGGATCTACCCAATCTTGACTATCCAACGAGAGAAAGTTGGCATATCGTTCTGTGATGTGGCGTTAGCAAATTGAAGCCCCAAGTCAGTATCGGCTAATGGTGCTTGTTCATTCAATCCTACAAACAAGGGTTCAAAAACAAGAATAAGTTTAAGGGCAGTTTGATGAACATGCTCAGTATCTTGACATACAATATTATAAGAACTATGCAGATCATGGGAAGGTGTGCTTCTCTCTTGGACTACAATTACACACCTCACTTTCTTAATTTATGAACAACAGTATAAGGACATTTGAGTTCTATTCATTGAAATATTGGACGAATGCCAACGCATGCATCTTTGTCGTTTGTGGTACTGGTTGGAGGGAGTGATCCGTGTCCATGTAAGGACAATCGACCTTGATTTTGATATCATATTCCTCCAATGTTGTCTTCATAATCCTACGCATTTTAAATACGGAGCTCCTGATATGTAATTGTATTGTGTTGCTCACAACGACACATTTTGAGTTTCCACCCTTATACAAGAATTTTTCATAATTACATACTCATTATCATAAAAGCATAAGATAGTTACTAGAAAAGGAGGAGAAATAAAATAAAAGATGAATAGCGCAGCTTGAACGAGTGAAAGATCATGGTTTGAACGAGATGACGATCATTGTTACTGCATATAGACGGTTGCGATTAAAACGTTAGGATGATTTATAACATTAGTATAATCACTGTTAGCACACCAAAGTAATCATTGTTTGTACGAGTAGGTGGTCACTGTTTGTTCGAGTGGGGCGATCATTGTTTGTACAAGCGAACAATCATTATTTCTATGAGTAGGTGATTGCTCTTTCATTTAGTGAGGGATCATTGTTTGTATGAGTGGGCTATTGATGTATAAGTGAGCGATGTCGGACAATAATGTCATGATACAATGATTTTTTTTTGTCATTATTTTCATAGCCTCCAGTAAAAGAAACTACAACTTCGTCTGTTCTTACCTATTATGCAGATAGAATAGTCGTGTTTAGAGAATGTAGGAGTGTGGGTGCATCAAAGAGTAGTGGCCAAACTTAGTAGCTGGATGTCGGAACTGTGGCGGGCCTGCCAAGAGAGCTTCGATAAAAATCTCACTTCTTTCCATCCCAAAAGTAAAAAAGTAGTGTTTTCTAGGATCAGTCATTGTCTATGGGCCCTACTAGACCTTATCCATGGTTTTCGACTATGGGGCCTACTGATAGGTATGTCCCTTATTCAGGTTATACATCCATTTTGGCTTCTAAAGTTAGGGCATGAAAAAAATTACTCAAATTCAACTTATGGATGGGTTGAAATTTGAGTATTCCAACCATCGAGGCCTATAGGACCTTCTAAACAATTTGAATGACTTCACACATAGACCACATGAAGGTTTAAATGGCTCACATATTATATGAAGTGGGCCTTGGCAAATCATCTCTCCCATACAATAACATTAAAAATCACGAGGCTTGATGATGACAGGTTCTAAGGACATTTTCATCTCAAAAAGAAGAAGAAGAAGAAGAAGATTGTAGAACCTAGGGCTGTCAACGGGCTGGGTCTCAGGTAGGTCTAGGCCCAGATTTTGAACTTTTCCGGGCAGGGCCGTTGAGCTGGCCTTATTCAAAATTCTGATATTTTTCAGGCCCAAGCCCGGCTCATTAATTGAAAGCATAGTTAGAGTTAGGAATATCATAAGATTGTAGAACCACCTCTCGACTGTAAGTGATAGGGTCACGTGCCATTTCGGACCGTCCAACTAGTTTTCTTCTTGAAAATATGGTAAGTGTTTAAAAACAGATAGATCGATGATCTTAGTCATTAATCAGTGTCCTTTGAATCAATGGTGGAAAATAAAATCTTGACAAAATAGCCAAGGAATGGATGAAGAGTGACCGATGTGTTCACAATTCTTTTAATATAAGCCAAGCATGATAGGGACAACTGTATGGAAGGCTGTGATCAATACATCATAATGCCACGTGTGCTGTTGCAGAGAGATGGCTCTACTACATTAATTTCCTTCTTCCAGCTCTGTTTAAGCCATAAAGTGGGCCACAAAATTAAAAACCCAAACCAATTGGACAATCCTATCCATCACTTACCACCTTCCATATAAATTTTACCATCATTAGAACACTAGTACACACTCATGAAATTGAGTCCTTAGACAATCCTAGGAATTGAGAGTCCTAAAGTGTGTGTGTGTGTGTGTGTCTATATATATATATATATATATATATATATATATATATATATATATATATATATATATATATATATATATATATATATATAAACTACTCCCACTTGGATCGAATCACATGTGTGTGATTAAAATCATAACTGAGCACCGAACTCCCATCCATCCTTCTCAAAACAAACCTCTCTACCAACATATAACAACCAAACCTCCTCCATCCATTCACTCCTCCAAACTCCTCCACCCTCTCCACTTTCACATCTCTCTCTTTCCCATCAATCCAACCTCCTCTGCAAGCTTCCAATTTCATTCTATCTACAACTGCCATGCTCAATCCCACACCCATACTATCAGGTAGACCACTTAACCACATCACCCCATCAACCACACGCGTTACAGCTTTCTTACCAGATACCGTTGCCGTCTCTCTTTTCACAGTTGTGTTCACTACCACCGCATTCCGTTCGGTGCCGTGGTTCTCACACATGCGAATCTGATCCCACATCTGTTCGAGATACATCTCATAAAACATGGACTTTTTCATTTGATCTTTTGAGCTAGTACCATCTTCCTTAATGAACATGAAAGGGATGTACCACTTTCCTACTACAACGCTCGTCGAACACTTGTTGGAAATTGGGAAGTCGAATGTTGGCAGACGAGCGCAGTTCTTTGGAATACCTTCCAGCCGTTTCTTCTCAAGAACAATGGAGGGAACCCGTCTGGTTTGACAGATTTGGCGACGAAGCGACCACTACGTTGGCGAATGATCTCTACCTGCTGATACATATCCCGGTGGTCTAGAGCTCTTGGCTTCATATCCAAAACGAGTTTGCAAAAACAAAATGTTACCTTGTCCTCCACCTTTGAACATGTGCATGCATTCCTGAAAAGCCCATCAAAACACTATTAGAAATGGTTGGGTGATTCTAAAATCCAAACACACTCTAAAAGGATTTGCATGGAAGTAATTAAATAGTTTATTATATTAGTAGCGCAAGTGGCAACATGGCGTGTGTGTGCCAGACGCAAGCCATTCATACTGCTGCGGAAGCACACCTGCACACAATCAATTCAAGCTCTACAATATTACAAAAGAAAATAACCAAACTGGAGAAAAAAAGAAAATCATGAGAGAGAGGCACATAAATTTATATGATTCAACAATGTGCCTACATCTACCGTAGAAGCGGATTAGCTGGTGTACCCTACACCTGCCACCTTCCTGTGGTGGGTACTTGTCGCTGGGGAATGCGTCAGTACTTGAGCGCCGCAAAAGTATGAAGATTCAAATAAAATTAAGGCTATGTGGGCCCCACAATGGTGTATTTAATATATCTACACTGTCCATCCATTTGAAGAGATCATTTTAGAAATGATACAAAAAAAGAGTCATATCCAAATCTCAAGTGGACCACACCACAAAAGGAAGTGGGACAATGATTCTCACTGTTAAAACATTCCCAGGACCCACCAGGATGTTTATTTTCCATCCAAACTGTTCATAAGGTCACGTGGACCTGGATGAAGGGTAAAACAAAATATCAGATTGATCTAAAACTTCTGTGACCCTCAAGAAGGTTTCAATGGTAGACGTTCAATTTCCGACTGCATTCTGCATTGTGGTCCACTTTATCTTTGGAACTGTCTTATTTTTGGATTCAACCCTTATGACAATGTCGCAAAATGGATGGACGGTTTGGATATAACACGAACATCATGGTGGGGCCCACAGAAATTGGTGACGTCAATACACCAGCGAGCTGACTGGTGTCTTCCATCCATTGTGTGATGGATGGTATAAGAGTATTTTTATGCAACACGTACATGCGTGTGCCACAAGAACACATTGGTACATAAATCAATCCAGTCCACTCATTTGGTGGGCCATACTAATAATACCATTCAGCATTTTTGTGACGACTGACGCTTGGCGGAATAAAAGTCACTCAAATCTAGATTTCACCCTTTTTTACTCTTCATCTCTTCGTATTAGTGTTTTTTTCATTTTTGAAAAAAAAAAAAAACAAAGGGAGGATAATTACAGAAACCCACCTACCTTTTGATCAATATTCATCAATCCATTTGCTTTTAAGTTATTTAAAGTAACACGCTTAGGATTTTGAAAGATAGTGAAAAAACCACTTTGCTGACCTTAATTAACCCGCGTACCTTTTAATCAATATCCATAGACCCGCCTATTTTAAGTTATTTAAAGTGATACACTTAGGGTTTCAAAAGACGGGGTGAGAAAATTGCTATACTAACCTTGACTAACCCACCTACCTTATAGTCCATATTCGAATTTTGGACAACTCCTACATGCACGACCTAGTGCCCCATTCGCACCAGGTTATTTTTCTCATCTTTACTAATCCCTTCAAATTTATTTCTAATTCCAGTGATCAGGAGATCTTAATATGATGCAAAATCTATATAAGCGACCACCAAATAACTGGAATTCGGACCTTCTGGTGGCAGAGTAAGGGCAGCTTTAGGAGATTTTAAGTAGAGCGAAAGAGGTCGAGTCACGTACATTTTTTTCTACTTTCTATTGAAGACTCTTCCCGGAGACGTTGAATATTTCAATAAAATTATGTTTGGAAGATAGAGTTTTGCCAGAATACGATTGAGGAAAAAAAATCCAAAATTATCTGGCAAGAGAATTCTCATTCGCTTTGTGTAGTACATAACTCAACTTTTAACATATAGCACCTCTTTTGGCCCGATCTTTGTGCTAGATCCACACCATCCATCAACTTTTTTATATTGTTCTAGAGCATAATATCAAAAAAAAAAAAAAAAAAAGAACAGGCACGTTGAAAGCTAAAGTCAACCACACCTTATAAAGTAGGGGAAATGGAATGACTACCATTAGAACTTTTCTAGTGTCCACTGCAAAGTTCATTTGTCATCTAACCTCTTCATAAGGTCACACAAACCTCGATGAATGGAAAACACAAAATTAGCTTGATCAAAGCCTTATGGGTCTCAAGAAGTTTTCAATGGTAGGAACCAAATTCTCACTGTTTCTTGTAGTGTGCCCCACTTGAGCCTTAGATCTGCTTTCTTTTTTCTTTTCTTTTTTTTTTTTGTCTTGTTCTCTAAAATGATATGAAAAATTAGATGAATGGTGTGGATAAAACATATACACCATGGTAGACTCCATAGAGTCCTTCGACAATACCGTAAGCCTCGATGTAGATCGGGGTGGGGTAGTGTGCAATCCCCACCCGGTTTTGGGACACTGAGATTAGCTACTAAAGCATAGCGAGATTCGCCCGATTTGATTTGGGTCGCCGAGACTAGCTACTTCCCTAAGTGGCTACTGAAGTGACGTCACCAAGTTATGTGGGCCCCACCATGATGTGTTGTATCCACACCGTCCATCCATTTGGAGAGATCATTTTATGGCATAAGCCAAAGAATGAGGCAGATCCAAAGCTCAACTGGACCCACCACAAAATAGTGGGGAGAGTGATACCCACTGTTGAAACCTTAATAAAGTTAACAGGGAAGAAAGGAAAAAATAAATATCTAATCAAAATCTTCTATAGCCCTGGGTCTGCTTGAGCTTTGGATACAACACATAAATCATGATGAGCATATAGAACTGGTGACATCACTTTGGTACCTAATTTGTGTAACAGTTAATCTGGTACGTCCATTTGTTTAACCAGACCATTTTAGGATGGAGTACCAAAATTTATGCAAATTCAAATCTCAAGTCCACCGCACCGCAGAAACACAGTGGTGATTGAGTGCCTCACCATTAAAATTTCCAAACGGCCTTTATCTTATTGTTTATTAGCAATCCAAAATCTGTGGATACAACCTGTTGAACCATAGTACAAGAAATAGTAGTAAATGGCCATTAAAAATTACTGCAAGTTACAAAAGCTTTGGATTAAGATGATATTTGTGTTGTCTCTTTATCAAGTTCCGATTAGATACTACCCACCTGTGCAAAGCTCGGATCAGGCTTGTGTCAAGCTTGCTGACGTGCTGACGTGCCAAGTCTAGTGACAAATACTAGCCTCTATCAAGCTGGAGGGGTATAATCTGAGTTACTCTTTATCTAGGTTTTTTTTTTTTATTTTAAACATTTCGGTCGAATTTATGAAGTTTTTAATGGTAGGGATTTAATTATGACTGTTTCACACTAGGCAAATGTGTCACATTAACATATTTTAAACATTTTAAATATTAGTTAACAACCAAGTTATTCTAGATTTAATACTATTTTTCTGACTTCAGATTTTAAGTTTAGACTTCGGACTTCAAATTTAACAAACAGCCCTAAAGCTCAAGCACAGGAAATAATACGAATTGAACGCCCACCATTAAAAACTTTTTAAGGGCCACAGACGTTTTCAATCAAATTGATATTTGTGTTTTCCCTTTGTCCATGCCTATGTGAACTTATGAACAGGTTGGATCTCAAACAAACATTATGGCAGACCCTAGGAATGTTTCAACGGTAGCCATCATTGTCCCCACTGTATTCTGTGGTGGGGTCCCCTTGAACTTTGAATCTGCCTCATTCTTTGGCTCATGCCCTGAAATGATCACTCCAAATGGATGAACAGTGTGGATACAACACATACATCATGATGGATCCAAGGAACTTAGTGACGTTAATTGAAAGTAATGGATCCCGCGTCAGGGTAAAAGGGTAAAAGAATGGATCCCGAATCTACCGAGGTGGGCGGGGGCTCACGGTTACGTCCTTTCATCCATTTTGAAAATTCATTTTACGGTATGATCCTAAAAATGAAGCAGATTCAAATCTCAGGTGGACCATAATATAGGAAACTGTGGTAATCGACCATTAAAAACTTCACACAGGCTGCAAAAGTTTTGGATCAAGCTGATATTTATGTGCTCCGCTTCATTCAAACCTTTGTAACCTTATTAACAGGTTAGATGGCAAATAAACATTCTGGTGGCCTCCATGAAGTTTTTAATGGTAGGGATTCAATCACAGTGGTATAGTCACTCAGATTTGAATCTCTTCATTTTTAGGATGATGCCCTAAAATGAGTAATCAAATAGATGAATAGATGAACGGTGTGGATGTAAGGCCAATACATTACAGTGGCGCCACAGTTAGGGATCCACCCAAGAGCACCGCGGATGTCTGTGCACGTAGTTTCTCATTGGTACATGTCATCAACTAGGACATCAAGTCACAAGACACGCATATTTTCTCTCCAATATATTGTAAACTACATAGCCCAACCATGACTTATTTATTAGATCCACACCATCCATCAATTTTTACAGATCATTCTAGACTTCTAGTGCATGAGCCCGAAAATAAGGTACATCCAAAGCTCAAATGGACCACATCATAGAAAGCAGTGGGATTGAATGACTACAATTGAAACCTTCTTAGAGTACACTGTGAGGTTTATTTTACATATTCTAACCTCTTGCTTGCTAAGGTCATACAGACCTGGATGAAGGCAAAACACAAATATAAGCTCGATGAGATCCTTCTATGGCTCAGGAAGCTTTCAATGGTAGGCCTCTAATTACCACTGTTTCCCATCTCGTAGCTCACTTAAGCCTTGGATCAATGTCTCATGGTATGAAAAAATGAAGGGACTGTGGATATGATGCATACATCATGATGGAGGCCACAGAAGTCCCACATGTCAACACTTACTTTTCTTCCTTTCTGGTGTAGCACAAGCAATCAAATTCCCCGTGTGAAATTTATGTGGGACGCATGATAAAACTATTTATTTGATCCTTTTTCAGACCATTCTAGCATGTGAGCCAAAAAAAAAAAGGCAAATCCAAATCTAAAGTGGACCACACCACAGGAAATAGTAGGAATTAACACTGCCGTTGAAAACTTCTCAGCCATAGAAGGCTGTCCTAAAATGAGTGAGCAAAATGGATGGACAGCGTGGACAGAACAAATACATCATGGCAAAGCCCACAAAGCTTTTCCAGCACCGAGGTCAGTATTGGACGGGTCTGGGTCACCAGCGATCGGAGCCCTAAGGCATGCAAAAGTGGCCCATCATATGTAAGTCATGGCCCAATGATAGAGCTGGTCAGTCTTCACATGTACATTGAATGTGGACTGCAGGTCAATCTTTTTAACTGTCTGATTATTTGGTAGGCCAGGAAAGGGAAATGTCATGTCTGAGAAATATAGAGGAAAAGGAAAAGCTTTCTTCTTCTTCTTTCTTAAGATCTGAGAGAGGAGGAGAAGGACCTTTTCTGAGGAAAATCTAAGGACAAGAAAATTGATTTCCTCAATGCTCTATCTTTCGCAAACGAGGGAAAAGCATCACATTTGAGGAAATTGATTTCTTTTCCTCTTTTTTATTTCCACCAATCCAAACAAGCCCTTAAATCTCTCACGACATTTGGAAAAGCTTTGCCTGGTAATTTAAAAGAACAAAATAGTCTCAAGAAAAATATAATCTTTTATCATTTGTCTTCAATCAGCTAATCAACCAACCAAAAAAAAAAAAAAAAAACCAGAGTAGTTATTTTTGTGTTGATTTTTATTGCCTTGTGTCTTTGACCACAGACTACAAATGCAGGTTTTTACCTGATTTTTCATCCTCATATATGTTTTAGAGGAAATATTAGAGAAGAAAAAACCATGGTTAGCAAGCTACTGTTTGGATAGCCCCAGTGATCAGGAAAAAGAAAATCCGGATTGCTCCTGGTGGCATTGCCAGTTAAGCATCGTACCCATCCAAGATTGTGAGAACAACATGTACTCATGATATTTAAACAACAACAACTAAAAGAAACTCCTTTTTCTATAAATGACAAGCAAATACCTCTTCTTATGAAATGACTAGCATAGCCAGTCTTACTCTTCTACAGACCCTTGAAACCAAATCTCATTTGAATGATAGAACTTCGGAGAATCATCTTTGGACACGATATGCATTGGAATTCACCTTCAATCTGTAGCTGATGTTGGTTTGCGCTAATCAGTTCATCTACTTGGCCTGGCTGGCAGAAGTGGATGCTGAAGCAGGGATCGATGCTGTATCTTGGTTGTGGTGGTTTCCATCTGAAATACCAGCTTTAGCAATCTTCTCCGCAGCAGCTTTCTCAAGCAAAGCTTGCTCTTGCATGGCTTTCATCATCTCCCTCATGGTCTTTTCCTCTCCTTCCAGCTGCATGTTCATTATTATCTGAGCCTCCTTGTCGATTGGCTTGAAGTACTCTTCAATGGCAGCTTCCTGCAGATGTATATGCAAATCACATTTGGGGAGAAATCAATCAATTTCCAAAACATTACCTATTTGGATGGTAGGAAAAGAAAAGAAAATAGATGGATTTTTCCATGATGGGACATTTCACCATGTTTGCATAGCAAAGGAAACATTGGATGGGAAAATGCAATCATTACCCAAACACATTTGGATGGTAGGAAAAGAAAAGAAAACAGATGGATTTTTCCACGATGGGACGTTTCACCATATTTGCATAGGAAAGGAAACATTGGATGGGAAAATGCAATCATACCCAAACACCATAGTCAAATTCCCACACACAAAATACAAGGAGACATTTCTGAGAACTTTGTCTAGATTTCCACTTCTTATCCAAACAAGACTCCCAAAATGGAATCCATGGGAATGCAAGTTCATGGGAAATATAGAGAAATTATCATTAGATAATCATTACACTTTTCTTTTCTTCTCCCACCATCCAACCAGGCCCTAATTGAACAACCTTGACATTTACCATTGTTTGTCAACTTCCATCTAAGCCGAAGAAGATTACGATAAATATTGCCAAGATTTTGTAAATCTCACAATATTATCATGAATTTTTTATCAAACAAAATTATCAGGATAATATTGCAAGATTTTCAAACTTGCGCTAGTTTTAAAATTTTTCTGCGGAATTATCAGATTTTATTTCGAAATTTATTTAAAGTAAGAATAAATCATTTTATACCTATATTTCATAAATTTTAAAATCATTTATTAATTTAAATAAGTATTTTTTTTTTCAGCAAGATTGCTCAATAATATTGTGAGAAAAACATAAATTTTTTAAAATATCCCAAGAAATTCCCAGGCCCAAAATTTGTCATTATGCCAAAGAAGATATAATATAAAGGAGAAACTTTATAAAAGATTAATGATACCAACTTCAACTCAAGGACGAGTTCTTGTAGAAGCCAAGTAGATTGATGCAACCAGAAGACCACACAAGCTGGCCGGTCAAAGATCTAACCCATCCAACCAGCCATATTGTCTTGATTGATAATTTGGATCAGATCCATGATCTGATGCTAAATCCAGTGATTTAAATATCGACAATATCGCCCAATATATCAGATGATATTATGGGTATCACACAGGACTGATACAAAACACTGAGGGATTTATAAAGATCCCTCACATTACACAAGATATCACAGTATATGACGATATCACATGAAATTTGAAATATCCCTAGGTAAACATTAGGATTCCTACATAAAGTTCCCCAATGTCGTCGATACAGGCAATACGTTTCGACGATATTGAGGTAGTGCACAGGAGGTTAAAAACAGAAAGATCAAAAAAAAAAAAAAAAAAAAAAAAAACTTCATTTTTTATTTTTTTATTTTTGTGTGTGTGTGATCACTATATATATAATGTATTTTTTGCTTCTTTCTCTTCTTTGAAGTATTGTTTGTATTTTGGTACTTGTACACACATTCTTGTTTTTTGTAATGCTTTGAGTTTTAAGTGTATAATCATGTCTCTTTTAACATCTCCTGAAGTTTCATTAAAAGATTCCATCATTTTCCCAATGTTTCCTTCATTCCCCGGTAAATGCGATATTTACCATGCAATAGCAATATGGTTTTGTGTCCCAATCATGCAAATATGCAACTACATTAATTTTTAAGTCACTGGCTAAATATAATAAGATCAACAGTCAGATTATATTATGGGGCCCTTGGGATCAATTGAATGGCCACCAAGTTCATAGGAATTGTTTTCTTTGTTATTCATCAGGTTAGATGAAGTCGTGCCTTCTGTAATAAGTCTCCTTCTGTGTTTTCTTCATTTTTTTAGTGGGCCACTTTTTGGGTACCAAATGATGTCAGAATGACAAGTGGTCGTGTTTGAGAGCTTATCAAGTCAACTTTCAATCAAGCCAAGACCAAGCAATTTACAACACCATTTGAGTTATGGCCAACTAATAATAAGTCTATATAGTTGTGACAGGATTGAAGGGCTTTTTTGGTCATTTTCTATTATTTTAGGGTTTTCTTCAGTTGTCAAAAGTCTATATAAAGATTGCATTGCTTGTAATATCCTATTACAATATTTTGGAATGTAATGAAAAATAAGCTTGCGGAGATTTTCTTGAGTTATCCATTGTGTTGCCTACAGTAGAAGAGATAGGGTGATCGATCACCAGTTTTTTACTAATGGACTATTAGGAATACTTACCATAGTCATAATCTCCGTTTTTCAGGTAGTTGACTATTGGGAATCCTTCACATAGTCATAGAATCTCCGTTTATGTTTATTCTACAGTATTTTCAGATTTAGAAATGAAGGAAAGAGAGACCAGATTTATAGTAGCTAAGACATGATCATAACCAAATTTATGGTGACACCCCCCTCATATAGTAACGGAGACATTATCATAACCAAATTTATCCCACAACTTGATAAGAATTCCTCAAGATAACAAAGGTAATGGCTTTTGTAGCAATGTTATAGGTCCGTAATTGAATCTAAGGGATGTTGTTCCATGCAAAGAAATGAAGAAGTTCACAGGATGGTTCTAAATGAACCACTGATCTAAATATAGATCAAACTTGATCAGGCAAATTTTCGAATAGGCTCCAAATTTTTCGCAGCAATGATAAAACCAAGTGGGGAAATTCACTTGGTTTAATACCTTAAAATAAATGAACCAAAGGCATGTGTGCATGTGTGGGTGGGTGGGTGTGGGTGTGGGTGTGGGTGTGGGTGGGTCTAGGAGTTTTTAGTTTTCAGGTAGCACCACCATATGGTTGACCTAATCAATACAAACTTCGTTATTGCCCTTCATCATCAAAATGTTTGTGATCCTGCCTATCCATATGCCCAAATTGACCAAAAGCCTTGCACTAATCATGGTGTCCATCCTTGGCCCAAAGTACCATGCAAGCACAAGGGGTAAACAACCAAATGATCTGACCGTTGGATATCCATTAAGCTTGGAAAAAAAAACACTTTAATGGTGAAGTTAAAAGATCTAACGATTAAAAACGTCCAAGAAACCTTTTGAAAACATTGGACTACATTGACTAGCTTTAGAACATTTGATGGACTGTCTAATCGATAAGATCTATCCACAACTAAGTCGCAGAAAGGATAGCAGATTTCTTGTTGATGCATGTAAGGCTTCCATCGCATCGCATGTGCTCCAAACAACACCCTTCTGTTGGCCACCAATGTAACCTCAAAAGGTGTCTCAAGGATCGCTGGCCACAATACTAAGACCATGAAGTCCTTCCATGAGCTCCAATCTAAGATTAGCCAAAGCTAGCACATGATCAAGTCAATCCAATATGAGACTGATAGGCTTCTCGGTTAAGAGACTTGATGCAATCCTCCAATGTGAACGTCCAATTGAGCCCAATACAATTACTTGTGAATACAAGTGAAAATACACTCCTATGTGGAAAAGGGCATTGGCAACAAAATTCCCAATGGTGGAGATTAATCTATCCCAACTCGTTGTTGGTAGGGGTTGCAATGGGCCAAGCCTAGATTGGCCCTGGCTCAGCCCTAGAGCCCTAGCCCTTGCCCAAATCAGGCCCTAATGGGCTAAAGAGGCCCCAACCCCGGCCCCGAGTTGGGCTAGGGCTAAGGCTGGTCAAGCTGGGCTAGGGCCAATTCTATATGTTAAAGATAACTTATATGTTCGCTATGTATACAATTGGTGTAAAATTGGTGAGTGCCAGTTTATACTCTTCCAAAGAATTAAAGTTTCCCCATGGCACACCAATGTCAAATAAAGATCATTCATCAACCAAGTACATGCCCCGACCAATTATCTACCATATGCACAGACCTCAATAAGTGCATCAATATACTGGTCACCATCAAAAGTGGGGTTTATAATTTGGACAGTTTATAAGTGTCTACGTACCATCCATCACATGCCTATGTACTATGTATTATACACTAGGGAAACAGCCCGGGCTAGGCCGGGATATTCATGATTGGTCCTAACCTAGCTCGGTTGGAACAATGGGCCTAGATTTCAAGCCCTAGCCCAGCCCTCAGGCCAAGTTTAGTGGCCCCAGCCCTAGCCCTTTAGGGAGACTCATGATCACCCTAGTTGTTGGTTTCACTACACACATGATACAAATAATACTATCCCGGGTCACCCAAATCCAATAAAGTGATTATTGAATTTATGATACTCAAGAACCATGGAGACACAATGCTCCCTTTGTCGTATGGTCGTTGTGTCCATTTCATTCTTTCCCTATTGACCCACAGGAGAGATTCCGTAAGGAACCTTTATAACACACTAAATATATGCAATGCATAAGTTCCACAAACAATTAATTATGAAAAACAAAGTATATTCCATTCAACTTAGTGGTAAAAAAATAAACACACACCACCACTCCCAACCTACGTTCCTCTAATAAGGCCTATTGAGACCACATTCTAAATCATCGTGAACGAAACTTCCGCTGCCTATAAGAATAAAAAGACAAATCCCCCTTTCTCAAAGCCCTCTCCCCCTTGAAGAAATAAATTAGCGAATGTTTGGCATCTCTACAAATAAGAGCTTATTTGTTTATTTCTAAAAAAATGTCTTTTTTTCATAGATTATTTGGTAAATGTCTAATTTTACATCTTAATTTTTTAGAAATTAAAAATAAGCTCTAAGGGCTCATTTACCATCTCTTATGTAATCCAATACAAGCTTTTTAAATTAGAGCTACTCCAATAAGACTTTTTGTTCTAGATCTTGTTTTACAATAAGCTCGTTCGGTAAAATCACTTTTCCATAACCGAAAAAAGCTTTTATTTGAAATAATCACGCTTGTTAAAACATTCAAATAAGAGCTTTTTATTAGGGGCAGTTGCTGCCATTTTTTAAAATTACAACTCTATTATGATCAATGTGGACTATTTGTTTTTTCTAGATATTGATTTTATGGCTAAAATCATCCAATCAGAAGGAATGGGTAAAGGTGGAATGTGGGGCCCACCTTCAGTATGGGTCGTTCATCATGTAGGCCCACCTTTGATGACAATCGCCCATCATGTGGACCCACCTTCAATGTCCACCATCCATCACGTGGACCCACCTTCAATGTCCACCATCCATCATGTGGGTCCCACCTTAGACGTGAACCATCTATCTATCGTTTTTTTTTTCCTTTTTTTTTCGTATCTTAAATGTGGGTCCCATCTTAGATGTGAATCTATCTATCGTTTGTGGCCACCTCCAATGTGGGTCATTCATCATATGGGCTCACCTTCGATGCAACAGCCACTCCCTTTGATGCCAAACTGAAGTTAGTTAGTCCATTGGAATGTACATGATAGTCTTATGACACCATGTAGATACGTATACCTACTAATGTTGGGCTACGAAACAATCAATTATTTTAAAACAAACAAAAACTATAGCATCACAACTCATGGTTCAAATTAACATAATCCATTAAACATAAAAAACAGAGATACACAAAGATCTAAATATTGGTATTGTATCGGCTGATACGGTTGTATCGTATCAGTGTCAACATGAGACGATACACAATACAGGGTTGTATCGACCCAATCGAAAAAATGACCCGTATCATTTTGCATTGAACAGTATTGGCGCCGATAGCGTACCCATATCAGTCGGACCGATACGGGCTTAAAATCCACAAACCGGCCCATTGTTTTTTATTTTACCCTTTCCACTTTACTTCTTTCAAACTTTTTAACTTAAGGGATTGTTTGAAATCCATTTTCAACCGAATCTACACAAGTTTTGAAAAAATCAGTTTTTTTAATCAAATCTACAGATTGAATCAACGGTACCCGATTTAGGGAAAATCCAAAAAAAAGGTATAATACCTATTTTTTTCGTCTATTATTGTTGAAATTGAGTCAAAATTATAGTATAAACATAAATTGAAGGAATCATGCTTGATTTCTTCTCAATTTGGGGATTTTTTATTTTATTTTTGTTCCTATTTACACTGGAAATTTTTTTAAAAAATCAGATTTTTTTTCACTTTTTTCATTCAAATGGTGTAATGATGCATGAATACCCTTCTAATAATATAAATATACGGATTTCTTCTCGATTTGGGGAGTTTTATTTTTTTTATTTTTCTTATTTATGCTTGAATTTTCTTAAAGTTTCAAATCTATTTTTTTACTTTTTTCAATTTAATGTTGCACTGATGCATGAATACCCTTCTCATACGATAAATCTATTGATTTCTTTTCGATTCAGGGATTTTTCTTTTTCATTTTTCCTATTGAATTTTTTGAAATTTTCAGATTTACTAATTTATCTATTTTTAATCATATGGTGCAATAATGCATGAATATCTTTATAATCTATAGATCTGCAGATTTCTTCTCGATTTGGGATTTTTATTTTTAAAATGTTTCCTATTTATGCTCGAAATTTCTAAAATTTTCAAATTTATTCTTTTTCTTTTTCAATCAAATGGTGTAATGATGCATGAATGCCCTTCTAATAGGAATAGAGTACATATTTCTCAATTTGGAGATTTTTTTTTTTTCCCTATTTATACTCGAAATTTCTAAATTTTTATATATTCTTACATATCTCATTTTTCCTTTTTTTTTTTTTTTTTTTTTTTTTTTTTTTGCCTTAAAAAAACTCTATCCAATACAGGTTGATACAATACGGACCTAATACAGAATGCAAGCACCGTATCGTAACATTTTTTTGGCCAAGCTGATACGCCCACCAATACCGATATTCAAAACCATGAGCCACAACCTTAGAAAACAACAATATTAATTCAAAGAGGGCATTTATAATTACCTCTCTAACGACTGACATCTCCATTTATTCACTAACTTTTATTTCTTTATGTTTTGGGAAGTTAATATTATTGGCGCTCTGATCATTAACATCAATCCAGTATTCAGATTCATAGTGTGCAAACAACATGTCTGCAATGGCCTCTTTCCTGATAAAGTCAGGCATGGCCATCATAGCACATACTATATTTCTTTGCGTTGCAATTGAGTATAGAACCATTTATTTCAAAATGGAAACACGGGCTTTCAATACACCAAAGTTGCGTTTAATTACATTCCTTAAAGATGAATGGAAGTAATTGAAAATCTCGTCCTTATCACAAGGGCGAATACCACCTCAAAAGTCATTCAACAAATATTGAATATTTCAATATGGTGTAAGGAAGTCACTCGTGCTGGTATAACCAGCATCAGGTTCCGACTATTTATCTTAAAACAAACAAGAAAAAATACAATACAAGATGTCAAGATATTAATTAAATATTGTAATGTTTGTAATTTACTAGGAGGGGATGTGGAAAACTATTTTGGGGTCACGAATAGTTTTCAGTAAGATTCATAAATCATGAGTTGTCTTTCCAATCAGCAAGTACCAAAGTGAACAACATGTCAAACGAACAAACTGCCAAAACATCTCATGTGCATGTCTTCCTCTATAGGGCACTTTCTTTTCTATACATATGATTGCACGTATGAGAGTGCCAACTTTTGCCCTACTGCAACCCTTCACAAAATATGAATGTTTTTAAATTAAATGTCGATTGTATAAGAAAAATAACTATTAAGCAAAGTACAAGCAGCAAAAACAAATATACATTATACCTTAAAATATGGATAAAATCAAGGATTATGCAATATCTACTTTGGGATTTCATGTTACGAAGGAGGCCTTATGATCACCATCGAGAATTTCAACGTGGCAATCAAAATTACGTGAAAGTATCAATGTATTGTTTCCCCATAATGTTGAAATCCAAACTAGAGAACTTTGTTCCTTAAATTTTGTCCAATTGTCATTATAAATATAGTCAATTGCTCATCTATACACATATACCAACTATCTTCAATTAGCCACTTCTCTTTAAACAGTAAGGACATTCTACGGAACACATGTTTCTTCATATAGAGTAACTCCAAACATATTCGAGAATGACTACTATGTATGTCATAAACAAAACTATGGCACTCCACATGGCTCCTTGACTAGGGTCAGTTGCCTTCTTTCTTAATAAGCAAAAGAGATGGGAGAACTTATAATCTTTTACATTTTTTAATGTCATAGTACTTACAACACCACCCAACAACTTCCATAAAAAAATTAAAAAATCCAACTTAAAAAAAAAATCATAAACACAAAACTATGCATAAATATAAAACATCCAACCAATTCAATAAACAAAAACCATAAAGTTTTTATAAAAATAAAACCATATAAATCGCCATACAAGAAGTTTTATACAAAAACATCTAAACATCTAATGAAAATATTTAACCACTTTCCAAAATTAAACTTTCTAACAATTTCCAAACAAAAACCATATAATAAATTACGAACAAAAAACTACCCAATAAGTTTCCACGAGTTTAATTTAATTAAAAAAAATCAATAACTTCCATCAATAAAAACCATTAGGAGTTCAGGACCTAGAAAAAACATCTCAAAAAATCATCCTAATGAGCCATTAGCCATATTTTCCTTCAACAATTCAACACATGCCAAAAGATTGTCCTCTAACATCCATATTTCTTTGTTTTCTTTCACGTAGAATAAGTTTAGAGCAAATATATAAATAAATAAAAATTGATCCCAACATCAACCTCTGACGTCTTTTTAAGAGATGCAACACAATCAACAATAGAGGATCCTTCACGCTTGGGAAGAGCATCAAGGGTGTCAAGCGAAGAAATGACACAATCTATTTATGCATCTACAACATCGGTCATTGAGTTCCCTCTTGTTCGAGGAGAACAACAGTGTTTGCACCTGAGCTCAACCATGTCATCCTCTAACCCGATCTCTTCTCCATTGGCTTTTATATCCACTTGGGCATGTGATAGCCTTGGTGATTAAGTCTCACCATCCATACTCAAGTCGATACTACTTGAGGATGTTCTCAACGTATCATCTGGCAAGCAACCACAAGAAAGGCATAACATGGCTTTCCCTCTAGCATTTGTCCCTTCAAATAAAATTTCCATCTCCTCAAGGAATTGCAATGGTTTTGTCCTGAAGACACATGCATTTGGGTTCGCCTATATTAAATGATATTAACCCAAGGCATTTCAACAATAAAATATTCAAACTTACATTTAAATCATATCATACCTTCAAGCATTCGTCCCATCTTTCTTCATCCATCATCACTGCATTGGTGATAGGATTGAACCCAATATATGTTTGTCCCTTCAGTTTCACCCAAGCGTGATACTATTTCTTCATTAAGTCTCGTTAATTCTTAAAATGTTTCTGATTATAAGTCATTCCTGTCTTTTAGGTGAAGGCATCCATCACTTTTTTCCATGCAAATGATTGCAATTTAGAGTGTGGCCTACCCCCTAGTTTGACTTGTTCAATGCATATATCAATAAATATTTTCTTCATCTTGGGTGCCCAATTCACTCCTCGGTTTTTAGGAAATCATCCCTACATAGTATTTCCTTTGGTATTATTATCCAAGGATATTAATCCCACTAAGAGATCAACCATGGGTATCGGTCAGACACCCCAAACCAACAATTAAAAACATATTAAAGTATGATTAGGTGTCAAAAGCTTATTGATTACCTATTTATGTACTATCCTACTTGTTTATTGTATGCACTCTACATGAAATTAAGTCATTCTAAAACCCAAGTGGACCACACCACATGATTAAGAGATTTCAAACCCAAGTGGACAACACCACATGATTAAGAGATTTCATGTATGGTTGTACGTTGTTCTGATGGTGTGGCCCAACTAAAATGCGTAAAATAAACTCAAATCTAAGATGTCCAATGCGCTCCAATGATGGTGTGATGAAAGTGGGCCACAATGAACCAACGGTCCGATCACATCATCATCACGATCCAACGGTCTGATCATCTCCTCAAAGCAACTTACACGTCTTCCCAAGGTGGGGTCTTTTCAAATGTCTCGGACTACATGTGTAAGGTCTTCAATGCTCCTCAATAGTCGCCTATCCACAAGGATGGTACTTGTGGTTGGCGCTTTCTTCGTTGGTACACCTTGAATGCTTTTGTTCCGCATCATACTCCTCGTCTGAGAAGAACTCGACTCCGGCGAGTTAAAACTCTTGTGGCGCTCTAGTAAATCTGGATTAACGCTCTGTAACTCCACTTCTATCAACCATGTAGATTCCGACGGTGGCTTGTTCTTTCATTTGACCAAGTATCTTTGGAAACCTCCGCCTCTCATAAAAATGATCTCTTCACCCAAGATCTCCTCAATTTCTTCTTCATGGGTAATGGGTGGGGGAAGGGGTGGAAGGGGTTGTATAGCAAAATCAGAACAAGGCCATGAAAGGGACGATGGATCAACAATGGGATGGTGGGAACGGACTAGATCTTCCACATTAAGAGTTGGGTTAATGCCCATTTCAGATGGAAGGTCGATTCGATACACGCTAGACCCAATTTTCTCCACAATCTTGAATGGTCCAGCACTACGCGCTTGTAATTTCTTAGCGGAACCTTGTGAGAACCGCTTAGGCCTTATCCTCACCATTACATGGTCTCCTTTCTGAAATTCTTGCAATCTACGATGAGAATCAGCTGAGATTTTAGAATCATCATTGCTCTTATTTATCCGCTGTCTAATATGTGTATGCAAATCATGAATATGGCGTGCGAATGCATTGGCTGACTCTGAAGACCTTTGGATGACAGACATGGGTGACACTAAAGGACACTCTGAAAAATCCACGAACTTGGAATAAACAATCCTATGGAAATAAACAATCCTATGACCTAAAACTTGGAAAACTGAAACAAAAGGACACTTCCCACGGGTGACACACAATTTCTCATTATAAGTATTATAAACAAGGATGATTTTCAGGTATCCCAACACTTGAGAACAAACACTAGTAATACCAAGTCTTGAGCAGATCTTGGCATCAGCCATTATGTCCAAAATGTCATCAAGATACGAGATAAGGACTGAGGTCATCATATCCACCATGACGTGAATACGTTGCATGATAGCATGACACTTGACTGAAGCTTTGTGGACGGTCAAGATATGCCCACTTGTGTGCCACATGCCATTATTCTTGGAAGTGAAAAGACCAGGCATGACACACAAAACAAAACTCCAACTCAAACTTTCCTTATTGAATTCTTCCCCAAGAAGTTTATCAAATTGACACTGCATTTCTATATTTTCTATGGGGTTCCCCTGGTATGGAGGAAAGCTTGACAAGACCAACTTAGGGACAAGATCAATTGTGTGTTGAATGTCCCATATGGGTGAAAATTTATCCCATAAATCATCTGGTGGGATATCACAAGTCATGTGGGTGTCTATCATCATATCCTCACTAGTCTCTTCTTCAATTTCATTTGTGTTCACCATGGTAAGAGAC
Source organism: Liriodendron chinense (assembly GCA_003013855.2). NCBI lineage: Eukaryota > Viridiplantae > Streptophyta > Magnoliopsida > Magnoliales > Magnoliaceae > Liriodendron > Liriodendron chinense. Next base: position 2,787,642 of record ML058438.1, on the reverse strand, counting down.
ATAGATTGGGAGATTGTATCAATTACATCACACATGACACTCGGAAGTGGTGTGGTCTCAAACTCTTCGACCTTTTCATCACTAGCACACACTTCGTCATCCTCAACGATGATGAGCGATGCCTTAATTTCTTCCATTTCCTCACTACTGACGTTAGGCACGTACTCTTCCACTTCATAAACATCATGTTTGGATTCTTCCAACTGGCCATTTACCAAGGTATTATCTCGCTTCCAAGGAAATATAATTGGTGTTAAACACTCAAATTGTTCATAAGCCGAGATTTCCTTAATGATAGGTTGGACCACTTTACAAGGAGGGGACCATATTGGTTCTGTGTTTGGATGAGAAGGTGGGGCAACTCTCTTCTGACCCAAGGGCTTTTCACGATAAGAGATGGAAAGATATTTTTCTTTCAAACGCTCTTTCATCTCGTCCCATTGTGATATCGGGGCTCTCCCAACTTTATCAAGTCGTCGCTCCAAATCTGTCCAAAACGACTTGGCTTGGCCCTCCAATTTCCACTTGGCAAACCTCACTCGACGATAACTTGACATATCATACCAATCAAAAAAATAGTCCAAGTCCTTAAGCCAATCAAGAAAGGTTTGTGGGTCCATGTGACCATTAAAGTTAGCCAAATCATCGGAGTTCGGCTTTCCATTGGGTCTTGACGGCCACACGACAACACTTAATGGCCCTGAAGATCTCAAACGCCTATACTCCATTCACTATGGGGAGACTATGGACTGGATGACTCACAATACGAATGCAATGAATTTAAACTACAATGAACTGACACTAATTAATTCTAGATGATGCGACTCAAATCTGGAATTTTTCCAAATTAGGAAACTTTCTAAAATTGGAAAGTTTCTAAAATTGGAAACTGTCTAAATCTGAAAATTTTCCAAATTAGGAAACTTTCTAAAATTGGAAAGTTTCTAAATCTGAAAATTTTCCAAATTAGGAAACTTTCTAAAATTGGAAACTTTCTAAATCTGGACATTTCCTAAAACAAACCTAAAAATCAAAACCCTAATTTTTTTGATAACTCGATCTAGAGAAAACCATGCAAGCCTATTCTCTGATACCAAATTTGATGCAGGACAGCCCTAAATATGATGCATGCTCATGAACACAATTATTCAGCGGAAATAAAAGCAATAATAATAATGAAATCTAGCATCAATCATCATAAACTAAGAAAATCATAAAGGAAACATGCAATGGGACGGGCCATCATCACAACCATGGAGTATGGGATTCAAGCAGCATATAGGTTGGATCCGGCGAGGGATGGAACCTCCCGATCTTGCATGGTCATACCCAATCGATCAATGATAATCACTAGTCCGAAGAATCAAAAAGTTTCTCGGATTAGGGATTTGAGAATTTGGAAGTTTAGGGTTTAGATCGATTCTCAAGGTTTAGATCATGGGGAATAAAGAAAACGGAAGTTTAGAAGGATAATAATAGAAGATGAAATACCTGGAAGAAGTTGGAGGGGCACAAGAAGAATAGAGAAGAAGGAGGTCAAGGAAGAAGAAGAAGCACCATGAGAGAGGGAAAAAGGAAGGAGGCAACCAAAGGTTTGCTCTTTTTCATAAATCAACAACTAATCAAAAACGTTTAGGGCAACACCCTTATAAAATTCGGAATTAGCATAATTACCAAAATACCCCTACTAACAAAATTTCAAAAAAAAGACATTTGCATGAAAAAAAGTACCCACACTAACCCAAAACTCAAATAAGTAAAAAATGCGTAAAATAAACTCAAATCTAAGATGTCCAATGCGCTCCAATGATGGTGTGATGAAAGTGGGCCACAATGAACCAACGGTCCGATCACATCATCATCACGATCCAACGGTCTGATCATCTCCTCAAAGCAACTTACACATCTTCCCAAGGTGGGGTCTTTTCAAATGTCTCGGACTACATGTGTAAGGTCTTCAATGCTCCTCAATAGTCGCCTATCCACAAGGATGGTACTTGTGGTTGGCGCTTTCTTCGTTGGTACACCTTGAATGCTTTTGTTCCGCATAATATTAGCTTCTATGATGCAAATCGAATAGCTAAAAGTAATTAAATCAAAGAACGACCAGTTGAAGAAATGATATTAAGTTTTTGTGTAACACCTGCTAATCAAATTATTTAGGACTCAGAAGTGAAAGAAGCTTCTTATTTACTAACAATGGGCCAACAAGCATATTACCAAATCAAACCCTTACTGTCATAGCTGAAAAATATAGGTATTTTGAGAATGTGCCTCAAAGACTGATAGTTAACGGTGGCTCTAATGGGTGCGTTTGCTAGAATAGGTATTAATGAGATAACCATTTTAGTAACTGAGGGGAGAAGGGTAGTGATATTGATAACCATTTTAGTAACTGAGGGGAGAAGGGTAGTGATATTGACAGCCATTTTAGTAACTGAGGGGAGAAGGTTAGTGATATTGATCCACAAGAAGCTCAGCAGACTCTTGAAATAGCTAAAGGAAGAGACAAGAAATCAACATGGATATGGCTCCTAGACAAGCTAGGACAAAGGTAGAGGATTATAAGCCATATGATCATTACAAAATTCATCATCATCATCTAAGCCTTATACCAATTACTTGTGGCTGGCTACATGAATCATGTTCCGCCATTCCACTCTTGTTATGGCATAAGTTTGATGCTGGGTGCCAACCTGACACAACCCTCCTCCTTTATCTAGGCTGGGGACAAGCATGAGAGAACAAAACTCCCATAGGCACAACAGATTATTGCATAGGTTGATTAAAATCAAGCGCTATCTAATAGTCTATTACATTGGTTGATTACAATCAATGAGCTGACTACAATGAGTCATGATCATAACAAAGTTGTAGTATTTAACTTGTAGAATACCAATTGAAGTAACTAATGACTCTAAATCTCTGTGTACCACCTCCTAACTGATTTATTTTTTTTTTAGAAGGATGCTCTTAATCGAATTATTAGGATTCAGAAGTGAAAGAAGCTTCATCATCATCATCTAAGCCTTAGACCAACTAATTTGGGTCGGCTACATGAATCCTATTCTACCATTCCAGTCTATCAAGAACAATATCCTCAATTAAACCATAGGTGATCAAATCTTTCCACGATCTTTTTGGGCATTCCGCTTGCCCTCATAGATCCTTCCACTTGAACCAACCCACTCCTAAACAACACAATTCTTGGCCTCTGTTGCACATGGCCAAACCATCCAAGTCTACATCTTATTATTACCTCGTGCTATTCCTAAATTCCCTTGAATGTGTTCATTTCTAGTTCTATCCTTCCTCATCTTGCCACTAATCCATCACAACATCCTCATTTCAGCTACACTCATCCTGCGAACATGTTGTTCCTTGACTGCCCAATATTGTACCATAAGCATGGCTGCTCTTATAGCTGTCCTATGAAACCTCCCCTCACCACTGTTCTACCTCTTCGTACAAATCTTCGACTCTTGACAGACTTCTCTCCGCCTGACCCCCTACTCGCGACAAACCTCGCGAGCCTCGCGAACCCCTACCTCTCAACACAAATTCTTCTCAACATAGACACATTCTCCTATTTTGTACAACAGCACATCATTGTACGGTTTTTTATTACTAAAAGTGGAAAGGGAGGTTATATCTATCAACCAGTGTAGATGTAGATATCATTTCCTAATGAGTTTATAGTGCTCTTAGTTTCAAAAATTCGGGATTCTTTTACAGAATAAAAAATTTTAAAAATTAAAACATAAAAATAAAAATAAAAATAAGCTCTATACCCAAGAATGTGTGTATTTTGATTCAGTACGTGTAAATGGTAATATGAACCTGTTTGCACTCTTAACTATTTACTCTCTTCATTTCATCTTATCATAACGAAACAATACTACTAATTTATCCAATTCTGATTATTCATCTTATTATAACACAACAATACTCTGATTGATCTGATTCCAATTGTTCAATCAATGCAATCATATGGATGGTTAAAAAGAAAACTAGCCAAAGTTCCAAATTCATTTGCAATTGTCAAATGGTTAGATCAATCCAAAAAAAAAGAGAAAGAAAAAAAAAGAGCCAATGGTTAGGATCATTCAATCAATGATGTTATGCTACAATAAGAGAACAAATTAGAACGAAAAGGCTAGAAGGATAAAATCAATGATCTTCATCATCATCTAAGCCTTATCCCAACTAAATAAGTCAGCTACATGAATCCTGTTCGCAATTCCACTCCATCAAGGACCACATCCACTGTTAAACCATGGATACTTAAGGACCATCTCCACCCCAGTCCTTTTGAGCCTCTTCCCTTGCCCTTTCTTAGCCTTCAACTTGAACCAACTCACTCCTCACTAGTGCAGTTCTTAGTCTCGAATAGACATAACCAACAATCTTCTTCTTCAAAAATAAGCAGTGAACCACAATTAGCAAAAATAAAAAACAAAAGAAAATGCTCGGAGTATTCGGTTAAGCCTTGTGTCATCAGAGTTAAGATGTAAGGGTCATGACATTAAATTTCGATCTTAGCTCAAGAGAAAAATGAGACAAACAAATTCCCGCTCGATGCGGTAAAAACATAAAGACGTCAAATATTGACTAATAAACTAATTAATTAAGACCATGAAAATATAAGCATGATGAACAATCCAAGAAGCTTTCTATCCTAAACATGTTACCTCGTTCAAATGTCTTGCCTTCTAGATCCACTTCATCATAAACATAGACAATGTATGTCCCATATTTCTCTGAAATAACAGTATAAACTAATTAGTATCACAATTTACCATGAATGCATCAAGAAATGTAAATGCAGACAAAAATAATAATAATGCCTTCCACAAAAAATAATAATTATAATAATGCCTTCCAAAAAAAAAAAATGTATATGCAAGCAGTCTTCTAACAAAACAAAATAAACCAATTTGAGAAGACATGCAATTTCCTACACATTCACATAAGACTTCTAGAGAAGGTTTTTCCAAAGAAAACATCCTACTGAAAGAAAGGAATTATAAGGACATCTCGAGAAGGTTCTGCAGAGAAAACATGATATACTAAAACAGAGGAATTACAGAGTCCCAAGGGCATAAAAGATATGGTCGTTTGGTAGCTTGCATTTGATGTGCATTGGCAATTACCATGAAATCCATGTGAATTGGAATCACGAGTTGTATTTGGCAGCATGTAATCGGAATCCACTGGAATCCGGTAATCACAATCACCAAATTGTGTTTGGCAGCCTGTATTTGGAAGAGAGAGAGTGAGAGATGACTGTGACTTGAGAATCATAATCAGTATCCATATGAAATGGAATCACATGGTTTTGCGGTATTTAATGTGAATTGGATACCAATTTACATCAAATATACTCCTCCGAAGCACACCAATTACCACCGATTCACGCTCCCAAACGACCCTATTTCATGACTCTTTTTTTTTCCTTAGCTGTTTCTTTATATGATCTTCAAAATCTGGGAGATTTTTGGGAAACCCTCCATCGAGGGTAGGCCCACCAGATCCACGCTCGAAATCACCGGACCATGAGCTCTGGTTATACAGACAGGATGGATCAGGACACTACTCACATCTGGATGAATCTGAAGCTCTACAGCCCACAGCTGCCTTCCGATGATGCGCAAGCAACCAGTAGCCAGCTACCAACCACGTTCAAATAGCCTCCTCAAGAACTCACCGTCTGCCCACCTTGGAATTCATGTTCTCCTGGACCTCCCAAGAGGGAAGCCGGATTCGGTGGGGTCGGGTTAACACCGAGTAAGGACAGGCCGTGACTATGGGGTCCACCTCGATGTATTTTTTTTTATATATCCAGTCCGTCCATCCGTTTTCCCAGCTTATTTTAGGGTATTAGTTTAAAAATGAAGCAGATTCAAATCTAAAGTGGACCACGCCATAGGAAATAGTGATGATTGAATGCTTGTGGGCCACAAATGTTTCGGATCAAGCTGGTATTTGTGGTTTCCCTTCATCCTCGTCTATGTAACCTTATCAACGGGTTGGATGGAAAATAAACATTACGATGGCCCTAGGAAGTTTGTAATGGTGAGCATTCAATCACCATTGTTTGCGTAGTGCGGTCCACCTAAGAATTTGGTTCTGCTGTGCTCAGCCGCTGAAATGAGCTCGCAAAACAGATGGACGACATAGTTAAAACACACGTCTTGATGGCCCTACAATCGAGATCCATAGATGTTGGGGTTCATATTTGCCGTGTCTGTGCTCTTCTCCCACTAATGGCCCGTTTAGGAGCTTGAATTTAGAATTAATTAGAGTTCAAATCACAATTACATTGGAATCAGAGACCTTTACTTTAGGTCACTTGACCAGCGGACCACTGCCGTCCCATTCGTGAAACTCTAAATTATCATTTGTGTTTGGCTAAAATGCACTCAATTCAAATCTCCTATTTGGAAGCTTATATTGGGAGGGCATTGAAATTTTCCAATACATTCACCACTTAGATTTGATTGACTAAATTAGCATTCATACTCTAAATTAGTATATGTATGTGGTATTTGATAGAATGATAGTAATAAATCTATTAAAATATATACTTTGGTCAAAAAAGATAAAATTTGAACCTTGAGTGGGATCACAAATAGGTGACTCATCTATGTTTTTTAATCGTCCATTTAAATGCCCAACATTTGGATGGTTCAGATCATTCTATTGATATGATTTTCATATCGCAGCCAGTAATTGAATTATTTTGAGGTATCATAAACTAACCATGTGTCTAATGGATTAGTAGCTTAGAGACATCTTTGTTACATGTGTGACTCTTATCCCCCTCAAAGGGAGGCCAAAAAGGCATTTCCTCTTAATTCCATTCGAATCTCAGCATATTGCTTGGATTTCAAAACACACTAAAAATGGAGATTTAAAATACCCCAATTGCCTCTAAATTCAAGGCTGCCAAATGCAAAAGGCAATAATATGGATTTGAAATACTCCCATATACCACCAAATCTAAGGTGCCAAATGGGGTATAAGATTTTCGAAGGTGACACCTGATGTGTAATACCCCAAGTTTTCGAAAATAATTAAATTAACAAATCAGTTAATTAATAAATTATGTAGATTATTGTAAATTAATAAATTGTAGGGAATTCATGTAGGATTCTTTACTAAATTTGCTCAACACAAGCCCTAGATCAGCGTAGAAGTGGTAGGTTTATCAAAACTCACCATAAATACAAAAAAATATCATTGATTAAACTTAATCCATATAGACGACTTTAAGTATACCAGTTTCTGACGATCCGTTTCATGTAAAACTTCATATAATAGTTTAGAGACCTAATCTAACCATACACGTCAAATTTCAGCCCTCCGATCATCCTACAAGTACCCTAATCAAAAATCGGGCCATAAGTGGGCCATCTAAACTCGGAACTGCACCAAATTTTGTGTCACATCCTAGAATTATGTGGCCTACATGATGGTCGGAGTAGATTTGTCATATACATCACGATGGAGCACACGTGCATCGCGTGCACGAATCAGCCGCGGTCAACGCGCGTTGACCGCGTGCACGACCGAAGGCGCGCGTCTTCTTCGCCCGGACGCTGCAACAGCAGCGTCCGCTGGTTGCTGTGTGGTTCTCACCGTCCATCGCGGTGGGCCCCATCCAAATATCCATTCCGTCCATTGTGTAGCTCATGTTTGGGTCTACTAATGGGAGGATTCATCCTTGTAAACAGTAACTTGTGTGGACCGCAAAAGCTATTGAAACCTATAACTAAACGAGAAAGAATGTGCAAGATCGGGGCCGATTCTACGCATGGGCCCCTGAAACTTAAAAGGATTGGTTGCGTGGGCCACACCTACGATTTTAACGGTTTACATAGTACCAAACGTTGATGTAGTGAGAGATCCGAAATCTTGATCTTTCCTTCTCCCACTCAAACTCGGCTACGCTCGTCCGGAGGTTCCGTCCGCATTACGCCACCTTCAGCGTGTCAGTGGGATATAAAAGGGCATGTAGACGTCCCTCCCCTTCCCAGAAAAACGTAGAGAGTGAGAGAGAGAGAGAGAGAGACGTTGGAGAGAGGAAAGAGAAAGAGAGAGAGAGGTCTTGTAAAGAGAGAGAGAGAGAGCTTTCAAGGGGGGGTTTTCGAGTGCTGTTTGCTCCTTTCATTGCTGGAGCGACCTTCCAGCAGCAGCAGGAAGAAGAAGAGAAAGAAGAAGGAAAGAAAGAAAGAAAGAGTGAGTTTCTTTCTCATATCTTTTTCTACATGATAATTCTGAATATTTTGGTTATTTAGAAATTTATTTTTGGAATCTATTTTGCTTTAAGGAGAAGTTTAAACGTTGTAGCTTAGTTTGTAGTTGTTTTCTTTCTAGTGAATACGATTGCATAAATTTTAAATAATTATGTGTGAATTTTCAGTTAATTTGCGTTGTACATGTGTTAATTGAGTGTGGATTTCCTTTAAAGGAATTTGAAATACTAATTGGATTCATGCATAGCACGATTGTGAACTCCAGTTATTACCGTAGGGTGAGCATCCTGGTGTGCAATAGGCCCATTGATGATTGTTTGGGTGAGCACCCAAGTGTGTGCAACAGTCCCTGGTTGAGCGCCCTGTGTGTGCAATATACCCTTCTGATAGTCCATCGATTGTGGACGGGTTGGTTGAGCTCCCTGGTGTGTGCAAGATACCATACTAGCGTACCCGGTGGATATCAGATGATTTTAGCAGGTTGGGTGAGTTCCCTGGTGTGTACAAGAGACCAACTCTGTAATTGTGAAAGTGTAGGCCCGACTATAAACTGGCCCTGGATGTTCTACTGATAACCGTACCGAGATTGTTGAAGCATACTTGCATCCCATGCATCACGTGCATGTTTAAGAGAGTTTTGGTGATGAAATAATTGTTGGAGTTGTAATGATTTGTACTTTAATGGTTAAGTGATTTTCTATGTCGAATTACATGTGCTAAACTATATGAGAATGCTCACCGGCTTTTATAGCTGACGCAGTGTTATGCGATTAACCGTAGTGACAGGTGATGATTTAGAGCACTTTGAAGAAGCGGTCCCAGATGAGGAAATACTCTAGAAGATTTTTATTTGAATTAGTTATTTGATTTTTTGTTTGAAAGCATTGATGTAATAAGGCCCATTAGATGGCCATTAATTTAGACAGTTTGGAATAATTTCATAGACACGTTGATTATAGTTTAATTTTCAAAGTTGGCTTATTTTTATTCCATATATTTGGTACCTTGTGAATGAAAAGGATAAAAGTTTCAGTTGTGATTGTGAAGGATTCATTCATAACACCCTTGATTTCGAGATTTGAGTTATATACTCGAGTGTCGAATTTTAGGGGCGTTACATGATGACCCAGTTGACATGGCAGCATTCAATTTGTTGTCAAAAGCATAGTCCAACCAAATTCTACCACATCAAGTCATCATGGCCAAAGAATAACCTTGGCAGCCAGCAATGTGCATCCTAAATCTTTTCAAAAAGAGCTGGCCACAAGACGGACTCAACATTAAGTAAACCTTAATAGGCCTTTTTGTATTTTTATAATGTGTAGGTATTCCTCTTAATAGGTAGAATGTATTAGGACTTGTTTGGCCCCATGGATTTGGGAGATTTGAGAGGTTTCAAGTCCCTGGTATGTTTGGCACATAAAACAATTGAGGGTTTTAAATCTCCTCAAAGAAGGGGTTTGAAATCCAAGGTAAAAACTTGGATTAAATCTAAAATCCTTCCCAGAGTCGCATAAGTAACATATTTGTCACTATGCTACTAATTTATTAGACTCATGGCCCACTAATGATATCCCAAAACAATTTGATTATCAACTGCATCATTAAAATTACTTTACTAGGATGATCCACGCCATCCAAACATTATCCATGTAAATCAATGATTAAAAATTGTTAGATGGTCACTTAGATGTGATCCTATGGCCCTTTCAAAACTTGTAATTTCGTCTCTTTTGCCGAAGTATATATTTCAACGGGCTTATCACAACCATTGCGATAAACACTATATACATACACTAATTAGGAATCTTAAAGTCAATTTAGTAATTAAATTAAATGTACATAAATATACTATATGCATAGCTGCTTTTGGACCATGGGGGATTCCAAATCCAGGATGCCAAACACAATTAGGATGTTTAAAATCAAGGGGTTTCAATTTCAAATCCAATGGGTTCCCAATCCACACTCCAAACAGATCCTTTGGCATTGGTCGGTTTCCCAGCAAATACATGTTACAAGGTGGCCTTGTAATTGTTTTTTTTTTTTTAACATATATTTGATGCTGTAACGGGCAATTCTTTAATATTTGAAGAGCCTAAATGCTACCAAATAAGTTACTTTTAATTTACATTGAGTCATTTATATGTATCATTGTAAAAGTAACTAATGTCCTAAAAGCTATTTATTTCAATAAGTTTTTTAGCTTTTTTACATCTCTCTTTTTCCTGGCCAATATTAAACGAGACTCTTTTTCACTGTTCAAAGGAGGCCCCACATGATGGACTATCCACATTGAAGTTAAGGCTCACATGATGGAAGGTCCACATTAAAAGTGGGCAACATATGATGGATGTAGACCCTCGTGATGAATGGTCCACATCAAAAGTCAACCCACAATGATAAATTGCACACATCCAAAGCAGGTTAGCATGATGGGCGATCCACTTCAAAGATAGGACCTACAAGATGGGCAGTTCATATTAAAGGTGAGCTCTACATGATGGGCGATGGATAATGAAGTTGGACCTCACATGTAGAGGTGGGCAACGATCCGGGCCGAGCCGAGTTAGCCCTAGTTTGGTTTGGCTTGTTTTTGTACCACCACAGTTTGTGGATCGGTTTGGTTTGGGTTTCGGGCCGACCCATGCGGCCCGAGTTTGGTTTGCTCCAGAAAAATCTGGTTCGAGCCGGGATCGGTTTGGTCGAAAATTTCGAACTAGACCGAGCTGAGTTCAAACAGGCAGCGGCTCTTTTTTTCCTTGTTTATTTAATTAGAAAAGAATTTAAAAAGTTAGAAAAATAAGTACAAACTTATCTTACACTATAATGTTTAACATCCTCCAAAGGAGTGCAACTTCAAAATAGACATGTAAGAGTATTTTCCAAACAAAAGTACAGAAGCCTAATTTTACAAGTGCAAGGAAACAGTGTGCATTCATGGATATGTATTATGTATTATCCATGTCATCATGTATATGTATTATCCATGTTGTCCATCTGTTTTACATATTATTTTAGGACATGATCCCAAAATGGAATCATATCCAAAGCTCAAGTGGATCACACCACAGGAAATAGTGTGCTTATAATCTATGAGCCGAATCAAACTGAGTTGAATCAAATCGAGCTTCGAGCTGAGCCGAGCTGGTACTGTTCTAGTTTGAGCTTGGTTTGTTTTTTCAAACGAGCTTGACCCGAAGGCTAGGTTTGGTTTGAACTTCCATTCGAACCAATCCAAGCCGAGCTTTTTCAAACCAATTCGAACCGAGCTTTCGAGCTGGCTTGGTTTGTGCCCACATCTACTCACATGATAGATGGCCCATATTGAGGTGACCCCACATGATGGACAATCCACATTAAAGGTCAGCCCCTAATGATGAATGGCCCACATCCAAAGCGAGCCCCGCATGATGGGCAACTCACATTGAAGGTGGGGCCCACGTAATGGTCCACATCAAAGGTCAGCTCCAAATGAAGGGTAATTAATAATGGTGGGCCCACATGATGGATGATCCACATGAAGGTGGGCCCCACATGATGAATGGTTCACATCAAAGGTCAGCCATGATGATAAGCAGCCCATATCCAAGGTGGGCCCTGCATGATGGACGACCCATGTAAGAGGTGGGGCCCACATAATGGACAGTCCACATCAAAGGTCGGCTCCACATGATGGGCAATTAATAATGGTGGGCCCCACGTGATGGATGATCCACATGAAGGTGGGCCCCACATGATGAACGGTTCACATCAAAAGTCAACCCTAATGATAAGTGGCCCATATCCAAGGCTGGGTCGGCATGATGGACGACCCACATAAGAGGTGGGGCCCACATGATGGATGGTCCACATCAAAGATGGGACCCACATGATGGTGATGGATATTGAAGGTGGGGTCCACATGATGGACAATAATATTGACAGGCAAGCACAGCATAATGGATGACCGACATCAAAGGTGGGCCCTACATAATAAACAGTGCATATTAAAGGCCAGCTCCTAATGATGAATGACCCGGATCTAAGGTGGGTCCCACATAATGGACAACCCAAATCAAAAGTGGGGCCCACATAATGAACAATCCATGTCAAGGGTTGGCCCAATGTGATGGATGATAGATATAAGGGGGACCGAACAAACTTGAGGGATAATTAATTATGATGCTGGAAACCAAACATATTTTTCTACTTTGTGGTTGATGACTGATGAGGAATGTTGCCAAACATACTTATATGCTGAATAAGTAGAAACTAGGGAGGCATTTGGATTATAAATTACTTAACATAAGCTACTTATGCCTCAACTAGCTTATCCTGATTTCTACTTATTAAAATGAAGTGATTAACTTTAAATAAAAAACAAACTTATAATTGTTCAGGAAACAAACTTACTCATCTCAAATAAGTTATTTATCTACTTTTGTAAGTAAAAAAAGTAACTTATTTGGTGGTACTCAAATAGGCACCGAGATAAGCTACTTATGCCAGATAAGCTACTTATGGCATAAGTAGCTCATCTAAAGTAACTTATGATCCAATAATTGTTAACAAAACTTAATGAAAGTTGACAAATAGGTTATAATTGAAGACGAATCAAGCATGATTTAGTAGATTATAGCATGTTACATACATTTAAACACAATGAAGGAGAGGGAGAGAGTGTGTCCCCACAAGTCCACATGTGTAAATTTCCAATCTTTTGCACTTTTTTATTTTTTTATTTTATTAGAAAACACTTATAATTACTGCCGTCACGAAATAACAGCTTATTTTTCACAACAACTTTCTACAACTTATTTAGTTGTGGCTGTTAGCCTACTAAAATCTAATTGATTTGTATTTTTACAAACATTACTCCCATTAAAACGAGCCTATACACCCTAAGATACCCTTCTCCATGTTTAGAGAAACCTACTAGCATTTCCAACGTCATACCTCTCTCCTTTGCACCCCGCCTGGACCACCTTGATGTCTGTGAGAAATCCACCCGTCCTGCTATTTGCTAGCTCATGTAAGGGCATGGGCCTGGAAATGAGACAGATCCAAAGTTCAAAGTGGGCCCGATGATGGCCCCTGGATGTTTCAAAGGTGGAGATTCAATCCCCACTCCTTCACGTCATTTGGCCCACCAAAGGTTGGATGATCAGCCTCGCTTTTGGAGCCTATTCTCTAAAATGAGATGACAAAAAAGATGAACGGGGTGGATTTCTAAATAACAACCAACGAATGCTTCAATAGTGAGTGTTCAAATCTTGTTGTTTCCTGTTCATTTGGCCCACCTGAGCTTTGGATCGACCTCATTTTTATGCCCAAGTCATCAAAATGGGAGGATAGAACAGATGAACGGGAATAATTTCTCACAAACATCAAGGTGGGCCCCACTTTTCATGGGCATCGGGCTGATTGAGGTGCAATCCCACCCTAGACCGTGGCCCATCTTGATGTTCCTGAAAGATCCATCCCGTCCATCTGTTCCGGAATCTCTTTTTATGGCATAGGTCCAAAAAATGAGGCAGATTCAAAGCTCGAAGTGGATGTTCCGCGGGTTGAATCCGCATTGTTTCAGGCTCCTCAATTTTTTGGCTCGTCGCATAAAATTAGATGGAAGTACAGATGGAAGGTATGGATTTCTCAATAACTTCCTGTCCCCCACGAATGCTTCAACGGTGGGTGTTCAAATCTCACTACTGGCCCACTTGAGCTTTGGATCGGCCACGTTTCTCGCCCATGCGCTAAAATAAGATGGCAAAAGAGATGAACAGGAAAGATTTCTCAAAACATGAAGTTGGGCCCAGCCTTTATGGTCATCCCTGACATGCAATCGAAGGCATGGGATTATTACCCTGGGCATGGATTGGTTACTACTATTCCACACCGGATGCCGATTAGCTACTGATGGGTTCAGTAGCAAGATTCGCTGGCATCACCAAGTTCTGTAGCCTCATCATGCATGTGTAGAATCTACGGCTGTCTATTCATTTAGAGAGATCATTTTAGGCATGAGCCAAAGAATGAGGCAAATCCAAAGCTCAAGTTGACCCACCACATAAAACTAGGCCTGAACTTAAATGGTAGACCCAAACCTGTGATGATCGGGTCTGATTAATTCATTGGTACATATGGGTCTAGGTACCTCATATATCCTGAGTGGATCCGCCAATGCCCAAGTTAAGTCCTCGTTTTTAAACATTGATGGAGAGAGGGTTGCGACACAACTCCGCAGATTACCAACATGGCCCTTTCAATTGCTTAAAATTTTCTCCCATATTGCTAAGGCTGTCAATAGTCCAGCCTTGAGGTAGGTCTCGACCCAGATTTTGAACTATTTTGAGCCGGGTTGTTGGGCTGACCCTATTCAAAATTCTGATTTTTAAGGCCTAAGCCCGGCCCATTGACACCCCTACATATTACATGCTTTGAATGAGTAGTTGCATCCGAGTACACTAAAGTTGCCTAAGCATCTCATGGACCATTCCATGAAAAGACCCCATTTGGTTTTCGGTTAGTACATGCCTCTTCTCGAGAAAAGATGTTAGTGTGTTCGTCGAATAAAAAGAGAGAATTTTTCTTAATTTTAAAAAAAAAATTTAAGTGCTTATAAGATGCCACATAAGTATTGTTAAGGCACGTTAAGTTTGAAAAGGAAATGTTAGAGTAATGCCTGAATCCATAGCTCAAGTGGTAGATTGAGTGAAGATAGTCTTGTTTCAACACTGAGGTCTGGTATCGATTTCCAAAGTGTGGGTGGCTAACATTACAGTGTGACTAACAGGAGGTGAGTGGGTGTACCAACCATGGGGTATGATGGGGTGTTCCTCCACATGAGGAGAAGAAAGAGTGTAGCTAAGGGGTCATACGGTGCCCAACCAGTCAAGGTCGGGCGACCAGAATTCATCTCGAAAGGTTTGTTAGTTGCTGGACAGTTTGGGAGCAAAGTTGGGTGACCGACAAGATGTGATCAGACGATTGAGCCTATTCGGGCGCCCGACCAGGTTGGGTCCGGGCACCCGAAATTCTGTTGATTATTTCTTATCTCTCTGAATAAAGTTTGCCCAGTATCGAGCGTCCGAAGGCGCATAGACTATGAATCTGCAGTTTCATAATTCAGTTCTATCTCTTACGAAGTAATATATAATTGCTTCCAAATTGAGATTAGGGAATCCTAATAGGAGTTTTACACGTCCAAGGTGAGAGAGAGAAAGAGAGAAAGAATAAGAGAATAAGAGAGATGGGGGGGGGGGGGGGGGATATATCATAATTCGCAATAACTTTTCAACGATCAGTTTGACTCAGGTATGTCGTTATGTTTGTAGATTCTAAGTAAAAGCTTGAATTACTAATATACTCATAAATCGACATAATCATCATAAATATTTTATCGATCTTTAGTGTTTTAACATAATTTTGGTATTTCAGAATTTTTGAATAGTTTAGATTTGGCAAAAACTCTCTATTTTAAAAGTTGAATTTTTTACAAATGTAAAAAATCTGTTATTTGTACTTGGATTGAAAAATTAAAATCTTTATTATTGGGAATTTGATTTTTTGATTTTTTTATTGAATTCAAATTGGGGTACTTTATTATTTACATGAAATACTTAAGGTAAATAGAAACATAAAAATAAACATGACATCTACTTAAATGATATTTCATGTAAATAAGCAGACACTACCCAAGTGGTCAATGGAACTGTGGAGTTTCAAAAAAATTGAGCAGACAGAAAAATTCTTGAACAGCGGGCTTCGGTGCACCGAAGAAGATTTCAGCTTACCGAAGGAGGCCTTCGGTTCAAGCAGACCATGCGAAATCGTACCGATGGAAGTTTTAGATTTGGGTCTTTGGCGCACTAAAGGTATGTTCAGAGGCCTTCGGCCCAAGCCAAATGGGCTTCGGTCCGAGCTGACAGACTTTGTCCGAACATGATTTTTCAAAGTCTTGGGGCTTCGGTGCACCGAACCTGATGAGTTTTGTTTTCAAAAAGGGTTCTAAAACCCCATTCGAACCCTCTCTCTCTCTCTCTCTCATTTCTTTTCTCCTCTTTTCTACCCTATCAACCATAAACCCTCATAAACCCTTCTAACCCTCCTCATATCATTCCAACCTCTTTTCTTCCTCAAATCCTCCTCTAAGTCCATGGAAATCTCTGATTTTGGAGTTTTTATCGGCCTCCGTTCATTCTCGTGATTTCTTCGGCCAAGATCTATCGATTTCGGGTCAAAATCTTCATCCCTTGCTAGGTAAGAGGTCTCTAACTTTATTTGGGGGATTTCCCCCAACTTTTTTGTGTCTTGCAGCCATTAAGGTTGGAAATTTCCTTTTGTTTTCATCATTTCTAGCAAACCCTAACTCTAGGGTTTGTTCATGCTAGGTCTTGGACCTCTCTTAGTCGTTGGGAATGGTGCACGCTATTGCCGGTGTTCTAACTGAGCTCGGCTCGGTCGGGATTCCGGCGGTGCGTTGACCTCGGGCCCCGATTTGTTGAATCGATTTGGGGTTTTTCCAAATCCAAGGTATCCAAACCCTAAACCCTAATTAGAAGTTGATTAGCATAGAATC
The DNA here is from genome assembly GCA_003013855.2 of Liriodendron chinense. Taxonomy (NCBI): domain Eukaryota; kingdom Viridiplantae; phylum Streptophyta; class Magnoliopsida; order Magnoliales; family Magnoliaceae; genus Liriodendron; species Liriodendron chinense. Next base: position 2,770,824 of record ML058438.1, on the reverse strand, counting down.
CTAAGTTATTAATGCTAGATTTATATTTAATCATAATATTTGAGGTTTTCCATAAATGTCCGACGCTAGGGTCGCATCCAAATCGATAGGGCCACCTCCGAATCGAGGAACTTTGACTCTAAGTGGAAGATCTACTCTTAAGCGTCTTCTTGACAAACTCTAGTTAATGATCACTTGAGTTTCTTGAATTTACTTATATTATAAATGCTATAATCACTTTAATATTATAATCTATATGTTAATTATTGATGTGTGGATAACATGTTCGATGAAATGCCTCTATTGTTGTTTGGCTGATAACATGCTTGATGAAATGCCTAAATGATATGTGTGGACCCTCGCCGTTTCCGGACTCCCACACGACGTTCTCGTCCCTTCCCCTTTAGGGAAAAGAAGGAGAGGAGGATGCGTGAGTGCGAAATCGCCGTTTGTGCCACTAGCTTGCCTCGTTCTCGCTCTCGAGGGCTTTGTTTGGTTGTCGTGTCAAGCTGGATGTGTTTAAATGAGTTTATATAAGACCAGAGTCGCCACTAGCCAGTTACTTCGAATCTACAGTCGGCTAGACCCCGTAGAACGTTATGGAAGGGGATCCGAAGATTCCTTCCTCTAAAATGACTCCTTTTGATCTGCGGCCAGAGATTCAAGGTAAGGGATCACGGTTACAGGGTGGGAAGAGGTTAAGCACCCCACACACTGCCTGTACCGAAGTACGGTCTCTACTTCACAAAATCGAACTAATACTTGAAAGTCTGTTTTAATCCTCGTACATTCTCATTGATGACATGATGCATGAATGCGGGTCTGAACAGTAAAAGTTTCTGATGGGCAAGTTCCAACAACGGGCAAGCCCAGACACTCGAACTGACAGGTGCTTAATATAAGACGTATTTAGTGTGCTCGAATGATCAAGGTGCTTTATAGTGAAGCATGAATGCAGGTCTGAACAGTAAGAGTTTCTGATGGGCAGGTTCCAACAACGGGCAAGCCCAGAGCATACGCTCGAACTGACAGGTACTTAATTTAAAACATATGCAGTGTGCTTGAATAATCAAGGTGCTTGCAGTGAAGCAGGGGGGTTGGAAGAAAAGTAAATGTTGCACTTATGCTATATGCAAATGAGATGATGCTGGAAAAAGAGTAACTGGATGGACGGAGGTGTCGCAAGGGTTGGCTTCGAGTGGCTGGATCAAGACTTGGATGGCTTGGGAGACTTGGACCAGTGGTCAGGCTGGGCTGGACCAGGGTTAGGCTCTCCTCACTCGGGCTCTCCTTGGTGGAAAAATGGGCTAAAAGGGTGGAGGATGACTCGGATCGCACTCGGGCTAAAGAGAGGGAAGAAGATGTTGAAATGAGAAGGGGAGGGGGGTATTTATAGCAGCGGTCAGTGGCAGGGCTCGTAAATATTTTTGGGCGGCCTGCTATGGGCCGCCCGTACGGACTCTCCTCGATTTCCAACGAGGTACGGTCGCTCCCTCGGGGCTGCTGTTTGGCTCGGTGGGTTGACTTAGTGAGTTGACTCAGCGGGTCGACTCGGTGATTTGACTCAGCGAGTTGACTCGGCGGGTTGACTCGGTGTTTTGACTCGACGAGTTGACTCAGTGGGTTGACTCAGCGGGTTGACAGCGGGTTGACTCAGTGGGTTGACTCAGTGAGTTTGACTTTTTTAGGATTTTTTTGACTGGCTTTTCTTATGGGGGGTTTTTCAGGCTAATGTTTAGGACTGGGTTGACTGGGTTCAGGCTTGAACTGGGCTATGGAATGGGGCTTACAAGGGTGAGTTTGGCTGAGTTTGGACTTGGGATTTGGGGGTATGGTCCTCCATTCATCCAGCTATCTTGGGATTTGGGGGTATGGTCCTCCATTCATCCAGCTATCTCTACCAACAGTGTAGCCGAAGGTGGGGTGTCTACAGATGCCCTTCTTTGGCAGAGGTTGCGTGCAACCGAATGCCAAAGCGAGTGGACACCCCACTTCTGACCCGGTCATTCATGGATCATGGTCTGAAATCTTTGCTTGCCTTTGCATCTGTGCCAGTTGATCGTCTGGAACTCGATCACTCGCACATACCGCGGGAGTTTGGAGAAAACGTTACGATTGTCCCTGCATGCGCTGCAACCTGGGTACCCAATCGCAACCCTTCCATTCCCGATCGGTACTAACATCGGAAAGATACAGCAGAGCCTCTGCGTCGCTAGTCTTACGAGGATGCTAACCCTGAGACTGATTGTGTGATGTTTGATGTTTTCCCAGATCACTCCAGGAGTACCTGTTTCGTTTGACTGTCAAAGTGGTTAGACGCCCTGCGTCAGATAGTCTTACGGGATTCTACTACGCCGACTTGGACTCAGTCAAGGTACTTCAGGCATCCACGCCTAGGTATATGCGGGTGGACTCTTTCCACCCGACCTGCTGATTTCGATGCTTGGTTTGCAATTCATTCTTTCCTTGATTGTAGTCTGGAATCTTTGTTGTCCTTTGTATCTGAGTCAGTTGATTGTCTGGAAATTGATAACTCGCACATACCGCGAGAGTTTAGAGAAAACGTTGCGATTGTCCATGCAGTTTGCTGCAACCTGGGTACCCAATCGCAACCCTTTCATTCCTGATCGGTACTAACATCAAAAAGGTACAGCAGAGCCTCTGCGTCCGTAGTCTTACGAGGATGCTGACCCTGAGACTGTTTGTGTGAGGCTTGATGTTTTCCCAGATCACTCCAGGAGTACTTGTTTCGCTTGACTGTCAAAGTGGTTAGACGCCCTGCGTCAGATAGTCTTACGGGATTCTACTACGCCGCTTGGACTCAGTCAAGGTACTTCAGGCATCCACGCCTAAGTATGTGCGGGTGAACTCTTTCCACCCAACCTGCTGATTTTGATACTTGGGTTACAATTCATCGTTTCCACCTATTCAAATGGTTTCTTTGACCGAGCCTTTTGGCTTTCATCTTTGTATCTTGGCATGTAGTACGACCGCACTGACACTAGAGTTCAGTTCGACCGTACTTTTAGTGCATTGGATCCGATGGTCTCCGGGGAAACCGCGAGACATTGGATCTTATTTGATTTTTGCGTCGGCTCCTACCCAGAGATATGAAAGATCTCCTGGTGTGTTGGAGGCAGAACGCTCTACTGAGAAAATATTTTTTAAATTTTTAAAAAGATACCCACTCTGGGGAGTGATACTCCGTGGGGTTTTTATTTGCAAATAGGAATATTTTTTTGTCTTTTTGAAATGGAAATCTGGTCTGCACGTGCCTCCACTAAGGGATGCCTGTGGGGTCTTTGGCTAACCAATCTTTATTTTGAAAGCAGGTAAACATGATGATTGATGCAATGGATGCTGATGCATGGAGATGCATGATGAATGCATGGCTTGGCTCATTCTCTTTCAGTTTGATGATTTTGCTTTTGCTGGTGATGCAGAGAACTTGGAGCTTATTGCTTCCAAGGTTGTGCTTTCCTGGGGTTTTTCTTTTTAATGCGGATGTTTGGTCAGCGGGTTGGTCAAGATCCCGACCCGTGATCGATCAGGTCCATCGTCCCAAGATGCTGTTTTTTTACTAATGAGAATGTACGAGGATGTTATCTGACTTCAAGATGTTCTTCTGGGCATAAATGCTATTGAGACGGTGCTTAGTCGCCAGTTTTGGTCAAGATTCCAATTTGCGGGCGATTGGATCCGTCATCCCAAATTGTGAAGAGAGTGGAGTTTAAGACTCCTGAAGTGTAGTGCTGGGGATAGTGCTAATTTTTGTGATTTTTGTGAATATGTGATCCGAATCTTTATCTGAGTGGTCAGGATAAAGATCGGTTATTGAAAGCGAGGAAATATTTTTGTGTTTTTGAAATTTTTTGCTTGCAAGCAAGGGGAACATTTTTTGTGATTTTCGAAGTATTTTCTTTGAAAGCGAGAGAAATATTTTTGTGATTTTTTATGACATTTTGTTTGAAAGTAAGGAAATATTTTTGTGATTTTTGAAGAGGTGATTTTGCAATGTTTTCGTATTTTGTGATTTTTCTGAAATGCAGGGAAAATGTATGGAATTTTCATCCATTTCCAGCTTCTACTGCTGGTAAGGCACCCGATCCATTTTACGTCAGCGAGCAAGACGAGTCTCACACAGTTAAGTGTCGTAATTTTACATCTTCGGATGAGGGAATTTTGAGGGTTTCCAGTCAATACACCCACAAAGTTGCCTGTTCCTTATGTGCAATGCACATGGACTACGTATCATCCGACGGACTCCTTCGGCTACAAAATGAGCCACATCCTCACATTTCCCTTAGTCAATCCAGTTTGGGGCCTTACGTTGCTCACAATTCCGTGAGGGTGCGCTCCACCTCCCAACAGCCTTAATCCCCTTCATGAGTTTTAGGAACGGGGAACATCCGTCAGATTCAACGGCGACTTCCAAATCAAGGTTGTCTATCACGGTGCGTTCAACACGAACAGGATTGCGGAGTTCTGCTCTGCCTCAGCCTTTACCTGTTTAGAAGATTCCAGACACCCGTACGATCAAGTGTCAACCATGTCTGGAACAGGTTAGGAAAGAAAGCCCCTGAGAAGTTAATCCCAGTGTAGTTTTAGGTCTTCGGACCGCTGGGGATGAATTTGTGCAGTTTGAAATTTTTGGTGAATCATTTTTTTTGTGTTTTTTGGAAAAAGTTCCAGATTTCAGCTCGAATGATCGAGATTGATGCTGGTTTTTGTGGAAAGCTTTAAAATATTTTTGATATTTTTTGAAATGATCCGGGATTATCGAACCTTGATCAAGGCTGATGCCGGTTTTTGGTTGAAAGCGAGAAAGGTCCCCCGAGAAATTAATCCCAGTGTAGTTTAAGGTCTTCGGACCGAAACCTGTACATGCTGAAAATACATTCTTTTTGTGCTTTTTTTTTTTGAAATGATCCAGGTCATCAGATCTTGGCCTGAACAGCTGGGACCGATGCTAGTTTTTATTAAAATCCCTCAGGATACTGATCCCGACGTAGTTTAAGGTCTTCGGACCCCTGAAACTGTACAAAAGAGTGCTGGAAATGCATATATATATTTTTTGTGATTTTTGAAAGTATCTGGCATCGTCAGATCTTGATTCGAGCGATCAAGACCGATGCCGGTTTTTATTAAAAATCCCTCGGGATCTTGATCCCGACGTAGTTTAAGGTCTTCGGACCAAATTTTGTAAAAACAAGGCAAACACATTTTTTTGTGATTTTCCGAAAAACGTTCCAGGCTGTTAAATCTCAATTTTGAACGGTCAAGATTAACACTGGTTTTTATTGGAAATCTCTCGGGATTTTGTTCCCGACGTAGTTTAAGGTCTTAGGACCCAAAATATGTACAAGAGATATGTATACGCATATTTTTTTGGTTTTCAAAAAATGTCCTGGGGCCATCAGATCTTGATTCGATCCAGACTGATGCCTGGTTTTTATTGAAAGTCCCTCAGGATCTTGATCCCGACTGTAGTTTAAGGTCTTCGGACCCAAAAAATGTACAAACAGAGCAAACTCCCTTTTTTGTTTTTTGAAAAATGTCCGGTGTCAGCGGATCTTGATTCAATCTAGACTGATGCCGGTTTTTATTGAAAGTCCCTCGGGATCTTGATCCCGAAGTAGTTTAAGGTCTTCGGACCAATTTTTTGGGTTGGGCATACTTACCTTGCTTTGTTTAGCTTTTGATAGGGCTGATTGTGATTCAAATGGTCTGGATTGCTTGTGGCCCCCACTTGATCACCTTTCCCTCTCTTTGACTTGATCAGCCATGTTCTGGCCGCACTGCTTCGTGATTGGACCGGTGGGGCACCTTTTATGATCTTGATTAACCTCATTCGAAATCTGGAGTGGACCGGAGCCTTGGGCGGCCCACGGGGTGCCAGCTGCTGACGTGGACTGTCAGCCTCACCTACCAAGAACCCTGGAGCCAATCCCGCGGAGAGAGAGGGAGCGCGTCCGTACGGGCGGCCCAGAGCAGGCCGCCCAAGGCTCGCCTCTTGAGCGGCCTGGGCTGGCTCTGGTTCGGACATTCCCTATTGTCTGTTGCTGCTGTCCCCACATTCTCTGTAACAGGCCTTTCGATTCCAGCCATGTTTCCTCTCTTTGTCTCATCCTTTCTTCTCTTTTTGTCTTCTTCTCACTTTGTCCTCTCTCAAACAATGGATGGTGGAGATTTAAGGGCTGTAGGGACTGTTCATGATGGGTCCCACATTCCAGGAGGTGGTGCAGGCTTTAATGATGGTGGAATTTCTTTAATGGATGGTGGAGATGGGGCATTGAATGGGGGCATTGATGAAGGGCTAGAGATGGTAGTTGGTGGAGCTTTGAATGGCCCCATTAATGGTAGCCATGCTGAAATTCCTGATTTGAATGGGGCTTTGATTGTGGGAGAAATGGATGGCATGGATGAGATGGGAGGATGGGACATAGGTGAGGCTATGCATCCCTTGAATGTGGGCCACATGGATGATGTGATTGATGGAGGTGATGGGACCATGATGGACATTGATGGACTGATCTCATGTCTGGGTGGTATGGACGGTTCGGATGATACCTTTGACGGTTTGGATGCTCTTGATGAGGGCCGGGATGTGCGGCATACTTGCTTGGGTGGACTTGATGTGATCATTGATGATGCCCCCCTCATGATGGGCGGTGTAGATGCCTCGATGATCCATTTGATTGGACAGGATGATGACTGGATCCCTGATTTCCTGTTGGAGAGGGCCGTAGGTCCAGATTTGACCGTTGATTCTTTGATCGGGGTAGCCGGGATCCTTCTTGACGGTTCAGATGTATTTTTCGACGGTCAGATTGGTCAGGATGCCACGATGTGTGGTGTGATCTTCACTGGTAGCCCTTTTGATGGGGAGTATCGTCCTTCTCCTAATCGTCGGTCTTTTGCGCACTCCGTTCATGAGGTGGGCGAGTCTTCTCATGCGGCTGAGGTTATGACAGTTTCGGACAGTGATGCAACTATATCAGACATAGCCGTTACTGAGGGCAGGTCGGGGGCTGTCGAGTCTGCAGAGGTTCCAGCTTTTCCTTCTCCTTCGCCCGTTGACCTTCCGATCCTCGATGAGCCGTCATTGATTTCTGGGCCTTTTATTCTGGAGGGGGTACCAGTGAGGACTTGTCAGCTGCTTCCTGGTCCTTCTTGCTTGCCACGGCTGCTTGCTTGGCTTGACAGCTTGCCAGCTTATGAGATTCGAGATTTGGAGTCCTATGGCTTTGGCAGTTTGATCAATATGGCTAGAGTTGATATTGATTGGAGGATGCTTGGAGCTGCCTTGATTGACTGGGTCCCTTCGTTGAACTTGTTTGTGTTCAATGATATGGAGATGGGACCTTCTTTGGAGGAGCTTGCACGCTTGACAGGCCTACCCTTGGATTATACTCAGTATTTCTCGCCGAAGACATCGCCGAAGACGGCCACACCGCAGAACTGGTTCGGGATCCCCTATCTTGTTCGGCCTGCCATTGCCGGCCAGGATGCTGTAGTGTTCTCCTTGGACTTGCTGTATGATCTTTTTTCGGGTCCTCAGAGTGTGGCCGGTTCTACCTTTGCTCGGAATGCACTGATGTTCTGCTTGATAGCTGAGGTGCTGTTCTCGGGATGGCGCAGGTCTTAGACTCCTCTGCTTTTTGAGGTGATGAGCCTAGCTATCCGACGGTAGGGGATCATTTCTCTCATCTTGGCCGAGCTGTTTAATGGGCTGACCGACTGCGCCCTGGGCCGCTCTCGTGTCCTTCGCGGCTGCTGTGCCTTTCTTCAGGCTATCTTTTCTACACCTTTTTTTTTCTTCTTGCTTTGTTAGGAATTGCTTTGCTCTAGCTGAACTTCTTTCCCTTCTTATGATTAGGTCTGGCTATGGGAGCGTCTTTCTTTGACTGTTCCTGTATCATTTCCTGACACATGTCACCCAGACCTTATGTGGCACATTATGGAGCTTCTTCCTCATACAGCTAGGATGAGCGAGCCCTTGTATCGCAGGATGTTTGCTGAACTTCGTGACTAGAACGTTCGTTGGGAGTCATCTTGGCTTTTACTTCCTCCAGTGCTTTGCGATACACACCGCCTTCCTCTGATGTTGGTAGGCTTTCGATCCTACTTTTCTTATCATCCCATTCGGTTCCTGCGGCAGTTTAGATATGAGCAGGATGTTCCTCTTTTCGCTTTCACGGGTATCGAGCGTCGAGCACTTCCCTCTAGATCCTCTGACTTCAGGACCCGGATCGATTGTTCTTGGGCGAGTTACTTGACTGCTGATTTGCTGGGTTTTGAGCTGCGGACTTTTCCGATGGCGACCGCCCCATATCAGTATTGGGTTGCTGAGCAGTCTTTGTATCGACGTATCCCTTGCTGGCACCAGACTGCTGATGAGGATAAGCAGGATATCCTTGGAGATGCTGGCTCTTCATCGATCCTGGCTTCCTTTTAGCTACTCATGGCCATTTGCTGTTTGAGATCTCTGCACTTCGGTATCATTGTGAGATGATGTCGAGGAGGTTGGCTGCCGATCAGAGGTTGTCTGACGAGGAGACAGCGATCCGTACCCTTGAGCGCGATGAGGCGCAGGTTGAGAGCGAGACTATCTTTTTATGAGTCAGATGACTTACCTGATGTGGCCGAGGAGGAGGGTAGAGATTGATTGTGTTGGCCACCTGCACATTCTTTTTTGCATATATGATTGATGAAAAAAAAATTGTATTTTTTTTTTGAAAAAGATGATATGACATGTGTAAAAGAAATATGATGCTTTTAATGAAAAAGAAGAAAACTTTTTGAAAATCTACTGTGCCATGAGTTGTCTTGTGAGTGAGTGTCTGGATTTTGTGTCGGGATATAGGAATCAGAGCTGGGGCTCGGCCAATGCTTTGACCGATGTCTTGAGATTAACTTGCTTGATCCTTTGGTTCCCTAGAGGTGTAGGCAATGGAAACTGTTGCTTTTTGAGATGGTCAGAGTTTGTAGAGCTCTTCGCTCCTGACTGCACTTCTTCTTGTTCTTGAACTATAACTGCTTGAACCGATCTGGACCGTTTGATTTCTTGGTACCTGCACTTTTATTTTTTATTTTTTTATTTAAGCTATTTTTGCCTACAGTGCTCTTTCGAGTTTTCACCACAGCAAGCCTTTTCCCTGTCATTTTTGCCCGTGGCGCCCTTTCGGGTTTTCACCACGTCCCGGGTGTTTGATCTTGCCTGCTCCCTTGACAGCTATGCTGTTTTTACCCTCGACGCCCTTTCAGGTTTTCACCAAGTCCGCTGTATGCCCACTGTTTTTACTCTGAGCGTCCTTTCGGGTTTTCACTCCGCCCTCTTTGTTTAGGCACACATTTTCTTTTTCTTTTTTTTTTTTTACTTTTTTTTAATCTTTGGATATCTGTGGCGGCTAGAGGTCGGGAATCCGTTGTTGCCGGCTGATGGCAGTCTTTCAGCCCTTATCCTAGGTTACGATGATAGAGCTGTCGGTCTTTGCTAAAGACCCTTCTGAGATGAATGGATGGTTGTCTGTGTTTCTTCTTGGACTGATTTTTTTTTTCTGGGGTGCCTTGCTTTGGCTTCCCTTTTTCTTTCTCTTTTCTTCTACTTTTTTTTTCTTTTTCTTTTGCATTCTTTTTCTCTCTTTTTTTTTTTGTCTTTTCCTTTTGAATCCCCTTATGTGAAACACTTGTTGGTGGACGGAAATGATTTCTCAGAGGTCTTAGCTTCGACCACTTGACTTCAGCTCTATTAAGGTAACTCTTGATAAGGTCAGAATGGCTTACCCGTGAAAGATCTTCGCGTTGTCGGCATTGGTTGGCTCAGGAAGATCCACCCCTCTCATGCTGGTGAGTCTGAGGGCGCCTCCGGGAAGTACTTCTCTGATGATTAGTGGCCCGTCCCACGAGGGTTTGAACTTTCCTCTGGGATCTGAAAGGTGCGACGGTAGAATCTTCTTCATGACCATGTCGCCTACCTTAAAACTTCTTTTTCAGACCCTCTTGTTGTAAGCCCGAGCGATCCTTTTCTAGTAGCACTATGAATGACTTAGTGCACGCATGCGCTTTTCATCTGCTAGCTACAACTGGTCGAATCTGGCCCGTTGCCATTTTCCTTCTTCAACTTCGCTTTCTAGTAACACTCGTAGCGATGGTATTTCCACCTCGACTGGTAGAACTGCTTCCATTCCATAAGTAAGCTCGAAAGGAGTAACGCTCGTAGCAGACCGTACAGATGTTCGATAGGCCCAAGGTGCATATGGGAGCCTATCTGACCAATCTCGATAAGTCATGACCATCTTCTCGAGTATCCTGACGATTGTCTTGTTTGCGGCTTCTACCCCACCATTCATTTGGGGACGGTAGGGGCTTGATCGATGACGTTGGATCTTGAATTTGCTGAGGAAGTCATCCATCTTCCTGTTGACGAACGGGGTCCCATTATCTGTGATGATAGCATTAGGGATTCCATATTGGCATATGATGTTGTTCTTCATGAATTTGATCACCTGAGATGCTGCAATTGCGGTATAGGAGGCTGCCTCTACCCACTTGGTAAGCAGTCGACTGCCACAAGTATGTACTCATGACCGTTTGATGCTTTGGGACTGATCTTGCCGATAATGTCGAGTCCCCACATGGAGAAGGGCCAGGGTGTGGTCAGGTTGTATAACTCTGATGATGGGGCATGGATTTGATTCGCATGTTCCTGACACTTGAAGCATTTTCTGACGTGCTGGCAACAGTCTGTCTCCATGGTGAGCCAACAGTAGCCGAGTCGTAGAATCTTCTTTGCCATCATGTGCCCATTCATGTGTGGGCCACAGATTCCTTCGTGTATTTCTTCCATGATCTTTGCAGCTTCTGTTTCATCGACGCATCGAAGGAGGATGTGATTATAAGATCGCTTGTAAAGAACTTCCCCACTGATGGTGAATTGGCCAGCCAAACGTTGGATGGTTCGGCGATCTATTGCTGTTGCTGACTCTGGATACTCCTGGGTTTCGAGATATTGCTTGATGTCGGCATACCAGGGTTTGTCAGGGGCAGCTTCGGCTTCTTCTATTTGCAAGCAAAAGGCAGGTTCTTCTTGAATTTCGACTGTGAGCTCCCATTCTGAAGCTCCTTTTGGGATCTCGAGCATTGATGCGAGTGTGGCGAGAGCATCTGCAAACTGGTTCTTGGCTCTGGGCATGTATGAGAAGGTGATTTCTTTGATTTCTTCGATCAGATTTTCGAGATACACATGATATGGTATCAACTTCTCGTCCTTGGTTTTCCATTCGCCATTGGTCTGATTGATGATAAGCTGTGAGTCTCCAAATACTCGTAGCTTCTTGACGCCCAAGATTATGGCTTCCCTTAAGCCAGCGATACATGCTTCGTACTCTGCCATGTTGTTGGTGCACTCGAATGCTATGCGCCTTGAGATGGGAATAGGGACATTATCTGGAGAGTAGAGGATTGCTCCAATACCGCTCCCTTTAGAATTTGCTGCACCGTCGAAGAATAACGTCTACTCACCTTTCTTCTTCTTTTCTTCACTTTCGACAAGCAAGAGATCTTCATCAGGAAAGAACTTCTTGAGCGGCTGATAGTCCAAGAGAGAGTGGGCGGCAAGATGATCGGCGAGGGCCTGTCCCTTGATTGCCTTCTAAGTGACATAGGTGATGTCGAATTCAGACAGGAGTAGCTGCCATTTAGCTATCCTCCCAGTGAGTGCCGATTTCTCGAACAGGTACTTGAGCGGATCCATGTGAGCGAGGAGGAGAACAGGGAATGCAATCACGTATTGACGGAGTCGCTGAGTCGCCCATACTAGGGCGAGGTAAGTCTTCTCGATCGGGGAATACCTGGTCTCGTGGTCAGTGAACTTTCGGCTCAAATAATATATTGCTTGTTCCTTCTTCCCGGTCTCATCGTGCTGGCCGAGGACACAAGCCAATGGCTTCTGCTGCTACCGAGATGTATAACAACAGTGGACGTCCAAGAGTGGGTGGCACTAGGACTGGAGGATTCATGAGATATTTCTTGATGCGATCGAAGGCGACTTGGCAATCATCATTCCATTCTTTTGGAACGTTTTTCCGAAGGAGCTTGAAAATGAGCTCGCAAATAGGTGTGAGCTGTGCGATGAAGCGACTGATGTATTGAATTCTTCCGAGGAAGCCGCGAATTTCTTTCTCTGTTCTAGGAGAGGGCATCTCGATGATTGCTCTGGTTTTGGTCTCGTCGACCCTGATGCCATCCTCGCTCACCATAAAGCCGAGGAGCTTTCTTCCCATTGCACCGAAGACGCATTTCTGAGGGTTGAGGCGGAGCTTGTACTTTTCTAATCTGTTGAATAACTTCTTCAGATCTTCAAAGTGTCCTTCAATTGTGCGAGATTTGACGATCATATCGTCCACATATACTTCAAGCTCTTTGTCCATCATGTCATGGAATAATGCTGTCATTGCTCGCTGATATGTTGCTACTGCGTTTTTCAGACCGAACGGCATTACCTTGTAACAGAAGGTTCCCCAGGGAGTGATGAACGATGTCTTCTCACGATCTTCGACAGGCCATCTTGATCTGATTGTAACCTGAGAACCCGTCCATGAATGAGAAGATCTTGTATCCAGCAGTGTTGTCGACCAGAGTATCGATGTGTGGCAAATGGAAGTCGTCTTTAGGACTGGCTTTGTTGAGATCTCGGAAGTCGATGTACATTCGAACCTTGCCTTCCTTCTTTGGTACTGGCACGATGTTGGCGAGCCTTTCAGGGTAGTTGGAGACTACCAAGAATCCCGCATTGTACTGCTTGATGACTTCATCTCGGACTTTCAGAGCCCATTCTGGCTTCATTCTTCGAAGTTTCTGCTTCACTGGCTTCATATCTGCCTTGGTTGGCAGATGGTGTACAACGAGCTCTTCATCGAGCCCCGGCATGTCTTCATATGAGAACGCGAAGTTCGAAAATCTTTGAGCTAGGAACTCTATCATTTTCCGTTTCATCTCAGGTGGCAACGATTTTCCAATGCATACTTCCCTAGGGATTTCAGGTGTCCCCAAATTTACTATCTCGAAATCATCGGCTACAACATTGGCTTTAGATTCGAACTTTTTGAGGAGATCCTCAAGTTCGGGAGCAGGATCATCATCTTCCTCATCCCGAGCTTCGCCCAGACCCATGAGCTCGAAGTCTAATTCGATGTCGAAATCATATGATTCGACTTCAAACTCATGTGACTCTTTAGACGAACTTGGCACACTATTGAATGCAAGAAAAGAAATGTTTTTTGGTTTTTGAAATTTTTCTGAAATGGAAATGCTAGATGTTTTTTGGTTTTGAAAGTTTTTAATTTTTTTAGTTTTTTGAAATTCACGGGACTTTGAACAAGTGGGTATTGCAGACCATGATTGAGCCCAACTTGTTCCAAAGTTCCGGTCGCTGCTTAAACAGGCGTTTTTTTTTTAAGCCAGAGCCCTCATATGGCTCTTTGGCTGATTTAAAAGTTAGGGAACGGATGACCATTCCGAACCCCACACTTCCTCCCCTAAAGAGGTGGGGGTTGATGATTCGGGCGAAGAATCATGGTCTGGCCCAATGACCATGATTTCTCGCTGGTCGGGTTCGAGATCTGAGTCGTACTCAGTCCCTCCCGGGTCACTTACCTCGCATTGCAGATCGTCTGGTTCCACAATGAGACACAAGTTTAGAATCTGGACATCGGACCAATCCAGGGCTGGCCATTTCCCTTTCTTGATCCAATGGATGGGCTGCTTCTGCCCCTGGCTGATGATTGGTGATGTTGGTTCTGCAGAGATGGGCAAGTCGTGCCCCTTGCTGATTGATATTGAGATGGGCAAGTTGTGCCCCTGGTTGATTGAAGTGGGCAGGTTGTGCCCCTGGTTGAGAGAAGTGGGCAGGTTGTGCCCCTGGTTGGGAGCAGGTGTCAGAGTAACCTGGTCCTGAAGCTGTTGTACTTGACGTTCTTCTTCATCTTCATCTTTTCCTTCTTCTTCTGGAGGCTTAGACGGTTCGAGAATCTGATCCCATCGAATGGGGGGCCATGTGGCCCAAGCTAGGCTCATCGGGAGGCCTTTGTGTAGTGCAGTCGGTTGATTCCCTCCTGGATCTTTGCAAGGTTCTCCTGGCTTGACGAATTGGATGGGCGAGCACCGGAATTTCTTCCTTCTTTTGTCCATGAAGACTGTCCTGTATCCGAGTCCCCATTTGCGTTGGTTAAATACCAGCGGTACCTTTCTAGACTTGAAATGATTCTTCATTCGGTATTTGAGACTCAGACGTTCTTCCGGTGAAAAGACACGGTCCACCCTTATCGGTTCTGGATTGGCGATAGAGTTCACAGTCTCGAATTCAAAACTGTGAAACAGGATATCTTCTTCAGAGTGCTGAATATCGATGACCGGGATGTCTGGTTCAGTGGCAGCAGCATTGGAAGGAATGATGAGCTCCTTCTCTGCATGGATAGAGATCACTTGATTTCCACAGATGTACTTCACTCGTTGATGTAGGGTTGATGGCACAGCTCCAACCTTATGCAGCCACGGTCGTCCGAGCAACATGTTGAAAGAGGCTGATATATCCAGGATTTGGAATGTGATGGTAGAGATTTCTGGACCTATCTGTATCTCTATGTCGACCTCCCCTTCCACTGATCGGCGGGTGTTGTCGAATGCTCTGACGCATATGGTGCTGGGTCAGAAAGAAGAAGAATTGATTCCCAGACGTTTCCGCAGTCTTAAGTGGGCAGGACGTTTAAGCTTGAGCCATTATCGATAAGGACCAGCGGGATACAAAGGTCTTTGTATCGTAAGGCTATGTTGAGGGATCGCCCATGATCTCGTCCTTCTGGTGGCAACTCGTTATCTATGAAGGTGATGGCGCGCGGAGCCAGGAGTTGTCCAATCATCAATGCTATCATTTCTGGTGCCGTATCGGAAGAGACGTGGGCATCGTTCAATGTTTTGGCAAACATTTCTCGGTGTATGCGAGATGTGCAAAGTAGCTCCCATACTGAGATTTGAGCAGGGATTGACTTGAGCTGAGTTGCCACATTGTATGCGGCTTCATTTTTGTTGCCGAGGCCTGAGAGAGTGCCTTTGGGATCTCCTCTGTTTTGATTATCTCTTCGGATGCAACGCCCATTAGGATTCATGTTTCCCACTTCCGCACATTCTGGATAGTGCCATGGGACCTCTTTATAATTTTCCTCACCTTTGCCTTCTAGGACCACCGGCTCTTGCAACGGTGCTGGTATGGGTACCAGATCTTCCTTGTATGGAGCTTTTGCCTTAAGAACTATATTGTTGCTTGTGCTAAAGGGGTAATATCGAGGCTTATCTTCGTAGACCACATAAGGTCGTGGTCCTGGCTTGACTGTTCCTGGGGCAGGAGGCTCCCATGGAATGAATACTGGTCCTCTTGATATGGCAGGAGGTTTCTCTGTTCGTCCCAACTGTCGTAGTGTGATTGACACGCCTCTAGGATTTGCCCCTTGCAATATGACCGGCTCAACTGGAGGAGCTCCTTCCAAGACAATGGGCTATTGCTGCTGATGAGTATAATCCTTCCCTCGTGGATTGGATTGTTCTTGAATTGGGGTTGCCCCTTGCAAGATGACAGGTTCGTATGTGGCTCGATGTATGATTATGCTCCTTCCAGGACGACTGGTTCCCAGCATGAATGGTTGTAAGGTGCCCCTTGAATAACTTGCATATCATATGGAAGTGCTCCTTCGAGTACTACTAGCTCGGAGACCGAAGGAAGAAAGGGACTTGCCCCTTGCAAGATTGGAGGAGGATTTGTCGGCCCATAAGTGTAAGCATGAATGGACTGGATAGGAGAGAAGAAGCGATCGAGATGGTCCCCTTCTTCTATACTATTGACTGCAGGGCCACGAGACGAACTGGGGTCCGTTGGATGCTGAGGCAGAGGATTCTGAAGGATGTTGGTGGAAGCTGCTTGAGAAGTTCCAAGGACCGAGATGACGATCTTGCGGTCATCAATCAGGTCTTGTATGGCTTTCTTCAAAGTATAGCATCGATCAGTGGTGTGGCCACGCCCTTGATGATAGGCACAATACTCATTTTCTCGGTAGTTTGGTGGCAGAGGATGAGGCGGAGGCCGAGGTGCCATTAGAGTAAGTAACTGCTTCTGCACCAACGTAGCCATGACTTGACTGAGTGGTTGAGAGAGGGGAGTAAATTTCCTGAACTCCCTGTAGTTTTGCCTATTTTGATATGAGTATTGACCGTTTCCTCTGAACTGCTGCTGTTGTCGAGGTGGTTGTGGCTGAGGATTCGGTTGTGGCTGATACCGCTAAGGCTGATGCTGAACTTGATTCTGCTGATACTGTTGACGTCCCTGTGGGGGAGCATGTTGATTTCCTTGAGTAGTGGTGTTGATGTTGTTTACCTCTGTTGGGCGGGGAGGAGAACCACTGCGGTTTCCATTCCCGTGCCCGATAGGTCTTCCTTCCACTCTGTTCCTTTTAATTGGAGTGGCTTGATGAGGCCATGGGGAGATTGTCCCGGCACGGATTCCTGCTTCGCCTTGCTCTCCAGCACGGATCAATTGTGAGAAATTCGCATATGGATGCGAGATAAGATACCCGGATATGCCTGGATATGTTGAATGAATAATCATGGAGATTTGTTCTTCGTCGTCGATAGGTGTTCGCATTCTGGCTGCCATAGCTCGCCAACGTCCCACATAAGCTGATAGTGTCTCATAACTCTTTTGCCTGAGAGCTGCGATGTCAGCTCTTCTGGGTGCCATGTTGAGGTTGTACGCGAATCTGTCGACGAAAGCCTGGGAAAGCTGTTCCCATGTCCTGATGCGGTGGCAGTCCAATGAAGTGTACCAATCTAGGGCATCGCCCTTCAGAGATTTTTGGAACAAGCAAATGAGGGCCCCTTCATTTCCTGAGATTGCACTCAGCTCTTCACAGAAGGCCTTGAGATGTGCTGTGGGACAACCGCTGCCGTCGTATCTTTTGAATTTTGGAACCTCAAAGTTTTGAGGTACTTGAGCATCTGGGAAGGGACACAAGTCTCTGAACTTGGTAGAAGGTAGATCAATTCCTTGTTGTCGCTGAAGCTGATTTTGCAAGATTTGGAACTGCTCCCGCAACTCGTCCAGTCTTGAGTATCTGTTCGAGCGACTGGTGCCTCTTGAAGTAAGGCACGTTCTTCTTCGGCATAGTGGTCGATGTCTTTGACCCTATGTGCTTGCTGAAAAGCAACCGCAGGTTGCTGAAACTGATTTGATGACTGAATTGGATTCTGATGAACTTGTGCTTGAGAGGATTGTAATTGAATTGGAGACTGTACTAAAGGTTGAACTGGAACTTGCTGGAAATTAACTGGAGATTGCTAAATTGAAGATTACTGGAAATTAACTAGATTTCGCTGAATTGAAGATTGCTGAAAATTAACCGGAATCCCATCGGCGGGGATGTGCTGGAATTGAAAAGTGCTCCTGTTTGCAGGAGGCTGAGATGCTGGGAAGTGACCCCCTTGTTGGGTATTCGCCACTGTCCGCTGATTAACGTGGGCTTGACACTGACCCCCATTGTGGGCATTCGCCAGTGCTGTCCCTGTTGCTGGAAATTGAATTGAAATCCCATCAGCGGGGATGTGCTGAAATTGAAAAGGTGTCCCATCGGCGGGGACATGCTGAGATCTACTGAGACTGTTGTTTGCAAGATTGACTTGAAGCTGACTGGAAGTCCCTGTGACGGGAGTGCTCTGAGATGGCCCTGTCGTCGCAGGAAGGTATTGAGGAGGATGCCCCATAACGAAGGGCTGAGATGGCTGCTGTCGGTAGTCTTGGGCAGACTCCGATGGTTGTGCTTGATTTGAACTGGAGGCCGGAAGGATCCGGCATGGCTGCTGAGACTGCTGAACTGGGCCAACCTGATTGTTGGCTGCTGCGGTGGCTTGTGCTTGCATGAATTGCAAGAGCATTTCTTGCATTGCTCTCATTCCTTATGCCAATTCTTGTATGATTGGCGTATTATCAATGGGCTGTTGCGCTGGAGGTTGCGCTTCGGTCATCTCAAGAGCAGGGAAGAGATGAGCTTCTTCTTCGTGGTCGGACATGGCTTGCTGAGCATGAGTGCGGATTATGCTGCGGAAGGGAAGTTGTCTCCGTGCACGTTGAGCCCGAGGAGGCACAATGGTGATGACTATACTCTATTCTTTTTGGGTTTTGGGATTTGCTATTTTTTGGGGGTTTTGGGTTTTTCTATTTTTTTGTTTGTTTTGGGTAGAATGCTATGCAGATGAGATTGTATGAGGATTAGTGACTTTCAAGTACGGGAAGTATTCTGTTTTTTAAGTCGGATCACGACTAGTGAAACTAATTCATCCCCAGTGGAGTCGCCATTCTGTGGACCCTCGCCGTTTCCGCGCTCCCACACGACGTTCTCGTCCCTTCCCCTTTCGGGAAAAGAAGGAGAGGAGGATGCGTGAGTGCGAAATCGCCGTTTGTGCCACTGGCTTGCCTCGTTCTCGAGGGCTTTGTTTGGTTGTCGTGTCAAGCTGGATGTGTTTAAATGAGTTTATATAAGACCAGAGTCGCCACTAGCCAGTTACTTCGAATCTACAGTCGGCTAGACCCCGTAGAACGTTAGGGAAGGGGATCCGAAGATTCCTTCCTCTAAAATGACTCCTTTTGATCTGCGGCCAGAGATTCAAGGTAAGGGATCACGGTTACAGGGTGGGAAGAGGTTAAGCACCCCACACACTGCCTGTACCGAAGTACGGTCTCTACTTCACAAAATCGAACTAATACTTGAAAGTCTGTTTTAATCCTCGTACATTCTCATTGATGACATGATGCATGAATGCGGGTCTGAACAGTAAAAGTTTCTGATGGGCAGGTTCCAACAACGGGCAAGCCCAGACACTCGAACTGACAGGTGCTTAATATAAGACGTATTTAGTGTGCTCGAATGATCAAGGTGCTTTATAGTGAAGCATGAATGCAGGTCTGAACAGTAAGAGTTTCTGATGGGCAGGTTCCAACAACGGGCAAGCCCAGAGCATACGCTCGAACTGACAGGTGCTTAATTTAAGACATATGCAGTGTGCTTGAATAATCAAGGTGCTTGCAGTGAAGCAGTGGGGTTGGAAGAAAAGTAAATGTTGCACTTATGCTAGATGCAAATGAGATGATGCTGGAAAAAGAGTAACTGGATGGACGGAGGTGTCGCAAGGGTTGGCTTCGAGTGGCTGGATCAAGACTTGGATGGCTTGGGAGACTTGGACCAGTGGTCAGGCTGGGCTGGACCAGGGTTAGGCTCTCCTCACTCGGGCTCTCCTTGGTGGAAAAATGGGCTAAAAGGGTGGAGGATGACTCGGATCGCACTCGGGCTGAAGAGAGGGAAGTGGATGTTGAAATGAGAAGGGGAGGGGGGTATTTATAGCAGCGGGCAGTGGCAGGGCTCGTAAATATTTTTGGGCGGCCTGCTATGGGCCGCCCGTACAGACTCTCCTCGATTTCCAGCGAGGTACGGTCGCTCCCTCGGGGCTGCTGTTTGGCTCAGTGGGTTGACTCAGTGAGTTGACTCAGCGGGTCGACTCGGTGATTTGACTCAGCGAGTTGACTCGGCGGGTTGACTCGGTGTTTTGACTCAGCGAGTTTGACTTTTTTAGGATTTTTTTTACTGGCTTTTCTTATGGGGGGTTTTTCAGGCTAATGTTTAGGACTGGGTTGACTGGGTTCAGGCTTGAACTAGGCTATGGAATGGGGCTTATAAGGGTGAGTTTGGCTGAGTTTGGACTTGGGATTTGGGGGTATGGTCCTCCATTCATCCAGTTATCTCTACCAACAGTGTAGCCGAAGGTGGGGTGTCTACAATATGAATTTATAATATTGTAATATATCCATGCTTGTGGATGTATGTGACGCCCTGTGTCATCCGGGTTGTGTCATTCGGGTTGTGTCATTCGGGTCCTTTAGATTGGTCGGGCCAGTCGATCAAGCCAGGTGCTTAGGTATGTTCATGATTATGTATTTAATAACCTAAATTGTTATTATAATAAGTTAAGTGTTGCTTTGGATTAAGCTCTAATAATTGTTTGATCTAATGTACTGCCTGCCACTAAGTTGGCAGTCACAGACTTATTCGATCGACTAAGCGGGACACGGTCAACCGACAATGGCCACTATTGATTTGTTGTTGTCTACTTGGACCAACTAAATAAGTCTCATTCAGAATGAATCATTCTTGTGTTTTACTGTTAAATCACTCTCTATGAAATCTGGAATACCATCGTTCCCATTGTGAATAGTCTACTTAAAATTGTACTGTAACTCGATCCACCAAGTCTCATGGCCATGCATGGTGGTATGGGACACCGTGCCTAAGTTGTCGGCTTACACTGGGGTGGTGCCTCCCCATAGTGACCATTAAGCATTGACAGGGTTGATAGATTGTTGTTCGAACGGCCCTTGTGACAAATGTGACCCTGGCCGATGTTTAGATGTCCATGCACAGTTCGAACGATCTAGGTGTGCATTGGGTTAACTCCGGGTGACACGTACGCACCTCTAAATTTATTAATCGTACTTAGTATTTGGGTGACGAGCCATTCCACTTTGATTTGGGTGTTGCTGACGAGTCATAGTCGAACCGAGCTTTCATGGGAGGATGACTGAACCTTTAGATCAAGGGGTTACTGGAGATGATTGGTGATACGCCGTAGGGAGCCAAATGGTCTCAATTAGATTTTGTGATGGTATTTCAGCTTCACCAATTTGCTGGATGAATTGGACTAATAAATACTTGAATTAACCATGCATACACGACATTGCATTTGAGGGGGACTCGTGGGTGTCTGGTTGCTTGATTTGGCGTCAACGCTACCCCTTGAGTTCCTTATGTGATTTTCCTAGGGACCTGCTACACTTGTGGGTGCCTGGTTGACTATTAGAAAGACAAGCGCATTATTTTCCTTTATTTGCATCTCATGCATCCCTGCATTAATCAACTAGTTTAGGAAAGGATCGCTTGTTGTGCTTTCATTACCCGTGCATGTTTGTGTGCATAACATGTGTAACTTGTTTAGTATTTGTACATTAAAGTTAACATACTTAAGAGCAGTACTTGTAGCAATATGTAACTGTCGTGAACCTATGTATAACTAAAATATCCCGAGTATAACCTTGGGGTTATTTCTTCACTATATTGGCGTTTTGACGCCTTCCATTTTACTTATACAGATGCCTTAGGAATAGGACTAAATGGTGGTGCGTTCGGGGCACCCGAATAGTCTTATAAGTTATAACTTCCTCCCTTGATAGTTATATTTTTCCTTCCTATTGCATTTATTATGATTAACATAATTCTTATATGGACTGACATTGCGTTTGAATTGTGCCTCATGGGTGTTAACCCTATATTTTTTGATTTAGTTATCTCCGTTTTGTTTATGATTTGCTAATTAAAATGTGTTACTCTGACCATGTGTGAATGGAATGAACGTAAATCCGATTAAGGACACAAATGGAAGCATTTTCCACGTGTGGCATTCCTAGACAAGCACTTTATTAAGTTAACCCCCAGAAACTCGGGATTTGAGTCTCCGTACTCAAGTGTCGAATTTTCGACTTTTGCTCGTAATGCTTCATCCATGTAGCAGACAACGTCTCGATTTCTCTTATGTCCTCGGATCGATGAGATCTCTCGATTTTTTGTTCTCTCTGTTTGTTATCCACCTTATGGGTGAAGATTGATTGGATACGAGCGGGTTGTGCCCATGATCACTGTGTAGTTAGCTTTTACAGAGTAAATTTGTTATTTGGACGAGGTCCCATGGTTTTTACCTCTGTTTAAGGGTTTTCATGTAAAAACTCTTTTGTGTTCGTGTAGTTGATTGTTTGCTTGCGTTTCCGCATTGCTATATCCTATAATTCAAGGTAGTTGGGCTGCGAGATCTTGAACGTTTGTGCACCGCTCCCAACAAGGGAAGAGTCTGATTTAAAATCGTATGTGATAAATCACGTCGAATTAAAAGCACTTAAGGAAGTTGAGAACTGCAAGCTTATTCTGACACAGTTCATAAGGTCACAACACAGACATCACTCGGTTGCTACTACTATTTCTGTTAATATGTGTTTATGTTAATATCTTTTTTAAATCTCACACAGGTCTCCCTCCTACTTCTTCTATATATTCATGTTATTATCAAATAAATAAGCAAGTTACTTTTTATGATTTTGCACTAGCCATTCTTCTATAGAACTACATGCTCCAAATATTGAGTCTTCAACAAACACATGTGGCACAATTAATGAGTGGATCTTTATTTTTGGCCAATCAACAATTAGCGAGTGGATCTTGATTTTTGGGCTACCATGATGACTAGCTTGGATCAACCAAATTACCTCTTCAATTCTATTGATTGATTACCAAACCAAAACTCTAAAATCATATATATACTCACATTTTGTACAATCTTCTTTCTTTGATGCGTGAAGGGTCCACTTGGATAGGGAATCCTCCCAAAACCAGAATTAAGCCAAATCTTTATTTTGGTGGGCTTATGCCCTCCATGGAGATTCACCATGCCAATGTGGCAGTTTCCCCTACATAATTGCAATCATGGAAAATTGTAGGGAGCGTTTGGTTGCATCAAATATCACGAAATTTCATAATATTTCATGATTAATCATTTTAATTTGACCAAAAAAAAAAAAAACACACATACACACATGTAATTGCAATTATATTAAGGAAGGCATTGTTTTCTTGGAGAAAAATTCAACATGAGGGCATGGGGCCCACTAAAATCATAATTACATAAGTTCCAAAATACACTCAAAAAAATCATATCCACAATCCATAGTACAAAATATTACACACATTTTCCTTAGCCTTACTAATTTTCTACTATTAGCTTAGCTCTATAACAAGGTTGGACTCCATACAATACTGTCATTTGAAACTTAGTTAAGTTATTAGAAGCCAAACGAAGTTGAGAAGCTCTCTATTTTTCTTAAGTAGCTAGGCAAGAAAATTCTCTCTAAAGCAACTTGGGATGTAAGATAACATTTCGGCCCACACCTCATTCATGATCCTCCCGTGCCTCTTTTGGTTCTAATTTCTTCGCAACATCGCCCACTAGCACTGCATTAGAAAAGCCTCCCAAGATGCCCATCCAGACAAGCACACAAGCCAATATGGCCCACTTGCAAGAGATCCAAGCCATCGATCATGTGGGTTGCATGCTAGATTTTTCATATGGTGTAATATGTACTAAACAAACAAATGGATGGTTCAAAAAAATTTATTTTAACCTGCATCAGATGTTACAAGCATTTAAGATGTTGGATATGAGTGCATTAGATTTAAGAAAAAGATCGCAAATGAAATGTGGGTCGAGATGCTATCTTACGCTGCAAATCACCACAGAGGTAATTTTCAAATGAAGTGTGGGTCGAGATGCTATCTTACGCTGCAAATCACCACAGAGGTAATTTCATACTCTGACTTAATAAAAGCAGAGAGCTTCTCACATTCGTTTGGCTTTTGATGGCCCACCTAAGTTGGAGAGAACAGTATCACATATAATCCTACTTTGTTAGATCTAAGCTAATTGTAGTAAAGTAATAAGACTAGACAAGTAGGAAAGGGTGTGCACGGATTTAGCATCTTAGACCATCTTAGGGATTAAATGGACAGGATTCAAAGTCTGGGAAGCTAATCTATGGTGTGGATTATGATTGCTTGGGTGGGGGAGAATGGATCTGGTTAGAGATAGGAGGGCAGAGTAGATAACCTGGGAAGAGGATACCTGGAGGAGAGAACGAACAATCTGGACCGTTTATCAGGTGAGGCTGGGTGGTGAACGTGCATGGGCCAACACAGATCCGGCCGGGAGGACAGGTCGAACGATCTGGATCATTGATCAGGTGGGGCCCGCAGTGTGTGTGATGGGCCAACATAGATCAAGCCGATCCACATATACATGATCAAGATCGAGAAAAGATAATCAACGGGCTGTACTCGATTCATCAGGTGGGTACTGGGAGGAGGGATCGAACGATCTGGACCATTGATCAGGTGGGGCCCGCGATGAACCTGCATGTGACGACATTGATCAGGCCAATCCACTCGTTAAGCTGTCCATGCATGCACGATCAAGATCGATCCGGTCGGATACATGCACGATCATGATTGTGCAGGGGGTTCCCACCTCAGGAACGGCCTAGATCTTGCACACGCGTGCCCCGTTGGCACGCGCCACCGAAACACTTAGAGAAACCACGTAGAGAGAAAATAGAGGATGGGGATGGAAGCATGAATGGTACGGATCTTTGAATGGAGACGCTTTGGAGGATCTCCTCCGTCGATAATGATCGGACCCTGGACCGATTGACGGCTGAGATTTCTTTAAGAAACGAGAGAGAGAGAGAGAGAGAGAGAGAGAGAGAGATACGGGGAGACTGCAAAGGCTGACGGGTCTTATAGAAAATAAAACTTAGATTACTCTGGCGGAGTATGATATTCGATACACAGGTACCAATAAATTTCAGAAGTGTCACTAGAGTGACTCAAAGTAAACCGTCCAAATTCTGTGCCTTTCTATAGATGCATCAAAAATAAAATTTTCACATAATTTCGTCAATTAAATACATCCAATGGGTGGACATTTATTAGACGGTTGATGTGAAAATAATCCAACTGCCTGAAATCAGCAAGCCAGCATTCATCAATCGAAGGTTAATTAAGACCGTCCATCCATACTAGTTTTGAGTAATAATCTAACTACAGTGGGCCCTACATGTTTGAATTTACTTTAGCAAGGTCTACATTTTCTGCGTGCGTGCGAATCATATTCTGCCGCTGCATCGGATAACTCCCACTATTTACTCCGGATGCGTATGACACTTGATACGCAGTCACCTCGAAATGCTAGATGTGGCATATTTTAATAAAATTAAACCGTATGAATTATGTAACTAACTGTCCATAAGATATAGTCTAAAACTCAGGTTGATTTAGTATTTTTAGCGTTTGATTCGTGGACACTTGTTTGTTGAAAATAGACCGTTGGATATTATTCATTTGTAAAGGTTTGATAAATGTCCACCAATCTGATAGTCATATAATCAAAGAATCGTGAGTAACCCGTGCATATAATTTGAACAGTAGCACTTATATAATTCCTAATTAATTTCCAAGAGCCTGTGTATCATCCGTAGCACTCCGTCGGAGTATCAAACTTTTATAACGTAGCTTGAGGTGGTGGGCTGCTAAAGATTCCATGCCGCGTGGGCCAGGCTCACGCGCTTTGTTGTGATGTGATGGTGGTGGGAGCGGAATGGGTGGTTCCGGGGAGAGCGCGGTTTCAGTGGATCGCCGGATCCACCGAGGTGGGTGTATCTCTGAACTTGGGGTCCACCGTGATGTATTTTACTTATATCAAGGCCATCCATCTGTTTTGAAAACCCATTTTACGACATTATAGCAAAAATGAAGCAGATCCAGATCTCAGGTGGACCATAGTACAGGAAACAGTGGTAATCGATCATTAAAAGTTTCTCATGGGACACAAAAGATCAACCTGATATTTGCGTGGTCTCTTCATTCATGTCTTTGTTACCTTTTCAACAGGTTGGATGGAAAATAAACATTCTGGTGGCCCCATAAAGTTTTTAATGGTGAGGATTCAATCAAGACTATTTCTTGTGGTAGGGTCTCCTAAGATTTGGATATGCTTCATTTTTGGGGCCATGCCCTAAAATGAGCTGTCAAAATAGATGGATAGTGTGGATGTAATGAACATACACAACAGTGAGCCCCCGCAGTTGGGGATCCACCTAAACGGCGCCCTTCAGCAATGAACTCAGTGCTTCAGGGATTGTGGGGCCTACTTTGATATATTTTTTTAAAATCCGGTTCCTCTGCCCGGCGCAAATTGAAAAACTTTGTCAGGCCCAAGCTAATTGATCCACATCAGCCTTCACTGCATTTAATGCAATGTCAGTGTTAAGGTGGACCAATAAGTTCAGTGCAAAATAGGTTTCCCAATTTAGCCCGAGTAGAAGACCCAGACTCTTTTTATTTTTAACCTGAATCCTCTGTTGGCTCACCTTCTTATTGATGTCACATCATAAGTGCAACCTGGTCACACCCCAGTACAACCTCATCACAGTGACATCATGCAGTGTGACGTGGACCAATTAAAAGGTTCCAAGCAGGGTGGCCAGAGAGGATCCAGAATCCTTTTTTTTTATATCAACATGGTACATCCGTTTTTCCGGTTCATTTGATGGAATGAGCCTAAAAATGAACGAGATATAAATCTCAGGTGGACCACACTCCAAGAAAATGTGGTGATTCAACTCTCACCATTAAAATATTCTTGTAGGCCACAAAATTTTTAGATCAAGAATATTTTTGTTTTCTCTTTTCATCCATGCCTGTGTGACCTTATCAACTGGTTGATGGAAAATAAACATTGCGGTGGGTCATAAGAAGGCTTCAAACATAGGTGTTATTATCCTTAGTATTTCCTGTGGTGTGGCCCACATGAGATTTTGATATGCTCCATTTTTTGTTCACTTTCTTAAAATGGGATGGAAAAATGTATGAACGGCATAGATATAAAACACATAAATCTCGATGGGCCCCATAGTCTCGAAATGATTGAGCACGTGGATTAGGGTACTACCCTTGCTTACGGCTGCACATCTACCAGGTCAACCCGACCGACCTGCCTGATCAACTTCGACATGGTAGAAAAAACGGTCCGGTCTCGAGTAAATGCACCTGAACAGTTTTCAATCTAGGTATGATCTAGGATACACACCTAACTCGACCGACCTGACCCGTACCCCAACTTGTGTATACCCGACCCGTTCTGCCCAACCCGAATCGCCCTGAATTCTATCAAAGTATTTTAAAAGAAAAATTATGCCTAAAAAATTCCTATAGTTGAAACATCACGGTGGAAACATCCCTGAGTCCACGGTGATGTTTATATGCCATCCCTACCATTCATAATATTGTCATTCCTATCATGATGAATTGGAAACACAAATATTAGCCTGATTAAAAAATTACGTGGCCCTAGGACATTCAATCCTTGCATTTTTGGCCCACTTGAGTTTGTGGCCAAAAGTTAATACAATTAGGTTCACATTTTCAGTTTATTCAAATATAGTAATTGTTAAGTGATCCAAACAATTGATGAGAAGGGCCTCATTGTGGATAGCCACATATATAAAAAAAAAAAAAAAAACCTTACCCCTTTGACATTCAATCCCCACATTTTCGGCCCACTTGAGTTTGTGGCCGAAAGTTTATACAATTAGGTTTGCATTTTCAGTTTGTTCAAATATAGTAATTGTTTAATGATCCAAACAATCGATGAGAAGGGCCTCATTGTCGATAACCACACATAAAAAATACTTTGGACTAATTGAAATATCGCACAATCGAATATTTAAGCTTTTATAGGTTAACGTTCCATCCCGATTAATGGTGGATGTTTCATCCCAGTCCTAATCCGACCCGCCCCGACCCGGTTCAATGTATATGCTCGAGTAGGGTTAGGGTTAACTCTTTTGCAAGTAAGGTAAGGTAGGGTTAGAGTTGGGTCAGCACAACCCAATCACAACATGAACCGAAACTCGAATCTTAAAATATGTTTAAGTTCGGTCTAGAATTGGGCCCAACCAAACCGTGTGCAGGCCCACCCTTGCCAGTCCTGAGTTTGGCACAGGGAGGGGCTCCGAGGGGCCACCTTGATATATGGGTTTCATCCACGCCATGCGTTCATTTCTCCGTATCATTTTAGTTTACATTACCATAAAAGAGATAGATCCAATGCTTAGGTGAACCACACATAGGAGATTAAAAAACATACCGTTGAAAGCTTCTTTGGGCCACTAAAGTTTTAGATCAAGCTGATATTTGTGTTTTTCCTTCATCCATGACTATGTGACTTTATGAACAGGTTAGACGGAAAAAAACATCATGGCGGGCCCTAACAAGGTCTCAATGGTGTATGTCATCATCCTCATTGCTTCCCTATGGTGTGGATCACTTGAACGTTGGATATGCCTCATTTTTTGTTCTTATAGCCTAAAATGATATGGAAAACTAGATGGACGGTGTGGATAAAACCCATACATCGCAGTGGTCCCTCAGATATCCTGCGGGTGCTGAGCTCGGGTCAGGTGAGGGTGGTACCCAGTACGCCTCCCGTCAGATGGGACGGGAAACAGCCTTTCGCCTCTTTCCACACAGGAAATTGATGTGTCTGAAACTATGATTTGATGTGCCTTATCCATGCCGTTCATCATTTTTATCAGATCACTTTTGGTTATGATCACAAAATTTAAGCACATCCAAAGCTCAAGTGGACCACATCATAGGAAACATGGATAATGATTTCCACGATTGAAACTTTCCTAGGAACCACAGTGATGTTTATTTGTCATCTTCATAATGCCGCACAAAGCTGGGTGAAGGGAAAACATAAATATCTGCTTGATCCAAAACTTCCATGGCCCTGGAGAAGTTTTCAACCGTGGGTATTCAATTCACTCGTTTTTCATACGTTTTGTCAGATGTATGTATGTATTCTACATCCACGATGTCCATACGTTTTGTCAGATCAGAGCACAAGCCAAAAATAAAACGAAGCAAATCCGAATATCAGGTGGACCCTAATATAAGGAAGCAATGGTGATTGAACGTCCCACCATTAAAAACATCCTAGCCCCACCCTAATGCCTCTGTATTTTTTATTTGCCATCTAACCTTATGATAAGGTCATGCAAACCTAGATGAAGAAGAGGAAAAACAAAGATCAGCTAGATCCATAACTTTTGGGGCCCTCAAAAAGTTTTTACTGGCCAATTACCACTGTTTCCTATGGTATGGTCCACTTGAGATTTTAATCTGTTTCATTTTTAGGCTTATGCCCTAAAATAATCTAGAAAAATGAATGGACAGTGTGGATATAGAATAGATACATCAAGGTGGGTCCCACAGTAAGGGTGGCACTGTCTCTGGTGAGGACAGGGCCGCACCAGAGCCGCACCTATTTAGCTCCCGCTGAGAACTAGGCTCTAGGCTAAAGCTGGGCACAAACCCAGTTAGCTCGAAAGCCTGCCTCATATTGGTTTGAAAAAGCACGGCTTGGATTGGATCAAATAAAAGTTCAAATCAAACCAATCCTCAAAGTTAAGCTCATTTAAAAAAACAAGCCAAGTTTGGATCGTAGATTGTAAGTACACTGTTTCTTGTTGTGTGGTCTACTTGAGCTTTGGATATGATTTAGCATGTCCTTAAATAATAAGTTAAAATGGATGGACGGTGTGGATAATACATATACATGATGATGCGGATAATACATAATACAAATACATGAATGCACACACTGTTTCCTTGTACTCATAAAGTTATGCTTGTATGCTTTTGTTTGGATAAAAACTCTTACATGAAGCTGCACTCCTCCTTAGAAGGATGTTAAACATCATATGGTAATATATTTTTGCATTTTTTTTGTGTGTTATTTCTAATCTTTTAATTCTTTTATAACCATCTGTTTTGAAAACCCATTTTACGACATTATAGCAAAAATGAAGCAGATCCCGATCTCAGGTGGACCATAGTACAGAAAGGTAATCGATCATTAAAAACGTCTCATGGGACACAAAAGCTTTGGATCAACCTGATATTTGTGTGGCTCTCTTCAACAGGTTGGATGGAAAATAAACATCCTGGTGGCCCCCATGAAGTTTTTAATGGTGAGGATTCAATCAAGACTATTTCTTGTGGTAGGGTCTCCTAAGATTTGGATATGCTTCATTTTTGGGGCCATGCCCTAAAATGAGCTGTGAAAATGGATGGATAGTGTGGATGTAAGGAACATACACCACAGTGAGCCCCATAGTTAGGGATCCACCCAAACTGCGCCCTTTTGTGGAAGCAATAAACTCAGTGCTTCATGGATTGTGGGGCCCACTTTGATGTATTTTTTCAAAATATGAGTCCTCTGCCCAGCTCAAATAGAAAAACTCTGTTTGGCCCAAGCTAATTGGTCCACATCAGCCCTGACTACATTTAATACAATTTCAGTGCTGAGGTGGACCAATAAGCTCGGTGCGAAATAGGTTTCCCAGTTTGGTCCAAGCAGAGGATCCATACTCTTTTTTTTTTTTAGCCTAATCCTCTGTTGGCTCACCTTTTTATTGATGTCACATCCTAAGTGCAACCTGGTCACACCTCAATGCAACCTGGTCACACTGACATCATGTAGTGTGACGTGGACCAATTAAAACGTTCCAAGCAAGGTCGCCAAAGAGGATCCAGAATCTTTTTTTTTATATCCACATGGTACATCCAGTTTTTCCAGTTCATTTGATGGAATGAGCCTAAAAATGAAGGAGATATAAATCTCGGGTGGACCACACTACAAGAAAATGTGGTGATTGAACTCTCAGCATTAAAATATTCTTGGAGGCCACAAAATTTTTGGATAAGATTATTTTTGTTTTCTCTTTTCATCCAAGTCTGTGTGACCTTATCAACTGGTTGGATGGAAAATAAACACTTGCTGGTGGGTCGTAGGAAGGTTTCAACCATAGGTGTTATTATCCTTAGTATTTCGTGTGGTGTGGCTCACTTGAGATTTTGATATTCTCCATTTTTTGTTCATGTTCTTAAAATGGGATGGAAAAATGTATGAACGACATGGATATAAAACATATAAATCTCGGTGGGCCCCATAGTCTTGAAACGACTGAGCGCGCAGATTGGGGTACTACCCCTGCTTACGACTGCACATCTACCAGGTCAACCCGACCGACCTGCCTAATCAGCTCCGACATGGCAGAGAAAGGGTCCGGTTCCGGGTAAATGTGGCTAGACCTTTTTAATCTAGGTATGATCTAGGATACACGCCTAACTCGACCGACTTGACCTGTACCCTGACCTGTGTATACCCGACCCGTTCCGCCTGACCCGAATCGCCCTGAGTTCTATCAGAGTATTCTAAAAAAAAAAAAAATGCCAAAAAAATTCCTACAGTTGAAACATCACGGTGGAAACATCCATAGGTCCACGGTGATGTTTATATGCAATCCATACCATTCATAATATTGTCATTCCTATCATGATGAATTGAAAACACAAATATTAGCCTAATTAAAAAATTACATGGCCCCTAGGATGTTCAATCCTCGCATTTTTGGCCCACTCGAGTTTGTGGCTGAAAGTTTATACAATTAGGTTCACATTTTCAGTTTATTCAAATATAGTAATTGTTAAGTGATCCAAACAATTGATGAGAGGGGCCTCATTGTGGATAGCCACACATAAAAAAATACTTTCCCTTTTGACGTTCAATCCCTGGATTTTCGGCCCACTTGAGTTTGTGGCCGAAAGTTTATACAATTAGGTTCGCATTTTCAGTTTGTTCAAATATAGTAATTGTTCAGTGATCCAAACAATCGATGAGAAGGGCCTCATTGTGGATAACCACACATAAAAAATACTTTGGACTGATTGAAATATCGCACAATAGAATATTTGGGCTTTTATAGGTTAACGTTCCATCCCAACTAATGGTGGCTGTTTCATCCCAGTCCTAACCCAACTCGCCCCGACCCGGTTCAGTGTATATGCTCGGGTCGGGGTAGGGTTAACCCGTTTGCAAGTAAGGTAGGGTTAGAGTTGGGTCAGCCCAACCCAGTCATGACATGAACCGGAACCCAAATCTTAAAAATATGTTTAGGTTCGGTCCAGAATTGGGCTCAACCAGACTCGTGTGAAGGCCCACCCTTGCCAGTCCTGAGTTTGGCACAGGCAGGGCCTCCGAGGGGCCACCTTGATGTATGGGTTTCATCAACGCCATGCGTTCATTTCTCCGTATCATTTTAGTTTACATTCCCATAAAAGAGATAGATCCAATGCTCAGGTGAACCACACATGGGAGATTAAAAAGCCTACTGTTGAAAGCTTCTTAGGGCCACTAAAGTTTTAGATTGAGCTGATATTTGTGTTTTCCCTTCATCCATGACTATGTGACTTTATAAACAGGTTAGACCGAAAAAAAACATCAAGGTGGGCCCTTAGAAGGTCTCAATGGTGTATGTCAATATCCTCATTGCTTCCCATGGTGTAGATCACTTGAACGTTGGATATGCCTCATTTTTTGTTCTTATAGCCTAAAATGACATGGAAAACTAGATGGACGGTGTGGATAAAACCCATACATCGCAGTGGCCCCTCAGATATACTGTGGGTGATGAGCTTGGGTCAGGTGTGGGTGTGTCTGAAGCTATGATTTTATGTGCCTTATCCATGCCGTTCATCATTTTTATCATATCCCTTTTGCTTATGATCACAAAATTGAAGCACATCCAAAGCACAAGTGGACCACACCATAGGAAACATGGATAATGATTTCCACCATTGAAACTTTTCTAGGACCCGCAGTGAAGTTTATTTGTCATCCACCCTGTTCATAAGGCCACACAGACGTGGGTGAAGGGAAAATATGAATATCTGCTTGATCCAAAACTCCCCTGGCCCTGGAGAAGTTTTCAACAGTGGGTATCCAATTCACACGTTTTTCATACGTTTTGTCAGATGTATGTATTCTACATCCACGCTGTCTGTACGTTTTGCCAGATCAGAACACAAGCCAAAAAAACAAAGCAAATCCGAATTTCAGGTGGACCATAATTTAAGGAAGCAATGGTGATTGAACGTCCCACCATTAAAAACATCCTAGCCCTACCCTAATGCTTCTGTATTTTTTATTTGCCATCTAACCTTCTGATAAGGTCATGCAAACCTAGATGAAGAAGGGGAAAAACAAAGATCAGCTAGATCCAGAACTTTTGGGGCCATCAAAAAGTTTTTAATGGCCAATTACCACTGTTTCCTATGGTAAGGTCCATTTGAGATTTTGATCTGATTCATTTTTGGACTCAAGCCCTAAAATAGTCTAGAAAAATGAATGGAAGATGTGGATGTAAAATAGATACATCAAGGTGGGCCCCATAGTAAGGGCCGCACCTATTTTGCTCCCATGGAGAACTAGGCATCGGGATAAAGCTGGGCACAAACCAAGCTAGCTCGAAAGCTTGCCTCATATTGGTTTGAAAAAGCGCAGCTTGGATTGGTTTAAATAGAAGATCAAACCAAACCAATCCTTGGAGTTAAGCTCGTCTAAAAAACAAACCAAATTTGGATCGTTGATTGTAAGCACTGTTTCTTATTGTGTGGTTCACTTGAGCTCTGGATATGATTCAACATGTCCTTAAATGATAAGTTAAAATGGACGAATGGCTCGGATAAAACATATACATGATGATGTGGATAATACATAATACATATTCATGAATGCACACACTTTTTCCTTGTTAAGCTTGTATGCTTTTGTTTAGAAAAACCTCTTACATGTCTATTTTGGAGCTGCACTCCTCCTTTGGAGGATGTTAACCATCATGTAGTAATATAGTTTTGCATTTTTTTATGTTATTTCTGACCTTTAATTATTTTCTGTTAAAAGAAAAAAAAAAAAAAAGAGCTGCCACCTCTTCCAACTTGGCTCGGCCCCAGTTCAAAATTTTCGACTAAATGGATCCTGACCAAACCAGATTTTTATGGAGTAAACCAAACTCGGGCCGTATGAGTCGGCTTCGGCCCGAAACCCAAACCAGGTGGATTTACAAACTGGGGTGGCACAAAAGCAAGCTAAGGGGCCGTTTGGATGCCAGTAAGTTTTTTAAGTTCTAAGTAAGTTATAAGTAACTTACTTACAGGTGAAAGAAAGTTACATGTAATCCTGTTTAGATGTAACCTGTAACTTACTTACTGTAACGACCCGAGATTTTCGACTCTCATGTATAACACGACGGCCGAATTCCCAAGTAAATCATGGACTAATTGATTTGTTAAATAATGAAATATAGCATTCAAGCACAATGGCGGAAACAATTATCATCTTATTCTATCAAACTTACTACGTCATCATCAATGTTTAAATAAGAGAAACAACCAATATCCATACTGATTAATTAAAATACAAAACCATGTCTTCTCTTGAATACCTATTACAATTCCATAAATGTATCAACTACTCAAAAGAAATATTTAATAAATGATAACATCAATTAAGTTTCTTTAACATCGTCATCCGCCATGTGATCGTACGAACATCGAACTCTTTTCCTTAAAAATCGGGTTCAATACCTGGATCTTCACCTGCATCATCTAAATTGTGTTTGGGATAGCGTTAAACGCTATCATAGTGGGGAATATTTCATCCAAGACAATAAAAAATAATAATAACGGTACAGAGTAAACGCAAGTAGTATATTATCATTTAATCAAATCAAAACAACCAACTAAAAATCTTTATTAATGCGATGCGTGGAATGCATGCTCTGGCTAAGGCAACCTGGCTAGAATCACAATACATGAAGTGGAAGACTCCCTATTACGACTTCATGCTAGCCACTAGTCACCAGAGGTTCCTGGGACGCACAAGCCCATAGTTTTGCCCGACCACGTGAGAAACGGGACGCTCATAGCCCAAATCTACACGTGACAGTGTACGGGAAAAGTAGGACGCTCTAGCCTATTCTCAATTCCGTACACCCAAATGGAGCCAAGTGAATGCATGACTTTAGTTTCACCTTTATTTAAGTGTTTTCGCATACAACCGATTTAAATAAAACTCAGTGGTCACTATAGGGAGTCGCAAGCAACCCAGCATAGGCCGACGGCACGAGATTAGTGTCCATAGTACCAACCCCGGCTCATGAGAATTTGCATACCATTAGTGTCCACTCATTGTCCCGTTTTATGATTTCATCATGTCCCAAAAAGCCAATGTTGTACATCATGACCAAATTCATTAAAATATTCGTGTAATATAAATGGATCCAATCAAGCATCATGTACATGTAAGGATCCATTGACAAACAATCACTTCATTCTCTCAGTTAAGTCAAGATATATTCTTACATCATGGACACCTCTCACAAGTTTCATCTCTCTACATCAAATAATTTTACCAACTTAGGGACAAAGAGTATACAATAATGGGATATCCATATGATGATCTTATACACATATTTCATATCACAATATAAAAACCAATGTTACTTGTAAAGCACAGATTAAGGAAATAAGGGCGTAGATTTTACAAAGATAGATAACACAAATACACATGCTTCTTAGTAAAAAATCTAAACAAGGAATCACATCATGATATAATGATATTCATTACAAATCCCACATTAAACTTCATGTTATATGGATAAGCAATTCAAAACGAAATAACTTCACATGCCACAAAAGAAACTTATGATAATCGTAATATTATTAACGAAAGGCTTGAAGGAAAATCCTCATCTTAGGATGGACTTAGAAGAAGAGAATTGTAGAAGATCCTAGCCGCTGGAAAAATATGAGAAAGAACTCTCTTCTTCTCTCTCTCTCTAGGGCATGGAGGCTAGGGTTAGGAGAAGGATTTGGAGGTGCGTAGTAGAAATATGGAGAGGGATGTGCACGCGAGGTCTTGTGTAACAACTTCTTGAGGTGGGTTTCTCAAATCTCAATATTCGGATGATCTATGATCAATTCCAATCTGTTCATCTTATCAAGCTCGAAGAGTAGAGTCAGAATATGTAAATTTCTTGATGATCCACATTCTAGATTGGCGGACCCTTGAAAATGGCCTAACGGGTGCTAAAATGGGCTTAATCTCAATGAACGGTCTACGCTTGATGATCAGGGTCCAAATTTTGGAAAAATATAAGGTAATGATAGGCAAATAATTGTCCAAATTTTAGTGGTTGATTGATGGTGAGAAATGACTAGATCTGAAATTTTAACTTTTGGCGGAAAAGGAAGGGGCTGACTTTGTGGTTCAACGGTGTAGGATTATAGATCGGGGTCCAAATTTTGTGTAAACTCATAGTCATATGAGTATAATAAGTGGTCCAAATTTGATAAGCGATTGATGGTGAGAAGTAGATAAATTGAAAGGTTCAGATTTAAAAAGAGTTGGTAACTCATTAATTTCTAGAACGTGATAACTTCGCGCATAAGAAAGAGGATTATCAAGGTGGAGCGCTCAAATCGCACTATTGGTCTATGGTAAAGACAATCCAATTCACTCATATGAAGAGAAATATTCGACTACGACTAACCATCTACTTTCCTCACTCGATGGACATGAAAATCAAGGGTTAAGGGGCTGATTTGATAATTGGACCACTTTTACTATGATTTAAGGGCTGAAATTTGATGTGTATGGTTAAATGTGGAAGCTTAACGATTTATGTAAGTGGTCGTAAACATAATACTTAAAATGACATTTACTAAGTTTAATAATGGATAATCTAAAAGTGCATGTATTTTTTGTTTTACATCCCTAAGCAACTTGTAAGGTCTCCTCGATTCCTTCCTGTATACCTCAAACCCGTAAATACAAATTAAAAAAAAAAAATTAAAAATGAATTTCAAAAAATTTAAATAATCCGAACTACAGGGAGTTGTACTTACATGTAACCTAGTTTCTATGTTTGGATAACATGTAAGTTAGTTGCAAATAATAGTTGATATATTTACACCAACCAGAGCTTGGAGTAGAGAATTATTTAAAAATCAAATTGACACACAAGGAGCTTAAATAAAAGTATGCAATTTATTGAGTCCATTTAGATGAATAGTTGGGCCAATTTATAGGCTAAATTAATCAACAAGTGGGCTATAAAAGTGGGTGCACATTTCCAAAATGCTTGTAATGTGGAAAAAAAAAATACACATTATATGTGCACACCTGAATATAGAGTTGGATGTTCTTCATTTTTGGGGCTGATGTCCTAAAATAACAATCTGATATAGATGGACGGCATGGATAGAACATATAAATCATGGTGGGGCACACACAAGCAAGTCATTTTTAGGCTATTTTATGGTTTAGCTGTTGATATGTTGTGTGTGCCCCACTATGATGTATGTGTTTCATCTACACCATCCATCCATTATTCCGTATCATTTTAAGGCATGAGCCCAAAAATGAGGTAGATCCAAATCTTAAGTGGACCACATCACTATAAACAATGTTACTGAACACTCACCATTAAAAAGTTCTCGTGGGCCTCCAAAGTTTTGGATCAAACTGATATTTGTTTTTTCCCTTCATCTAGGTCTTTATGACCTGACCTAATCAACGGGTTGGATGTGAAACAAACATTACAGTGGGCCGTGGGAAGTTTTTAATCGTGGACTTACAATCAATAGTGTTTTCCTGTGGTGTGGTCCAGCTGAGTTTTATATCTGCCTCATCTTTGGCATTAAGCCCTAAAATGAACTGAAACAATGGATGGATGGCGTGGATAAAACATATATAGGATGGTGGGCCCCACAGAGCACCAACACATGGCTAATGCGTCACTAGCCAAACTGCGTCCGTGTCGTACAAATACCAGAAAGAGGGAAAAAACATTAAAAAAAGAAGAAGAAGAACGAGAACAAACAGATAAGGTTTTTAGGGCACGAACTTGCCTGGAGAGGGAGATGGAGACGTAGAGACAGGGAGATGGAGACGCAGAGAGAGGGAGACAGAGATTGCTGAGAGAGGGATATGGAGAGTGAGAGAGAGGGAGAAGCTATTTTATAGAGGTAAAGAAGTCACCTATGCGCTGCTTGGGAGCTTCAATGGCCGCTCATCCTTCAAATCGTCTGCAATTGCGAATCTCTCCAGACATTTTGAATTCAAAAAAGCTAGCCGTTGGCTGTAAGAAAGTCACATGTGACTTGAAAAACACCTATTTCCCCTGTTACTTTTCTTGCTTCTTTACCTGATACAAAGTTACAGGTTGTAACTTTGTCACCTGTAAGATTTCTCCCCCAAACACCACATGTAAGAAAGTTACTTGTAACTTTGTTACATTTTACAGAAGTTACAGACATCCAAACGGCCCCTAAACCAAACTAGGGCTACATCGGCCCGGCCCGGATCGTTGACCACCTGTACTCCGTGCCGATTCCAAAACCCCACACTATTTTGCAGGCGGAAGCCCCGGCGCGTGGCTCGAAGGAGCTTCTCCTTTTGGACCGGAAAACTCGTCAAACCTGGGCAGGTTGATTTCCTGCCCGGGTTCAGGTGAACCGGCCGGTTTTGGTCACCGATCCCGTCCAGGTTTTAAAACTCTCTCTCTCTCTCTCTCTCTCTCTCTCTCTCTCTCTCTCTCGTAAATCTGCTATTCTGGTTCGAGTTCTCTTGATTTTCTTCGCTTACCCAGTTGACCTAATTTAGAATATCTAGGGTTTTAAGGTTGCTCATTCGATTGCAAATCCTTTTTGGTTTCTTAAGGCAGTGAATCCGGTGTCGTAGTGGCAAGGTATTTATTCAATTTCGGTATATTGCCAGAGGTAAATGGGTTATCCTGTCTATGTATCTAGTGATTCATAACTTAGTTTGCGTTTGGATGCAAGAATTGGATTTTACAATAGACTTGTTAGTTCAATCGAAACCAGCCTTAGAATGCAGTTAGGTTCGTTTCGACTCTTAACTTAAACTAATATTGTCATTCTGAGGAGGTACTGATAATTTGGGTTGGGTATTTCCATTTTATTGAAATAACTATTACAATGTACTTCAGGTGTTTGTTCCATGCACTTAAAGAGGAATATGCTCCATGGTATCCGTGGTTCAGTGACTTGTCATGCTTTGGATGGACCATGGCCCAAAAGTCTTCCATATTGGAAGATTGTAGCCACCAGTTTCAGGGGATCTTTTTCGGTCGAATGTGGACCTTTGCAGCATTTTTTCTTCTTAATTGACTATTTTTAGGCCACAAATTGAAAGGATGGGGTTGTCCTCTCTAGGAGATTTTTTGGGGCATGGTCCATCAACAATGGTTTCCATAGGATCAAGTGTAACATGGGCCCTGCTTGTACAGACTGAAAAACAATTATGACATGCTTCTCCACGGGTCGAGGATCATATAATTCTGCATGCATGTCTATGCTGATTTATAGCATATAGTTTTGCTTTGTAGATGCCAGTGGTTCAATAGATGATTGTGGATTTTCTGTTGCTGATCCTTTTTTTTTTTGTAAAACTTTGGTGACATTAAGTGACTCCATAGCTATTCAGGTAGTATTTGTTAAAGTCTCTTGATATACATTGATACACCATCCTCTAATAGCTCGAGCTTTTAGAGCAAAGTGGTTGTTTGACATGGTATCAAAGCGGAAGGTTTAAGTGTTCGAATCCTGGTAGGAGCAAATATGCCACTGGAATGTATTCCCCCATGGAGGGCCATTTATTGTGTAAGTTGAGTGCTCTTCCACCCTTGCCCGGTATGTTCCTGTGCGGAGTGGAACTCCACACGTGCGGGGAAGTGGTAGAGTCCCTTGATATGCATTGATACACCATCCTCTAATAGCTCGTGCTTTTAGATCAAGTGTTGATTTGACAGTATTTATGCAGCACATATTGACAGTTAGTATGGCGATGAATTGGGTTTGGATCTTGTTGGGGTCAGCCCAAGCATGACCTGTTTACTAAATGGGCCAAGAATTCCGGCCTGAGCCCAACCCACAACCCATTACCCTGGGGCACAACCTGAACCTCCTAAAGTTCATTGGGCTCGAGCCTGACCCAAACCATTTAATTGTAATCAGGTCAGGCTCGACTGACCCAGCACGACAGCAGTCATGTTTAAGGATGGAGTATGGGGCTAAAGGCATGCCTAACTCTGCACAAGTAATGGTACATATAAACATGCATACATAATTTGTATCAATGTATGTATCTGTACTCATCTTCTGTCAATTTGTTTCGCATTTTGGGCCAGATCCCACTTAAATAGGCTATATGGGCAGGAAGGGTTCAACTTGGGCCGGACCCATTTACTTAAATGGCCCTGTTTTCTAACCGATGCCTGACCCACTACCCATTAACTTGGCACAAACCCACCTCAAAATTGGGCTGGACGAGTTGACCTGCTGGCTGATGTGGCCCATTGCCACCCCTCTTGACAATACACACTAGATAGTGCATCAGGCTAGATCATTCATACAAGGGTCCTAATGGGGAAGGGGATGGGGATGACCCAAAAATACATTGATCAAATGATCATTACCATTCAAGTTTGCCTGTTGGATATAGACCTTGGATGCTTTCCTCTTTTCAGCTACCATTCCTTGGTCAATAGTCGGATGGTTAGGATCTATGATACTTGAATCCTTCAAAAAACTGGAGTGCCTGTATCAGACATACTCCAATAAGGTCAAGGATAAGGGATCTCCCTCCCCCATGGCTTTTAACTTTAGCTCTACTATTGTTCAACTCTAGACGCACTAATTATTTAGAAGTCTTCTGAATACCACCAATCAGGACATATCTAAATTACGATATTATTAGGTGATTTTTTTAGGGGCATTATTACGGAAACTTTTTAACATGATTGTACTTGTGTCTTGTAACCAATGTTGTCAAAATCATTATCGTATCACAAATCGTTATAGGGGTTGAATCGCATTGAATTGCAATCGTATCGTAAATCGTAAGATCTTTTATGATTTTCTTGAAAATATGAAAATATAAATAAACCTGAAAATTTTAAAAACTTTAACACTATCATGACATGGTATTACTTGAAAATTAAATGTTTATTGTCTTTCCCTTCTTCTTCTTCTTCTTCTTCTTCTTTCAAGAAAATTTCCTTGAAAAAACATACAAGGATCCTTCAATAATTTATGTTCTTGTTACCTATCTTGAATGTATAATCACATTGGAAAAGTGGCATTTGATTCCGTAGATTGATGAAAAAAGATATTTGGATTTCTAACTATCATTCCACAATACACAAGTCAGCATGATCGTAACAATCCACAAAAACATTCTAGATAAGTCATACATCAATTTGGTGTTTCGACCAATTAAATAAGAAATCATTAAAAAACAAAAAGCTCTAGGATTTAACATTGAAGAGAATATATATATCATTTAATCTCTTGTAAAAAACAAAATAAAATAATTTACCTTTTCTAAACAATTCTCTTTTTAAAGGTTTTTTTTTTTTTTCCCTTTTCCAAATGATTCTTAAAGCCCCTACAAATTTAAAAACATAAAATGAAAGCCAAGTGAAGCTTGAAATAGAAGAAAACAAGTATTTTTTTGAATTGTAGATCGGGTTTTGAATCGTAAATCTTAGGATTCAAGTCATAAAATCATAGGATTCATATGAAAAGGGATTCAAAGGTGGGATTCAAATCGTTTTGCTTGGGATTCGACTCAAATCGTAAATCGTGAATCATAAACTGTAGGATTTTGGCAGCACTGCTTGTAACAAGTACTTCAATACATGTATCTAAGAATTTTGATTTAGAGGACCCTCTTTATCTGATCCTTACTTGTTACCTGTACCCATAATGGATCACATACACCTTCTAGCCCCTGTGGATTCTGAAACGGTCAGTTTGATTTGGAAAGCTGATGGATCCAGACGATTTTCGGTCAAATCTTTCTACTTTCTCCTTTGCGGTGGGATCCCTCATAGGGACGCGGTGTGCACTCAACTTGTGTGGTCCTACCCCGTTCCCCCTATGATTGCAGCTTTTGGGTGGATTGTAGGGAGGAAGAAAGTGCTCACTGTCGACAACCTGCGGAAAAGAGGCATGCTACTCCCCGATGTTTGTATCATGTGCATGGGAAATGGAGAGTCGGTGGAGCACCTTTTCCAGTATTGTCATTGGGGCCAATTTGGGCAGATATTATAGATCGATTTGGGATCTCCTGGAGTCTCCCAAGTTCAGTAGATAGGTGCTTGCTCGATTGGCATGGAACGGACCTTGGTGAGCCTAGAAAGTCCCTTTGGAGAATGGCCCTCCTTGCTGTTTCCTGGGCAATTTGGGAAGAAAGGAACACAAGGTGCATCGATAATTCCAAGAGATTGGTGGAGGAAGCTATGTCTCTCAGAGTTTGATCCGTTCATCATCGAATGGGCTTCGGTCGTCTCCAAATTCAGGGATTATAGTTTGGAATTCCTTGGGTTGTAGTTGAGCTGCTTTCTCGGCAGCTCTCTTTGCTCCTTGGCCTTTCTGCGCTTTCTGTTTTTATTTATTTCTTTTTTTCTGGCGCAGCTAGTTTATTGGGCCCTTAATAAATTTCGTCATCTTTCAAAATAAATAAATAAATAATGGGATTACACAGTAGGATCATCTTGTAATTTTTTCCCCTTCATTCATAGTGAGGTCCGATTTGGGTTGACGACTTGACATACTCTATGCTGAGAGGCCTGTGGATATCTACGTGAACATATGATCCACCATACATTGACAGACTATGGCAGACCTCCTTCAGGTGAAATGTACCTGTGTTCTCTATTTAAACGAAGGTTACCTAGATCATGGGTCGTCTAGGCACGTGGTACGGGAACAGATATGCGATACACTACCTCCAATACATGGTACGCTAAGGGTAGGATTGTCTGCTCCATTCTAATGCATACACTATGTATGCAATATAGTTTTATATATGAACTCATATTGCAGTTTATATATGAAATGGTGAATGTTACTATTATAGACACCGCATGCTTAGTGTTATATTATAACTAAATAAAAAGTAGAAATCTCTACATTGTAATAGAGATTTGCATTAACTTAATAAATAGGAGTAAAGATCCATAATTTTGAAATAGCAATCTGGATTGCAAATGGCCCACAATTTGGAATTTTCTATCTGGAAAGGAAAAGGTGGGTGGTTTTGTGTTTTAGGTAATATTGATTTAGAGTTCTTCAGCTTACACATGCAAACTGAAATACCCCTGGGGTTTTGGTGATGAGCAACTTGTATATAGCTTTTAGGAAGTTCACTTACAATCTTTGTATGTTTTCATGCACAAGTTGCATGGCACATATACCTCTGTCTTGAGTCATGTTGTGTACTTGTACACAAATGCATGGCTTTGCAAATGCTTGTAAATTTCACAAAAGAAGCCACTATTTATGCCCACTCGAACTAATTAAGGCACCCAACTCCACCCTACATAATACAATTGTCCAAGCTTGTGTTATTGTCCTGCCATGAGCAGAAAAGAAAAAAGTGTTTTTACCAATCAGGATGGATACCCTGATATCAAGTGCTATGAAATAAGGTGTTGCTAGTGGGAAGTGTTGGCAAATTTATTGAAAATAAGGATATACAATTGCACTTGTAGTTGTCTTCTAGGAATGTGCATTTGGTTTGATTCTTTATTTCTTTATCTGGAGTAGTAGTTTTGCATTGCCCCGGTTAAAGATTGCAGGCAAATTAGTCTTCTGTTTTCTTTTCTCAGTTTAAAAGCATCCCTTTTCTTGTTGCAGGGGCTTACATTTTTTCTATTGGTTGTAAGAGATAATAGTGATGGATGCACCAGCTTTAGATATGGATGCTCAGGTGCAGGGGAATGTACTGGAAACTGGAAATGCGGGAACTAGGCGGGCAGAAGATGGGGGTGTGGAAGTGGAAAGGATTAGGCACCAGG
Organism: Liriodendron chinense; assembly: GCA_003013855.2. Taxonomy (NCBI): domain Eukaryota; kingdom Viridiplantae; phylum Streptophyta; class Magnoliopsida; order Magnoliales; family Magnoliaceae; genus Liriodendron; species Liriodendron chinense. Next base: position 2,727,305 of record ML058438.1, on the reverse strand, counting down.
TTGATGAAGTGACCACTAAGGTTGACGAGGTTAGATTAGAAAGCTCCTATTTCCTGTGATTCCATTGCTGAATTCTCTGTTCTTTTCATAAATTGAGTTAGTGAAGTCCTTTGCATTGTAATTTCTCAATCACACAATTTGGTTTTTTATGAGGAATTCAATGTTGCTTGATTGCATAAATTTGTTAGAGATATGGTTTAAAAAAGAAACTGGTTGCAATATGGGACAACTTGAGGGATATCCATGAATGCTTTAAGCATGACACTTTTATGACATATATCATTAAGGGATATGCATGCAGTTTGGGACTTAACAGTTCATTCTTCCTCCATGGTAAACCTTCAACTCAACAGTTTTTCATAGTCTCACATGCTAGAGATATTTCTCCCCATCACTTTGCTGTTCTCCTCAAAATCTTGGATAGAAAGCATTCTAAAAGGTCCCACAAGTTGCTCTCATTTCTTACTAATATAGGTATGCCATCAGCTACTTCAATAGTATGAGATAACTGTTAGGCCCCAGAAATATAATGAACTCTATAACGTATGAAACCATAAATCAGCATCTTATAGGTAAAGGGTAGCTGGAGAGGGAACAATTCTTTCACACATGCTATTTGACTACTCTCCGATTCCACCAGGTTGCCTACCAGCTTCCAACATTTGAGTTGATAAACAATGTTGGGCCATGTAGTAGCTGTATCAACCCCATTTGTTACTGGTAATTGAGCTTATGCAGATATGCTTAGTCAATTCACATTCATACACCTTTTTGTAGGATTCGTCGATTTCCTTGTACCTGGAATATTTTTACAGTATTTAGCAACAAAATTAAACGAAATTCTTATCCAGTTGATACAACTATTCAAAGAGAAATTTTGATAAAAGCAATTAAGGAACAGATTTGGATTTTACGCTCTCTCTCTCTCCGCACAAAATTTTATTCAATAGGCCTCAAAGGCCAATTGTTAGGCTTCATCATCGTCGTTGTCGTCGTCTAAGCCTTATGCTAAACAATTGGGGTTGGCTACATGAATCATGTTCCTCCATTCCACTCTATCAAGGGCCAAACCTTCAATTAGACCATAGGTCATCAAGTCTTTTCTTACTACATCCATCCACGTCCTTTCATGCCTTTCCCTTGCCCTTTTAAAGCTCACTCACTCCTAAATCTGCCTTATGCCAAACAATTGGGTTGGCTACATGAATCCTGTTCCTCCATACCACTCTATCAAGGGCCAGACCTTCAATTAGACCATAGGTCATCAAGTCTTTTCTTACTACATCCATCCGCGTCCTTTCATGCCTTCCCCTTGCCCTTTTAAAGCTCACTCACTCCTAATGTCACGATTCTTGGTCTCAGTTGCACATGACCAAACCTTTTGTCTACTTACCCTATTGGTGCTGCTCCTAAGTTCCCTGAACGCATTCATATCTAATTCAATCCTACCTTGTCTTGTCATTCATCCATCTCAATATCCTCATTTCAGCTATACTCATCCTATGAATATGTTGTTCCGTAACTACCTAACATTCTGTCCCGTAAAGCATGGCTGGTCTTATACCTATCTTAAAACTCTAAAGTCTGAAGGCACATCTTCATTTCTTCCACCCAGCTTGAATTCTATGGGAAGCATCCTTCTCAATCTTTCCACTCTCAAGAATTATTGACCAAGGTAACAAAACTGGTCATTTTGGGAAACTTCTTGGTCAGCAATCTTAACTGATTCCTCGTTTTCGCTTATATTGTTTGTAAAATTGCGCTCCATATACTCTGTTTTAGTCTGGCTAATTCTAAATCCTTTAGATTGTAAAGCACCCCTCCATAAATCTAGCTTTGTGTTTACGTACTCCCTTGTCATGTCAAACGGCCAATTGCTAGAATTATAATTTTCAATTTATAACCAGTTCTATTTTCTATTTTAGTTTGTCAGTGTCTGATGACTATTCTGCTGCATGTATATGCTATTCATAGATGTATGCATATTACTGCTCTCTGGTGGAATGTATCCATGGATGCCACTTCAAGATCATCTGTGACCATAGTGTGATATTTATAAAAAGATTCTGGTATCCTTTTAACTTTACCAGGATTTGTGGACACTCAACTTTGGGCTTTTAGAATTACAACTCAAGGATGTCTGCCTGGAGAGGATTGAGAATTCTTTTTGTGGCACCATCATGCAAAATTTGAGACTTTCATCAGGTGACCCTGCCATGAATATATCTGCCCCAAAATAGACAGGTCTTCTCATCAGATGGGCCACATTTGTTTGCTGACTGTGGACCATGGTCAATTTATCACAACCGTCGTTTTTTATGTACATATGCGATTCTCTTAACGAGACTGGCTGATCTTTGGCCGAGGGCATGCATGCATAGGACCTACCTGCTGAACCTCCTGGATCACAGACATGTTGTCCCTGTCACACATAGGCTTCAAAGAGGATTATGAATCCTCCTCATAAAACATTCTTAGCAGTTCTCTTTTGAAATATCCAAAGAATCAACTATCTCTATTAAATTGTTTAATTACATTTGCAGGTTGAGCAAAGAGTGAATGAGGTTGCTCAGTTTTACTCATCCTCAAGTAAAAAGCAGCTCGGTAGTTTTAAAGGTAGCTCGATTGTGAAGGATCGGGAAAAGGAGAAGCAGATCACAAGCAGTAAGAAGCATCTTGATGCAAGTCGTAGAGAAGCTGCCAGTACAAAGAGAATGCAAGAGCTCATGCGTCAATTTTCCACAATATTGCGCCAGGTAACTTGGAACCTTTTACCTGCAATCTTTGGCTAGTTTGACTTCAATATTGTAAAGCTTCAAATATATGTTTTTGTTCTTGCTTGCTTCCTTAATAGTACATTTTTTTCTGAGCTAATTTTACCGAAAGAGGAGCTTATCATGTTGCATATGTGTCGTGGAGTCCCATGATACATGCCGAGACATCTCTAGTAGCACATGGCACTAGTGTTCAGTAATCAGGCCCATTGATTTTGTGGTACACCTCGTGAATGGGCCATATGCTGAAAATCAAGGGGATTAACCATGCTAGCCATCCAGCCTGTGCCCTGAACAACAGACAGTTGGCTCAAAGATCAAAACAGAACAAGGGTCTACATTTAACAGGCAGAATTTGCAACAAATGTAGAACTCACAACTAATGGTTGGTCTGAGTTGTCCAGTCATTGTGACTTTTGGCCTGTAGCCCATTTACGTGGTGCCTGAACTGCATAGAACTTATAGGATGTGTGCATCTCAAAAGCATACCTTGCAAGTGAAAACATGAATTAGTTTTTCAGGCTTGTCCATTTTTGTTTCAGGCTGTGTTCCCATTAAAGATAAATTTGTATTTTAGTGTGGTGTATTGATACAAATCACTAATGCCTAGCAACACCCCACAGCTAACATTTCCATGTTTCGTTGATAATGCAATGCAAGTCAACAAGTTCTTTTGTGTTTGTAGATTTTGAGGAATTATTTGTTCACGTGTATGAGTCACTTGTCTCTTGTAGGGTCCAACTAGTGGTGTAGATTGGTAGTTAATTGACACTTCCAAGGTGGTTTTCCGATCTTCCAATTTGTTTCTGTTGCAGGATTTAGATTTAGCTGCCTTTTTTTTTTGTTCCAGATTGTTGAAGCCTAACCGGTACCTACATAAATCCTTTGGCTTTTTTTTTCTGCTTGTGAAACTCAAAGTGGCTTCATAAGATTTTCTACTAAATGAGTATGGAAGGGGGTTTCCATTATGGACTCTTAGGTAGCAGGGTTGACAGTGATGTAAATGTGATAGGAATGCATGCATGTGTGTGTCAATCTCCCCTGAGACTCATATACGCCATTTTCAATAGAAGGTAATATGTCATGAGATGATTTCTTTCTTTTCATGCTGATTATATAACAACTGTTATCCTCGTGTTGGTCTATGCATCTATTGATTTCTTTTAATCCCATCTTGTGCTAAAAGAGTCTCATCAGATGTCTGCTTTCCCATTTCAAATCCCATCTATCAATAACCAAATGCCTATTGGTAATAGTCAATCTTTGAATGCATATGAATATTTGACAAATAGTCTTTCTTTTGAATGCATATGTATATTTTACATGGATGTATATTAAGAATGAGGTACCAAGAAAAGACAGGTTTTCCTTTGGAGTTTGGACATTTTTCTTTTTACTGGGAATTTTCAGTACTCAAAAGGTCATGCCATTTCTTGTTGTATGTGCTACCCTTTGTTTTTTGCTATGTCAAACTAGAGTCCATTTAAACTGAACTATTCCCCATGCAACCCTTTCATTTCAATGTATGAAGGTCAGGGATTACTTTGTTGCTCCCAACTTAAAAGGCTGATTTGTTAATTAATAAAAAGATTAGAGGTTGATTTCCCTTATGAAGTGTGCCCTTTATTTTCCAGATCACACAACACAAGTGGGCTTGGCCCTTCATGCAGCCTGTAGATGTTAAGGGCCTTGGTCTACATGACTACTATGAGGTAATGCTTCTTGTTACTTATACCCTACCATGCATGCTTCATTTTCTAAGAAATGTTCCTTTACATTCCTAATTGTAGCATCCATGGATGTTGTATGTCACTTTGAAAATGCTATGATGCCTATGTAACTTGAACATCTACATGAGTGTTTGTTTCAGTCATGGATCCGAGGTGTTGGACATGAGGACCCTGGAAAACCCAGCATGTGCTGACAAATAGATAATGAGATATAAAAATGTATGATGATAGAAGTTTGCTTCATGCATGCTTAACATATAAAAAACCGTAACTATATAAGTAGAGATACTAGGAATTTTAGGAGTATATAAGTTCTCCTAAAAAATGCAAAAAGAAAATATAAATTAGGTTTTTTGCTAATAGAATTGTTTATTTGCATCAGACACACACACACATGCTTGTGACAGGTATTGAACTTGACATTTTTTGAGGAAATGATATGCATTGTAACCTTGTCACTGAGCCTCTTCCCAAGTTCTTCAACATGTCATCCTGTTTTTCTTTTAATTTATTTATAGAATTTATGTCACTTCTGAATTCAGTGGGAAAGTTCACTTCATATTAACTGGCCTCCAAGCCATTCAAATTTTGAATGTGCCCTTATTATTGTGAATTTCAACATAAATTCAAAAGACATTAAAGCACTCTTTTGACTTTATAAGGAAGGTCATTCTGTGAAAGTTGAGATTCTACAAAATAAAACAAAGGATCAATCAAGAATGAGGCTGGTTTTCCTTCGGTGTACTGTTGATATTTTCAAAGGTGGTGACACATTTTCCCTTCTTCTTAGGGGTTTTGTGTTCATAAGTAATCCAAAAGCAGAATATGCATGCTGATTATAGACATTCAGTTCTTGATTAAATTATTTGGGATTACAGCTTTAACATGGCCACATTTCTAAACCATGTTGTTAGTTTAGTTATCACTAATTATCTTAGTAAAATTTCTACTGTCTTATGTATTTTGGAGTTCACCTACAACTCAATTATGAAGCAACTTCAATTCAGATATTTTGAAAAAACTGTCACTTTGGCTTTTACTATGGGAGGAATTTTAGGGTCCTTATGCATTGGAAATATGAATAATGCTCCAATGCACCAGTTTGTACCCTGTACATGCAGGGCCCATGGTTTGGGGATCCCAACTGTTTATGTTGAGAAACCAGCAGTGGATGGCTTACCTAAAACTCTCCCAGATTAGACAATTCCAACCCTTGGATCAGTGGCCTAGAAATAAACAGTCAGGGCAAGACAGTAAAGAATCCAAAATAACAGTCACAGAGCAGATGAATATAATCATTTAATCTGGAAGTATTGTATGTCATGATCCATCTATGTGGGGGCACATCAAATCAACAATCTGGATCAAATGGACTCATCAAGGCACTTAATTTGTTTTGATGCATAATTATTCAGGGCCTTTTGTTCTTCTTCTTGTTTTTTTTTTTTTTTAATTACTTTTTTGAAGGATGAGAACTTTATTAAAAGTGCCAAAAAAAAGGAAAAAAGTAACAACTAAAAACAAGCAGATACAGTACAGATATTACAAAGACATCGCCCCATCCCACTCAACAACATTAGCAAGCACTTTTGAGGAAAACACCCATTGTAGTTCCACTCAAATTTCAGAAACACATATTGTTTCTTTCAGCCCATAGACCAGCCAAGAGAAATAGTCTCCACCTCCTCCTGGTAGCCGCTACCAACCCACCATCATGCCATTGGACAAAAAAGTCAGCTAGATTCTGGCATCACCCAACTGATTCCAAAGTGACCTAGCATGCTGATCCACAATTCCCTTGAAAATTGGCAGTGTATAAATAAGTGATCCACTGATTCTGCATCTCTCCAACATAAGTAACAAGCATTCACAATGGTAAAGTCCCTTTTCCGCAAATTATTGACAATAAGAATTTTGTCCCCCCCCCCCCCCGCCCCCCAAGAAGCAAAATATTTTATTAAGAAAGCCAAATGGGCAAACGAATACATGAGTGGGCATCAACCCAAAAAAGCAACCTGGCCTCAGGCCATCCACTTGCTAAGGCAAAACAAAACTTTCCTGAGGACAACTGAAAGAGGGCTGCTACAACTATGAGAGCATCAATTATTTCTTCCTCCCAAATAGACCAAAGGCCCGCTAGAAGAGCCATCCACCGCCTGGATTTTCCCTTCTCCTCCTGGCCATCACCATGCCAAGTCAAGAAGAACCCTTAAATGGAGCCCAGAATTTTATTTTTCTTTTCATGGATGATATTGGACAATTTTATTTTTCTTTGCCATTTTCTCTTCATGAATTTTACTTTTTTTTCATGAATTCTCTCTTTTCATGGATGATATGTGACAATTTTATTTTTCTTCGCCATTTTCTCTTCTTGTAAATGTTGCTTCAGCGTGGTCCCTTGATTTGTTTGTAGTGGTGTATTACCCCAAAGTTGCATTTTCATTGTATGCTCTAAACTGTGATGTGCTTCAGGTAATTCAAAAGCCCATGGATTTTAGTACAATTCGGAACCAGATGGAAGCCAAGGTTGGGACTGGATATAAGAACGTGCGGGAAATATGCGCTGATGTGAGACTGGTTTTCAAGAATGCAATGACATACAATGATGAGAGAAGTGATGTTCATGTAATGGCCAAAACATTGTTGGATAAATTTGAAGAGAAGTGGCTGCAACTGTTGCCTAAAGTTATTGAAGAGGTAAAGCTCATCTCATTATCAGTGGTGGATTTGCTTAAGCTTTATAAGGAATGCTGCTTGCAAGCGCCATCAGCCTATGTGAAGGACTAGCAACCTACATATCCCAACATGGTGGTGCACATGTGTCTGATTCAGGCCTTTCATCAGGAAGTACCCACCTTGAATGTGCCATAGCCCAATAAAAGGCCTCCACTCATCAGTGGATCAGATGCACATTGAATGTGGATCATGGGTTATCCTCTTTCGGCATGCACTTTTTTGTGCAAGTGTGGCCCTACTGTTGAGTGGACTGGCCTCATTTTGGGGTATTAGGATACATTGCCAGTGGGGTCTACCTAGTGAGAAACCTGGATCTTGGACACGTGCAATGTTTGTGTGGATCACTCTTGGCATCTGCATAGGGGCAACAAAAAATAGTTTCCTCTGTTAGGAGATACCTACAGCCAAACACTTGGAATTAGGTGCAGTACCTGTGCCTACACTTCAATTGTAATTGTAAATATCTTGCCCACATTTATACCCATGCCGTCTGTCCCTGGGCAACGTAGGGAGATGAAAATTTTATTTTCCACAAGAAAGAAGTTTATTCTGCAGTGTTCATTTCCATGCTTGCAGGAAACAAGACGAAAAGAAGAGGAAGCAGAGGCAAGTTTTGATATGCAGATTGCTCAAGAGGCTGCTAATGCAATAATGGCAAGAGATATCAGCAACGAGGTACATTTTTTTTTCCAGAGCTGCTTACCAATCAAAGGGTATAAGAACTCAGACTAGACCATGGTATAGCATTGTCCATGCCATTTAAACGGTGATGGTGTGTCCACCGTACACACAGCATGCATGCACGTCAATCCAGGATGTCGAAATTTTGGCAGGTTGTGGCTTGTGGGTGAAGCATAGTCCGAAAATCACAGTGGCTGTACAATCTTGATTGTCCAATCGCAGCCATCAAATGAATGGTCAACAACAAGTCCAAACTCAACAGGCCTGACTATGATTGCCCAATGAGTTTGATTTTCAGGATACGCTTTACTTGCAGTAGGACCTATGATTTTAATGCGTTTTGGTCAGACGACATGCATACCTTGTATGTAGTGGATGAATTGCCTCCATTTAACAGCGTGCGGTAAAAGTATGCCAAAGTTGCTATAAAATAGGGATCTATGATCTGCTGGGAAGATGATTCTAGAAAGTTGCATACAAGTTGCAGTTTATATACATCCTCAAATACATTCCAACGTGAAATGAAGTCTTTCGAGGGAGATCATTGTGGCCAAGTACAAAATACAGGTAGGGGGCTGGTTTGTGAAGCATTCTTCTCTTTACTGGGCTTCAAGCTTATGGAAATCCATTGCTCCGGTGGACCATCTGTTTAGAAAAGGGATTTCCTTCTCTTCGGGCAACGGAAACAGGATCCGTTTCTGGAAAGATTTGTGGTGTGGAGACAGGACGATGCAAGAAGAATTTCCAGTGTTGGCTCTGCTCACTTCAGACTGTCAAACTTTGGTTTCTCGGTACTTCTCTATCTGCGGTGGAGCTGCTGTGTGGTGTACCCTTGTCGGAGAAATTTGTCTGATGATGAAGCGCTGCAATATATGGCCTTTTTAGATAGGGTTAAGCAGGTGGTTCCTGATGCACAGCTGGAGGACTCCTTGAATTGGAAAGAGCATCGTACGGGAGTTTTTTCGGTTGCTTCCATCTTCAGTTTAATCTCTACCTCAACGCAGCCCATGCATCCATCTTTCCCTCACCTCTATTGGCATTACGGGGCCCCCTCTCGAGTTGCGACTTTTGTATAGCTTGTTGGCCAAATGAAGGTTCTTATCATTGATAACCTTCAAAGGTCTCTTGTCCTCCCTAACATGTCTTTTGTGCATGAAGGATACGGAATCCATCAATCATTTGTTTATTCATTGCACCTTCGCTCAGAGCATGTGGGAGTACTTCCTAGTAGAGGCTCATACAGCATGGGTTATGCTGGAGTCATTCGATATTCTCATCTGGGCATGGCATGGAGGGATAAGTGGCTTACCTCTAGATCTGTTTGGAGGCTTATTCTGTTGGCTGTGTTTTGGGCTCTCTAGAAAGAAAGAAATGATCATTGCTTTAGAGATAGGGAAGCTTCAGTGGATGGGGTAGTTAGGATGGTCCTGGGGTTTGTGCAGGAATGGGCCCCTTTTGTAACTGCAGCTAGTGTGGCTTCTGTTTCCTCTCCTCTTTCCTTTTAGCTGGGCTTTGTATTCTTTCCCCGCTGTTTGGCAGGCTCCTTAATAAAGTTGTTAACTTTCAAAAAAAAAAAAAAAAAAAAAATCATTTGTCACATTCTCTATTAACAAAATAAATTTACCATGATTATGGAAATTTGAAGCGAATATGCTTTCACTAACTTATTATGGTCTCTTTTCAGCTTTATGAGCTTGATTTGCATTTGGAGGAACTTAGAGAAATGGTGGTCCAGAAGTGCAGGTTTGTTCTATATTCATGTACTAGTATGGAGTGTGGATAAATGATGCTATCCTCTACCTGCAGACAACATATAATGTGCTCAAGTTTTCAGTTTGTACAAGTTGGTCTGATGTGACCCACCAAGCCCCAAACTTCTCCTAGACTGAAGATCCTAGCTGCCAATCATAGGCCTTTTGTTCAGTTGAATGTTACTGTTGCTTTATTTTTCTTCTTAACCATCTATTTGCAGAACAAGGAACTGGATGATTAGGATTATCCTATTGAGGATATTTTTGGGGAAGCTCCATCCACATTGGGGCCCAATGATCCCATGGCCTGGATCACTGTAACATGGGCGCAACTTGTACCCAATAGAAACCTGAAGATATTGCACTTGTATCCGTCTCTCTCTCTCTCTCTCTCTCTCTCTCTCTCTCTCCCCCCGAAGCCTAAATAATTACACCCAAAAAAAAAAGCAAAAAAAAAAAAAGAAAAAAAAAAAGAAGAAAAGAAAAGAAAAAGGAAAAGATGCTGCACTTGCATAGGTAAAGGATTATATAATCCTCTGAAATGCACTGGAATGCATAGATATTTCCTGATTTTTCCCTTCTTTTTCTCTCCATGTTCTTTTTTCTTTTCCTGCTTGATATTATCAAGCATCCTGGGAATGGTCGCTGTACTGTGATTCTATTGATAGTTTTGGGTAGAAACCTCACCATTTGTAATTTTGAGCACTGAACTGTGGGAAGATTTTTTTCTAGAAAAATGACTACAGAAGAGAAGAGAAAGCTTGGTTCAGGCCTCAGCCGATTATCTCCTGAAGATCTCAACAAAGCCCTGGAAATCATTGCTCAAAAGAATCCAAGTTTCCAGGCTACAGCAGAAGAGGTGGATATTGACATGGATGCTCAGGTCATCACTCTATCACATGAACATTGTCAAACTCTTTTCTTCGAAAAGTCAGAATGAACTCAGATATGTCCTTTTGATTTCTAAGTTTGGATCACCTGTCAAGCATCTGGAGTCTAGACTCAGTATTAAAGCATCTTTGGAATCATGGGTAGATGGAAAGTTTAGTGGCAGATTGATGTCTCCCTGAAACAAACGGAATGGTTGTTCCGGGGTGGAAAGCTAATAAGCCTTCCAGTTCGGTTTTGCTTCCGTGCCATCCCAAATGCTCATTAGTTAAAATGAAGTCTCTCCACCAGTGTACATTGTTCAACAAAAAAAAAAAAGAAAAAAGAAAAAAAAGTCATCCTACTCCAACATATATAACCAAATATCGAGTTGGGGATCCTTCCAAAGTCCAAAGACGCCCCAAAAACACAGCCCCAAAGCCATTTTTAAAGGAAGTGGGCTGCCTTTGTCATCAAATTGGGAATTGCCACAATAAATTGATGTCTGCCATTAACTTTAAGTGTTACAATAACTTGGGTCACATGTTTTTTTCTCATGATGCAGAGCGAATCAACATTGTGGAGGCTCAAGTTCTTTGTGAAGGGTGCATTGGAAGCAAAGAGTTCTGCAAGCAAGAACCAAGACAACAAGCGCAAGAGGGAAATATGTGATGCCATTGCCAAGAATGCAAAGAAACGTAGTAAAAAGCTCTCAACTTGATATGTTAACCTGCATGTCAATCTGTTTGGTTTTTTTTTTAATTTAATTGTGTATATGATTCTAGTCGTCTGTAGTGGAAAGCAGGGGAAAAAAGGTTTATACTCAAATTTATCCTTTTTGAGTATGGGTTGTGTTTGGATGTTTAATTGGAAGATACTCCCCTTAGAGAATAGGAAATCAAATCCAAGAGGATGCCAATACCCTCTGTTTCCCACCCTTAAGATGAACATAGCACGATCAGATAGAAAACACCTTTTTGCCCTTTCCTCTGTTTCAATAACTGCATTTTCCAAGGTTTATGTGGACCACCATGTTCTTGATTTCGTTATCCCTCATCATTCTCCTCTGCAACCCCCTCTTGATTTCATCATCCTACCAAAAAAAAAAAGAGTATAGGAAAAAAACTATTGATTTCGTTATCCCACATAATTTCTCTATGGTTTGGTGACCACTCCCTCTGCTCTCCTTCCCAGTTGATGGAAGAGTTTCCTATAATAGGAGTTTCTGTAACCTAAGGGGTCGTTTGGATGCCTGTAAAATCCTTTAGTTGTAAGGGAATTACAGGTAATCGGATTGGCCTGTACAGGCTTTATAGGCTGCAAACACATTCCATGTTTCAGATTACATTACAGGTAAAGTCTTTGTAGCTAAAATGACATTATACATAATAAAACATAATGGTTGATACACACTTGTGAGGTGTGGGGCCCACTGTAATGTTGCACAGTACATCGAATCTGTCCATCATGTGCTTACCTTGAGCCTCTCCGATAACCCCAAAAAACAGCCGGGCATTTGGATCATAAGTTACTTAAGCTACTTACGCCTTAAGCAGCTTATCTTGATTTCCACTTATTAAGCTGAAGTGATTAAGGAACTTTTAAGTAAAAAAAAATAAGCTACTTATAATTGATCATCAACCAAACTTATCTCCAATAAGTTACTTATCTACTACTGTAATCATAAAAAGCAACTTATTTGGTGGTATCTAAACAGGCCCAGTGACTGTGGTGCAAAAGTATAACTTAGTGATTGCGGATTGCACAATTTAGTCATTTTAATTTGAGTTGGTATGTGCTACAAATACCATTCCCACGTGTTTGAGTATCAAGCTTTATACACTGCCAGAGTATCATATACCTCTCAATCCTCCTATTAGCGGTTTTGATACCATAGGGTGCCCCTTAGGAGATTGCCGTATGTTGGCCGATTTTCACAACCAGATTGCATCCTTAGTTTAATCTGAATAGTTTCATGTTATCATTACTACCGTATAAAGGGTACAATCTTATAATCAGGGGGGATGTATTGATTTTCTTCTTTGAGTTTGGCTCGCCTTCTTGGTGTCCCTTTGTTTTGTTTCGCTTTGTTTTTAATAAAGTTTCAGTTATCTTTCAGAACAAAAGAAGTATGATCTTATAATCATGCTTTGCTAGTGATCCTGGCCGTTGAATCTTGGATTTGAATATGAGCCCTTAAGAAAGGTACTTTTAGTTTTCCATGTTCATCTTCATAAACAATTTTCCATTCAACAAATGTTTCTTCCAGGCTCATGGAGGCGTAAACTGGCCTATATGGCGACTGTGTCGGGGCACCGCACCCTGTCAAAACCCAACTGGTTTAGTCTCTCCGTCATCCCATATTATTTTTTAATAGTTATATATAATTTCAATAGTTATAAAATTATTTAATTTAAGAAAAAGAAAACATGACTCACCCGACTTAACATGTTGACTCGCCAAGCCACCGATTTGAGTCAAGAGTGCTTAGTTTGCCAACCTTGGATCAGTTGTCATCTAGATATACCCTGGCATCCGATGATAGAATTTGACTCTAGATTCTAGGCCCAACTAACAAATGTTTGTTGGAGTATATGCCTTGGAAAACCAATGTAAGCTCTAATCCAGTGGCCTTGTGATGGGTAGATCTTAATGACCATAAATCTCTCAGGGGCACCATGTATGTCTTATTGTATTTGATATTATCTTTAAACTTATAAATATAGGTTAGCTGAAGAATGAGTGCTCTGGTAGTTGTGCATATAGATTTGGATGGAGTTTGAAATTTTGTCGAGACGTCTGTCACGTCACGGACAAAATATACTCCATGTCAGTTTTGAGCAGAATCAGTCCCGGAAAAAAGTACATCTAAAGTCTTTCAGAAGACAAGTGTGAAACGCCAAAACTGTGAGTAGGCGTGGATATTGATCCGATAGAGTCTGAAATTTTCCTTGGTCTCCTGTCGTGGATCAGAGATGCTCCATATCAGTTTCAAACCGGAGCGGAGTCTGAAATAATCGTTCCGAAGCCCTCGAGACACTTTTGGAAGCTAGAGACCTTGAATGCCAGAACCGGCCATAGTTGTGCATATGGATCCGGATGGAGTCCAAAATTTCGCAAGGACGTTTGCCGTGGACAAAATATGATACACGTCAGTTTTGAGCAGGATTAGTCATAGATAAAAACACTTCTAAAGGCTTTTGGAGAGAATTAGTCATAGATAAAAAAAAACTTCTGAAGGCTTTCAGAGGCTTTCGGAAGAATGCTGCGAAACGTCAAAACTGCGAAGCGTGGATATCAATTTAGATGGAGTCTAGAAATTTCCCTTGGTCGCATGCCCAGGACGGAAAATTCTTCGTGTTTCGTTTCGAGCCGGACCGAATGTTGAAAATGTTGCTCCGAAGCCCTTTGGACACTTTTCGAAGCCAAAGGTCCTAAATGCCGGAATCGGCCATAGTTGTGCATATGGATCTGGATGGAGTCCAAAATTTTGCGAGTACGTCTACTGCTGGCAAAATACGCTCCACATCAGTTTTGAGCAGAATCAGTCATAAAGAAAAACACTTTTGAAGGCTTTCGGAAGAATGCTGGGAAATGCCAAAATCGCGAGTAAACGTGGATATCGATTCAGATGGAGTCCTCAATTTCCCTCGGTCGCATGTCCATGATGGGAATTTCTCCACGTCAGTTTCAAGTTGTGAAGGACTTTAAAAAAGTCATTCCGAAGCCCTCGTGACACTTTTAGAAGCCGGATGCCCTGAATGCCGGATCGGCCATAGTTGTGTAGATGGATCCGAATGAAGTTCGAAATTTCACGGGGATGTCTGTCACAGGCAAAATAAGCTTCACGTCAATTTTGAGTAGAATCAATCCTAAATAAAAGCATTTTTGAAGTCTTTCGGAAGAACTTCGGACACTTTCGAAAGCTAGAGGTCGTAAATGTCGGAACCAGCCATACTTGTGCATATGGATACGGATGGAGTTCGAAATTTTGTGAGGATGTCAATTGCGGACAAAATACGCTCCACGTCAGTTTTGAGCAGAATCACTCCCAGATAAAAGTACTTCTGAAGTTTTTTGGAGGCTTTCGAAAGAATGCTGCGAAACGCTAAAACCGCGAGTGAGCGTAGATATCGATCCAGATGGAGTCCAAAGTTTCCCTCGGTCGCCTGTCCATAACGGGAAATTCTCCACGTCAGTTTCAAGCCAGATTGGACTCTGAAAAAGTCGTTCCGAAGCCCTCAAGACACTTTCGGAAGCTAGAGGTCTTGAATGTTGGAGTCGGCCATAGTTGTGCATATGGATCCAGATGGAGCCCAAAATTTCGCAGGGACGTCTCCGCGATAGTTTTGAGCAGAATCAGTCCCAAATAAAAGCACTTCTGAAGTCTTTTCGGAAGAATGTTGTGAAATGCCAAAACAATGAGTAAGCATGGATATCGATCTAGATGGAATCTAAAATTTCACTCGATTGCATGTCTAGGACGACAGATTCTCCACGGCAGTTTCTAGCCGGACTGGACTCCGAAAAAATCGTTCTGAAACCCTCGGGACACTTTCGGAAGATAGAGGCCCTGAATGCCGGAACCGGTAATAGTTGTGCATATGAATCCGGATGGAGTCTAGTTTGTGGGGACATTTGTAGTGGACAAAACACGTTACACGTCAGTTTTAAGCAGAATCAATCCCAGATAAAAAGCACTTCTGAAGTCTTTTGGAGGCTTTTAGAAGAATGCTGTGAAATGTCAAAAACCACGAGTTGGCGTGGACATCGATATAGATGGAGTCCAAAATTTTTCTCAATCATATGTCCAGGATGAGAGATTCTCCACGTCAGTTTCGAGCCGGATTGGACTATGAAAAAGTGTTCTAAAGCCTTTGGTACACTTTTAGAAGCCAGAGGCCTTAAATGCTGGAACCGGCCATAGTTATGCATATGGACTTAAATTGAGTCCAAAATTTCGCGGGACGTCTGTCACGGACAAAATACACTCTATGTTAGTTATGAGCAGAATTAATCCTAGATAAAAGCACTTCTGAAGTTTTTCAGAAGAATGCTGCGAAACGCCAAAACCGCGAGTTGGTGTGAATATCGATCCAGATGGAGTCCGAAATTTCCCTCGATCGCATGTCCAGGATAGGAGATTTTCCACGTCGGTTTCGAGCCAGACCGAACTCTAAAAAAGTCTTTCCAAAGCTCTCAGGACACTTTAGAAAGGCAAAAGCCCTAAATGCAAAAACCGACTATAGTTGTGCATATGGATCTGGATGGTATCTAAAATTTTGCAAAGACATCTTTCACGGACTAAATGTTTTTCACGTCAATTTTGAGAAGAATCAGTCCCAGATAAAAATACCTCTAAAGTCTTTCAGAGGCTTTTAGAAGAATAGTGTGAAACGTTAAAACCACGAGCACGCATGGATTACGATTCAGGCAGAGTTCGAAATTTTCATCAGTCACGCATCCTGTACTGAAGATGCTCCACGTTTGTTTTGAGCCGAGAAGACTTCAAAAAAGTCATTCAAGGCCCTAGGACACCTATGGAAGGCAGGGGCCCTTAATGCCGAGACAGCTAATGCTTGTGTGTATGGATCTCAATGGAGACCAAAATTTCTCATAAACTCCAATCATGGACCAAATATGTTCCACGTCAATTTTGAGTAGAATCTATCCTAGAATAAACACTTCAAAAGTCTTTCAGATGCTTTTGGAAGCCAGAGTGCGAAACGACATAATTGCTAGGTGGTGTTGATATCGATCCTGATAGTCAGATCAGCCTCATTTTCGTACTATGGTAAAAAATGACCCCAAAAAAAAATAGATGGATTGGCGGATCACAAAAATTAATATAGGTGGGCCCCAGTTTCGTTTAAAGTAAAAAAATAAAATCACGATGGCAATTCCGTAATTAACTTTGCCACTAAAAAAAAAAAAAACAGAGTATATGGACCACAAACTGTGGGGTACACTTCAATATTTATTTGTATTCCAATCAAGTCTAATCTGGCCATCCAATCTGTTGATAGTATAACAATAACCTCAATGAAGAGACCACAACAGTATCAACTTCATCCTAAATTTTTGTGGGCCACAGAAAGCTTATATTTGCTGACGTGCGAGCACGAAAGTGTTATGAGATTGAACTTAGGACGGTATAGATATACAAAATTTTTACTAAGCATGGCCCCCACACATAGACAGCCACACTGGGTAGTGTGTTACCCGGGTAACACCTACTCTAGTTCAACAGCTGTCAAGAGTTGCAAACTAAGTAGGTTTGATGCAAGATGGGCCCACAGATTTTATCCTTCAGATCAGAGCCGTCCACTAAACAGTAAGCGATTTATAGTTACATGCATGAAAAAATGAGGCAAATCAAATGATCAGGTGGACCACACCAGCAATATTTATTTTAATGGTCCAAAAATTACAAACTGTTCAGACTTGCTCGCGCCAAATTAGAGCTCAGATCGACCTCATTCTTTGGATCATGATCAAAGATGACATGAACTAACCGATGAACGATGCCGATAAATGAAATAATTGAAGGTGGGACCCATTTAAGGTTTATAGTGGAAATCCAAAATAAGATGGCAGATCCATAATTAACAGAGTGAAGAGAGTTAAGAGGGGGAATAATTGACTCTCATGCGTGTATGATGTTTTTGCCATCCTTCGGATAATTTTTGAAACGACTAAAATGCCCATATGAAAACCAGCAAGTCAGTAAAATTTTCAATTTCTCGTCAAAAGGCCAAAAAAGATGAGCTGGACGAGAAATTTCACTTTTAAAAAATAGCCACACCGCAGGGCTATTGTAGTACAAAACCCATAAAAATTACCTGTATGTTTGCTCTGTACACAGGCCTAAGGGGCCTTGACTAAGCCTGTCAGTGGGGGGCGTGGCTTTGGTGGATCCATCCCAGACTGTGGGGCCCACCGTGATGCATATGCCTTACATCCATACCATCCATCTGTGTTAAAAAATCATTTTGAAAAAATCATTTTGGGCATGATATAAAAAAGGAAGCAGATCTAAATCTTGACCACAGCACAGGAAACAGTCGTGATTATTGAATCCCTACCATTAAAAACTTCATTGGTCCACCAGAATGTTTATTTGCCATCCAACCTGTTGATAAGGTGACAGAGATCTGGATTAAAAGATCACACAAATATCATCTTGATCCAAAACTTTTGTGGCCCACAGGCTTTTAATGGTTGTCTTGCCTGCTAGCCCAGATGGAAGATGCTTAGGTGTTTCCGCAGCTGGTCTCAGGTTCAAACGCTAAGGAGACACTAACCCCACTGGTGGGTGGGTGCAACGTGTGACGAACTGTGTGGGTGTGTTGCACAGCTAACAGGGTAGGTGCATCGCATTGCATGACTAACCAAAAAAAAAAAAAAAAAGTTTTAATAGTCAATAACGAGTCAGGATCCTCCACTCAAGCCGAGCATAGAAGCGCTGCTACTGCCTCTCCAATTGATACGTCATGCCAATGGAAGAGGCGCCGATCAGGGTCTCTCTCAAGGCTTATTTAATTTTGTTCATTACCTACAAATGCAGTATAAATGGGCTATTATAATGTAAAACTATTTTTTTCTTCTTTGTTTTTTTTTTTATTAGAAATTGCTGTGTTGAAAATTGTGATAATTTGATTGAATTTCATGTATCTATACACGTGTAAAAATATGAGGCCCACAGTGGTGAATATATTATATCCATGCTGTCCATCCGTTTCACAAGCCCATTTTAAGACATGTATAAAAAACTGAGGTAAATCTACAACTCAAATGACCCATAACACATGAAATAGTGCTTACAATGGAGTTCAGCAGTTGAAAGTTAATGCCTTTCTAGGGTCCACACTAATGTGTATTTGTCATCTAACCTGTTCATAAGACTTATCAGACATGGATGAAGGGAAATTGAAAAAGTTAGCTTGATCGAAAATTTCAGTGGCCCCCAAGCAATTATTAACGGTACGAGTTTAATTCCCACATTTTAGTCTGATGTGGTTCACTTGAGCTTTAGATTTACCTCATTTTTTTGGCTCATGCGCTAAAATGAGCTGGCAAGTGGATGGACGAAATGGATATAATCTATGCATCATCATGGACCACAATTTTTGCAGCCCTAAATTTCTCCCGCCTCTATTTTGTGCCAAATTTTTTAACAATCATTGTCAATCTTGAAATAAGAGACGAAAATAGCTTGTGTAAATAATAATTACCATTTTCAATGCATTTATATTGTGAAATGGAAATCAAACAGGCCCTTAGTTCACATTAGCCTGACGCTGTCAGCACTGCTGACATGGACCAATGGGAGGCGCCGATTAGGATTTCCTTGCTCGGCTTGAACAGAGGATCCAAATTTGTTAATCACTACTCTTTTCTGTACTATGGTCACTTGAGATTTGGTTCCGCTTCATTTTTAGGATCATGCACTAAAACGATTTTTCAATAAAGAGACAGTGTGAATGTAAGCCACATACATCATGGTGGCTCCCTACCGTCTGGAATGAGCTAAATGAGTAGGATAAAGCTAAAATAAGCTACTAACCTCACCCATTGTACAATGCATAACTTATATAAGTAGTCAAACATGATAATATAGATTTCTTGGAGAAACAAGCTAGACTAAATGTATGCAAATCTTCTAAAATGCCTAATTGTATTTGGACTCTCATGGTCATTCACATAACGCATCTAGACTGTCCATTAGGTCCAGTCCACTCTTAGTAGGTTGTCTCTAAAAAATTATACTGATTGGATGGTCTAGATGTGGTATGCAAAAATGGACGCGTAAGATACTCTTTAGAAGGTAGGCCCAGCCCTGAACATTTATGACCATCCAATTGCGCGATTTTTCATGGCAGTTGTGAAAAGAGGGCAAAAGTTAACACAAGTGAACCACAATGAAGTGAATAGCACAAGGGTTAGTGTAGACAGTTGGAACAATTGTAGTTCACCGAGTGACTTCTTGGTAATTGGATAAGATCTTACATAGAGTTTTAAGGGTGAGCACTTCAAATGAACCGATCTTATCTTGTATGGGAGGCCCTCTTTCTCTTATTTTGGTTGATGTGGTAGGCCCCACTCCCTTGGTCTTTGAAATCGACATTGACTTGAGATCACTCAACCATCATACCATCAAAAAAAGGCTCTTAGCGACAAAATGGTCAAAAAAAATTGGATAAACAATGTCCTAGAGCCAAACATTCGTCTTCCTGCTTCATTAGAGCCCTTTTCTCGTCCACCTCAGCTATTTGGAACACTTTAACCATTATCTCATAGATTATCGTTTATGGGGCGGCTTCATGTGGCCATCGAGGCATGTAGATCCCTCAGCGTGGGGCCCACATTTATGTATTTTACTTACATCCACGCTGTCTATTCATTTTGAAAGATAATTTTAGGGCATGTTTCTAACATAAATCAAATAAAATTATAAGGTGGACCACACCACAAGAAACAATGGCGATTGACCATTAAAAACTTCTCGTGGGCTACTAAAGTTTTGGATCCAGCTGATATTCATGTGGTCCCTTTATCCAGGTCTTTGTGACCTTATCAACAAGTTGGATGGAAAATAAAATTTTCGTTGGCCCACAAAACTTTTTTAATGGTGGGTATTCAACCACCACTGTTTCCTGTGGTGTAGTCCACCTAAGATTTGAATCTTCTTATTTTTTGGTATCATGCCATAAAGTGGGTTTTCAAAAAAGTAATGGACGGCGTTGATGTAATTCAAGTGAATCAAGGTGGGCCCCACACTCAGGGATCCACTGAAACCGCACCCATGGAACGATAGTAAGAGATCCAATTCATCCATCAGAAGGTTGGACCAACCTGATGGATGGATTGGATCTCTCACCTATACGCCATGCTGGCAGTGGCGTGTACATGAGCTTTGGTGCACACGCGCCTACGCTTCAGCAAAGCTTATATCAATGTACCATCGCTGCTGTATCGACAAAGAGAGAGCGAACCGAGTCATCCATGACCCGTTTGACTCGCCACATCACCGCGTCGAACTCACCCGAGTCACGACTCTTCCTTACTTCAGCCTCTCCCCGTCGGAATCCTTCCCCATTAAATCTCACCATCATCTCTTCCAATCGAATTAAACCACCTCTTCCCAAAATACCCCTCTTACAAATTCACCACTTCTCTTCCCAAAACACCCCTCTCCCTCATCGGAAAACCCCGCATTCGCCGCTGGTAATGGATACCGCCGGAAACCCCCCGCCGGAATCTGACACCTTCCCCCCAGAAGATTTCGTTCATGTCGTAAGCCCTGACAACACCCTTCCTGAAATCTCCGCCGACGAAACGAACCCTAACCCTGACCCTAATCCTAGCTGTGAATCCCCCAATATAGATTCCTCAGAAAGTGGTGCTGCTGCCGCTGCTGTTGTGGCAGAATCTGAGGCGTCTAGAAGGGATGATTTGTCGTTAGTCAGAGAATCGGAAGAAGGTTCCGGATCGAAAACAGCTGTTCTTCCTGAAGAGCTCTTGAAAGGCGATTCGGAAGAAGGTCTTGGATCGGAGAGAGCAGTTCTTCCTGAAGAGCTCTTGAAAGGTGTCGTATTCTTGGAGTGTGAATCCTCTGCTGAAGGCGGCTCTTGTGAAGTTTACTTGGTCGGAACTGCTCATGTTTCTCAGGTACTTCGATTTGATCTGAATTCGGATTCTCCTTGGGGTAATCTGTTAATCATTTTCACATATTTGAATAAAGGGATTCGAATAGATAGTATTGGAATGTATCGCCAGTTCTTCCACTTACAATTAATGGAATGTACGTAATCACATTGGAAATGTATCATCATATAGTTATCAAGTGATAAGACACATTCAAACTAAAAAACCTTGCTCTAGATGAGCTTCTAGTGTCTAGCAGCATTGCTTTTAATGTTGTTCTGGTAAGATATTCTGCTTGGATGTTCGATCAAAGCAGAAATGGATTTAGGTTAGTGTTTCAGATTTGAGAACTACTAATAAACAGCATGTGCAGTCACTTGCTGGGTTCTTAACCTGCTGCAGTAGGTGTACATTCCATCATTAGGCGTGGACACAAGGATTTGTCTTTGGAATCTGATGGAAAATTTTCCGTCGTCCATGTGGTGTCGCTTTCTGGTGAGACTATGCGATTGGGTTGCAGATTTCTCGAGAATATGGGCAGCTCCTGTTCCACTGAAAATTAGAGCATTTGTGTGGACAACGATCCTTGATAAAATCCTAACAATTGGTCATCTCGAAATAGAGCTTTAGCGATGCGTTCTGTGTTGCGCTAGTGAGGAATTGGTTGCACTTGTTTATTCACTAATCCAGTTTTGAGAGTGATTTGGGGGGACATGCTTTTGAGATTTGGGATGTGGTGGGTTTTTCGAAGCTCAGTTTTGGAGTCCATAAACAGCTGGTTTTCTAGGGCTTGGGGCCCTTGGTTGTGTTTTGGAGTACGATAGCGCATGCAGTGTTATGGTTCATTTGGTTAGGGAGGAATCAATGTTGTCACAAAATCGTTATCGTATCGCAAATGGTATTAGGAGTTGAATCGTATCGAATCGCAAGTCGTATCGTAAATCATAAGATTTTTTATTATTTTCTTAAAAATTTTAAAAATATATGAAAAATATAAATAAATTAGAATTTGTTTAAAACTCATCAATCTTCCTTTTGCCATCAATGTGCAACAAGTAACACCATGTCATGATAGTGTTAAAAATTTTATTTTTTTGTCTTTCAAGAAATTTTCCTTAAAAAAAATACAAGGGTCCTTTAATAATTTATGTTCTTGTTACCTTTCTAGAATGTTGAATCACTGTGGAAAAGCGGCCTTTGATATGGTAGACCAATGAAAAAAGATATTTTGATTTCAAAATATTTTTCCATAATAGATATGAGTCAGCATGATCATAACCATCCATAATAATATTACAAGCAAGTCATACATCAATTTAGTGTTTTGATTAGTTAAGTAAGAACTCACAAAGCTACATGATTTAACTTTGAAGAGAATATATATCATTTAATCTCTTACAAAGAACAAATAAAATAATTTATCTTTTCTAAACGATTCTTAAAGCTACAACCAATTTAAAAACATAAAATGAACGCCAAGTGAAGCTTAAAGTAAAAGAGAATAACTATAATTTGAATTGTAAATCGTAGGATTCAAACCATATAATCGTAGGATTCATACAAAAAGGGATTCAAGGTTGGGATTCAAATTGTTTTGCTTAAGATTCGAGTAAAATCGCATATCGTAAATCGTAAATCGTAGGATTTTGACAACACCGGGAGGAACTACAGAATTTTCAAAGGTGCATGCATTACGGTTGGTGTGATCTTGAGAAAGATCTTGAAATGGATTCTTTCTGGAATTCAATTCCAATTTCACCCGTTTTTGAATTCTTGGCTCAAATTCTTAAGAACCTGTTTGGATGCCTGTAAGTTGGGTAAGTGGGAAGTGACTTACAGGGCAGTCACTTACAGGTGGTGTTTGTGGCAGGAAATTCACCTGTAACTTGCAACCTGTAAGTTAACTTAGAGACAAAACTGTCAGGAAACATCTAGGGGCAAGGGGTGATAAGTCACTTCCCTGTGAGTGACTTACATGTTAACGGTCTGATTTTTTAAAAGAGGGGAAGAGAGAGGAAACACAACTCCTTTACAACAAAGCTCCAGTTGCAATTGGTTTTCTCACTCTCTCTGCAATTCTCTCTCTCTCTCTCTCTCTCTCTCTCTCTCTCTCTCTCTCAATCGTGCACCTCTCTCTTCTCCTTTCTCCCTCTTTGCAGTTAGGGTTATGAGTTTTTTTTTATTTATCTTCTTTTTTACTTGAATTAGCTGAATTTGCTGAGGCCGTGACAGTGGGGCCGGCTGTAATGTATTTTTTTGATATAATCTACGTCGTCCATCAGTTTTTCCAGCTCATTGGACCTATTATTTCCATAAACAATCTTTACCATATACATGGTCCTATCTAATGTGTTGCATTTGTTTATTTACAAGCCACCAATTGAGTGACTAGGATCATCTATATCGTAGATGTTAGTCATGATGATCGATCAGACGAATAACTTAGCTTACTAAAATTTGAGTCCCACTTGTAATATTGTGAGGTTAAATAGTGTGTTTATTGCACAGAGATGTGTTTAAGCAGGCATCTGATTATGTAATCCAATGCTATTGTACAATGCCTCTCCTCTTCTCGTGAGTTGTAGATGAGTTGTAATAGGCCATTGGCTTGTATTTTTTTTTTTTAGCACATCGTACCATTATCAAAATTTTTACATCGTAGATATTCTAAATTCATGGGCCCATTTTTATGACCCATTCAATGATTGGTGTAGCCTAAGAACTGGCTTAAATATTCATCTAGATGAGCTTAACAAAATGGTGTATTTGGTGTCAAGATTTCTTATGTGGTTATAACATTTTGGATCAATTCTCAACTCCAAGGTCTGCTTGGTGTGAATATACAACTTCTTTAACTTACAGGCTACCCAAACACAAAAACCAACTTACTTGTAAGTGACTTATATCACTTACAACTTAAAAAACTTACATGCATCTAAACAGGCCTTAAGTATTGGATGCTCTCCCAATGGTCCTTTTAAAAAAAAAATTAAAAAAAATCATTAGGAGGGCTGTGCAGATCCATAATCTCTTCTCTCATCATCGCCCCCCCCCCCCCCCCCCCCCCCCCCCCCCCCCCCCCCAAACACACACAGAGTCCCCACAAGCCACAACCCCTTCTTTCTTAAAGGTAGCTTGGTTGGTTTTTTTTTTTTTTTTTGTCATAACCATCCATTTTTCTTTGTCTGGTTTTTTGGGTACAACCCATCAAAGGTAGGGCCTTCTTGGATGGTCCATTGCCCAAAAATAAACACCGATTATATTACGATCTTTCTAGAAACACTCGGATGGTTAAAGATAGCTTGGTTCTTTTTTCTTTTTTTTTTACCTTTTTTTTCTTTTTTAATTTCTTTTATAACTATACATTTTTTTTTTCTCTTGCCAAAAGTGCTACAATAAAATGGTTGGGATTGTCCAAGTGGTGTGTTTCTTGGCCTTGGGATACTGCCCATCCATGTTAGGGTCCACTTGATGCTGGATGTGGATTGGGTTCTCATTTTAGTGGAGGTTTGCTAATTCCACATATGCACAGGAGCTTTGCATGTCCACATGCATATGCCAATATGGAACACAAACCGTTTCATGCCTCCTCCAAAGACAATTGGTAAGGCCATTGTCCAATATGACCTGATGACGGGGCTGGGCTGGGTAGCCATTTCAAGCATGGGAAACTAGGCTGGGATGGTTAGGGATGATTGGATATATGGTCAGCTTGATAGGCCTGATTCAGAAGCTCGTCCTGGCCCAACATATTGCGATTCCTAATCCTAACCATTTGTCTGATTGCTAGGGAAGTTGAAGGCTTCGTTCTAAAACTTGGTGACTTGACTTGAAACTCGGCCAAGTCAACTTGACTTGGTAAAAAATCGAGCCGATCAGTATGGAACTTGTGGGAGAGCATGACTCGGTCACACTCCCCCTGGCTTGTCCAGTTGACTCGCCTACTTGGTTGACTCAACACAACTTGAAAGACTCGAAATGAGTCACTTGCTTAGTTTACGTGGTTTTTAAATAAAAAATATTAGTGACTGTTGATGGGTTTTGAACTTACAACCCTAAGCTCTTTGGTAGCAGTTTCTACCAGCTGGTCAAACACTGCTTCGCTTATCATGTTTGCCTATTTTTTATACTCATGTTGTAAGTAATAACTATGTACTACTGGTAAAATCTTATTTCCAATTTTATTATTAAATATTGAGTCTAGTTGAATTGAGTCTTCAAGTCTTCAATTTCGATTTTTTAAACTATGGTTGAAATCCCATATTGATATAGGAATATTGTCTGGTCATCAATTTGGAACACCCATTATGTGGCCCCATTCTGATTGCATGCATCTATCAAAAACCACTTTGATAAGGTCATCTGAACCCTCCAATCAATGATTATGGCCCCACCTAACCAAAACATGTCTATACTTGGTTAGATCATCTAGACAATGGGTCCCACCTTTACTTAAATGAAGCATGAAGTGAAGAGGCAACAGATTCAGGTGCAAGAGTAGGGAAGTGTTTGTTTCAAAATGTTATAGAGTATTAAACTAGAAAGTGGGAGCGGCAGTGCCTTTTCGGAGCGTGATTCGAAGCAGGAGCGACAGTGCCTATTTGAAGCATGAGAGACACTTAAAAGGATCCTGCAACTAAGGTCCCACCTACTACACGACTGAATGTATGTACATACGTCAAGTTTTCATGTTTGTTTGCTTAAATGAATGGGGTAAACTTCTAAATGGAAAAAGTTGACTTATAGGAGTAAATTGTAAAGTAGAAATGATGCAAACTGTCTCTTTTTATAGAGGTATAGATAAAGTATCTATTATGGGGTAAACTTCTAAATGAAAAAAAGTTGATTTATAGGAGTAAATTGTAAAGTAAAAATGGTGCAAACTGTCTCTTTTTATAGAGGTATAGATAAAGTATCTATTTTCTTTAGGGTGCATTTGGATGAAGTATGAACCCGGGTCCTTCTTAAATGTGAACCTTTTGGGAAAAGAAGAAAAAAAAAAGAAAAAGAAAAAAGAAAAAAACAAAGAAGTTTCATCTACTTTCGTGGGATGAGGTTTGTTAAATGTATGAGGGAGGGGTAGGGATAAAAGATCTCAAGTCTATGAATATTGCTTTGCTCGGGAAATGGATTTGGAGATTTTGTGAGGAAGAGGGGGCTCTTTTGAAGGAGGTTGTTATAAGAAAATATGGCTCTGCATTGGGGGGATGGTGGGCGAGGGAGTCGTCATTGTATAGAGCGTCGTCCGCGTGGAAAGGAATTTCATCTGTGAAGGAGGCGTTCTCAGCAGGGGTGGGGCTCTCTTTGGGAAATGGTGAAAAAAATCAGATTCTGGGAATATGCGTGGGTAGACTCCTCTTTGTTGAAAGACGAATATCCTTCCATCTTTTGCTTAGCTTCGGACCCCTCTATTTTGGTGGCGAATTGTTATTCTCGCATTGGAGGGGCGGTGGTTTGGGAGCCTCCTTATAGGCGTTTCCTCCGTGATGAGGAAGTTGATGATTTTGCTGCCCTTCTTCACCTCATTAATCTATTTGTCCCTATCTCGTCCGACTCGGATAAGTTGGTTTGGAAAGTTGATAAATTGGGCGCTTTCTCAATTAAATATTTTTACTCCGTCTGTGTTAAAGCTCCTCAAGGAGAGGCAGGATGTACACAATTTCTTTGGTACTATAATGTCCCTCCCAAGGTGGCACTGTGGCCGCCTTCGGGTGGCTTGTTGGTAGAAAGAGAGTACTCACCATTGACAATCTACCAAAGAGGACTATGATCTTACTAAACATATTTAGTATGTGCATGCAAGATGAGGAGATCTTTGATCATCCATTTCTCCATTGTGCTTTTCTCACCTTGATTTCAACGGACATTATGAACCGCTTTCACATTGACCGACCCTTACCGAGGTCAGTGAGTCAATGTCTGCTTGCTTGGCATGGTGTGAGCCTTGGCAAATTCAAGAATATGCTATGGAGAATGACATTGCTCGCTATTTGGTGGGCGGTGTGGGAAGAGAGAAATGCAAGATGCTTTGATAATAGCAAGAAATCGATCGACACGTGCCATCTGTCGATTTCTGTCTTTCAAAAAAAAAAAAGCGCATTTCTGCTTCAAATTGTGTTGTTTCAAGTCTTTACTAGACATAACTATGCTCATGATTTGGGCAGAAAGTATCACTTCTGCTTGCGGTTTCAAGTTTTCCCAAATACAGTCTTATTGAATTCATCTGGAATGTGCACTGTAGCTTTATAGCTGTTCTATTTATACTAAGAAGCTCTGAGATGTCAGTGGGTCATTGCACCTTGAACAACAGGCCTGGTTGGAGTGAATGCATTTGGAAAATGTTATCTCTAATTCTAATTATACCCGAGGAATGCCATTTGGAAAATGTTATCTCTAATTCTAATTATACCCGAGGAATGCCATTAAAAAAAGTAAGAAAAGAAAAAGAACACCTGAGAAAAAGTTGAATCTTTCATTTAGGAGAAGCTATAACTTGATCTTTGTAATGGTGTTATCGAGCTCACTTTTTTTCTTCTTTTTTCCACATTTATATTGGGTAGCAATATCTTTGTTGATGAGTTGAAATCATGCCATACAATGCTCACTCTAAACTTGTGGCATTTCATCTGGTAAGCGATCCATACTGCGGGGTGTACTTTTCAGTGATCCAAATTGTTCATCAATCATCTGATGTGTCCAAGGATTGATGCATGATGCTTCAAATTACACCTCCAATGTATTCCTTACCCCTGATTTTTGGCCTGAAAAGTCCTGCAAATGGATGGTTAAAAATAAAATATAGGCAGTGTTAAATATGCAAAAGCAAAAGTGAAACAATCAATGGCTAGGATTGCTGTGTCAGTAAAGATGTTTGGTTCATTGCTCTTTCATTGTGGTTACCACCAGATGAGCAGTCTGGTTCACTGAAAAGTGGATCATCATACTGTGAACTGACAGGCTCATGATTTTGTCTGAGCATTGTATGATACGTCTTATGTTATTTAGTTATTTCCTTAGTGGAATTTCGGACATATAATTGGTGCGTGGGGATGGCAATCTACTATCTAAAACTGAAGTTTTGCTTGAAACTTAGTCCTCCCTCTTTGTAGCTACTATGCAATACCTCCATGTTTGTCCAACATTTACATGACAAAATTTTGAACAACAATCTGTTGTACTTACTATTCTGGACGTGGAATGGAAGCAGGTAAGATACTAGTATTATGATCTTCTCTTCTATCTCCTGTCTTGAGTTATAATCTTTTTATACTTCTTATCTCTCAACAAAGAAAAAATAAATCTTTTTATACTTCTTTTTCAAGTCGTTTTTACTGAGAGTAGCAGTACCGAGTTTATGGTGCATTTCCACCATACTGCAAGGTATTTAATAACAGTAACAGTGGTCATAACAGCCACCACCACCATCGTTATGATACAGGCTGTAATGGCCGTTATGGCCTTAAAAAAAGTTAATAATGATGGACTGTTATGGGCCATTTTTCCGTTACTGTTATGTAACGGCTGTTACATAAACGTTTTTGCATACCTTGCCATAGCAACTAGAACAAAAGAAGCACAGATCATAAAGAAGCTGCAGATTGTGCTTATATTTGTCTCTGTGGTTGCAGGAATCCTGCAAAGAAGTTCAAGCCGTCATCAGTTATTTGAAACCGCAGGTGCTTCCCTTTTGAAACTCACGAAACACTTGATTGATGGATGGATCATTTTGCAGGTTAGCTGCCTGCATTAAGATTTTTTTCTTCCCTTCCCCCTCTCTCTATTTTTTTTTCCCTTGCAGCGTGCTTTTAGTTTTGGATTGCAACTCAGACATTTCTATCTATTTTAATTTGTTGACTATAGGTTGTGTTCCTTGAGTTGTGCTCAAGTCGAGTGGCTATTTTGACCCACCAAAATCTCCAGGTATGTGGATCTTGCACAGCATATATTTCTTCTGTTTTTGCTGAGACGTTCCTGTTTCCTACAATTACCAAGACCTGTATCCATTTATACTCATGAATTGGATTGCTACTGAAATAGTGGCATTTTACTAATAAAGTTACCTTCCTATAGCCTAACTCAAAAAAATTACTCATCCAGTTTTCATGCATGGTTCTCTTCTTTATTATTATTACAATGATCTTTATTTTTGCTGTTAAACAGGTTCCAACAGTGAATGAAATGATAGACATGTGGAAGAAAAAGAAAATGAATCCTTTTGGTATTCTATACAGCTGGTTTCTTGCTAAGGCATGTTTCTTTACTCGCTTATTGCTTATGCACTTGGTTCTTGATGTTGTGCAACTTCGTAGCATCTCTGGTATTAGTTTTGTGGTCCTCCTTTAGTCTGACCTTAACGTTTCACATGCATTTTTTTTCTAGGTTGCTGACAAACTTGAAGTTCTCCCTGGTTCTGAGTTTCGTGTGGCATATGAAGAAGCAATGAGTTACGGGGCCAAGGTTATACTGGGTGACCGCCCAGTCCAAGTAAGATTCTGATTTCTCTTTGGCCTTTTGATAAGACAAGCTTTACTAAGAGAGCAATTTAAGGTTCAATGACTATGTACCAAGCAGTGTTGTCATATGCGATCGCATATGCGATCACATATGTGCATACTGTCGCATATGCCATGATGGCATATGCGATCCTAGCAAGTATGCCATGGCATACTTTTATATGCGACAAATATGCGATCGCATATTACATATGCGATCGCATATTTCCCAATGGTTAGTTAGAATGGGAGCATTTTTTTTTTTTTTTTTTTTTTTTTTGTTAATTTGGGAAAATTTTGCCTATAAATAGGCACTCATATCACCTCCATTTTCACTATTCTTTACCCCAAAGCTTTAAATCTCTTACTCTAACCTCTCTACAACTATTTCAAATATGTTTAATTTTTATATTTTGTAATTTGTGCTTGTTTTTTGTAAATTAAATTGTAAGCTGTTTCACGTTTTCCATTTATTAATAAAATTTCTTTGTTCGAAGTTTTTAATAATTAATTCTCTTTTAATGTAGCTTATTGATTGTTTTGTAAAAATTTATAGAATATAATATAAGTAATTAAATATATAACTTAATGAAACACTTAAACTATAATGAAATAAGTAAAATAACCCCTAATTAGGCAAGTTTTTCCCTTTTTTTTTAGATTTTTTATTATTTTTTTCAAATTTTCCTTTTTAAAAAAAATTCAAAAATATATATATATATATATATATATATATATATATATATATATATATATATATATATATATATATATATATATATATATATATGCGATCGCATGAGATCGCATATGTGATTTGACAACATTGGTACCAAGAAACATCTCTGTTTCATTGCAACCTTGTGCTTCTCTGTAGATATGCTCTACTCATGGAGAGCAGGCAAGCTTTACTGAGAGAGCAATTTAAGGTTCAATGACTATGTACTAAGAAACATTTCTGTTTTTTGGAAAGGACTGTAAAATTTTTTGGTGTCTGCTCATTCTAACTGTTTTTTGGGTTATATGGGGTTCAAGGAATGGTAGATGCTTTCGGAATGTGAATGAGGGGGTGAATGTTGTGATCTCTAAGATTTTAAGGCTTGCCAACGAATGGGCGTTGTGTGTGAAAAGCAGTCCCGACTGCTTTCCCCATTTAGTTGTTTTGCTTTTTTCTGCTTTTGGGCTTTGTATTCTTTCCTCGCTTTGCGAGCTTCTTAATATATTGCAGTTATCTCTTTCTCAAAAAAAAGAAAAAAAGAAAAAAGAAAAGAAAGAAACATCTCTGTTTAATTGCAACCATGTTCTTCTCTGTAGATGTACTACTTGTGGAGCGCAGTCAATCAGTCGTCTGAATACTACTCTTTCCACACATGCCAACATTGCACACATAAGATATCTGAACCATGCTCTTCTCTGTAGACATGCTATATCACTATAGCTACTTGTGAAGTGCAGTCAATCGGTCATCTGAATGCTACTCTTTCCACGCATGCCAACATTACACACATAGATATCTGAACCATGCGCTTCTCTGTAGACACGCTATAGCTACTTGTCATGGAGAACAGTCGATCAGTTGTCTGAATACTTCTCTTTACATGCATGCCAGATATCTGAACCATGTGCTTCTCTGTAGACATGCTATAGCTACTCATCATGGAAAGCAGTCAATCAGTCGTCTGAATACCACTCTTTCCACACATGCCAACATTTTGCACATAAGATATCTAAACCATGCATCAAGAGGGCCCCAAAGTTAATGTACTATAGCCCAAAAGATATCAGATCGACCTTGTGATTTGGTGGATCATACTTGTACACTTTATGTGGAGGATTTTTTTAAGCATCCATTTTTTTGCATATATCTGCAGCCCAACTGATATAGTTTTCTGGCCACATCACAATGACAAGCGGGGTCTGTCAGTTGAGTGGTTGGGACCACACACAAAAGCTAGATTGGTATTTGTTGAGACTTGAGAGTGGGATTTGGTGGTTGGGATACTGTTGCAACTTGCAAGCAGCCATCACATTAATGGCTGTTTTGCTGGTGCATTTACATATTCAGACATCTTTCAGTTATTGTTGAAAAAAAAGGAGAAAACAAATCAGTTGCCTGCTATCGGAAAAGGTTCCTTGAGTGTTCCTAATGAAATTTTGAATTATTTCAATGCCAAGGCTAGTATCCTGGAGGTTGTATGAGGAATTTGGTGGATATGATGTCAAGAGTCGGATTTGGTCAATGGATGCTGTAATTGCTGTGCTGCAACTTGCGTGTAGATCGCATTTCCACCTTGCTGTTTTGCTAGTGCCTTTACGTAATTTAGACGTCTTTCAGTTATCAATAAAAAAAGGGAGAAAACAGACATATTTCAGTTGCCTACTGTTGGAAACAGGTTATTGGAGCATTCATAATAAAATTTGAATTATTTTAATGCCAAAGCTAGATTCCTGGCTATTGTACACTTTCTTTTCATTGTTCTCCAGACTTCTGGAATCTTCATTAGCTTGTGAGGCAGTCTCTTCTCGGATGCTGTATTCTCAAACTGTCTTCTTATGCAATACTTGAATGAACCCCAATGACTATCAAACTATGAACATTCTCTGTTGTCTGGTCAGGTGATCATTAATATCATTTCAAGTGCAATATTTAATTGATTTTCTGAGATATTCTACATGTCAGACTTCCATTTTATGGTTTGATGCATTCAGTCTTGACTCTCGAAGCTTCATATTTTATAATGGGCTGCCTCATTGGTAATTGAACTGTTAATTGGAGCAGATCACACTACGGAGGACATGGGGAAAAATGACATTGTGGCACAAGATAAAGTTTTTATACTACATGCTTTTCCAAGCAATCTTTTTACCAAGCCCTGAAGATCTCAATAAAATGGTAATTTTTTCTTTGCCCTCTTATCTTACCATTGATACTCTGATAGTTTTCTTTCTTTGCAAATGAAGAAATTTTATTGGGAAGAAACAAACATCTAAGGCATTGGTGTGATAGTACCAAGCCTTTCATCTTTGCTTATGAAAAAAGAATGTGTTTTTTTTCTCAAGTTTGTCACTTTGCAACTGCAAGTAGGAAAGAATTTATGCTTGGTGTCAGATGTTCCTGCTATAGGTGGTTTGCACTGTCTCAAGAAATATTTTAGTAACAAAAAATATGGCTAGTCATTTTGTTTTTTCTCATTTCAGCTTTTAGGGCTGTCCTGAAAGGAATAAAGACAACAGGATCTATCTTGATTCCATGTCATGTGAAAAATCAGAAGAATACATATAAAATCACTAGGTGCTATGGCAAAACTGCTATGATATGGCAGTATACAGTTGTGTATCAGTTATCATGGCTATGCCTTTGGGAACACAGTTTAACTAGACATTATGAAGAAATGATTGTTCTGATTATGTTTCACCAGTAGAATCAAAAGTCCCATGGGACACATAGAAAGGAATTTACTGAAAAGATCTTTCATTCAAAAAAAAAAAAAAAATTGAAGTATTTTGATCTAGATCACAAAGTTTGGTTACTTGATGCTTGGGAAAACTTGCCAGATAGCCATGGAGAGAACATTCATCCAATGTGTGGGTGGCCTAGCATGGGAGAACTTGCTAGATAGCCATACAGTTGCCCATCAGTTATCATGGCATATGCCTTCGTGAACAGTCTAAGTCTAACTAGATATTACGGAGAAAGGATTGTTCTCATTATGTTTTCCAGTAGAAAAAAGTTCCCTAGACATGAAGAAATTTACGGAAGAGATCCTATGTAATAGATTATTAGATAGTGCTTGACTGTAATAAACCTATGCTGTAGTCTATCACATTGCACCTGTGGGAGTTTCGTGCCTGTCCCCAGCCCAGATAGAGGGTTGCATCACGTTGGCTGCTGGCATCAAACTTGTGCCATAACTTTCATCATGAATCCTGAAAAGATCGTCGTCAGAAAGAAGAAGAAGAAGAAGAAGAAGAAGTATTTGATCTAGATCACAATGTTTGGTTACTCCATGCATGGGAAAACTTGCTAGGTTAGCCTTGGGGAAAGAACATTCATTCAAGGCACGTATGGCCAAGCCTTCAGTTGGGGGTGGAAATGGGCCTCATGGCCTAACCCTGTAGGCCACATCTTGGGCCCCTAAACTTGGCCTGAGGCTCAGCCCGGCTTGGGCCAATGATGAATGGCCTGACCCAGCCCATTGACTTGGTCCAATCATCTAGTGCACCACCATTATACAAAAAGAATGGATGGTTTAAAGACACTTGTGAATGGTTCTTGTTCTCCATTTATGTGTAGTTTAAAGATACTTTTTGGACATGGGTCATGTTTTGATGATCCAAACTGTTTGTCTGATGGGACTCATCATAGACGGAAGATATCCACACAGGCACAAAAAAGTAAAATAAAAAGCTTATATAGGACTATTTTAAACCTTTTTGATCATTTGAATCTTTCATTGCAGGGTCGGTCCTGTAGGGCCAGGCCTTAGGGGGGTCCTTACCTGCAGTTCATCTAACCTGTGACTTTTAATTCCCTGAAATCTCCAAATGGTCATGAACTTGAAAAGAAGAGTTTACTAGCTTTGTGCCAATTTAACATAAAGCTGGGTTGCCCCTATTCCCCTTCCAAGAAGAAGAAATTTTCCGGGTTCAAATCTGATGAGGACACAAGACCTTTTAAAGTCTACCAACGAAGAAAGCGTCCACCACAAGCATCTTCCTTGTGGCTAGGTGACTATTGAGGAGCATCGAAGACCCTACACACGTGATTTGACACATTGAAGACCCCACATTGGGAGGACACATGTGTAGGAGGAAAAAGACCCGTTGGACAGATTTCACTGTCGTCAGGCGCCCGAACTTAGCTTCTCTAGCACCCGAAACTCTTTGGATGTTTTTTGACGTCTTCGGTGCCCGACCGAGTGCCCGAACTTATACGCAAGTTTATATTTTAGTTCCGTTTTTGCTTAAATATTTAGGAGTATTTTAGTACTTTTATGTCTTTCCTTTGCTTTTTTAAATGGGCTAAGCCCTAAAAATGAGATTAGTTGTTGATTAATGAAAAAGAGCAAACCTTTGGTTGCCTCCTTCCTCTCTCTCTCTCTCTCTCTCTCTCTCTCTCTCATGGTGCTTCTTCTTCCTTGATCTCCTTCTTCTCTTTTCTTCTTGTGCCCCTTCAACTTCTTCCAGGTAATTTATCCTTCTTTCCCTACATTATAAACCTTGGTTTTCTTAATTTCCCAGTGATCAAAATCTGAGAATTAATCCTAAACCTAATTCTCCAGATTTTCCAAATCCCTAATCCGAGAAACCTTTGATTCCTTGGACTGGTGATTCTCATTGATCGATTCGGTTAAGACCATGCAAGATCGGGAGGTTCCATCCCTCGCCGGATCCAACCATAGCCATAATTGAATTTCATACTTCGTGCTTGTGATGAATGGCCCACTCCATTGCATGTCTCTTTATGATCTTCTTAGTTTATGATGGTTATCTCTGAATTTTAGATTATTATTGTCTTTTATTTTCCGTTGATTTAATTGTGTTCATGAGCATGCATCATAATTAGGGCATCCTACGTCAAATTTGATATAAGAGAATAGGCTTGCACGGTTTTGTCTAGATCGAGTTGTCAAATTAGGGTTTTGATTTTTAGGTTAGTTTTAGGAAAGTTCCAGATTTAGGAAGTTTCCAATTTTATAAACTTTCCTAATTTGGAAAATTTTCAGATTGGAGTCGCCTTTGTTTAAATTTATTAATTGTCAGTTCATCATAGTTTACATTCATCGCATTCATCTTGTGAGTTGCATATCCGTAGTGGTCAAGTTGGGTAGAATTTTGTTCGAGTTTTATGTGTATGCCCATGAGAAGAGGTAGAGGTTTTAGACTTCAACCTACCATGAAAAACGAGCAGTTATCGGAGCAACTTGCTCAATTGATACAAAAGATAACTGCTTTAGAAACGAGTCAAAAGTGTGAGTTCGCTCGCTTAGATAACCAACTCACCACTACCATGACTAAAGTTAAGCAATTAGAGGCGTCCCAAAGGGAGAACTCCGCTGTTGGGGATGATGCGCACTCCCAAGTGGGAGGGATCATTGAAGAACGCGCTCCCGCACGTGGAGACAATAGTAGTAGAGATCGTGGAACTGGTTGTGGTGTTGTGTGAGAAGCACAAGCTATGTATGATCATCAAGACCGCTACGATCCAGATGAGTGTGTGATGAAGAATGTAAGAGTTGAGGCCCCTAGTTTTGATGGGCGTCTGGATCCCAAGGCATTACTTGACTGGATTAGGGACCACTACTTTGAGTGGTATGGCATGTTAGAAAACTGTCAACTGCAGTTTGTAAAGATGAAACTTGTGGGCCGGGCCAAGTTGTTTTGGACCAACACTGAGTAAAAGATAGAAAGAATTGGTAGAGCCCCTATCACGGATTGGTATGAGATGAAAGAGAAGTTGAAGGAGAAATATCTTCCTCTCTCATACCGCAAAAGCTCCTTGACCAATGGCAATCCTTACGCCAATGGTCAATGTCTGTCGCTGATTACATTGCCAAATTCGAGGAGTATATGATGCGATGTGATATCCATGAGGACCCTCTAGTAACCCTCTCGTGTTTTAAGACGGGCCTTCGAGCAGATCTTCAGCACGAGTTTATGACTTGGCCCTTAACGGACTTGGATGAAGCATATTAGGTAGTACAGGAGTTAGAGCAATACCTGAAAGCTCCTGTCATTAAACGTTTTGAGTCTTGAGACCCTAATGCTAGATTTGGTCCCCATGGAACTAGACCTAACATTAGTAGTCAACCTAGGGCACAACCGACTGTTCCGCCTAGGCCTAGGGAGGACAAGGGCAAAGGGGTTCTTGGTGCCGATCCTAGTGGGGGTAGCCAAGGATGCTACGAGTGTGGAAATCTTGGTCACATGTCCAATCAGTGTCTCACGAAAAACTGTGGAAAGCCTTAGTTATAGGCGAGTCCCACGAGGGTGTTGATGACCAGGGCGATTATGAAATGGAAGAATATCACCCTAAAGGAAGTCTTATTGATGAAGACGAAATAGGCGATGAAATAACGCTTGCAGTAGTCAGGCGTTCGCTATCTCAGTCTAGAAGTAATGTTGATTGGCGTCGAAATACTATCTTCTATACTCTCGCCAAGTGTGGAGAAAAGAATTGCAGGGCGATAGTGGACATTGGAAGTTGTTAAAATGTGATTTCCGCTAACACCCTGGATCGGTTGAAGTTGAAATCCACACCTCATCCTGATCCATACAAAGTTTCTTGGGTTGATAAGACATCTCTTCCTGTCACCCATCAGTGCTTACTGCTTAGTTCCTATCGAGTTTGGGTCATACAAGGAGTCCCTATGGTGTGACGTGATACCTATGGATGTTGGACATATTATCCTAGGTAGGCCGTGACTATACGACAATGACGTCACTATCTTTGGCCGTTCGAATGCGTGTATAGGGCTGTAAATGGGTCAGCGGACCCGATGGGTTACTCGGACACCCAACCCATCTAGACCCAACCCAGACCCGACCCATTTGTTAAATGGTACGGGTCTGGGTCCAAGAACAGACCCAGTTGCTAAGCGGGTGTGGGTCTGGTTTCCTTTATATTAGGCCCAACCCGACCTGACTTGAACCCATTTAGTAAGTGGGAGGGTTTGGTCTATGTTTCAAGGGGCTCGACCGCTCGTCCAGCCCAGACCCGTCCAGACCCGGTTTTAAGCCTTGTAAAATGCTTGCATACTTGATCCAGACTAGGACCCATTAGACCTGACCCATTTATAAATGGGTCTCGGTGGATCTCCCTCTACCAGACCCGGACCCATTTATAAATGGGGCTGATGGGTTGACTCGGACCCGCCCATTTAGTAAAAGGGTCTGGGTCTAAAATTTGGACCTAGACCCATTTGGTAAATGGGCGGGTCTGGTTTTGGCTACACTCGCCTCGAACTCGACCATTTACAGTCCTATGCGTGTACCTTCTTGCATAATGGTAAAAAGATCAAGCTTAATCCTATACCACCTGAAAGCACACTAGGGAAGAAAAGGGTTGAGAAGGTGAGTAAGCCTAAGGAAGTGGGGAAATCCAAACCTAAGTCTCTTCATATAATCAATGCGAGAGAATTCGAGAAAGAGACTAAGGAGGATTCCATGGTGTATGCCCTTGTGGCAATAGAGATTACACCTGAGGTTCCATCAAAGTTACCCCATGAGGTGACGTCGGTTCTAAAGGAATACAGTGACGCGTTTCTTGAGGATTTATTGAACGAGTTGCCACCTATGAGGGACATTCAGCACACCATTGACCTCGTCCCAGGGTCGACTCTACCGAACCTTCCTTACTATAGGATGAACCCTGTAGAACATACAGAGTTGAAAAGGCAAATTGACGAGCTTCTGTAAAAGGGTTTTATCCAAGAGAGTATGAGCCCGTGTGCCGTGCTCGCATTGTTAACGCCAAAGAAAGACGGCACATGGCGCATATGTGTGGACAACCGTGCCATAAACAAAATTACCGTCAAGTATAGGTTTCTCATACCAAGACTTGATGATATGCTTGACATGATAGCAGGGTCCACCATATTCTCCAAAATTGATCTCAAGAGTGGATATCACCAAATCTGTATACGCCCAGGAGATGAGTGGAAGACTGCATTCAAAACGAAAGATGGGTTATACGAGTGGATTGTCATGCCTTTCGGCTTGACTAATGCACCCAGTACTTTTATGCGGGTGATGACACAAGTCTTGAGGCCGTTCATGGGAAAATTCCTAGTGGTGTACTTTGATGACATTCTTATTTATAGTACCACTAAGGAATCACACCTTGAACATCTGAAGCGGGTCTATAGTGTCTTTAGGAATGAAAAGTTGTACGCTAATCTTAAGAAATGTGCATTTATGTCTAGTCAAGTCGTGTTCTTAGGATTTATAGTGTCTTCAGAAGGAATGCGCGCAGACCCTGAAAAGGTCAGGGCCATAGTCGAGTGGCCTGAACCGAAGAACATTTATGAGGTGCGAAGCTTTCACGGCTTAACAACTTTTTATCGTCGGTTTATTAGGAGATTTAGCACGATTATGGCTCCCATTATTGAATGCATGAAAAAGAGAGTTTGTGTGGTCTAAAGCTGCAGTCAAGGCTTTTAGGGGGTGTTTGGCCCGTGATATTAAAAGGGATGGGAAAGCATTAGGTGGGATTAACATCATTTATTAAGCAATGATTACATGTCTAGTAATACCATGGATTTTCACCATCCAATCCCATGTTTGGGATCAAATTCTTGCTATGGGAAAAACGCGGGATTAAGCAAAATCCTGTTTGGTGGACCATGGGACAAAGAACTAAATTCATAACCGATGTCGGTCACTTGTACATGTATATAACCATAATGTCACATGTAAAAGGCATCTATGGATGAACGGCATGGATAAAACACATGCATCAATGTGGGGCCCACATGTGTAGTGGATTTCAAAATCCACATAAATTCTATAGAAATCTTGCATGGGACCAAATGCAATTCCATCACACCTAATCCCAACCCTCCCATCCTCCGCAAACGCAAGATGGAATTTGCACGGAACCAAATGCAATTTTATCCCAACTAATCCTGTTTAATGCCATGCGCCAAACACCCCCTTAGGGAAATTAAGGGCAAAATAGTAGAAGCTCCTGTCATGCGTCTACTTGACTTTTCTAAAGTCTTTGAGGTGGCGCGTGATGCGTCTGGTGTTGGTATAGGGGGAGTGTTGAGCTAGGAGGGCCACCTAGTAGCCTATTTCAGTGAGAAACTGAATGAAGTAAAACAAAAGTACTCTACCTATGATAAAGAGTTCTACACGGTAATGCAATCCCTGAGACATTGGCGTCACTATCTCCTATCGTAAGAATTCGTCTTGTTTTCTGCTTATGAGGCCTTGAGATATTTACATTCTCAGAAGAAACTTAACCCAAGGCATGCTAAGTGGGTAGCGTTTCTTTAGGAATATTCGTTCGTCCTGAAACATAAGGCCGGGGGGTCGAAAACAAACCAGTGGATGCCCTTTAGTAAAAGAGTGACGTTGCTCAATTCCTTGAGTATAGAGGTAGTCGGATTTAAGCAATGGAAAGATGAATACCCCACATGTTCTGATTTTGAGGGTACTTACGCATCGCTCTCTAGTAATCAGCGTAGTACGAGTAATTATGTCCTTAAAGATGATTTCTTTTTTCAAGGGAGACCGACTTTGTATTCCTCGTATGTCCCTTTGTGAATTCCTCGTCTGGGAGCTTTATTCAGGAGGGATAGCTGGCCACTTTGGTCATGATATGACCATTGCCCTCATAGAGGATCGTTTTTATTGGCCAAGTCTCAAGCGAGACGTAACCAAAGTTTTAGGGCAGTGTCGTACATGTCAGTTGGCAAAGCAACGAAAGCAAAATATTGGGCCATATACGCCATTGCCAGTGCCAGTGCCACAGCTCCGTGGCATGACATTAGTATGGATTTTGTGCTGGGACTCCCCAAGACGATTAAAAAGCACGATTCCATCTTTGTTGTTGTGTGGATCGTTTTTCTAAAATGGCACATTTTCTCCCATGTTCGAAAACGTCGGATATGTCTCATATTGCTCGTGTCTTTTTTTATGGTGTTGTGCGTCTCCATGGTTTGCCTAAGACCATAGTATCTGACTGTGATGTCAGATTTACTAGCTATTTTTGGAAAACACTATGGTACATAATGGGTACTCGTTTACAGTTTTCTATTGCCTACCACCCTTAAACAGATGGGCAAACAGAGGTGGTAAATCGAAGTCTTGGAAATCTTCTACGTTGTCTAGTGGGTGAACATGTTAAGACTTGGGACCTAATTTTACCAATTGCTGAATTTGCTTATAATGGGTCAGTAAATCGATCTACAAGGATAAGTCCATTTGAAATTGTTAGTGGTTATAAACCTAGAATGCCAATAGATCTCTTACCCATGTCAGTCACCCAAAGGTCTTCTGAATCAGCCGATGCATTTGCATGACATATCCATGAATTGCATATCCATATTAGACAACGGATAAATAAGAGTAATGATAATTATAAAATTTCAGCTGATTCTCATCGTAGATTGCAAGATTTTTAGGAAGGAGACTGTAATGGTGAGGATAAGGCCAGAGCGGTTCTCACAAGGTTCCGCTAAGAAATTACAAGTGCGTAGTGCTGGACCATTCAAGATATTACAGAAAATTGAGTCCAACGTGTACTGGATCGACCTTCCACCTGAATTGGGCATTAATCCAACGTTTAATGTGGGTGATCTAGTCTGTTCCCCTAATCCTACCAGTGATCCATCGTCCCTTTTATGGCTTTTTTCTGAGTTTTCTTCACAACCTACTCCACCCCTTCCTCCACCCATTATTCGTAAAGAAGAGATTGAAGAAATCATGGATGAAGAGATTGTTTCTACGAAAGACGGAGGTTTCCAAAGATACCTTGTCAAATGGAAGAACAAACCACTGTCAGAATCTATGTGGTTGACTGAAGAAGAGTTGCAGAGCGTGGATCCAGACTTGCTAGAGCGTCACAAGAGCTTTAACTCGTCAGAGTCGAGTTTTTCTCACTTGAGGAGAGTTGATGAGGACACAAGACCTTATAAAGTCTACCAACGAAGAAAGCGACCACCACAAGCATCTTCCTTGTGTCTAGGCGACTATTGAGGAGCATTGAAGACCCTACACCCGTGATTTGACACGTTGAAGACCCCACATTGGGAGGACACATGTGTAGGAGGAAGAAGACTCGCTGGACAGATTTCACTGCGCCTGAACTTAGCCTCTTTGGTGCCCGAAACTCTCTAGACGTTTTTTGATGTCTTTAGGCACCCGACCAAGCGCCCGAACTTATGCGCAAGTTTATGTTTTAGTTCCCTTTTTGCTTAAGTATTTTGGGGTATTTTAGTACTTTTATGTCTTTCCTTTGCTTATTTAAGAGGGCTAAGCCCTAAAAATGAGATTAGTTGTTGATTAATGAAAAAAAGTAAACCTTTGGTTGCCTCATTCCTCTCTCACTCTCTCTCTTATGGTGCTTCTTCTTCCTTGATCTCCTTCTTCTCCTTTCTTCTTGTGCCCCTCCAACTTCTTTCAGGTAATTTATCCTTCTTTTCCTACATTTTAAACCTTGGTTTTCTTAATTTCCCATGATCAAAATCTGAGAATTAATCCTAAACCTAATTCTCCAGATTTTCCAAATCCCTAATTCGAGAAACCTTTGATTCCTTGGACTGGTGATCCCCATTGATCGATTCGGTTAAGACCATGCAAGATCGGGAGGTTTCATCCCTTGCCAGATCCAACCATAGCAATAATTGAATTTCATACTTCGTGATTGTGATGAATGGCCCACTCCATTGCGTGTCTTTTTATGATCTTTTTAGTTTATGATGGTTATCTCGGAATTTTAGATTATTATTGTCTTTTATTTGCTGCTGATTTAATTGTGTTCATGAGCATGCATCATAATTAGGGCATCCTACGTCAAAATCCCAACAAGGGAAAATAAAATTCCCATTCTTCATTTTTTGAAGTATTTTTTTCTATTCTTCATTTGTTAATGTTGGTATTTGATTTATAAAGTGCATGTTTTCTTTCATCTTCTTGTGGTTAGTAACCTAGATTTAGAGTGGCCTCTAATGGATCATTATCAGCTTGGCTCTATCCCAGCAATTAGTGTTGGATTTTAATATGATGATGGCTAATGGCAAAGGCTTACATTGGCTGCTCTTGCATGCCAACATAGTTCACCCAGTACTAACCCCGAGCTAGATATAACACACACACAAAGTAGGATTGTAGAGGGGCAGTTGCCAAGCAATACTGCTGAGTACGAGTCTCGCACACACCCGTTGATCATGCCTGAGTGGTTGGCTGCACAGAACAGCAAGGAGCCCTGTGTCCCCCCCCTCCCCAATAAAAGGAAAGAAAAAAAATTCTTCTTTTGGATAGCTTGATGGTAGAGGAAAGATCCTAACAATTGAAACCCTTCAAAAGAGGTCTATTGTGACGTGTATGATGGACGAAGAGTCCATTAACCACCTCTTCATTCATTGCCTATTCGCTAGCAAGATTTGGTGCTCCATCCTTAATCTTTTTGGTACATCTTGGGCTATGCTTGCTTTAGTCGAGGAGCTCCTCCCTAGTGGCACAGTGTTTGTCTTGAAAGGAAAGTTCAGGATCTTTGGAGGTTGGCTTTTACTTGCTTCTCTTTGGTCAATTTGGGGGGAAAGGAAATGAAGGTGCTTTCGAAATGAGTTGTTCCAAAGCGGGTGAATTCGTA
This sequence comes from Liriodendron chinense, assembly GCA_003013855.2. Taxonomy (NCBI): domain Eukaryota; kingdom Viridiplantae; phylum Streptophyta; class Magnoliopsida; order Magnoliales; family Magnoliaceae; genus Liriodendron; species Liriodendron chinense. The sequence goes on along the minus strand of ML058438.1, from coordinate 2,684,309 downwards.
TCCAAAGTCAACAAATTTGTAGTGGAATGTGCCTCTTGTATTTCTTCTTTACAAGGCTGTAATTTTTCCTTTTTTGCTTTCTTTGTAATTTTTTGTGTGATCCCAGCGCAGTTCTAATAAATCGATTTATTACTCTTCAAAAAAAAAAAAGTAATAATAAATAAATAAATAAATAATAACAATAAAAACAAAAACAAAAATAATAAATAAATGATAATGATAATAATGTGTATTTTAATTGAGCTTTCTCCACGAGTGTCAACATGTCTCTGACATGTGTCATTATATTGCACAATGTTAGAAAAGCGCCATGTTCTTTTTACTTACCCTTTTACATAGCCCACACCAATTAAGTTGATTAAGGTTGTCTTCCAAAGTAGCTACCTGGAACACCCCATTGCATGAAAGTTGTCTTCTGAGTTCCTGCATATTTTTGCTGCCTCTGCCTTGTCACGGTCATAATTTTTGTTGTGATTGTCTTCAGCTGAAGGAAATGGATGATGCAGACATGTTAACTCTTGTCATTCAAGAAATGAGCAAGGCATTCCCAACCCTGATGGAGACACTTCTTCATGAGCGAGATCTGTTAGTATACTGTTTCACTCCCTCATATCTTGTCGAATTTCTTAACAATTTTGTTAATAATTGTGCCATTACTCTTTAGGTGCTCTATTCAAGCTTATATTACAAAAAAAGGGGCTACATTGTGAATGATCCTTTCGGTGCTTTTTCGTAGGCTTTCTGATTGACATAGCTGATACATAAGATTGGAAAGACAGTGACTAAGTTTGATCTTCCCTATGTTTAATATCGCTGCTTTGATACATGATGCAGGTGTTTACTGTAAATTCCCACAGCTAATGTGTGTTATATGAGCAGTTGATTTTTAAAAAAAAAGTGCCTTATATCCGTATGTGCAGAAAACTGAAAACTTCAGCAACTGTGATGTAATGATGCGTAGAGAAGTCTAACAACAGTTTTAGGAGTCTCAAAAAAACAAATTGGAGGATGGAGCTGGCAATCTGAATATGGAGTCTCTCCAAATCAGAGTTGCAAACTAAAGAATTTTTTTAGGCTTCTTTGTGGTAAAAAAATAAAAATAATAATACATAAAATCTTCAAGGCGGAGTTGCACCATCAGTGTGGAATAATTTCTCCTCCAACAAATCCATAACATCATAGAATTTTTTTTTCATGGATTGGCAAAAGTAAAGAAGACATTATCCTTTTAAAAAAAAAGTAAAGAAGACTTTATTCCTTTCAATAATCAATTATCATGTTAAAATTCGTAACTCCCCTCATGTCCATATTTATAACCACCTAAACAACTCTAATACCCAACTTTCTAAGCCTATAACATTGTTACCTCAATTTACTATCATATGAGGACTTCTTTTTTCTGAAGGATTCATGTGATGACTTTATAAAACCTATCCAAAAATAGAGTTAAATTGCTGTAGAACTTCTCTAAAACCATTCCAATCAAGTAACTAAACAATCTTTGACCAAGAAAACTAAGACTCTTAGGGCCCTTCTAGTTACCAACAAAGTTTTATTTGGATAAGCCTTTCCAGATATATGACTGTTAAAGTGGGGAGCCATGGTTAGTCAGGCACCCATGGTCACTGATTTCAATAAAATTGGTGATGGGACTATCTAAAAGAATTTATGCCATTCCCTTGCACAAGCTGCATTGACAAAGAGTTGTTTTACGCCTATCCTTCACAAAGTACATAGAGTATTTGCTTTTTGTATATACTCTACATGCCTGGCACGTGTTACAAGTGAGATTGTCTGTCCATCCTCAGGTATCCCATATGCCACATCTAGCCTTCAAGTGCCCCATACGTGCAACATGTGCCCATGTGCCCACATGTATATATGCCACGCGTGCCATGTGCCATGTGCTAGCATACATCTTCAAGGGCCGCAAATGTGCCAATTGTTGCCCCGATGCACTTCGGGTGGCCGACATGTACATGTCACTATCAATCTACACATGCACCATATGTCCACATGTGGCAATGTGCCAAAGATTTACAAAGTGAAAATATGACATGTGCTGGTCCTTACTATCCATAAGTTGTCAAACAGTAGTTGGGACATCAAATGAGCCTATCCAGACAAGCTTTAGCTAGAAAAATGTGTCCGGAATAGCTTATCCAAATGGAACTTTGATATTAACCAAACGGGCCTTTAATAGGTAACTCGCTAATCAGGCTAACTTAGAAATTAACTTTGATTTCTGCCTTAAAAAAAAAAAAGAAAAAGAAGAAGAAAAGAAACGAAAAGAAATTAACTTTGACTTTTGACTTAACCAAACAACTAACTCTACCCAGTTTGACTCATAGTGGACCCCACATGATGATGTGTGTGGGGGGTGATGAAAACGCTCCTGCTTAAATTATCCCTGCATGGAGACAATGTAGATCTTCTACAATTTAGGAATCTTAGGGCCTGTTTGAAACAATGTAATTCATGTGAATTATGGTGTATTTTACCCTTTTTAGCATTAATTACTTACCACACAATTTCCTAAGGGATGCGATGCTGTATGACTATGACAGCAGCATCTTTTAGGTACAGAAAACAAGACAAGACTCTGTGGGTCCCACCAAGATGTATGTGTTTTATCCACGCCATCCATTCATTTGGCCAGATGATTCTAAGGTATGCCCCCAAAAATGAGGCAGATCCAAAGCTGAAGTGGACCACACCATTGGAATAACATTTAAATGGTTAGCATTCAATCTCCACTGTTTTCTGAAGTGTGGTCTACTTGAGCTTTGAATCTGCCTCTTTTTTTGGCCCATGCCCTAAAATGACCCATACTAATGAATGGATGGCGTGGATATATAACATATAATGGTGGGGCCACGAAGTTTTGGCTTCCAATAGTGTGTTATTTCACTGGGGCAACTCCTCCTCACTTTCAAATGGCTGTGGTAATTACAATTCCCCCACATTTATTGCTGATTTGAGAGAAATTACATGAAAATGCATGTAAATACATCCAACCAAATATGCCCTTATAGAAAAGAAGTTGCTAGATTCAAGTCAATTATTCAAATACAGAGTCGCCCCAAATTTGTGCTTCCAAATGAAGAACTGCTTTAGGCTTCTCATAAGAAACTTACTAGTTGAAATTGGTCCACCAATTTAGAAGAATGACTCTTCTAAAGCAATCCCGTCACAGGATAGTAAAGAAAAATTTATGTAATCATAAAGAAAAGAAAAAGTAACTACATTTCGTTAACTAACTCTAGTATCATTTTAAGATTTGTAATTCCTTTCGGGGAATTGTCTATAACCATCTAAACAACTCTAAAATCAAACTTTGTAAATCTAAAAGATTCCTAACTCAGCTTGCCATCACATGAGAGCTTTCTAAAACGTACTATATCCTGAAAATAAATGTAAGTTGGAACATCCACGAGGTCAGACCTGCTTGATGGATCACTTGGGTATCACAGCTGTCACCTACCAGAGCACCTCTGTGTGTGTGTGTGTTGTGTGTCACAGCTGTCGGCTACACACACACATGTGGAGACAAAAGGCAAATTGATTCAATTGAATGAGTGTTTTGCTCAGCCACAAGTAAACTAAACAAACTATGACATTGGGAGACTAGCAGTATGGAAAGGTAGGATTATTGCCTCCCAGTTCAAACTCTATGCATCTCATAAAAGTCTGTTCAAGGTGGCTAACAGTCTAGTTGATGCACCTTCATCTACTAAAAGTTTTACCCTCATTTTTATATTTTGAACCTGAATATTTTTTTTTCCCTTTCTTTTTTCTGGTGAGCCAGTAAATCTGTTTATCCTCATGACATAAGCTTCTAGCATATATAGTTCCTTCACCATTTCTTTTATGTTCTTTCGTGCGTCAGGTATATGTCGTCTACATTACTAAAAGTTGCCAGTGAACATAATTCAGTCGTTGCAGTTGTTGGTAGAGGTCATTTGACAGGAATTAAGAAGCACTGGAAGCAGCCTGTTGAGGTTAGCATTCTTTCTTCTGTTGGCCTTCATATTCTATAGTCATTATTTACAAACAAATTATTGGGTAAGACCCTTGAAAGATATTCATGATGCCCATTTTTGTGAATGGGTAGCAGAGTGGAAAGGAAAAGGCCCAAATCAAACTGTCCAAATTGTGGATACTATAAGTTGAGAGATCTTAAACTCTGATTAATGGGCATTTGTTTTGTTGAATTCAGACTGCTGATTCTTTTTTCCAACTGTCCAGGAAATATCCACAAATTGGCTAGTTGAATATCAAATCAATCCAAACTTTGTTTTGTGATCCATCTATACTAGGGCCTGCATTTTGGAGGTTTCATTTGATTTACTTACATGCCAAGTATAATAGACTGTCACAAACACTTTCCTAGGGTATCAAAGTTTTTCTCTTTAAAAAATCTATGATAAACCCAAAACTTAAATTTCTTAAATTGACTACACTACAACAATTAGAACTCGACTTAATTTCACTAGGAGAATCCAAGATGTGGACATGGAAAACCTCTATGGAATCCTTAGGAGATGGAAAACCATGGACACCAACAATCATTCTGTTGTTGGCCTTGGAATGTTAAAAGGTCTATGGTCAAACGACAAGAGCTCTTCTCATAGCCTTGGAAAACATTCAACATGTTTTTTGTGTGTGTGTGTTGTTGTTTGGGGGGGGTTGTCAACGGATCGGATTTGGACCGGATCAGTGTTGATCCAAATCCGATCCGTTTAAATTTTTGGGAATCCAAGTATCTGCAACAACGGCAGTAGCTTATCTACGATAGCTGCGATATGATGGACGGTTCAAATCATCAGACTATGCTTGCATGTGAGCTCCCAGGGGCGACACAGGTCATGATCCTGACTCGCATCACAGTAAAACGAATCCGGAAATGATAATGCTGAAGAACAGAAATCGCCACATCTGTAAACAATGTTACCGTTGAAGATCGTCAGTAGAAAGTTTCTGTTGCTGAAGAAAGGAAATCGCTATATCTGTAAATGATGTTTCCGCTGAAGAACGGAAATCGCCGAAGAACAGAAATCGCTACATCTGTAAATCACTACATCCTTTTATACTCTTGTGAACGGATCATTACCGGATTGGATCGGAGTCGATCCTATTACTAAACGGATCAAAGATTTCGATCCGAATCCGATTAAATCGGATCGGATTTGGACAATGATCCGATCCATTGACAGCCCTTGGGGGGGGGGGGGGGGGGGGGGGTGCGTGGATGGATACCCAGAGGGAGGGAGGGCCGTGGGTGTAACATCTAATCCATCCAATAAGTCAGGCCTACCATGAGGATTTCCTTATGCAAAAATCAGCCCCTTCCATTCACTGAGCAGACCACACTTGGAAGGGTTGGATGTCTTATTTACTCAATAGTTTGGTATTTTATCCTCTGAGTGGACCATAACTTATGGTCCAACTGGTTGGACTTGAAACCTTCATATATAACTATAACTATATATATGTAAAATGTTTTTTGGGTAAAACATTGGAAATGGAAATCAATTTCCATTTCTTTCTTTTTTTTCCTCAAAAAGAGGGAAAGTAGATGTCCATAGAAACCTATTTCTGTCCATAGAAACCTATTTCTTTTCCAAAGTTCTCATCATTCCCAAACAAGCCCTAAAATGAGAAGGTTATAGTTGATTGCTATTCAAGAAGAGTTATATGTGGTTCTGAGCTTCAGGAACTTTATATTTTGCTGAGGCTGATGCTCTTGATTCTGCATATGTGGGCCCGTGGTTCAGTGGTCCGGACTACTGATCTGATAGAGCCACTTTGATGGTGGATTCCCCAAAGATTGGAAGATCATATCCTTCGATCTTTTTTCTTTTTACTTGAATTGTGGACTATTGCTGCAGTTTCTTTAACCATCTATTTCTAGGCCTGTGATCGAAGGTTAGGATCTTCGAATCTAGGAGATCTGATAGAGCCGGACTACTGATCTGATAGAGCCACTTTGATGGTGGATTCCCCAAAGATTGGAAGATCATATCCTTCTATCTTTTTTCTTTTTACTTGAATTGTGGACTATTGCTGCAGTTTCTTTAACCATCTATTTCTAGGCCTTTGATTGAAGGTTAGGATCTTCGAATCTAGGAGATCTTGGGGCGTACTTTATCCATGGTGCGGTTTCATCAGATCAGTGGTCTGTATCCAAATAATTGGTGCCCACATTTAGGCTACAACAAAGAGTACATTTGTGGTGTTCTAGGACCCAAACCTTCTGTGTCTTCATTTAGTCTCACAAAAACTGGACACAGTGTCCCATTCATATGCCAACCACTGAAGGAGGCGATCACAACAGCCTGATATGCTTCTAGAAGGACTTTTGGCAATTTTACCAATTATCTTGCAATCTATTGATCTCTCTTCTTTGGCTTCATCAGCGAACTTTTATTTGCTATATACATTTTTCATCTCTTCCATCCATATATCCGTTCATTTGGGGATATCCATCAGAATTCCCTGAGGTTTGTATGAAGTAGGGCTGCATTGTTGAGTTAAAAAAGTATATTGGTTTCACTTTCAGATGGCCATTGCATAAAAAATCTCCAAGATGGAAAAATCATGTGTCCGGCAAGTTGACTATTAAGAAAGAACATATAGCAATTATCCACACTCAACCAAAACAAGTCCATTGATTCTCTATATAGGATCTGTGCATCAGACCATTGTGTGCAGCAAATAGATGGTTGAGAAAGAAAATATAGCAGTGGTCCACGTCCAACCAAAACCAGGCCAGAGATTCTTCCTGTAGGATCTTCTGTCCATTGACCATCCACAGTGAGACCCATCATATCAACAGCTTGGATCACTGAACCATGACCAACTTGTGCGAAAACCCCAACCGCTATAGGGATTCTCAGCATGAGCATTCTATAAACCTCTTTGGAATAACTTGAAAGTCTTTTGCTTTTCTCTTTATGTTGTTGCTGAGTACAGTGCAATGGTCTGAGAGCCTTGTTCTATTCATTGCAGGTAAAGGATCTACTTGAAACTCCTGTAGCAAAGTCAGGTATATCTGCCATGAAGATTTTGAAGTCCCTTGGAGTCGCTGTCACTGGGGTCGCTATCATTTCTGGCATTTATCTTGCAGGCAAGAGGTAACATGTGGCCCAAACTGGGGAAGGAAATTTACCTTGCAGGCATTAGGTAACATGTGGCCCAAACTGGGGAAGGAAATTTACCGTTCATAATTTCTGTTTTAAAAGTAATCCTATGACATTTATCTCTTGAAAATAATCGACCTGTTCTTGATTATGCAAAGAAGTGATTTTTTTTTTTAAAGCACTTATTGTTTCAAGAAGCATATTTTAGGGCCTGTTTGGTGGAAGATGGATCAATGAAAACGAACACTACATCTGTTTGATATCACCCTTGTTTTAAATTTCAATTCTGAATGAAAATTCCAACATTTTTTTTTTTTTGGGTAAATAAAAAAGAGCTTTTGTGTGGATTTGGAAGATACGGTTACAATGAATGCAGCAGGGTGTCGTAGTTTATTGCAAGAAGTGCTGCATACAAACAGCACCTTATTGCTTATTTATCAACTTGTATAAGAGGAATGAACGCCATTACCATGCCGGTAGTGTCCAATTGGCAGCCAGAAAAATGATCTGGAAAGGCTGGGTGTCTGCATTCAACGCCCATCTATTTTCCAAATCATTTTATAGTATGAGCCCAAAAATGAGGTAGATCCAAATCTCAAGTGTTCCACATCACAGGAAACAGTGTTGATTGAACTCCCACCATTAAAAACTCCTCGGGGCCACAAAAGTTTTGGATCAAGTTGATATTTGTTTTTTTTTTTTTTTTTCCCCCCTTCATCCAGGTCTTTATGTCCTAATCAACAGTTTGGATGTCAAATAAACATTACAGTGGTCCCTAGGACGTTTTTAATGGTGGACATTCAATCGCTACTGTTTTCCTGTGGTGTGGTCCACCTGAGATTTAGATCCTCTGATTTTTGGGATCAAGCCCTAAAATGATCCAGTAAAATGGATAAAATGTATACATCATGGTGGGCCCTACAGAGCAACCAACCACTAGCCACCTCGCTGGTGGCAGCGTCACTAGCCAAGCCGAACCACGTCCGTTCCATCTTCTAGTTGTATAACTGGGAAATGGTTTTGTGTTCTAGACCGTTGATTCAATGGTCCCCACAATGAATGTAGGATTGCCTCAGGTTCACGCGCATTATAAGCTTTTAACCCTTTCATCATGGGACTCCGAATCCATAAAAGGGAAACGTACAGTAACAAGAGTTCAAAATGACCACAGATTGGATGGATATGATCTTCCAATCTGAAGAAGTTTTGGGTCGTCTTATGCTATCCTCTAACTAGATCAACGGTGCATAGACGACCAACACGAATTCGTTAGAAAGACCATTAATTGTGTGGCCATGATGGAATGCCTGTCTGACCGTCCATTAGATGGGGCCCATGATAGTTCTACATCCCAAATCCGTCTGATCGATAACAAAGGAAACATTGGATGGAATGTGTGGTCCGCCATGTCATCCAAACCATTTCATCATCATGATGAAGGGACAAACCGAAACTCAAGCCAATCCAGAATCTTTTGGTCCACAGGAATGAATATAGAGATTTTTGGTCGTGATTGTACATTTCTCCCTTGGTGTGTCCCACTTGAGATTTTGTGCAGGCATTAGAATGTTACTGGACCCCACAAAAATTAATAAAAATCACAACCGTAATAATAGCCTTTAGTCCATACATGTTGTTGATAAAAAAATAAATAAATAAATAAATAAATAAAAAATCGATCGAGAGTTCAAAAAATATAATAGCCTTCACCTTCACTGCATACTGCTGATGGGTAACTGGACTCATGCATACACAACGCATCTGACCCAATGTAATTTGATCTGGAACCATATTTCAGACCCAACTGGGGTTCAGGTTCACGGATTTGATCCAATTAGAAATTGGATCAGGTCAGGTATGCAAAGAAATGATTTTTTTATTTTTATTATTTGTTTATTTTATAGTTTTATCCTATATTTAATTATATTTATTATTAAAAATCATGTGGGGTAACAGATTATAGTGTGTAGAAACAAATAGCAACTTCTTGAAATCATTTTATTATTAAATCTGGAGCATGCATAGATGGAATGCAATTTAAATTACTCCTAAGATCATACAAATTGGTGCTGTGACTAATAAATATATTTGTTTACTCTGAACTTTCAAATTCTAACTTGATACATCAGTGCTACAGAAAAAAAAGGAAGCAGACAATGAATCAAGGATTAGGAATTAGAAATACATGCATCAGGATGCGAGACGTCCTTTGGGTGTCCTTGTGGACCCAATCTATACAAGATGGAAGACTGGGTCCATGGTTTGTTGATCTGGTGGGTGTCCTTGTGGACCCAATCTATACAAGATGGAAGACTGGGTCCATGGTTTGTTGATCTGGCCCATTGATCTAATGGGCCCACTGTATATGGAGGATGCCCCAAAACTCTTCTGGATTGGACAATGCTAGTTATCCCATCGTCAGGTGACTGGGCCCAATCGTTCAAGCTGGACAACTAGGCCCATGGTTTGTTGATCTAATGGGCCCACTGTAGATAGAGGATACCCCAAAACTCTTCTAGATTGGGCGATCCTAGTTATCTCTTGTTGCCAGCCTTCTAGTCTGACCCTACTTTTGTTTTCTATTAACCATCTCTATTTGTAGGCTACCTGATCAAAGGGTGAGGAGAATTTTTTTTTTTTTTTTTTTTTTTGAATAATCAGAAATATAAAATATTATTAAAAACAACACCATGCACATTTTGGAGTAAACTGAATATCTAAAAGTACCTGGCATATTATAAGGGGTACAACTTGGGGGGTGTTGGATCAGGTTGAGGGTCAACCTGAGCCTGACCCAACCTCAAGAGCACCCAACCTGCAACCTAACCCAACCCAAATTCCAATCGGAGGTGCCCAACCCAAATTCCTCCACACTAAACCCACCCAACCCAACGCATGTGATTATTTCAAACCTGAACCCAACCCGATTTCAAAGCAGGATGGTGTTTTCCAAACTGAGGGCCTCGACGACCAAAGCTGATCCTCACTTGAACTCGGGCTGGGTCAATCGGGTTCAGGTTGACCCAAACCCAGATTGCAGCCCTACATAGATAACATTGTCATGCAAATTTCACTGGTCAGGTCTCCAATGTAACTATTTCCTCTTAAGTCAATGAAGCCTGATTCTTCTATTTTTCAAAACAAGGAATTTTTTTTTTTTTTTTTTTTTTAAAGCTTTCAGGACTCATGTGTTGATTAGTCTAGTCTCATAAGTACTTCATCCTTTTATCTCATTCAATCGACTATGATTCTTCATTTTTCGTATTAAGGAAGAAAATGCACGTAGCCCTTCACGGCTGAAAATAGGTGTTGACATGCTCATTAGGACAAAACCTGAATGTATATTTTCTCCTATTCTATGGTATTATTTCTAGTATTATCATATGTACCAAAGTGCCATATGTTAGTGCAAGTAACACATCAAAATGAGTCCCCTCCCCCTCTAGATCATGAAGGAACATGGCCCACCTATCAAAGATTTTATGAAAAATGGAAGTCCTAAATAAATTAAAAAGTCTACTATAATATCATCGGTGTGGACTCTTCAAACAGACCACATGCTTCACATGTACGAATCTCTATAACAAGCCTAACATTTTAGAAGGGTTGAATCATTGAATTATGCGGCCCACATTTACGAGTTCTCTTTGCTGTTCTATAAATCTCCATATGCATCTGGAGTCTGGAATGTAATCTATGATATGTAGCACAGCCAAAAATAGATTCTCGATTCTTGCGTTCCAGCAGAAAGAAATCAGTAGACGATTTCCTCTAATCTCTTCCATATCTTGAAGGCCATCTTATGAAGGGGGAAATCACCTTTTATTTCCTCTAAAATCCATGGATTCACCTACACCAATCTTGGCCATATGCTCATTGTGTCAAAGAAGAAGAAGAAGAAGAAGAAAGAAGAATGAGTCAGGCTAGTCCGACTTAGGTCGCATTGGTCACGACCACCAAATCAAGGTCTAATCACCATGCCCAATTTCCAAGTGCACTGTAAAGATTTTTCAATGTGCACTCCATGAAGCCCATGTAGGGGTCATGTGGATGCCTATAAGTTGGATTAGTTGTGAGTCTTGTGACTTACAAGTGGTGGGTGGGTTTTGAAATTGCGGTAATAGTCCAAGCACCACTATAGTAGAAGCTAGTAACTATGCCTAAGTTCTAAAGAGAGGGTGAATAGAACCTTTTTAAATTTTATAAATTTAAGCAATTGCCAAGTCACTAATTCTCACAACCTTAATTAAGCGTACAAGTGTAAGCTCGAGTACTTACACGATAAACATGAAGGAATAGAGAACTTTAATGAAACAATTAATCAAACATTTGATATGCATACTATCTAACCATTCAATAGATTCACCCAGTGGGCTTAGGTAAGATAGACATCATGTGAGCAATACATCAAATAGATAATGTGCAATTTATCTAAGCATTCATAAGATTCATCAAAAAGCATATCTAATGATAAATCACATTCACCACATTACACAAGATGTATAGTGATTTGGCTACTTGCCTACTCCACTCCTAGCTGACCCACTCACTCCTTAAGTGGTCGAATTTCACTATCACAATGGTTTTAAACGAGGTTCATCATAAACTTTTATAACCTACTCAAGGTCTACATGTTTGCACCCGTCGATGGCCTACATAAGGTCTTGTCGAGTTTGGATCACAAACTCTACACTTGTCCTACACAAGGATGGCACATGTACTCTCTCTCGTTCGAGGCTTACACAAGGTCTTAATCGAGTTTGAATTTCAAACTCTGAAATCCAAATCACTATTCAAGAGAAAGGTTTCACACCATGAACTCGAGGCTAGACTTACCTAGCATGATTAGCATCTTGATAGCGCCTTGGATGATGTAGCTTTGTCTCCCACGAACAAGCTCATTTTTCAGCTCCCTCGAACAACAACCTTGAAGTTGAATATGCCTTTGTAGTGCCAAGGTGGGGGAAAGGGTTTTATAAATCTTCTCTAAAAAGGTCTAACTTTGAAGGGTAGTTTGGGATTTACTAAATGCTAGCATCGAATAACCTTTAAGACAAAGGGTTTTCCTATTGAAGACAAGGTCATGGCCATTAATGCTTGCTTGAGTTTATTGTTCAATCCAAGTTTTAAATGCTCATAAAGACACAAGAATTGAATGATGAATTCAAGAGAAATAAAGCAAATAAGTAATGATAGGGACGAAAGCACTCAGCAAGAGCTCTATTAGATTCTCATCAAGGAAGCCCTAAAGTCAAAAGATCAAATATATAGATTGTTAACAACAGTTGAAAAACGGGTAGAAAACAGTTAGTCTTCGGTCACACCAAGGGGGGTCTTCGGTCACATCGAAGCCAGCCGAAGTAGCCTGCGGCTGGAGCAAAATAACAGAGTTTTGGACACTTTTGATCATACTGAAGCCAGCCGAAGCTGCGTCCAGCTGCAGCCCAATTAGACAGATTCCAGGGCTTCTGGTGCTGTCCTATTTTGGCGCATTTTGGTGGGACCAAATATTGCCTGAATCCTGTTGATTGATGTTGTTCTTCATCAACTAACTTGGGATTTTGATATAAGCTTTTCTAAGATTTTCCTGTAGGTTCTATGCATCTCAAAAGTTGGGATTTTGGGTTCTAAGAAGGATATAGGTTTTGGCATCCCTCGACACTTCTTGCATTTACATGTTTCTTCGATGTGGAGGATGACGAAGGTTGTCAAGACTTCAATCTTTTTCTATCAAAAGGTTCATTGGACTCGATGACACACAACTCATGTTAATTGACAAACATATGCACTTACAAAATTTCACTTGTAACTAACTTATAACTTGTAAGTCACTTCAAGGCAACTTACACAGTGGAGGGGTGGGATTTCACTTACCTGTAAGTCACTTACAAGCTAACAGTCAAAAAATTCAAATCTATAGCGGAGGGGGAAACACATCTCTCTACAACAACAACAACTCCTCTCCTTCAAAGCATCAACATCTGCTCCTCTCTCTCTTACCTGTGTTTAGTAATGGGTCGGTATTGAAATGAGAATTTAAAGCTTGCTTCTGATGGTGCCACATTAACTATGAATGGTTTTCATTACTGGATGAAATGGTGGTGAAAGAGGGTTGTTGTAGTGGGGCCGTTCAGATAGGGGTGACAATGGGTCAGGCCGCCTAGCCCTAAAGGAATTCTAGTAATTAAGATTTATGTTTGGATTTATTATTAGTATTTTTAATTTTCTTATTGTTAATATAAATCACTACTCCAGCATATCATGTATGTGGCCCACCTGATTATTAGTTTAGCCTAAAATAGACTCAAAGATTCATTTAGATGGACCAATCCGATGGCATAGTCCATGCCAAGGGTTTTTATGTGATTATAGGATTTTGGAATGATTTGATGTGAATACACAAAGTGACTTGCAGGTGTGCCAAAGACAAAAAGTGACTTAAAACTTACATCCAAACAAATGGTACGTAAGTCACTTCAAAAACTTAGCATCCAAACAACCCCTAATAATGTAAGTGGGAGTAACTTGATACTGAGGCAGAGCATGAAGCTCCATATGTCTCAAATTAAAAAGGTACTGATATCAAGACCCAGTGTAGATGGCTAAAATCAGGTTAATTGAACGATCCTGGCCTTTGAATTTGGACCACTTATAGCATTGATGTTAACCATCCATTAGGTGTCCAGCAATCATCCAGTTAGAATCACAAAGTGAGTGAGATTTTTTGGCTCTGATCCATCCATGATGGGCAACAATTTGGACAGTTTAATATGAAGTACAAAGATGAACTTGTAAGTTTAATGCGTGCATGAGTGAGGAGCATCATACTCTGCAAAGAATCAAAGTTTCTTTTTTTTTTTTTTTTTTTTGGCCCCCTGAAATGAAATGCCGGACAATCCAATTAGTTGCTCCCTGGGCTTCCACAAGTGGAAATGTAGGAGAAACCCAAGAAAAGAACACACCGCAGGAGCAACTTCTCCAACTCTCCCTGCAGGTGAGATTCAAACCCTACTAGAGTGCGCAGGATGCGTTTTAAGTGCACCCGTTTTGTTCTAGAGGACTGTGGATGGACGGTTTGGATGCAACACATACATCATGGTTGGGCCCACAAAACTTGGTGATGTCACTTCAATAGCGTGATAGCTACTAAGCCGCTAGTAGCTAATCCGCATAGGGTTAGAAATTTGTTGGACTAAGGCTTATCGCTCACAGCTGCACTTGGCCCAATAAAATTCTGATAGTTGGGTTATCAGACATGGCCTGGCTTCATTAGATCTAAGGTGGAAGAAATCCTTGACCTTTGGGGCCACTGTGATGTATGTGTCTTATCATTTTAGTACATGATCCGAAAAATGAAGTAGATCCAAATCTCAGGTGGGTTATAATATAGGAAAGTAGTGGTAATTGATCATTTAAAACTTTTCGTGGGCCACAAAAGTTTTGGATCAAGCTGATATTTGTGTGATCTCTTCATCCAATTCTTTGTGACCTTATTAATAGGTTGGATGGCAAATAAACGTACCAGTGGCTCCCAGTGAAGTTTTTAATGGTGGGAATTCAATTGCTACTATTTCCTATGTTATGGTCCACCTAATATTTGAATTTGCTTCATTTTTGGATCATACCCTAAAATGAGCTTTTAAAATGGATGGACAGTATGGATGTAAGGCACATACATCACAATGGGCTCCACGATTTGGAATCCAGGGGGGTTGTATCCAAGCCGGCATTGGTCAAGCATATTCAAGGGATAATAGTTGAAAAAACCTTGATTTATGACATCATTTGTGACATTGGTCCCACATATTCGAACAATTTATTTATCTAGCCTGTTGGACCAAAATGCCCCTCTACCACACCTCATCTGGTATAGCAGCAGCTTTTTGCGGAAGTCAAGATGGTCTTTTGAGAATTACTGTGTAGGACCCCGCAAATCAACTGTTAGGGGTATTCCTTCGCCAATTTGATCCGTTAACTTTAATCGAACATCCGTGCTCCCACAGGAGGGTTATTGCAAAAAAAAAAAAATTGAAACTTTTTGTGACCCACACCTATGTTAATGTCGCAAGTTAATTCCAAACTGTTTCATCTAGTGTGGTCCATCTATGATGAGTTTTTCCCTTAAACTTGGACAAATGGCATGAAATTAAAACTCTTTTCATCTGAACGGCTTGGATTTGCTCCAAGACTATCTAGTGGACCCCACATAAGACATGAAATAGGTTCAATAGATGGGCCCTTTGCACTGTCATTTAGCTATTTTCTTCGTTTCTTGTTCTTTTATTCTTGGATGAGACTATTTGGCTGTTAGGACCGTTACCACTTCCGTGAGACCCACTCTGATAAGCTTCCAACTTACATATGGCGTCATTCCCTCTATTCCAGCGAGTTTTTTTTGGAGTGAACTGTCATAAGTCCATGCAGGTTGTAGATCCCATGAAAATGGGGCCCGCTTTTGTGTAATCAAATGGTGTCTAGATGAGGTAATTTCAAAGTCATCTGAAATTTCATCAAATTACATTTCCAACAAGTACAAGATCACTCAAATTTGACATGTAACGAGGGAGTTATGATCGTTTTTGTTAGATCTGTGAATGACAGAGTATCGACGAACAACAATAACTTTAGGCCCACTTTTGCGCAATCAAGTGGTATGAAAATGAGGTGATTCTAAATCCATCTGAAATTTTTATCAAATTATCTTTCTAACAAGTACAAGATTACCAAAATCGGACATATAACGAGAGAGTTATGATCATTTTTGTGAGTCTTGGCGATCGACAACAGTCAGTGAATATTGGCAATTGTGACGGTTAGTAAGAGTCAATGATCGCCGATACTCATATCAGCAATGATCAATGAGTATCGGCGATTGGCGACGATCATCGGTACTCACTAAATATCAGCTACAATTAGTGAGTATCAGCGACAGTCAGTGAGTATCGGCAATTGGCGACAGTCAATGAGTGTCGGCAATCATCGATACTTGCGAAGTATCCATGACGGTCAGTGAATATTAGCAATGGTCACTGAGTATCCGTTATTGGTGACGGTCAGTGAGTGTTGGCGATCGTCGATACTCACTGAGTATCAGCGACTGTCAGTGTCTGTCAGCAATTGGCAGTGTTTATCGACGAAAATGACCATAACTCCATCGTTATATGTCAGATTTGGGTGATCTTATACTTGTTAGAAATGTAATTTGATGAACTTTCAGATGGCTTTGGAATCACCTCTTTTAGACACCACTTGATTGCCCAAAGGTGGGCCAAAGTCACTGTTATTCGTCGATACTCCGTTGTTCGCAGATTTGACGAAAACGATCATAACTCCCTCTTTACATATCTGATTTGGTTAATCTTGTACTTGTTGGAAAGATAATTTAATGAACTTTTCATATGTATTTGGAATTACCTCATTTGGAGACCATTTGATTGCCCAAAAGTGGGCTCCATTTTCATGAGATCTGCAACCTGCATGGAGTTATGACAGTTAATGTAACGTCCCGGATTTTCACTAACTTGGAATTTGAAAGTCCTGGGCGTTACCTTCAGTTTGTTGGTTATAGGGTATACCCGCACGTGTGTTCACATGTATTGGGAACTAAAATGAATGTTTTTACCAAAGAAATGATGGAATTAGTTTAGGAGTTGGAAGATCACATGGTTGGGAAGAGTTTTCCGACTGATTGGGTTGACTCGGGTATGCCGCTGTTTGTAGAGACTAAGTAAAGAACGCTGAATTATCAATCTACTCGTAGATCGATAAGACTATCATGAATATTTTACCGGACCTTGATGTTTTAACCTATTTTCGGTATTTCAGAATTTTTGAACGGTTTAGATTTGGCAAAAACCCTCTCTTTTAAAAGGCGCTACATTTTGGAAATGTCAAAAAGTTGCGATTTGTACTTGGAGTAGAAAATCAAAATCTTTATTATTGGGATTTCGATTTTTTAGTACTTTTTATTGAATCCAAATGGGGGGTACTTCCTTATTTACATAAATAACTTAAAGTAAATGAAACATAAATTAAAGTTATTTATGTAAATAAGGCTGACAAGTAGCTTGGACTGTATGTGAGAACTCAAGGTGCAGGGGAGAAACCCTAAATTTTCAAAGAAAATAGACAATGGACGACCGACCGACCGGTTTGACAACCGACCGACTGGTTGCTGCTTGCCCCGTTGGAAGAAATAACGGATAGGACAGTGTGATCCTGGCCGACCGGATCTGGGACCGGCCGACCGGTCGTGGCTGGTCGGTTTTAAAAGGGGGTTTTAAACCCCATTCGATCCCTCTCTTTCTCATTCCTTTTTCTCTCTTTCTCATTTCTCTCCTTCATCTTCTTCTCCCCTTTGCTCCTAAGCCCTCCTAGCTCTCTCCCTCCCTTCTCAAACCTCCTTTCTTCCTCAATCCTTCGCCAATATCTTGAAATTGCGGATTTTCGAGCTTTCCCCGGCCTATATGTGCAGTCTCACATTCTTCTCTGACCAAAATCAGACGGTTTTAGATCGGATTCACCTCCCCATGCTAGGTAAGGTGTTCCTCTACTTTTTCTTTTCCTCCTCCTTTCATTTTCTTCATTTTTGGACCATTAAGGTTAGAAACCCTCATTTGATTCGTCCAAACCCTAACCTATGGTTTGCTCATGTTAGGGCTCGGGGCCCCGGCTATTATATTGGTGCGGCCCGTGCGTTGTAGAAGCCATGATCGGGCAAGGCCCCATGTGGATGCCGTCGTGCTCCAACTTCGACCCGATTCACCGAATTGATTTAGAATTTTTCCAAATCCGAGGTATGTAAATCCAAAACCTAATTAGGACTTTAATTGGAGTAAACCCTAATTGATTAACACTAGATTTGTGATTCATTGTAGGTCATTGAGGTATTCCTCAATTTCCTGACGTTCGGTCCAGTATTTGGATCGCTTAGGCCTCATCCGAATCTAGCAATTTCGATTCCAATGTGAAGATCTACCCTCAAACTTACTCTCGATAAATCCTAATTAATGATTGCTTGAATTTATATGTTAATTGTTGATGTGTGTATAACCTGTTCAATGAAATGCCTCTATGGTTGTTTGATTGATACCATGATCGATGAAATGCCTGAATGATATAAATTTACAATATTGTAATATATCTATGCTTGTGGATGTATGTGGCGCCTTGTGTCATTCGGGCTATGTCATTCGAGTCCTTTGGATCGGTCGGGCTAGTCGGTCGAGCCATGGTGCTTGGATATGTTTATGATTAGGTATTTAATAACCTAAATTGTTATTATAATACGTTATGTGTTGCTTTGAATTAAGCTCTGAAAACCGTTGATATAGTGTACTGCCTGCCACTAGGTTGGTAGTCGATGACTTATTCGATCGACTAGGCGAGATACGGTCAATCGACAATGGTCATTTTTGGGTTGTCGTCGTCCACTTGAGTCCATCGAATAAGCCCCATTCAGAGTTAATCATTCTTATATTTCATTCTTGAATCACACTATATGGAATCTAGAATACCATCGTTCCCACTGTGAATAGTCCACTTAAAACCATACTACGACTCGATCCACCAAGTCTCATGAGCCAGGTATGGTGGTATGGGACACCGTGTCTGAGCTGTCGGCCTACGCTAGGGTGGTGCCTCCCCGTAGTGACCAGTGAGCATTGACAGGGGTGACCGATTGTTGTTCGAATGACCCTTGTGACAAATGTGACCCTGACCGATGTTTGTGTACCTGTGCACCGTTCGAACGACCCGGGAGTGCATTGAGATAATTCTGAGTGAAACGCCCGCACCTTTGAATAAATTAATCGTATTTGATATTTGGGATATGAGACCTTCCACTTTGATTTTGGACGTGGCTGACGAGTCACGGTCGAATCAAGCTTTCAAGGTAGGATAACTCAACCTTGGATCGAGGGGTTATTAGCGATGATTGGTGACGCATCACAGGGAGCTAGATAGTCCCGGTTAGACTTTATGATATGATGTGGTATTCTGGCTTCACCAATTTGCTGAATGAATTGGACTAATAAATACTTTAATTAATCATGCATACATGACATTACATTTAAGGGGGACTCGTGTAGCTTGGTTGCTTAATGTGGCGCCAACGCTACCTTAAGCATCTCATGCCATCTCTCTGGGTCATCCAGGCTGTGTACTCAGTCACGACTTACGACCTACTAGACAGGTGGACTGTGGATTCTGATACCAGTTGGTCGGGTCAGGGCTTACCCAAGACATGCATTGTGTGCGGAATCATGACATTCATGCATTTAATCAACTAGCCTAGGATGATGTATGATTTGTGTTTGGCCATTGCCAAAACTTGATTGACTTGATAACATGCTTAAGATTAATACACTTATATGAACATGTTTATAATTTAAATATCCTGAGTCTAACATTAGGGTCATTTCTTCACTATGTTGGCGTTTTGATGCTTTCCATTTGACATATGCAGATGCCTCAGGAATAGGACCAATTGGTGGTGCGCACAGGGCGTCTTGTAGTCTTTTGGCTTTGTCTCTTTTGGTAGATGTATTTTCCCCTTCCTATTACTTTTATTGCGATTCATATAATTCTCATATGGGATTACACTGTGATTGAATTATACATTTAGGGTGTTGGCCTTATATTTTTTTATTTAGTTACATCCGCTTTGCTTATGATACGCTAATTGAAATGCGTTATTCTGATTATTTGTTAATGGAATGAATGTAAATCTGATTGAGGACACACGTGGGTGCATTTTCCACGTGTGGCATTCCTAAAATAGCATTTTATTAAGATAACACTCGGGAACTCGGGATCAGAATCTCCGTACTCGAGTGCCTGAAATTTCGGGTTGTTTCAGTTAACCTAAAAAAAAAAAATACTCAGAAGCTCGCTGGAATGAAAGAAATAATGCTAGATATACACCATAAGCTCATCGAAGTGGGTCTCATGGAGGTGGCAATAGTCCTAACAACCAAATGATCCCTTCCCGAAAAAAAAATTGAAAATGTCCAATGGCCTTTCTTGCGTAATGGACCTATCTATTAAACTCATCCCACGTCTTATGCGGGATCCAATGGGTAGTCTTGGAGCAAATCCAAGACGTTCACATGAAATGGGTTTTAATTTCATGCCATCTTTGCAAGTTTGATGGCAAAGCTCATCACAAATGGACTACACCGAAGGAAACAGTTCGAAATTAACTCAAAGCGTTAACGTGTGTATGGGCAACAAAAAGCTCTAATTTTTTTTTGAAATAACCTCCTATAGGTTTACGAATGTTCGATTAAAGTGAACGAATCAGATTGACTAAGGGATGACCCCAATAGTCGATTTTGTGGGGCCCACACCAAATTCTCAGAAGGCTCTCTCAACTTCTACGAAAAGCTCCTACCATACGAGAGGAGATGTGGTAGAGGGGCATTTTGGTCTAACAAAAATTCAAACAATGCCCAACTAGCTAGATAAATAAATAGCTCTGATACATGAGGCTAATGTCACAAATATAATCATATATCAGGCTTTTTTTAACTATTATCCCCTTAATTCAGCTAATGGGAGTGGATTAGATGAGACACCAACTATGTGGCCTATATCCATACTATTTATCTGTTTTCTATAACAATTTAAGGCATAATACAAAAAGAATAAGATCCAAATCTCAAGTGGGCAATATTCTAAGAAACAGTGGTGATTGGACATCGTACTAAAAAATTTTTCTTAAGCTGCACATTAATGTTTCTGCTGTGTTTATTTGCCATCCAATCGGTTGATCATATAAGCCTTGATGAAGGGGAAAAAAAAAAAAAAACAAATATTAGCTTGATCCAAAACTTTTGTAGTTCATTAATTGTCAATCACCACTGTTTCCTAAGATATGGTCCACCTCATAATTGGAGCTGCTTCATTTTTTTGGATAATTTTTTAAAATGATATCGAAAAAGTAGATGAACAGTGTGGATATAGAATACATACATCATGGGGTGCCCCATGGTAGAGGCTGCATTATCTCTGGTGAAGCCAGAGTCTCACCTAATCCGCTCCCTGATCCTATCTGCCTGTCTTTCTTCAGCCATACGCATTTCACTAGTGGCAAAGTCAAAGGACATAGATTGACTGTCACTCGATGTGGCGACAATGGGACCAGTCGTGTCCGTATTGGACCGAACAACTTTAAGCCTGCTTTGGGCGCGGCTTCGGTGGATCCATGACTGTGGGTCTACCTTCATTTATGTGACTTATAACCGTGCTGTCCATATCATTTTTAGGGCATATCCAAAAGAATGAAGCAAGTACTAACCTCAGGTGGGCCACACCATAGGAAACAGTGGTGATTGACTATTAAAAGTTTCTTGCGGGCCACGAAAGCTTTGGACTAAGCTGATATTTGTGTTTCCCTTCATCCTAGGTCCTTGTGATCTAATCAAGAGGTTGGATGGCCAGCTAGCCCAGCTGGACTAGGCCGGATTTCCAGTGAAGCCTTTCGGAGAAAGTTTCTGTGCTGGGAATCTAGGTGTGGCCCACCGTGATGTTTGTAAGAAATCCATGCCATCCATATCTTTTATGAGCTCATTTTATGGCGTATGACAAAAAATGAACTAGATGCCTGGATCCAAGACTCAAGTGGGCCGAAAAAGTGAGGATGAACTTCCACAGTTAAAATATTTGTTGGGCCGCAGAAGTCTTGAATCTGTTTTAAGTTCATCCCGGTTGGAATGACATTATGAACAATATGGATAACATATAAACATCATTGTGGACCTCTGGGAGGTTTCAATGGTAGGAATTTCCCTACCCACCATTTCCTTTATTGAGTCCCACTTGAGTCTTTGATCCGGTTCATTTTTGCTGGCATGTCTTAAAATGAGCCCACAAAACTGATGGACGGTGTGTATTTCTCACAAACATCAGTGGCCCTTCCTAAATTCCCAGCGCATGAACTTTATGCAAAAACCTTTAGTAGGAAATTGGCATTTGCGTTAAACACACTAACCCCACCCGTGGGTGGGTGCATCCTTTGACTAACCAAAAGCTTTTAACAAGATCCGCGTCCTTGTTAAACACACTAACCCAGCGGTGGGTGGGTGCATCCTGTGACAAACCGTGTGGGTGTGCTTTGGTGGATCCCTAACTGGGGGCCACCGTAATGTATGTGCCTTACATCTACGGCTAGATCCGTCCTTTTGGGCAGCTCATTTTAGGGCAAGATCCAAAGATGAAGTAGATTTTTAGGTGGACCACCACACCATAGGAAACAGTGGTGATTGGTCATTAAAGACTTCGTGTGGACCACTAAAGAGTTGTTGGCCACAAAAGTTCTGGATTAAGCTGATATGCGTCTGCTCCCTTCATCCAGGTCTTTGTCGTCTTCTCAACAGTTTTGATGGCAAACACACATTCCAGTGGCCCCCTAAGAAGTTTTTGATGGTGATTATTCAATCACCACTGTTTCCTGTAGTGTGGTCTACCTACGATTTGGATTTCCTTCATTTTTAAGGTCATACCCTAAAATAATCTATCAAAATCGATGAACGGTACGGATGTAAGTCGCATACATTGTGGTGGGCCCCACAGTCAGGGATGCACTGAAGCGTCGCCCCTTTTCATCTACCACAGCAGGACGTGGCCGAGTTAAACCTCGCCACGCCGTCTCACCAGGGACGCAATCCGCTTCCCAAAGCTGCACTTTTTTCGAAAATCTTAGCCGCCCAACAGGTGGGACCACTGAATTGACAACCTGGTTCAAAAATAATAATAAGGTTCCCCATTGATGAATTTCTCTGAACCGTCCATTCCTTTTCCACGTCTGACGTGTGGGGTCCACTTCATGATCAGATAGGGTTAATGTTTAGGCAGAAGATCTATACAGTTGGGATCTGCTTATCAACAGCTTGCATCTCATTTCTTGCACCTGCCTTTCAAAAGTAGCAACATGGGACCTACCTGCGTGCCAGATCGAACCCTCTCAACATGTGGGACCATCTCGAAAAGGACCCACATCTAAAACCGATCTGGCCATCTAAATCCGTCGGCCCCACATGCGCGTTTCCATCTGGACCATTGGTAAATTCCTCTAAGTCTTCCATTTCTTCATACGCGCAGACCCTAGATGATCCCATAAACCCCCGTCCCTTTCGGACTAGGATTTCCTACTAACATGAAAAGCTTTTTGAATAAGAGCAACTTTAATAAGCTTTTTTTTTTGATGCAGCTCTTTTGTCTAAATAAGCCTGGTAAAATCTCTTTAAAAAAAAAAAAAATCTTATATCAAATAAGCAGTGCGGTCAAACTTTCAAATAAAAGCTTTTTAAGAGTGCTTGATGTTATTTTAAAGATTACAATAACTTAAATATTAATTAACCATTATGTGGGTCCACCTTCAATGACTACCATCCATCATGTGGATCCCACCTTTGACATGAACTACCATTTAAATGGGGCCTACTTGATGTGCATGTTCCATTATGTTGAGTCACACTTTGATGGGGGCCATCTATTATGTGGGGCCTACCTTTGATGTGAACCTTTTATTACATGGGCCCACCTTGATGTAGGCCCCCATTTCAATATGAGTCATTCATTATGAGGGGCCCACTTTGATGTCCACCAGCCTTCATGTGGATCCTACCTTTGTTGTGGACCACTATTATGTGAGGCCCACATCAAATAGGTAGTCCATCATGTGGGACCCATTTGATGTCCACCATACATTATGTAGGTCCCACCTTGGCTGTGTACTGTCCAGTCATGTGGGGTCCAACCTTTAATATACGTCATTCATCATGTAGGCCAACCTTTAATGTCAACCTTACATCATGTGGTCCCACATGTACTGTTCATCATGTGGGGTCCAACCTTTAATATATGTCATTCATCATGTAGGCCAACCTTTAATGTCAACCTTACATCATGTGGTCCTACATTCAATATCCACCATCCATCACTTGGATCCTACCTTTGATGTGGACCATCCATCATGTGGGTCTCACCTTTGTCGTGGACCATCTATCATGTGGGCCCACTTGATGTGGATAGTCCATCATGAGGGACCCACCTTTGATGTCCACCATTTATCATGTAGGTCCCACCTTTGCTATGGACCATCTATCATGTGGGGCCCAACCTTCAATATTGGTCATTCATCATGTGGTCCCACATTTAATGTCCATCTTTCATCATGTTTTCCCACATTCAATGTCCACCATCCATCATGTGGGACCCACCTTTGCTATGAACCATCTATCATATGGGGCCCACTTGATGTGGATAGTCCATCCATCATGCGGGGCCTACATTTTAATATGGGTCATCCATCACATAGGACCCACCTTTAGTGTTCACCATCAATCATGTGGGGCCCAACCTTTAATATGGGTTGTTCATCATGTGGGCCTACCTTTGATGTCAACCTTCCATTATGTGATCCCACCTTCAATGTACCCCAGTCCAGCAAGTAGGATCTCACCTTTGATGTGGCTATTTATCATGTGGGGCCCACCTTTGATGTGACCATGCATTATGTGGGCCCACCTTGATATGGAAACCCACCTTCAATATGGGTTGTTCATCATATGGGTCTACCTTAGAGATATTTTAAAGAAGAGAAGAGGGTAAGATGAAAATTATTTAAAAACTTTAAGACAAACTTATCCAAAAAAAATTAATTAAAAATGTTTACCCGCTTAAGCTAAACAAGCTTTTAAAGAAAATGTGACCTCTTAATTACTTACTATTTAAGAGTGTTTTTTTTTCAGTTTTAGAGTTTAAATTTTTTTAGAATAAACAAATAAGTTCCTATTAATAGATTGTGCAAACCGTCATGTAAGTGACATTACCAAGTTTTGTGGGCCCTACTATGATGTATGTATTGCATTCATATTGTCCATCCATTTGGAAATATCATTTTAAGGCACAAGCCGTGGAATGAAGTAGATCCAAAGCTCAAGTGGACCCCACCACAAAACAGTGGGTAAAATGACGCATGCCACTGTCAAAACCTTCCTGGGCCCACCGTGATGTTTATTTGAGATCGAACCTGTTCTTAAGTTAACCTAGACATGGAAGACCGGAAAATAAAAATAACAGCTTGATCGGAAACTTCTATAGCCCAAGAGAAGTAAGTTTTCAATGTAGCCATTTAATCCCTTGTTCGTGTAGTGGGTCCGGTCCACTTAAGCTTTGGATCTGCCTCTTTTTTTTCTTTTCCTTTTTTGGCTCATGCCAGAAAATAATCTCTCCAAATGGATGGACAGTGTGGTAGACGGCACATACATCATGGTGGGCCCTACACAACATTCAGTGGGACTGCGGATCTGTGTTGTGCCCACTGTCATGGATCGGTTTAGGACGCGGATTGCGTCCAAACTCGTTACAGACACAAAGCGTCAAAACCGAGCTATGGAGGACCCACCTTGGTGTATCTGGTTATCCACTCAGTACATTCCCATCTAAGATTAGGCCGACCACATGAGACCAAGAATGAATCAGATCCACTGCTATGGTCGGCCACACCCATTAAATGCAAGGGTCATCTCTTGTGTGATTGACCTTAGCATTGGATCTGACTCATCCTTTGTCTCATGCCTTAAAATGATTTTAGAAAAGTAATGGATGAAGTAGACAAAAAGATACATCAAGATGGCCCCTCCACAGCTTGGTTTGACGCAATCGGAGGGTATGGGCCAAAAAAATATGCATGGACCACACCAAACAGGACGCAGCTACTGACGACTTCAGTAGTGGGATTTTCAGCAAGTTCTGCTCACTATTTGGTGTGGTTCACTTGAGCGTTGGATTTGACTAATGTTTAGGCCCATATCCTAGAATGATCTTGGACAAAGGATGGACGGCGTGGATAAAAAGATACATGACGGTAGGTCCCCACAGATCTGATCGGACGCTTAAAGTTCCGACCAGTGGTCTGTACACTTCAGTAGCAATTTCGCTACTGACGCTGTCAGTAGCTAATCCTCGTCCGTCGCTTTTGGTCAGTGGCTAATCCGCGTCCGTCGCTTTTGGCTAAAGTCGTTATCCAGTCTGATGAACGGCTAGGAGGTCCCACAGCTCTACCTCTTGCCACGTGTCAGAGAACAGCGCCAAAAGGTGCACCCCAGCTAGTGGGCAGATCATTTTCAACTAGAAAAGCTTCTAAACATCTCGAGCCATGCTTCCATCATGACCGTCTACATGAAGGAGAGCATAATCATGCTCTTAGCTCCTCGACTACCATAATTTAATAGCCACAAACGGGAACTGTACTCGCGTGAGCACACTACAAGACTACACTCGCATCACACGTGGAACAATATCACACGTGTGTAAGATCTGGACAGTTAGTCAATCAATTCGATAAAAAATTTAAACAGAATCTGAACCAATGGTCAATTTCTCAGCAGAGATCTAACTTAAGGGATGATCTTATAGGCCTCAGTTTTCAAATATGGGATCTACATAGTCATGATGGCCTGATGAACGGCTCTGATCTTTCACAAGTTGTTTTGGATTCCACGTGTAAGGGCGCGATCCTATTTAATGTATGCATGCGTTGGATATATTAATATTTATTACAGTACTCGTATAGAATATTTCTTCTATAATGATGATGCGTGCGGTGCATTGAATCTATCATGCACGCGCGAGACATGCATTGCTTCCTTGCGGCAAAAATCATTGGTTGGACCGCACTACTGTATGCATGGGTTTCAATTTAATAAGTGAAGACCATGATTTGCTAATCCAGACCGTTGGTATGTTGTGGTCAACGGCAGATAGGGTTTATTTATTTTAATAGGACTTGTTTTATTCTAAAGTGGACCGTTGTATTTTTGTTGTCGATCTTTTATTTATGGCTCGAAAATCGAGAGCTTAAAGATGTCACTATTTGAATGATAGTCCATGTTTGGTGGGAAATAACAGTCTAGTGGTGTGGATTACTAAACCATGTGCCCCACATGGAAGAATTGAAATTATAGTTCATCTACGAAGAAATGCTCCCGCGGCACATATGAGAACACGACACACGTGTGTGAGATCCGGGCCGTTCGGCAGGAGGAGGAGGCTGTGAAATGATACTATGGATCGAATCAGAGTCATTCGCTCATCACGTTGGCCAGGAATGTAGGTTCAGTATAGACCGTCAGTAACTTTTCTCTAACCATCTCAGATGTGCACGGCCCACCTGATGAGTAAATTGATCTGGGTTTTTGGTCAGTATATAATTATTGTGGACCCCACCTGATGAACAGGCCTGGATCTTGTGCTTGTGTGTCAGATTCATCTGTTCAATTGATTGGGTGGTCTGGCTTGCTGATGGTCCATCAAAAGTTATTGCTGGCGCAACGGCATGGAGCTTTGCTCATTAATCAAATACACGAGTGGGCCCCACTAACCTTCAAAATCTGAAGCAATGGGGCCCACTTAATTCTGCGAGACACCAATGAGTGGATTGCCTCAGTTGAAGGAGGATGATGACCAAAATCAAGGTTTTTATTTTTTTATATTTTATTTTTAAGCATGGCCCATCTAGGGAAAATACACTCCCATTGCTCATACACATACTTGTTTGTGCCGAATCCGAGCCGTTCATTAGGCGAAGAGGATCTAAGACTTGTATCCAGCCAAAATTCAGGCAAGTCCACTGATCAGGTGGGTCACAAGTGTACAGTGAATATGAACCATTCATTTTTTTCATTCGAGCGAGGCCAATAGGATGACCGGACAGGTCTAGTTTTTTTACCGGAAAAGGTTTAAGGTGGGCCCCACTTGATGAATGGCTCAGATTCATACACGTGTGCTGCATTGGAGTGGGTAGTGTGGATGCCCCTTGACCTTCACATGTGCGATTAACAGGGCCGGGTCAGGTTATCAAGAGCAATCACTTCCATCAGAGTTTTCAGTGCAACCTGACAAGTAAAAAAGAACTTTCCAGATTCAACGGTTGTCAAATGTGGGAACAATCACCTACTTCTCTGGTGGACCAATGTGGGTCCCACTTCATGATCAGACAATCCTCAATGATAGCTTATGATCGGACGGTCCTTAATTTCCGGGACACCAATGCAACATCCTTATTAGGTGCATGTGGGACGAAAATCCAACTCTTTTTTAGGGTATGGTGACTTTATACTCAGTGCTTGATCTACCATCTTTAATCATTCCATTCTTGGGATTTTTTCTGATCTCTACCGGATACAATCACTGGAAGAATGGTCCATCTAGTCCGTTCAATAGGTGGGACACCTATTGGATTGGCTATAGGCAGAAAATCTTCGTAGGTGGAAGATCCTAGCCATCCAACAACTGCCAATTATTTTAGTTTTTATTAACCGTACATAGAGAATTTCTATAGATTTGGCAGTACGGGCCTATCAAAGGGGGGGTATCAGATGAACGGTCGGGGATAGATGAGCACATGCATGGATTGCAAGGTGAGGCCGCGACTTGTGGGCCCACCTTGATATATCTGTTCTATATCCACTCCGTCCATCCGTTCTTCAGAGGTGATTTCAGGGCATGCGCCAAAAAAAGAAGCCGATCCAAATTTGAGGTGGGCCACACCACACGTCTAACTTAGTAACAAGTTTCTCTAAAGCATTAACCTTTCTTCGAGCAAGTTTCCTTCTTAACCTAAAAGTCAACGGAGAAAACTAAGGGTGGCCGATGCTTGGTCATTGGCTCTCTAAAGCTTAAGTCAGAGGTGATTTGACAGTAAGTCAAAACGGGGAGTGTAGGCTTAAGAATTGTGTACCTTTATAATCTATGAAGCCATTTATTTATAAAATTCGGGTGATCCAATCTGTTACGCAAGTCGTTAAGATCACTACTGATTTCAAGGGATAAGATGCTTATCCTATTTAACTCTTAGATGACATAACCACTTTAGATGTCTAGCTAGTTACGTTCCTTACTAAGAAACTTCCACGATGTGGAATTGTGAATAGAGATAAGCCAATGCTGGCTTATATGAGCTACTGGTACTATGAGATGAGAGAAATTCTTAACGAACGACCTAGCGACTAGGGCTGCTCACATTCGGAAATATCCTTTGTTTGATAACCAAAAGCCTCGCGAATTACGGGAATGCCCTCACCGATAACCAACGACCAAACCTGCTCGCATATTCGAGAATGTATACTATACCTCCATGATATGCGAGCTTCGACTACAATAGCTCACGGGTTAAACTGCTGAAGTCAAAAAGGGTCTCGTGGGTCTTGAATCTTCAATATCTTTGACCACCTGTTTTTATCCTATAACAACATGAAACAGTGGTGATTGAATCCCTACCATTAAAAATTTGCGGGTGACGCTATTTGCTGTTTCGATGGAAAATAAAAATTACAGTGGGCCTAAGAGGTTTTTAACGGTAGGCGTTCAATTACCACTGTTTACTTTGGAATGGTTCACCTGAGATTTTGATCGGATTCATTTTTGGGACTAATGCCCTAAAATGATCTTGAAAAACAGATGGACGGCATAGATCTACAGAACATGCATCAAGGTGGACCCCACGGTTACGGCCCTACCGAATCCTTGTTCTGATGGAGCACAAGCTGATATGAAAAGAGAGAGGTATATCGAATCTGGATCGGTGGGACCCACAACGATTCAAGTAGTTGGAGCGCATTTTATGATGGACCCCACATAGGAATGAGTTGGATCACGAAAGATGTGGTTCCGCATGTACAGTATGTTGAGTATCCAACACTCCACCTTTTCATCCTCACTGTTTCCTGTGGTGTGGTCCACTTGAGATTTAGATCTAATTCATCTTCGGGCTCATGCACTAAAATGAGCCGGAGAAACGGATGGACGGATCGGATATAAAACAATACATAACAGTGGGCCCCACAGACTCCCTGCTCCCCGTCCGTACTATTACATCCCACAGGACGTGTGGATCGGTATAGAAGAGACAAAAGACGAGATTATGTAGTTCATGATGAATCACACGCACGAGTGGGTCCCCTGGATAGGTAATCCGAACCGTACAAATTATGTTCCCCACCATCGCTACCATACATCAACGAGCCTATAGATTCGACAGGTGGCCTCTCTTCGGTACGTGGATTCCCTGCGAACGCCTTTCGCAGAGAGTTCTTGCTCTGAGAACCTAAGTGGGGCCCACCTTGATGTTTGTGAAAAATCCACACCGTCCATCCGTTTTGTGAACTCATTTTAGGACATGGGAGAAAAAAAATTCCGGATCCAAGACTCGAGTGAGCCTCACTTAAAGGAAAAGGTGGTTACGGAAATTCCAACCGTTGAAACTTACCTGGGATCCACAGAGATGTTTCCATGCCATCCATACTGTTCATAACGTCATTGCTACTGGGATGAACTGAAAAAACAAATATTAGCACGATTCGAAACTTCTGTGGCCCCACACATATTTGAACTGTGAAAATTCAATCCTCACTTTTTCGGCCCACTTGAGTCTTGGATCCGACTCATTTTTAGTATCATGTCTTAACATGAGCTCAAAAAACGGATGGACGGAGTGGATTTCTCAAACACATCACGGTGGCCCCCACCCAGGTTCCCAGTTCTGGAACTTCCTGCGAAAGGCTTTGCAGGGAATCCGCGTCCCCTCTCTTCTGGATAGTTCCTTTACTTTTCATTTACAACCGTCAATTTGAAGGCCGCTGATCAAAGGTGAAGATCTTTCAACTTGAAACTTTTTTGGAACATCCTTTATCCAAGACGAGCCCTTACGATCAATGGTTTGGATTTACTGACACTGGGCCCACTTACAGGAACTGACGGATCACGACACAATTCACTTTTATATGCATCCGTACCTTAGATTTCTATCGAAGGGGGACAGCAGCAAGCAGGTACGAAGAGAAGTGCAAACTGCGCACGTCGAGTGCACTTCCTAAGAGAATGCATCTTACATGTGCAGTAGAAGAATACGAGTGTGTATAAAATCTGAACCGTTCATCAAACCAAGGAACTGTTTAGATACCATTTACTTCAAATTAGCTTAATTTATTTATC
The DNA here is from genome assembly GCA_003013855.2 of Liriodendron chinense. NCBI lineage: Eukaryota > Viridiplantae > Streptophyta > Magnoliopsida > Magnoliales > Magnoliaceae > Liriodendron > Liriodendron chinense. The sequence continues at coordinate 2,653,170 of ML058438.1, read as the reverse complement.
ATATAAGTGATATATTCTATTCATTTTCTGACCATTGGTTATTTTATTTTAACGGTTCAATTTTTTTGTAAAACTTGACAAGATTGATAATCATATCCATCCAATTTCTAAGATATCATATCTATATATCGAATTCAACGTCTCTGATGTAATACACGTGTGATGAGAGTACACATAGAACGTGTACTCGAGTTGGAACAGATGTGAGGGAGCAGCCCACGCTGCACACGTCGGCTCTGTAATTGAAAGCTTTGTCCGACACTTCACTCAATTCCACTCGCGCACACAACCACGCCTCGCTGAAGCTGGGCGCGGATTAGGTACTTCCCCCGCCTGTTCCGAGCTCGAGACAGGCTAGGGCTGTGTGAGCCACTGTGATGTATGGATATTATCCACACCGTTCATTCATTTTTCCATGGTATTTTAGGCCATGAGCCCAAATTTGGGGCAGATCAAGATGAATTTGACCATGAAATGAGGAATAAGCGTTGACCGTTGAAAACTTCTTGTGTGCCACAGGAAGTTTTGGATCAAGCTGATATCTGTGATTTTCCCTTCATCCATGTCTCTATTATCTTATCAATAGGTTGGATGGAAAATAAACATCACAGTTGGCCCTAGTAAGGTTTCAATGGTAGACATCATTAGCACTGATGCTTCTTATTATGTGACCCACTTGGAATTTTTATTATTCTAGTTTTTGGATCATGAACTAAAATGACATGGAAAAACGAATGGACGGTGTGGATAAGATCCATACATCACGGTGGCCCTCAGAGCCCTAGCCTGTCCTGAGATTGGAACAGGCGGGGGAAGTACCTAATCCGCGCCCGATGCAGCTATAGATGAAGGTATCACGGCGAGTCGCGCGGGTAATTGTTTGTGAGATCAGTCGCGATGCATGTGTCAATAATATTCACGTGTGAAAGATCAAGACCGTTCATCATATGACTTCCATAGTGAATGATCTTATTCCTAGAAACTGGTTGAATATTTTTCTCACATTAGTATGGGACGTCAGATCAGCGGATCCACCAAATTGTTGGAAGTAAGCAAGAGGTGGGCCCCATATAGTGAGTGGAAGAGGATCTGGCACACGTGTAGCAGAGTGTCACGCGTGCGCGAATGGACTGTTGAGAATGTCTAAGGGGGAATCGCTTTGGAAGTTAGAGGCAGCTATATATGGAGAGGTGCAGGCCTTGTTCCTTGCACTACTCAGTGTGTCTGTAATCTGCGAGGAAACGTAAAGTATCCGTCTCTCTCTCCTCTCTCTCTCTGTCTGTGCTTTTTGAGGCTTTTCTTTGATTTTTACTCTCTCTCTCTCTCTCTCTCTCTCTGGGCCTTTAAAGGTCTTGATTACTTCATCTTTTCTCTCGAATTCTCAATTTCAAATCAATTGCAAGCTCTCTCTCCCCTCGCAATTCAACTCCATTTAGAGGTCTTTTAAAAAGGAGTAAAACCCATCTCCCCCCTTCACCATTTCAGTTCCTCTCTATTTCTCTCTCTCCTGCGACAAACCCTTCTCCCTTCTACACCATTTGAAGCTCAAGGCATCCAAAGAAAGAAAAAAAAAACCAGAAAACTCTCTCTCTCTCTCTCTCTCTCTCTCTCTCTCTCCATACCATTTGAAGCTCTACATTTAAACACTGCAACAAACCCATTTCATCTTTACCCCATTTGAAGCTCAAAACATTCAAAGAAAAGGCAAAAATCCCGGAAAAGTCTCTCTCTCAATCCACCCATTTCAACTTCTTCACTTATATAGAGAAATCTTCTAATTTCCATCTCCTTCCAATAGTAAAAAGCTATCCTCTTCTATTCCCAACCTTCCAATTCTTCCAAAAGAGCACCCATGAAAGACAGAGGCAAGGCAGTGGAAGCTTCCAGCTTCTTCTCAGACGCTCCTTGCAGAAAACACCCATCTTCCTCTTCCGTCGGAATCTGCGCTTTCTGCCTCAAAGACCGACTGATAAAGCTCGTCTGCTCCGACTGTGGCGAGCAGCGCCTCTCGTCCTGCTCCTGCTCCGACATCTCCTCTTCTTACCGGAATTCCTGCTCCGTCGAGGTCGGCAGCTTCGGTCGCATCTCCTTCCTGATCGAGAACGATACCGCTACCGGCTCCGAATCCGCTGGGCATCTCTCGAAGCCGTCTCTTTTATCTCTGTTGAATTGGAATTCAAAGTTGCAGCATTGCAGAGAAAAACATGAATGCAGAGAAAAGCATGAAGCCTCTGGTCTGCTCAAGAGAAACAGCAGCAGCTCTGTTTTCGAAAAAAGGCGAGAATTTTGGAACTTGGGATGGATTTTTAAGAAGAAAAGGGAGATGGGTTTTTCTGGATCGAGGTCTGTTTGCGGTTTTGATGAATCAGAAGGCGGTTTTGGGTTTAACAGAGATGGAAATTTGGAGTCTGGAGATGGTTTTGGGAGTATGAAGATGGGTGGTTTTACTGAGCCAGAAGGTGGTTTTGTTGGTGGTATTTTAGAGTCTGGGGGTGGATTTGATAGCTTAAAGAGGGATGGTTTTCTTGAAACTGAAGGTGGTTTTATAGATTTGAAGTTTGGTTTGGATGGTGATAGAACTTCAGAATCTGCTGAAGGTGGTTTTGGGGGTATGAAGAGAAGTGGTATTGGTAGTGAAAAGGGAAGTGGTTTGATTGATTTGAAGGGTGATTTTTCAAAGGGAATGAGAGGTGGTTTTCCTTGCTTGAAGGGTGGTGGTTTTTTGGAAAGAGAAGGTGGTTTCGAAGGTGGTTTAGGAGATTTGAGGAGTGGAGGGTCTTGTAAGATTAGAGTGGATGATGAGTCTGGGATTACAGCTACTAAGAAAGGATCCAAGGTTTGGAAATGGATTTTCAGGAGTTCGAGTGCAAGGAATTCAATTGAGAGAAGGAATGGCGGTGAGTGAATTTTTTTTTTGGATTGTAATTGGAAGAGATTGGATTTTGGTAGGTTTCATGTGTTGCTGTGGTTGAGATTGTGATATCTCTCTTCAATGGAATGAAATCTCCTGAGATTGAAAACGGAAAAGAAAAGGAAAGCTCATCTTGTAATTTGATGGAAGTTCTTCAGTGGGGCTGTTATTGTACTCCCTCTTTTTTTAATGGATACACCCTTTCTTTTTTAATTTTGGGAATACAGCTTCAAGTTGCTCATCGTCTCATAGACCTTGCTTTTGATTTTTATACCCATTTTTTTATGGATACACCCCTTGATTTTACTTTTTTTTTTTTTTTTTTTTTTTGTATGGATACAACTTTTTTTTTTTTTTTAACGCAGTTGTCCTCAACTTCTCTTTACTAGGCTTCTATGGATGGAGCTGATTGGCCGTTTACCCTCACCGTGTAGGGCCCAAATTGATGTATTTTTGTATATCCATGCCGTCAATCTGTTTTTACATCTAACTTTAGGACGTGATGCAAAAAATTAAGAAGACCCAAATCTCCGGTGGACCACACCACTGGAAACAGTGACGCATGGCGATTAAAAACTTTTTGTGGGCCACAATAGTTTTTGATCGAGCTGATCTTTGTATTTTTCCCTTCTTCCATTGTATTCTTTGGAAATTATCAACAGGTTAGGTTGGATTGAAAGTATACATTATGAAAACCTTAGATGTGCCCTTTGGAATTTTTAATGATGAGACATTCAAACGCCACTGTTTCCTGTGGTGTGGTCCACTTTAGATTTAGATCTGCTTAATTTTTGGGACCACCTGCTAAAATGGGGTGGAGAAACGGATGGACGGCGTGGATATACAACACATCATCAAGGTGGACCCCACGATAAGGGTAACACCACTCAGGTGTTACACAGGGTAATACCTTAATCCTAAAATGGGACTATTTTGTCACCAACCAACGGGAATGTTTGTCGTACAGGACGGACGCGGATTAGCTCGCTACTGAAGTGACGTCACCCATTTATGTGTGCCCCATTATGATGTATGTATTGTATCCAAACCGTCCATCAATTTGGAGATAGGGTATGAATTGAAGAATGAGGCAGATCCAAATCTCAAGTGGACCTCACCAAAGAAATCAGTGGGAACTGATCTACTACCATTAAAAGCTTCTTGGGGCCACAGAAGTTTTCGATCAAGCTGATATTTGTGTTTTCCTTCTTCCTTGTCTTTTTTAACTTACGAACATGTTGGATCTCAAATAAACATCATGGTGGGCCTTAAGAAGGCCTCAATGGCCGATGTCACTGATCCTACCTTTTTCTTTGGTAGGGGTCCACTTGAGATTTGGATGTGCCTCAATCTTCAGTGCATGACCTAAAATGATCTCTCCAAATGGATGGACGGTGTGGATACGACACATACATCATGTAGGGCCAACAGAAGTTGGTGACACCACTTCAGTAGCGAGATAGTTGAACGAGGATTTCCCCCTAACGGCTCGGATCTGCTAGTCCCAGCATAATGGATGGCTTCAAAGCTCTTTGGCCCTCTCATGATGTATGTATTTTCATCCACGCTGTCCATCATTTTTCCATATGAATTTAAGGCGTGAACCAAAAAATTAGACACATCCATATCTCAGGTGGACCACACCAAAGGAAAACAGTGGGGACTGATGCTTACCATTGAAAACATTTTAGAAGCTAGAGAAGTTTGGTATCAGGTGATTTTTTTTCCCCTCATTTAGGTCCATGTGACCTTATCAATAGGTTGGATGGCAAATAAACATTACAGTGGGCCTTTGGAAGATTTTAATGGTGGACGTTAAATCCCAATATTTTCCTTTGGTGTGGTCTACCTGATATTTAGCTATGGTTCATTTTTGGGCTAGTTCCTTAAAATCAGATAGAAAAAATGGATGGATGGATAAAACACATACATCATGGTGGGGCCCACAAAGCTTTGAAACTATCTCTTATGTTAGTCCTTCATATAGGTGATCAATCCACACCATTCATCTGTTCGTCTTTTTCTCGAGGGCTTTTTCTTATGGTGTTATTGTTGGATTTCACTAGATATGTTTAGATAAGTTTGTATAAAATCAGAGTCACCACTAGCCAGTTACTTCGAATCTACAGTCGGTTAGACCCTATAGAAACGTTAAAGAAGAGAATCTGAATATTCATTTATCTAAAATGACTCTTTTAATATACGGTCAAAGATTCGAGGATAAAAGATCATGGTTACAAGGTGGAAAGGTATTAGGCACCCACTCTGCCCGTACTGAAGTATGGTATTTACTTCACAGAATTTAACTAATACTTGAAAGTCTGAATTAATCCTCGTACATTCTCATAGATGATATAATGCATGAATATGGGTCTGACCAGTAAGAGTTTCTAATGGGCAAGTTCCAATTAGATAGGCAAGCCCAGAGCATACGCTCGAACTGGCAAGTGCTTTATGCGAGATGCATGATGTGTGTTTAATCGGTTAAAGTTTCTGATAGGTAAGTTCTGAATGAACCGGTAAACCTCAGAGCATATGCTAAGACCTGATCAAGTGCTTGTAGTGGAATGATAAGCAGAGGATTGGAAGAATAAGAAATATTGCACCTATGTTAGATGTGAATGAGATGATGCTAATATAAGAGTAGCTAGATGGACAGAGGTTTTGTAAGGGTTTACTTCGAGTGGTTAAGATTGAGACTTAGGTAGCTCGAGAGGACTTGGGCCAGGATCAGGAAGGGCTGGATCAAGGTTATACTCTTTTCACTCGGATTCTCCTTGGTAGAGGAATGGGCTAAAGGGAAGTAGAGATAGACTCATAATTGACGGATTTTCTTGAATGTTGAGGGATGCTGGAAATGAAGGGGAGACAGGGTATTTATAGCTGCGAGAAATGACAGCTCTCTTAAATAGGTTCGGGTGGTACCTTGGGTGCGACTCGTATGGCCACTCTGCTCTAGCTTTGGAGCATACAGATTGCGAACTTGAACAAGAAAGCTTCATGTTCGAGGTTCAAAGTTACTATAAAGCTGTAGCTTAGAACTAGGTAAGTTGAATGAATTTTAAAGATGGGTTGATAAGGTGAGTCGACTGGGTATAAGGGCTGGACTGGCCTAGTGAGTTGACTCGGTGATTTAACTCACCAAGTTTGATTTTTTAAGGACTTTTTGGACTGATTTTTTCTATGGGTGGTTTTTCGAGCTAATATTTAGGGGTGAGTTGACTGGGTTAAGGCTCGAGTTAGGTTATGAATTGGGGCTTGCAAGGGTGAGTTAGATTGGGTTTAGATATAGGATTTGGGGTTATGGACCTTCATCCATTTATTTATCTCTATTAGCTTTGTAGCCGAAGGTGAGGGGTGTCTACAATTCTCATGCCCTAAAATTTTCTTTCAAACTGGATGAACAACTTAGATAAAAACCCGCATATCACAGTAGGCCCTACAAAAGCCCTAATAGGACTATCCATCTCTAGCTAGGTTACCCTCCAAGGTAGCTAAGGCATCGGCATGGCAAAGCCATTTTGTGGATTGGATCACAGACCTATCTTGCATGATGGCTCATTTGTGGCATATATATCATTGCTCATCTGTGGTGTGTATATCAGCTTTTATTGCACACTGGCATTCTTGGCATAGCGGCGTGAATTTAATATTGAAAAAGAAAAGTTTAAGATTGGGCACAAGTAGAGACTAAATGTGCACTACTTATCTTCTATCACATGAAAATTGTAAGATGGAATTGGAGCATGGACTTCTGAAAATTTAAATATTAAAATATACCTAGTTCCGCAGGCCGCAACCAAATTATGGGTGTCAATGGGCCGGGCTTCGGCCTGAAAATCAAAATGTTGAATAGGGCCTGCCTGAAACAGTGCAAAATCCGAGACCTACTTTAGGCCTGCCCCGTTGACAGCCCTAATTATCAAAATGCCTCTTTTTTTTTTTCTTTTTTTTTTGGGGGGGTTAGTCATGCAACGCACCCACATGGCATACAAGATGACCGTTCATCCAATAGGTCTAATAATAATATAAGGTGCTCAATGGGCTGGGCCTCAGCTGAGAGGATGCAGCCTGAGCCGAAGCCCAATTCAGGTATGGACTAGTTCTTTGGGCCCAAGCTGACCTACATTTCAAGCCAGGCCTAGTCCTTGGGCCTATGAGCTAGCCCATTTCCCTTATCTGGACCATTCATGAAGTGGACCCAACATCGACCATGCCCTGACCCGCCCGGAAACCAGGCTAGTCGGCTCAATTAGTTGGGCCAAGATGGTATCGGAAAATGGACGGTTAGGAAAAAGGAAGACCCACCATCGAGCACGATAATGTACGGCTAGGGACGCGAGTTCCTGTAGGCATAAGCTATGTGGGGCCCACTGCGATGCCCGTGTGACATCGACTCCGTCCATCAGTCTCGCAAGCTCCAACGTGGAAACAGTGGAGATGGAACGCCCACCGTTGAAACATTTCGTGGGCCCACAGAGATTCTGGATCAGGCTAGTATTCCTGTTTTTGGTTCATCCCATTAGAAATAACCTCATGAACGGTTTGGATGGCATATAATCATCACGGTGGTCCTAAGGATGGTTTGAACGGTTAGCATTTTCACCCCCACATTTTCCCGTTGTATGGCCCATCTAAGTTTTGAATCCGCCTGATTTTCGGGTTACATCTCCTAACATGATCTGGCGAAACGGATGGACGGAGTGGATTTCACACAGATAATTCGGTGGGCCCCACTTTGGATTCCACGGCAGGGTATGGGTTGCTCAGTTAGAGTACATCTGGTTGATGATCTTCTCCTCTTTTCCCACTCTTCGCTTCTCATCCTATCTCTGATGATGAGTTTTGTCAAAGCATACAATTTCAGCTCTGTTTCTCTCTTCTCAATCTCTATAAATCCCAATTCATCTAAATCTCGTCTCCCCAAACGCAATGCCTTCTTCTTCTTCTCTCCAATCTCTTCTCTTTCTTCTTCTCCAATCTCTGTCCGTACAACCCGGCTTCGAAACCCTAGGGTTTATGCCGACGGCTTCGAAACTTCCGTCTCGGGACGATGCCTGGGAGAAGAAGAAGGAGGAGGAGGAAGAAGAGGCGGAGTTCCCAATGAGTTTGATGATCTAGCGACGGACGGAGTCGTTTTCAAGAACACATTGAGGCTTGTGGAGTGCTCGATGTTTGCAGCAGTTGCTGGATTGGTGTATTTCCTGAGTAATTCTCTCGCGATTGAGGTCAGGGATTTTTGATCTCTCTCTCTCTCTCTCTCTCTCTCTCTCTCTCTCTCTCTCTCTCTCTCTCTCTCTCTCTCTCCCTCTCTCTCTCTCGCTCTCCCTGCTGTGGCCAGTGAGTGGGTCCCACTGCTGAGTAGCAACATTGGAGTACAATTGTCCATATTGTAATACATTTTTCAACAGGGGAGTTATTTGATACTCTGTCAGCTGCGTATAATGCTTGAGACGCAGGCACCAAGAAATTGTACACATGGTGCACAGGTAACTCAAATGAATTGGCTGAGTTCTGTAACTCACTGTTGCTAAGTCACAGTACCAAAATCAGACTGCTTGAACAATCCTGACTGCTGATTTGTGGATACTTGTTTGTTGAAATGGAATGATTGGATATTTTTCATTTTTAGCTGTCCAGTCAATGTCCACCAGTTCAATAGTTAGATAATCAAGTAATCTTAATTTTTGGTTAGTGATACATCTGAACTGGGACCCATTATTTGGACGATTTAGTTTGAATTACTAGTATACGGAGGATGCAATTTTAAAGTAATTTCTAAGTGCCTGTGTATCATACATCACACTGCCAGAGTATTTTTCTTTTCAATATAATGGACATGTTGGGGCAGCGAGTTTTAAGTTCCCAACGTGGAGAAATGATCTATTGGCCTAAGTGTATGAGGACATTCCCATGCATACAGCTGCATTTGAATTTTGGACATGTTGGCATTCACATCACCTAATTGGACCATCCATTACGGTCCAATCCACTCTTCTTCCGTTACTGTGCACTCAACACTTGGGTGGTCCTAAACCTTCATCGTTGGATCCATCTTCCATGAATGATAAATGTCCGTACATTTTTTCATGGTACGAACTAGATAGTTTGGATCATCCAATCTGTATGATTTTTAAGAGGCAGCCTATGAAGAATGGATTGGACTTATGTACTATCACGATAGGTGATTTGGATGCCAAACAAGTCCAAGGCAACTATGTGCATGGGAAATTTCCTGTACAGCCCACTAGATGATTACTCCCCTACTCATGACAATCATGTCCATGTTCAACATTGGCTCGTGCATCCATGCAGAAGAGTTCGGGAGTATATTGGAAGTTATCTGAGTGATATATGGGTTATTGGTGTGGAGAGGATTCGGAGAAGTGATATGAAGATCCATCCATCTAGGTCATGGGAAATTGGACAATCTCACCATAGGTGGATGGGGCAGCATCATATTTTGACTTTGTATTGGAGTCATAGACACTGTTTTGTTTCTTTCTCTTATAGGATCATAGAGAGGCAAATATAGTAGTGGACCTGCAATAATGAATCCAGTTAGTGTCTTAATTTCAAAGAGAAACGGGCTCCAACAGTGATGAGGAGATATTGTGCGTCACTGAATGTATTCAATAATTTGATGCTTTTACTGGCTAGGTCAGTTTTGAAGGAGATTACCTCTATGGGAAGAGTTGTAAGTTGGGCAATGGGGCTGAAGATCTTCTTTGGGTTTAGTTGGGGGCAAATTGAGGAATATTGGGGGGCTGAAGATCTTCTTTGGGTTTAGTTGGGGGCAAATTGAGGAATATTGGGGGGATGCCAAGCTTGTATTTCAAATAATTTCTCATCATCTTGGCTTGTAATCTTGGTCTTTTGACCTCGTTGTTCTTTTCTTTAATAAAATGCAGTTGTCGCTTATGATTCAACAACAAAAAAAAAAACTAGTAAAGTATGCAACATGTCTTATGTTTGGACTAGGGATTATCAAGTCTATAGAACTACCAAAAAAATTGGTTGTTGAGAATGATTAGTTCATTGAAAGGGCAAAATGCCGAACAAAAAAAATAAATTTGCAGCTCTCTCTCTCTCTCTCTTTCAAAAAAAAAAAAAAGGTAGAACCCAAGCATAGCAGACAACTAGCAGTGATCTCCCCTGCTCTAACCCCTCTCAATAGCATTCATCCACACCAGCGTATTCCTTTAGCTACCAATAATTGTTGATTTTGTCAGTGGGATGGGGTTTTCCAACACATGCGAAGTGTTTCTGATGTGGAAATAAGATGGAATTGAATGCAATTGAAAGCAGCATGCATACCACTTTTGAAGATGAATTCCACTTCAAATTGCCACAGAATTGACAGCATTTTCACTGGCAGAAAAAAATAGCATAAAATAAAAGGAAGAATGACAGAATAGCAGAGTTTCAACATAATACATGAACTAAATGAATTTCGACTAGTAGCTTTCTAGAGGAGTCTCATTCTAGGATTGAATCCCAAAACAAGAAATCACTTTTTCATTAAAAAAAATAGTGCAGCCATTCTTTTGATGGCTAAGATCGCTTTAGGGCTTGTTTTGTAGCTTGTATTTGGAAAGCATTGGATATCAAATCTCAAATCAAGGTGATTCTGAATCCTCAGTTGTGTTTGGAGCTTTTTTTCGGAATGCACTGGAATCCAAAAAGAGGAATGCATTGAAATTCTGTATGACACCGAAGATGTATGAAGATGTGTGACCAAATGTGGTCTCCACTGTCTCACTCTACTCAAAATGGACAAGGCTGACTATTATTTGAAATTGGTCAAAATAAACGTGATGGTCATGCTAGAGGTCATCAGTCTTCATCACCATAATCAGGTTTAGAAGGTCTAGAATTGAAAAGGAGAAAGAAAAAAAAAAATAAATCTTCCTGTCTTATCTCTTTTAGGTTTAGAATTAAAAAAAAGAAAAGAAAAAAAGAAGAGGAACTGCATGATTGTGTTGTAGGGTATTAAAGATCAGATGTGTGCGGAAGGAACTAAATGATGCTCTTAGATTATAAAGGATCAGACGCATGCATGCATCTATAGTTCACTTGACATGTACCGATCATTATGGCACAATTGTCGATGAGAAGTAACCCAAATATCATACAACTCGTTCAAAAGGAAAATCCCTTAATGAGGAATTAAACCATGCTCTGTCTCTATGGGAAAGGGACCTTTCTATTTTATATATTATTTATAAATTAAAAAAAATATACTTCAGAATCCAGAATCCTATTTTTTGTGTTCAATGAATCAGTCACTCCATACCAGTAGTACTACACTAATATTGGTGTCTGTGCAAGATACATTATGGTATGTCAAGAACATCAGCATACACTAGGGGCCTGTTTTTTCAATGTAAATATCTGTAATTCTATGGTTAAAGCATAATAATTACATCAGTTCTCTGTTTGGAAAGAGTGGAATTACATGAGCAAAACTTAACCTTATTTCGTTATTGAAACTCTGTGGGCCCCATCATGATGTATGTGTTATATTCACGCTGTCCATTCATTTTTTCAGATCATTTTAGTGCATGAACTTAAAAATGGGGCAAATCCAAAACTCAAGTGGACCACACCAAAGAAAACAGAGGGTACGATGGTCGGTCATTATTCCCACTTCTTCCTATGATGTGGTCCACTTGAGCTTTGGATCTGCCCCATTTTTAGGCTTATGCCTTAAAATGATCTGGAAAAAAAAAGAAGAAGAATGGATGGCATGGATATAACGCATATATCATGGTGGGGCCCACATAGTCTGCCTTGTTTTCTGAGTCAAGACCTACCAAAAAGTGTAGATGCCAGCATCATACATTAGTAGCTATTGACATTTACCATTGTAGTTAATAAATGCTTAATGCAGTGTAAATACAGCCGAACAAACAGGCCCTAGTAGAAATGCTAGTGAATATAAGTTTTTCCTGACATTTTTGACAAAAAAGTATACTTCAACATCACTGATTCTGTATGCGTGTGTAGTGTTATAGTTCCACAGAATTCTTGTAATCTGTTTTAGTATTGTTGAATTATATATGAAATGAGTTTTTACTTTTTGCAGTACTACTTCGGTTGCTTCTTCTCATTGCCAATAGTAATATCCTCAATGAGATGGGGTGTCGCAGCTGGTAGAAAAACTATGGTATGCCCCCACCTATCTCTATTACCTTAAACATTCTCATTTTAGGATAGATACTTTTGAACTGCCTTCTCAGCTCTTATCTGTTGTTGGACTGATGCTCTCCTAGGTGGCCACTGCTATGCTATTGCTGACATTGTCAGGTCCAGTAAAAGCATCTACATATCTGGTGAGCATGTCTAGAGTTCCTGTGGAGATATATATTGTTATTTTTGAGTGTGCATGTGTCTTTTGTTTTATTCATGACGAAGTAGCATACCTTACTCCATTATAGTTATAAAGACTTTGTTAGTCCTATCACACACATGGTCATGAGATGTGGGTCAGCATGAAAGGTGATACTTGATGCCTAATGGATGGGGTTTTTTGGGAAGAAAAGTTCTAAAAAATTTCAACCAACGACTGTCTTCATCAAGCTGAACTTCAATGGACCACATTTCTCGGGCAGCCGGGGAATAATGACTCTAATGAAGTGGAAGCCAGGGAAGCTTTTCAAGCCCTTTCATCTTCAGTATTCTATTTTGCTTCTTTTAATTATGGAAGAAGATTCTCAAAATGTCATCAAACATGCTTCTTCATATTTGGAGCCATGGATGTTATCCTCTATTTTGATGACCTCCATTCTATTGTACCCCACTTGAATGTTCTCTTATTCCCATTCCAAAAGGGGAAAATGAGATGTCTAACCATCCCCTCTTTAGTAGACATCGATGAGAGGGTTACTTGTTGTTGACTTGTCTTGTCCCCTCTCTTAATCTTGGTATCTTTTCCTCTTAAATTCTCATCTATAATAAGGGAAAAAAGAAAAGAAAAGAAAATATCTAATGGCTAGGGGCTTAATGTGTAACGCCCCAGATTTTCAGCAACCCGAGTTCTAGACCCATGTTTTGAAGACCCTGGGCATTAGCCTATGAAGAAAACCCACATTTCAGTCCATTTCTAAGTATCATTCCAAGAAGGGTATTCACCGCGGAAGAAAACAAACCATGCATATAGGAAAGATACAACAAACATCTCAGAGTGGTGCCCATAGGGCTTATACAAACCAAATATCTCAAATTTAAATTAGAATACACTAATGTGACAATTACAAAATTTAAAATAGCAATCAATAGACACAGCTCTTTGATCCATGACATCAACATAACCTGAGTATCCTGCTCCATTCCAGTATAACCTGTACATTATTCAAATCACCTGCACCGACTGTATGATTGAAATATAACAGTATGAGTGACCAGCTCAGTGTGAGGTCCTCTCAAGATTACACACCAACACATTAATCAAGAATAAAAAAAATGTACAAAACATCCATGATGCAGTCTTTCTTAAATGCATGACATGCATGCACATGTCCCTCAGCCTGGGGATGCACATGCAGCTGGAAAATGTGGTCTGGAAGTCACTGAGGACACACATCAGCCCCACAATGCAAATCTATCAATTGGTGATCCAGAAGTCACTAAGGACACACATCGGCCTCACCCTCTCTCCGTATCCCCTTTCCTTCTTCCTTTCTTTCCACATTTCTACACCGTGAGAGAGAGAGAGAGAGAGAGAGAGAGAGAGAGAGAGAGAGTACTGTTGTTGGTGAGCCTCAATCTCGCCTTCCATTTCAACCATCCATCTATTTCAACCGTTGATCAGGTGAGTACACCCCCTCACCTACTTCATTTTGTGCATTTTCCTATGAATTGGTAGATTATGATGATGATGATGAGGGACCCACTGATGGTGCGCCTCACCGTGATGTTTAACAATCATCTAACCTGTTCATTATGTCACAGAAGTCTGGATGTGGAGACCATACAAATATCATTTTGATCAAGCCCCAATCAGGCTTCTGTGATGTATTTGTGTTATCCAAACCGTCCATATGATGGCTCCACTGGGGTAGTCGGACCCCACATAGGCACACATACTCACATGTGGCTCACAAGTTTAAAAAAATAAAAAATACATATATAATAAAATAAAATGAAAGCAATATAGAGGAGACCCCTCTCTAGGGCTATAGTGTCCAGGGAAGGACGTCCCTGTCCTTTCCTTTGTCCAAGGGACTGTGTGGCAGGTGTGGCCCCACCATGATGGATGTCTTACATCCTTACCGTTCATACATTTTGTGAACCCATTTTACGACATGACCTTAAAAATCAGGCCGAACCAAGGTCCAGGTGGATCGCACTACTTGAACAGTGGGGATAGTGATGTCCACCATTGAAACTTTCATAGGGCCTAGCTCGTAGGGTCCACCTTGATGTATATAGTTTATCTACAGCCGTTCACCTATTTTGGCACCTCATTGTAGGGCTGATAGTTCTTAATAATGTGGCCAAACTAGATGGGACCCATCTTTGATCTATGTTTCATACACATTTGTGCTTGTTGCCCATTTCTATTTCAGAAATCTACATTGGATTTTAGTGTTTTGGGCCATGTTTGGGTGTCCTTGGTCAGCCCCACGTGCGAGCAATGTAGAGGCCACCACTTGGACCTTTTATTCGGTATATGTGGCGACATGAATGACACATCACCTGAGCCAAAGCGGACCCCACGCGATTGGGGAGTAGATCCCAAAATGGGGCCGGAATTGTTGTGCAGAAAATTCTGCACAGAAATTTCAAGTAGCCATATTTGTCCATGTGGTAAAACTTGCACGTGTGCATCCAACACGCCATATGATGTAGCTTTTGTAAAACACACATGGGTCTACTAGGGGCACTTTGAGGAACTCAAAAAGGTGGGCCCATTTGATCATGGAGCCTGCCCAAAGTGGGGCCAAAATCATTGCTGGGTTACATTTCCGCACAGTTCTTCCAAAAACTCATCTTTGGGCCATCGCCATAAATTATATACAACCAATCTAGGAGGGATGTCTGGTGGTTTTTGAAGCCTATATATGGGTCTACCAAATGACTCTTTTATTTTATTAAATGTGGGCCCCATGTGATCTCCAATTAGACAAAAATATGGCCCGGAACCAAATTTGAACTAGAAATCTGTTTAACTTGTAATTTGCGTGGTACCATACAAGGGGTCCACCACTTATCCAAACCATCTGATGGACCACCTAGAAACTGGATGTGAACTACTAGGTAACGTTGGATCTAAATCCCAAAGCCTAAGCTTAAACTATAGCAAGAAACCTTAAAATCCTTACGATCTAAACCATCTATCCTGTTCAGGGTTTGGGGCCATAGGAAGTTGAGACTGTCCTGATCATCAGAAGCATAGGACTAACCCTGGCCATAGATAGTGTCTAATACTAGGATCTAACTGTACAATTGCATAATTCTTAAACCAGGACTCGATTCTAAGGACGCACGCACCTCTTAGCAACATTAGTAGGTGATTCAACTCTTAAGGTGATGATTCCTCCCCTTGAGCTTTCTGCCTCCATGTTAATTAAGTAATAGTTTTATTCATCTATGACTGATAATTTTACTGTCTCATGATTACCTATTTTGTTTAATTTTTTCATAAATCGTATGTTTAATTTTGCTATACGTGAATCTCCTTATAACTGTGAATTATTTACGAATTTTGGAATTGTCATTTCACTCCTGATGTTTGGAATATGAGAGTGGAATGTGAAATTTGATGGTTGCGATCACTTCTATTTAATGGGACCTGAAACTGGTAGTCTTTAGAAGCGATTTATTGGAAAGATTCTTGATGGTGTCCTTAGATGGACTTGTTGGACTAAATGTTAAATGAGATGAGATCTTGATTATGCCCCTAGCTGGACTAGCATGGAAATATTTTTTATGATGTCCTTATATGGACTCATTGGACTAAATGTCCTATTGAGATGAATTGTTGAGATTCCCGATAGGACTTGATGGACCAAGGGTCCTGTGAGATAAATTATTGATTATATCCCTAGTTGGACTTGTGTGGAAATATTTTGAAGAATTATTGTGATGAAAGGCCACTAGTTGTAAGGGAATGTCATAATTGGTTTGGTTGTAAATTGGAATAATAATGGTTGGTTTAATCATGCATATCATGGCACAGACGAGATGTGTGGTGACGAGCCATATTACTGTTGGGTGGTCTGGTTGCTGAGAGCACGTACCCTCGAGGTAGTTTTAGTTGGCTCTAGACCACCATAGAGTGTGTCATTCACTAAGAGCACATATCCTTTGGTATTTTCGCTAGTGATAACCACTTGTGATGGATTTGCATTGTGGGACTGATCTGTGTCTTAGTGACTTCCAAACCACTGGGTGAGGCCGATGTGTGTCCTTAGTGGCTTCCGGATCACCAATTGATGGATTTGCATTGTGGGGCTAATGTGTGTCCTTAGTGACTTCCAAACCTACATTTTCTAGCTGGATGTGCATCCCCAGGCTGAGGGATATGTGCATGCATTCATGCATTTAAAAAAGACTGCATCATGGATGTTTTGTACATTTTTTTATATTCTTGATTAATGTGTTGGTGTGTAATCTTGAGGGGACCTCACACTGAGCTAGCCACTCATGCTGTTATATTTCAACCATACAGTTGGTGCAGATGATTTGAATAATGTACAGGTTATACTGGAATGGAGCAGGATGCTCAGGTTATGTTGATGTCATTGATCAAAGAGCTGTGTCTATTGATTGTTATTTTAAATTTTGTAATTGTCGCATTAGTGAATTCTAATTTAAATTTGTTGTATAAGCCCTATGGGCACCACTCTGAGATGTTTGTTGTATCTTTCCTATATGCATGGTTTGTTTTCTTCCGCGGTAAATACCCTTCTTGGAATGATACTTGGAAATGAACTGAAATGTGGGTTTTCGTCATAGGCTAATGCCCGAGTCTTCGAAACATGGGTCTAGAACTCGGGTTGCGAAAATCCGGGGCGTTACATAATGAATGGTACAAATAAAATTGCTAGTCCATAGTCTGATGAGTGGGGCACTTTCAAGAAAGATTGGGAATTTGCAATCCAATGTAGGAGCATCTTAAGGCTGGATGATCTGAATATGGTCAAGTTGGCTTCTGTTAGGTGGATGACGATTTATAATAAATGTTTAAATACTTGGATGGAGCTGCACATTACTAATCAACAGGGCAGCAGCTTTTTTAATAAATGTAAAATCGCATGAAAACTGAGGATCCATGCATGTATTTTTTGTAATACCTCTAGTTGAAAACTATGGCTCGATTTTAGTCACCACAGCAGTCATGCTTGCCAAGACTTTGTACTTCAAGTACCTCAAATGTGCTCTGCATTCAATGTTGTCAAAATCGTTATCGTATCGCAAATCGTAGTAGGGGTTGAATCGTATCGTATCGTATCGCAAATCGTATCGTAAATCGTAAGATTTTTAATTTTTTTAAAAAAATATAAATGAATCAGATTTTGTTTTTTAAACTCATCTATATTCCTTTTGCCATCAATGTGCACCAAGTAATACCATGTCATAATAGTGTTAAAGGATTCCTATTCCTTCATTTTTTGTCTTCCATGAAATTTCCCTTTAAAAAACATACAAGCAGACATGATCGTAAATCGAGACCGTGATCGTAACCATCCATAAAAACATTACAGGTAGGTCATACATCAATTTGGTGTTTCAACCAATTAAGAAGTAAGAAATCACAATTAAAAAAAAAAAGCTGCATAATTTAACGTTGAAGAGAATATATATACTTTAATCTCTTATAAAGAACAAATAAAAATAATTTTCCTTTTCTAAACAATTCTTAAAGCCCCCACCAATTTAAAAACATAAAATGAAAGACAAGTGAAGCTTAAAGTAGAAGAGAATAAGTATAATTTGAATCGTAAATCGTAGGATTCAAATCATAGAATCGTAAGATTCATATAAAAAGGGATCCAAGGTTGCGATTCAAATCGTTTTGCTTAAGATCCGACAAAAATCGTATATCGTAAATCGTAAATCGTAGGATTTTGACAACACTGCTTGCATTCTGCATGTTCTCAGTCTTTTCATTATCCTTAGCATTTTAAAACAGGTGCAGTAGCATTTTATACTCACTCGTAGATAGAATGCTGTTTCTGCACAAAACAAACCTATTTCGCACCTGCACTGCTGCAGTTAAGCCCATCTCTACTGGCTGGATTGTTCATCTCTGTATTTTTCTGGACATGATGCTTTTATGCCATAAGAAATGTACTAACAGAAAAAAGAAAAAGAAAAAAAAAGAAGAAGCATATCAGTATCTCTGCTCACGTATCTTCTTTTATATCTGCAGCTTATGCATGGATTAGTTGGTTTAGCCATGGGTTCTTTGTGGAGGTATGGCATGCAAATACAATTCTACCTTATCTTCTATTTCGGCTCCTTTGCTGCCTTAAATTCCTGTGGCAATTTTGTTGTCGCTATTCCTGAATGCATCATGTGATCAGCGGATCAGGTTTTGCATTGTTTGCATGTCTGAATTGGATGGTCATGTTTCTCTCACTAATGCAGTTGTATGGTGATTGTATTCTGTCATCTTCTCAGGTTGGGAGTCAATTGGAGTCTTTCAGTCGTCCTATGCACATTTGTACTGTCAAATTTCCCCACTTCTTCAATTCGTTACACCGGTTTTGTGCTGTTATCATGTCAGGTCATGTCTATATTTCTGAGGATGGCATGTGATGTGCAGGTTCGTGCATTGGGTGCAATGGGGTATGTTCTAATATCCTCTTTCTTAATCAGGGAAAATATCCTTGCTCTGGTAATTGTTTCTTCCACAAGTGTGATTTCATTGCCAATCATTATAACCCATTTCTAAGTTATGTTCCTTTCCAGATCACCATAAATATTCATGCTTCTCTCACGTTCATTCTCGCGGCCGTGGGCATTAATACGATTCCATCAATGGATGTAATATATGCCGTTTTTGGAAGTGTGGTAAGTTCCAATTGAACTTATTGATTTTGTTAGGGAGGAAACTTTGATACTCTGGCCGACTGTGATGGTTGATACATTGTCTCTAAGAAATTGCTCACATGGCATACAACTAAGTTAAATTAAACTGTCCAGATACTCATCCCAATTCAGATAGATCATAAACCAAAAATCATGCTGATTTGATGGTTCAAAAACCCGAAAACTGAATTTGATTCGATGTCCATCTGGGTCTGATCGACTCAAAGACTTGACCTAGCTTGATTCAATATTTAATAAGTTGAAAACATTAGGAATAGTAAAGAATAGTTAAATAGATATGATGTGTAAGGCAAGGTGACCGCTTTCACCCTTTCTTTTTGTAGTGATAGCTGAAGCTTTGGGCAGGATGCTGGAAAAGGGGCAGGAGGTTGGTTTGTTTTGTGGCTTTTGCATTGACAAAACAAGCACTCCAGTATCCCATCTTCAGTTTGATAACAACACAATTCTATGCTGTGAAGCTGATGCTACCATGGTGGACAAATTAAGAATGATCATAAGGTGCTTTGAAGTGGTATCGGGGCTGAGAGTTGATATTGCTGAGAGTGAGATGTTGGGCATTCATATGGCTAGGAAGGAGGTTGAGCGACTAGCAGGTATCTTTGAGTGTGTGGTGGGTTCATTTCCCTTGACTTATCTTGGTCTAGCTTTGTGCAGTGGGAAGCTAGCTAAGCATCTTTGGAACAAAGTAGTAGCAAGGTCTGAAAGAAAGTTATCTAGAAGAAAGAACCAGGTACTTATCTCTTGGAGGTCGAATCACCCTCATCAAAGCTGCTCTATCAAACTTGCCCTTATATTTCATGTCATTTTTCAGATGCCTGAAGTCCGCGTTGACTAGGTTGGAAAGGCTGCGACGGGAGTTCTTGAGGCAGGGCTCAGAAGAGAAGAAAAGGTTCCACTTACTAAGCTGAAGGTGTGTAAGTCTTATGAAGAAGGTAGGGCAGGTATTAGAGATCTAGAGTTGATGAATCTTGCTCTTTTGGAGAATATTGTGGAGGTTTACGATGGAGGAAGGTGCATCATGGAGAGGGACCATTGCGTAGCTTGCTAGTTCAAAGCGTCTAGATATAGTGTAGAGGTTACAGGTTTGATGCTCAACCATCCCCTTTTAGTTTTACTTTTATCAGAAAACAGCCTTGAAAAGGCGAGGGACTTGGCTTGAGTCACCATGAGCTGGGTTGAGGCAACTGAGTTTCAAGTTGTCTTGATGAATTTCCCCGAGTCAGGATCGAGTCAATTTGAGAACTGAGTTTCACAATGACTTGGCTCAAAATCTTGTCAAAATTGACTTGACTTGGCCAAGTTTCAGGTCAAGTCAGCGAGTTTTAGAACTATGGCTGATTTTACTTTCTAACTCACTGATTGGTGGACTTGTAATGATTAGTTGAAATGGAAGATAGTGAACTATCCAAAGTCACTAAATAAATTCCCATCAGTGGGAGGTTTGCATAGTTCCATCCATCAGACTTTTGGATGATGATCTATCTACCATAGTTTCAAACCCGAAACTCGACTCAACGTTGAGCCGGGTTGGTTTGACTTGAAGACTTGACTTGAATCGACTCGATATTTAATTATTATTATTATTATAAATAAATAATATTTGGTAGATCAATGAATATGGTTTTTTGAAAGATGATGATGTTATTAAGCATGGCCGAAGCCAAAAGAATTAAAAATCAGACCAAGAAAGAGGATAAAAGGAAACGTTGCTTAAGACCTTAGAGGCTGAGGCCCAAACTATTACATGCAATTTAGCCATAATGAACACCTTGGAGACCTGCCCGCATCGAGTCCTAAAACATTGAGAGTTCCATTATGAAAACGGCATCTCTAAAGATTCAATCATCTCATTTTGAATCATACTGAAATGCAAATTGTCTAACCTCAGTCTGACCCACCCTTCCCCTGACAGGAGTTCCTTATAAAAAGTTCACTATGGCTGCACTCACCTTTGACTTGTCCTCCACCCTTTCTCCATTAACCAGAACACATTTAATCTTGTTGGCTCTAGCCCGCCCACTAGCCAATGCATGGAAAAATTGTGTTTTTGTCCCCTTCTTTAAGCCACATCGTCCTAAATTGTTGCTTCCATTTGTTTTCCTTCTCCCTTAAATGAGCATCGTACTTTGTAGAGTTAGTTTCCTGCCAAGTTATCTCCTCGGATGATAAATCTGACACCTCTTTATTATCTAAGGCTTTGATCTCTTGCAATAGTGATTCTGTCGCGGCTTCCTGGTTCCTAAGAACCTCTTCTTCGGTTTGCTCTCTCTCCTCTTCTCTCTCCTTCCTTTCATATTATGTCAGCTTTAAGAGCCTAGTTAAACATGAGAAATCCGCAACCCTCAATGAAAAGGAAACGCCAGTCCACCAACTTTTTAAAACTTCCACCTAGCATATAATTTGAATCTAAATGGTTGTGACCACAATTGTCGTCCCCCACCTCTAAAGCAAGGGATGGTCAGAGCGTTCAGGAATCATCGGAAGCGGATGCTCTCAATAAACGATCCAGGCAACAATTGATAACCACCTTGGTTTGCCCATTTGTCCAAGTATATTTCACCTCTCTCATTGGTAAGTCCACTAATTCATTCCTAAGAATCCGATTGCAGACTTCTCTTGCATGCTTCGATTCAGACAACCCGCTTGATTTTTCAAATGAAAATCTTACCACGTTAAAGTCACCTCCTACACACCATGGTAATCCCCATCTGTTTTGACATTCATACTACTCACTCCAAAACATTGGCTGGCAATTCAGATTATTTGGACCATAGATTTCGGTAAATCCCCAATCGAATCCCAACTCTAAATCTCTCAGTGACAAAGAGACTGAGACTACCTCCCTTTACTAATCCTCTTTATCTCACAACTTTGAGTCCCAAATTACCAACATTCCCCTGGGCAACCCCACTGAATCAAGCACCACTCAAGTCTTTTGTACTAACCCCCCATATTGAGTCGATAACCCCTAACCTCTGATCGGTGGATAGTTTTGCATAAAATAAGCAACGAAAAACAGAAACCTAAATAGAACATAGCATATGCTCTGCTGGTGAAGCACATTGCTTAGCTTGTAAGGGATTTGGGGTTTGAATCCTAGTCCTCTCATCTCACTAACATTTTGAAAAACCAGTCTCTGTCTCTCAATGCGAGGGACATGGTTCGAGTCATGTCGACTTGTATCGACTTAACTGACTCATTGAGCCAACTCGATGCGTCTTCGTTAGCCAAAGCTGAGTCAGTTCAAGTATCAAGCTTGAAACCTCTCCGAGTTGAGTTGACTCGTCTGAGTTTCGAGTTGAGTCACTGAGTTTTGGAACTATGCTATCTACAATGGGTTCCGCAATTTGGACTGTTTAATTTGAGTTGATGTATGCTGCATATACAGTTTCTGGATGCCTTAATATCATCCATCACACATCGCCAGAGGATCAAATAATTCCCTTTTCTTTTTATGTTAGCCTTTGCCTTGCCCATTTAGTTGCTTTTCCACAGCTTTGCTAATACAGCTGAACTGAAAGTTTGTTTTCTTCGTATTCTTGAAACAGCTTCTTCTCAACTGCATATTCTTTGTATTCTTGCTGCATGTTGTCTATGCGGTATTCCTTGCCCAGCTCGGGATGACAGGTTCTTTGAGATTACCAAGGTGGCTGGAGAAGGCAATCTGATGGCGGCTTCATTGGAATTGCTGTTGCCGTGCGCAGATGCATTTCAGAGATGGGACCGATATGTTGATGATCATCACCAATATTGTTGGTATGATCAACGTGGATGCCACATTTACTGTACGTGGTCATCTATACCCTCATGTTTACATTAACCACATTGTCATTGTGATGATGTTCTTATATGACAGTCATGCTGGTTAGGGTCGTCGGGCTGCTGCTGCTGTTGTTGCAGTTTATAAGCTGTTACATGAGCTTAGTTAGCTGTATGCAACGGTGTAATTGTGTAATGCTAGACTGCGAGAGATGCATTGCACATGTTTGTGCTCACCTGTCCGAGCATCTGAGCCATCGATTCAAGCCGTACAGTGTGGTCGACCTGGCTCAAAGTTGGCTCATCGACAAATCAGGCGATTAGTGTACAGAAACAATGAACGGTTTAAAGGTTGCAGCCAACTGCCAAGTACCAACGGTCCATATTGAATGGACCCGCCTGATTCTTGGGTCAGGTCATCTACACCGTCCTACATGTGCAAGGTTTTGGACCAAAGGTGATGGTCCGCATACATCTCTCTCTCCACAGTATATGAAGCCAGCAGCTTTGGACATTTTTGCCTCCACAGTTAGTTTTCACAACATTACTTGAGCCAGGATAAATTCGTCCTAAAAAAAAGGGCAGGTTGGAAGAAAAAAAAAAGGGTGGAGATTTTACCACACAATAAACGGCTTGGATTGAACCACGCTTCCTTGGATTTTTGTGTGTGACTTCAAGTGCAACTCACACAAAAAAGGAGACTGCAACTTGTGGGGTCCACCATGTTGTACATTTAACATCCACTCCGTCCATCAAGTGAGACCAATTATTTAAACCATATGTGCAAAAGATCAGCCTGATAAAAAAAAAAAAAAAAAAAAAAAACAACTCATGTGGACCACACTGATGGGAATAATGTAAAATTACTACTAAAACTTTAGCAGGTTCCAACCCATGGACTCTCTCTCATAGCTCCAACCATACCAACCCTTACGCTCAGGCTCAAGCCAGCCTAAATGTTTCAGGCCGGCCTTAGACTGGGCTGCTTTAGCTCATCATATAGGTCCGAACCAGGGTTGAGCCTCTCTCGAACAATGCAGGCTGGACTTTAACAGGCTTGGACCAACACTAACCTGGCTCGTTGATACCCTATCTACCATAAAGTAATTATGGTCTAAGAGCATGGTCGGTCTCGTTGATCCCATCGTGTGGTTTGGAATTAAATTCTATCGGTCCACAAGGGCATACACAAAGTGATATGATAGTTCTACGGTCACGATTGTGCTACTATCACCTTTGCTTTAGGATGCGAAGCCTTTGCATTGAGAATCAAATCTTGGAGCCTGCTCAATGACATCTAGAGCTGGACACAAGCTGAATTGAATTGAGCTTAGAACAGCTCGGCTCGATTCGGCCATTAGTCTACCCCAACTTGAGTTCGGCTCAACCTGGTTGTCGAGCCTAACTGGCCAGCTTAGCTTGGTTTGGTCAGCAGCTTGGCTAGCTCGATCTGAGTTCGAGCTTTTGAGCCGAATTAAGCTTGGCCATTTTCTTTATAGTTTTTTTTACAGGTGGTCCGTTTTTTATATTATATAATATAAAATATAATATATTAATTAAGTTATATATATAAATATAATATTATATAATTAAGTTATAACTTGAGCCAAGCTGAGCCGAGTCGAGTTCTGGCTGAGCTTTGAGCCGAGCCTGGCTTCGGCTCGAAATTCTACCGAGCTAAAAAAAAATCAGCTTGGCTCAGCCCAAACCTAGCTTTTGAGTCGAGCTTATCTAAGCCGAGCCAAGCGAGTTAACTGACCTAGCTCAGTTCGTGTCCAGCTCTAATGACATCCCTCATGAACTGAATCATTGTCATTTCCACACCACATTATCCATAGGAGCCACATTCACAAATGGAGCTTTTTATTAGGTGATCATTTTTCTCTATCATGCATCTAATGATGATGAATTCATCTTTTCGTTTGACCAGGCGGATGAGAAATTTAGGAAGATTCCACCTCAGATTTCTAGTGATCTGTCTTTATTGCGTTGCAAATGTGCATTTGGTCAATATTTGTTGTCTTTGTTTGGTGGTCACTAGGAATTTTTGAGATCATTGGATGTGGAAGGGTATATGGATGTTGGTGGACCATACCACACGTAACAAATCAAGAGACAATGTTTTCTTTTGGTGATGAACGGTGGAAAGGATTGTGATAATGAGCATTGCTTTGTTACCATATTGGTCTGCAATGGAAAACTTTTGATCAATTCAAGTCTAGCGCTCTATTATTATGATTCGGGAGGAATCGCCTGATCAGATGTTTACAAACATGATCCTTTAATTCGGTGTATGGCCAAAGTAGCTAAGTTTGGGGAAAACATTACTCTCTTCTCAATCAAAAGCTTCCGTTTGGTAGCTCATTTCTCAAGTAATTATTTAGATGATTTTTTATAAGGGATTGTTTGGGTATGCAATTTGGAGTAGAGATTTGTAAGGATTTCATATCCTTCTTGTTTGTTTTTTGTTAAGCGCTTGTCAAATTCACACGTCTATAAAAATTATGGATTTGCGGCAGATTCAAATCCTCTTAAAAAGGAATACAGACTTAGCAAATCCTTAAAATGAGAGACTTTTTTAAAAGAAAAGAAAAGAAAAAAAGCTTAAAAAATCTCATATGCAATTACTTGTAGATGCAACTAGTTTGGGTGTTGAGTCCATCATTGTATTTGTTTGGCATCGAATTTGTTTAACATGGTTTCCTTATGAATGAAAATGGGATGCCCCAAAAAATCATGCCAATCCAACCATCTAGTAAGCCACTAGGTGTGTTTTAAGATCTTGGGTGGCTGCTCTATGTGATTGGATCTTCATGTTTTTTGGACCAACCTACTTTCATGATGAGGCATTGATATTGGATTGATGGAATCCCCCCCCCTTAGTTACATGTTTTTCATCTATAACTATTTGCAAGTGAGAACTTCCCAAAAGGTAGTTCTTTGCAATTATTTCTCTATTAATTGTAATAAATGTTTCCCAAACCTATAGGCTTTGTAGTTTGATTCTTAAACTAGTAGGCAGTAGGCACACCCTTTGTCACCCACACACTTCACATGAGCACTGGAACACATCACCTTAGTTAAAACACACTTTGTCTACTACTCTGCCATGGGTTGGAACCTGAATTTGCTAAATCCCATATCCCACGCAAATCCTTGAATTTGACTTGTTCGTAAATTTACCAAAATCACATTCTCATTTCCTTGATCCCAAACATGGCCTAAAGATTTTTAGTTTATTATTCCATTTGGTTGCAATGTTCAATCAAAGACAGCCCTTTAAGGAATTGTTTTTTCTAACCCCAGCTTAGAGCCAATGAAATCTACAAAGTGTGGTCCATTTAATGGATTGCGTGGATATTATATGATTGCGCTGTAATTGCTACATGTTAGGTACATGGAGGAAAATGTTTACATTGGACAATTTAGTGGGAAGCTAAAAAAATGCTTTTGTAGTTTATCCATCCATATATAGACCATGGGCACTGTGGCAAGACCCATTTAATCAAAGGGTTGTCAGTGGGCCAAGCCTAGACCAAGCAAACACAAAAAAAAATAAAAAATCCGAATAGGGCAAGTGAAGCAGGCCCAATCTAACCAGTTCAAAACTGTGCCCGGACCGGACTTCATCGCCTTCTCTACATCTGGTTCATTCACTTCCATACCAAGAAGTGCCTGATCCAATAGTGAAATCATTTTCATAATCGTTGTACGAAATTATCATTAAAATGTTATAAAAGTCCCTAGCTACATTGGTTTCATCTCTATTGTATATAACATGAGTAGCTTTTGGATAGTTTTGCCTCTATAATTAGCTTCCTATGTGAGACCTTTAGGGCCCATTTGGTAGCTTGTATTTCGCATGTGTTTGATTTTGAGTCAAGGTGATTCCAAATCTCTAGTTGTGTTTGGCAGCTTGTAATTGAAATGTATTGGATTCTAAAAATAGATATGTGTTGAAATTCTATAGTATATTTATATGAGTTTGAATTTGATCATTAAATCAACTTTAATATCCTTAATTAGTATACATATGTGATGTTTGACAAAATGATCGTAATAAGTATATTGAAATATATGTTTTGGCGAAACATGATGAAATTCCAAGCCTTGGGTGGGCCACAAGCGTAGGATCATAAACGAGCAACTAACTAATGTTTTTTAACCGTTGATTTACATGACCAATGTTTGGATTGTTCGGATCATTTTATCAATTTAATTTTATTAATGTAATCAATAATTTAATTGTTTTAGGACATCATCAGCATGCCCAATTTAATTGTTTTAGGACATCATCAGCATGCCACATGTACGATGGAGTAGTACCCTAGCAACACTTTTTTTTCTTTTACACACTCACCCTTACACCACACACACCACATGGGTACTCAACCTATGACCTCAGTGTTGAAACCCACAAGGTCTACTACTGAGCCATGAATATGGACCTCTAGCAACACCTTTGTTACATGTGTTACTCTACCGCCTTTAAAATTGAGCAAAAAGGGGAGTTGATTCTAAATCATAGTACAAGGTATAAAATATAACAAAATTGTGCATTTAAAATACTTTTGATTACAAATGCCTCCCAATCCATGGTACCATGCAACTTACGATTCTGAATACACTCTAATACATGATGCCAAAAGACTTGATATAATAGACATTTGAAATGAACGACGGGGTAATGTAGGAATTAAAAATGTGATTGCATAATGCCAAAAGACAGTAGACATTTGAAATGAAAGACTAGGTACTGTAGAAATTAAAAATGCGTCATTGTTAATAGAACTGTGCAGATTTCATCAGTAGAAAGCAAGCAACGTATTGCACGGTGAGCGGTTTAAATGCCCGGATTTCATATTTAGATTAATATAAATTACTCATATTCTGAATACTATCATATAAAAGCTATGGTATTATAATCGCGCTTCATTGATTATCCTGACTTCTGAATCTTGTATTTAAATATTAGCCATTCAGCAAATATTTCTTCCCACCCAATCACTAATTCACGAAAATGTTACTCACGATGGCATGACAGCAAATTCAAAATATAAACGATCAGATCATCATTTCAAATGCAATAGACTGCGAGCATATGCCATACTCCCAGTCTTTACAAATTGTGACTTAAGCATAGGCATGTGTTAGTGTTCGACATAAATAGGATAGTCTTTACAAATTGTGACTTAAGCATAGGCATGTGTTAGTGTTCGACATAAATAGGATGCTGAAAAATTCATCTTGAAGACACTCAACATGCAGACACATTTGTAGAAATACATGCAAGTATTTAACTACTTTAAAATGAGACACCTAAAATGTCAGCTGACGCAACTATCAGATGGGGCATGTCATAGGCAACAATGAACAAATACTAAAAAAGCCGCACGATCACATAGGGTACGGACAACCTTGTTGGATGAGAGAGATGTCATACAAATGCCATGGTGGGCCCCACACACCAACTAGTGTGGGCCTACCGTGGTATTTGATGGAGTCCGGATCCTCTGTTGGCTTCCAAGGAGTAAATTCCTGCTTGGAACCTTTTCATTAGTCTACATAAATATATATATATATACATATATATATAGGTCTGCAACCCCGTCACATCCTCAATACAACCTGGTCACACCTCAAACTCTGTCACATCCTCAATACAACCTGGTCACACCTCAGTAGCAACATGATCACATGATGTCATGTAGCGTGATGGGGACCAATGAAAAGACTTCATGTTTACTGCTTGGAATGCCAACAGAGGATCAATACTTATATGATATCTCACTTGTCAAATAGGGCTGTCTCATCGTAAGAATAGGATACCCTCAAGTCAGGTGGATCCGCCTTTTAAGTTGGGTACACCATATCTGTCTCGCCTGAAAGATGCTTTAGCGCTTCAACATCAGGTCTCAGGTTTGAAACTCTAATGAGACATACTAACCCCAGTGGTGGGTGCACAATGTGAGGGTGCGCATGGTATGACTAAGAAAAAAAAGTGGGGCACACTTAAGTAGATCTAACCATTAAGTGGGGCACACCATATTACAAAGGTATAAATCGTGGATGTCATTGTCCCAACTTCTTTTACAGGTGGTCCACTTGAGCTTTTGATCTGCCTCATCTTTGGTGCCATGCCCTAAAATGATCTTGCAAAATAGATGAATGGTGTGGATATGACACATACATCATGATGGGGCCCACAAAACTTCATAACGTCAACACACCACCGAGGTCGGTGGTGTGTAGCACGCAAGGCAATCCGCGTCCGTTTGTTTGGAGCTGTTGGGGTCCAATTGGTGGGGGCCAGACCCTATGCAGGCTGGAGATCGATTAAACGAAATTTTAAAATAGTGGTGACGCATCCATCCTACACGTGGCATGCATGCACCGTAACCTGAACCGTTCAAATCCTTGGCCCCATCATGGACGGCGTAGATCGAATTTCGCACTTCCAAACGATCTCAAGCATCTGATTTCTCCAGTTAAATCTACACCTTTGATCATTTTATATTGACCGTTCATTTTGTAGCTACTAAACCGACGGTAAGGATCGTTCTATCAGCACGAATTTCAGCCACCCTCTATCAGTAGTGTGGCCTATCGTTTGTATGGTCCGGATTGACTTACAGAGGGATGAGTCACCACCATTTTGAAAATGATGGTTTACTATCATAGAAGTTGTAGATCATTCACTTTTCACGTGCTCACACTTGCACATGCTTTCACCACACGTACATACCACAGAGGCCTGGAGACTTGTCCCTCTACGTGCCGTTCGTCCGTCGACAGACTACAGCGATAGTTTACCACCATTTTCAAAATGATGGCCACTCATCTATCCTATTTGTTTCATGCATATCCATCGAATCCAAACCGTTCATTTCGTAGATACCATCCTTGGTGATCTAAACATTCCAAGATCACACCAATCGGACAAACATAATCAGCCATTAAATTCAAACTATCAAAAACACTTCTTTTGACCATCCATTTGATACCCCACCAAGATGATCAGATATGTTAGATCACTTCTATTCCTCTAATAGGATCCATCCTCTGTGGGGCCCACCATTTGGGCAGGCGACACTAAAATACACGAATGCCACCACCATTTTAAAGTGGTAAACTATATCACCTTAGTTCGAAGAGAGAGAGAGAGAGAGAGAGAGAGAGAGAGAGAGAGAAGAGTCTTTAACAGAAAATAACACAGATTGCTGCCTGAGTTTTCTGCATTCTCACTCAAAACCTCAGTTCTTCTTTTCTCTTGCTTGGAGAGAGAGAGAGAGAGAGAGAGAGAGAGATGAAGACGATCATATCACGTTTTCTCCACCAAAAATCCTCAATTCCAAGGCTCTACTAGTAAACCATCTTTCCCCAATCTCTCTCTCTCGCTCTCATTGCTTTTATTCAAATTCCTAGATGAAAATTCCATGACCCATTTGTAGTTGCATTGAATTTTATTTTTAAAAAAAACTGAATTTTACATTCTTATATGAAAAACCCATATTTTTCTTGCCATGTTTATGCTGTCATTTTTACTTTCTGGTTACTTCCCATTTCTTATTTTTATTTCTCAAATTTCCCAAGAAAATCTTTAAAAAAAAGGATTTGTTGGTGTTGTTGACTGTTACTTGTGGGTTCTTTTCTATTTCCTTGAAGATTTCGTGACCCATTTATAATTGTGCTCAATCTCAGCCATGGTGTGTTTGGACGCCCAATTGAACTGAATTGCAATTCATTTGGTCTGTTTGGGGAAATGACCAAAGAAGGGGTTGGCGCCTTTCTGATCGATAATGACAACCATGCTTCTAATTTCTAACTGCAATTCCGTGTGTTTCAAGTTGGACTTGGAACAATATAATCGTGAATTATGATGCAAGTCTCTCAATACTAATAGAATCAGGCTAGTTCCAATTTGGTCTCTTTTTTTTTCTTTTTTTTTTTCCGATCGATTGTTCCAATGTGATCGCCTACTCATTATTGAATTGGTTTATTGCTCTTCAATTCAATCGAGCATCCAAACGCGACCTAGGTATGGTTGCATTGTGAATTTTAATATATGCCGATTGTTTTTAGGCTATATGTTGTTTACCATGATTGAGGAAGGCTGATCTTATGGAACAGAATGTTGGGTAGTCAAGGAAAAACATGTTGTATACTCCTAAATCATTCTTTATTTCTTGTCACTTCACATTTTTTTATTATTTTTTCTAAATTCACAATGAAAATTTAATTACAAACCAAGAAAGAACGCACCCAGCAACAGCTACATCGAAAAAACTACAAAAAGGAATTAAAAAAAGGAGGAGAAAAAACACAAAATAAAAGATAGGGACAACTCTTCCAATCAGGAGGAAAGAAACAAAAACAAAAGAACAGCTACCTTCCGAACTCCATAAGAGAACTGTCCCTAAATAGAATGCTACTTCGAGAGATAATCAGCCTTGGCGTTGTGGCATCTCTAGGAACTGAAGCAAAGGTAATCTGATGGGTCCCACAAAGATCATAAGCTTCCTCCATTAAGTCCACAATCATCATGGACAGAAACCAGAACTCACCCAACATATTGCCTTGTTTGTTTTTCCTTCAGTGATCACCGGAAGAAGATTCTTGGTGAAAATAAGAAAAGAAAAGAAAAGATCCTTTGTGACAGCAATTTTAACAACCTGAAGAAGTGCCGTGGCTTCCGCGTAGTTAGAATAGGACCTGAAAATTCTCCCACTAACATGCCTTTGTCATCTCTAGCAACTCACCCAGCCTTGGCTGGAGCAAGATTACCAAAGGAACTCCCATTGAACTAGATCTTATAAAAACCAGGAGGGAGTTGATTTCAAATAGCTCTGTCCTTAGGATGAGTGGCATTGCTGAAAAGGACCTCATCCTAACTCTAGATCTCCATTGAATGGAATATGTCTCTATGCTTGGGAGAGACCTTCCCCACACCCGAAGTAGGCAGAAGACCTTGGAAACAAGCTCATGAGCACTGACTTCTCCTTGAAAATTTTGGAATTTCTTTCGGTCCAAATGGTCCACATGGAATGACCAGCTTTCGAAAACCTTCAGATATGTCTTAGGGAAAACCAAAGACAAGCCAAATTGTGCAAGGATCCCAGCCTAAACAGATCTGGTAAAACTACAGTGAATAAGGAGGTGTTTCATGGCTGTAGCATAGGGCCACAGGCAGCATCTGTTTGTCATCACAATTCCTCCCCTCCTCAAAACTGATCAACCATCAAAATCTTGCCCAAGCACTTAACCCAGCAGAAAACTGACTTTCAGCGGAGATGCCACTGCCTTTCCCAAAAGCACTTAACATCACATTTTCAATTACTTTCAAAGTCTCCTCATCTAGTCAGTGAAACAATCTTCCAAAATGCTTTCTTCAGGCAATCCTCTAGGACTTGAATAAACTCCCATTTGCTCACTTGTATTTGCTGGCTACATGGAAAATGCAATGATTTTGTTTGGGTTATTTTCTATACTAGCCATTTTTTTTAATTTTCCATTTTATGGATAACACAAACTTTATTAAGAAAGGAGAAAAATAATGATACAAACAGAGGAATGCAAATACATACATCCCACGCAAAGAGATAAAAAAGTGAACAGCAAGCCAACCAGCCACATCACTGCTGCAGAAAACCAAGCTGCAGACTTAATTTTTTTTGAAAGGTGAAGCAGCAGACTAAACAGAACCAAAACAAAAAAGGATAAGAACATGAGAGATGATCATGGGGCTGTGTGCCAAACTTGTCTCTACAAGAGAATTTTTCTTACGATTGCCAACTTCTTATCTACATAATATTTCGGTTATTACTTCTCTTCTTTCAAGGCCACATTTTATTTCCATTTGGAGTAGCTAAATGCACTGGCACCAATGACTCCTTGGTTTGTTAGAAAAACTTTGTTTTAAACTCCATATTTTTTGAGAAAAAAAAAACACGTATATAATTGATTAAATGTTTAAAATTCCATATATTTCAGAAGATGGGCAAAAAAAAAAAAAAAACTCTTTTTTTTTCTTCAGCAAGACCGAATTAAACATGTTTTTCTTTTTCAATAAAGCACATTTTATTCTCAAAAACTTTTGGGGGCACTTTATAACATACAGAGTGGTGGTCACCACCCATTGATAAAATTGAGTAGAAGGTGAAAAGTTTTAGTAGAGATAGACTGATTTATGTGAGGATTACTTGAAAAGGAAGGATTTGAGAGATGTAAATAATACCATTTGATCATCTATACACATTATTTTTCATACATATAGAAATTTTGATTGTTTAGAGCTTTCTATTTTAACCTTATTGTTATATAATATATATTATATAGACACATATATGCACACATATAGCCCCATTTTCACGCTGTTTTTTTAGTCCAAACTGTATTAAACCTGAAGTTTTCATCCTCCAAATTTTTGGCATTTCCATTTTTTTGGCCGAATTTTGACTGTATCTTTAATGCTGGAGACTGAATTAAACACGAAGACTCGCTGTATGCTTTTTTGCTAATTATGGGTGAACCTACTTTTTGTGCGCATTAACTGTATCCATATTGCATGGAATAGGAGTATCTTCCTCGGACAATGACATCATAATAAATGTTGTGTGGTAAGATGGATGGATGTAGCAAGGAAGTCAAAATATATGACTTTCAACATCTTGATAGGGATGGTGCTTGTCGAACTGATTTTCTTTCTAGTGGTAGTATTTACCATAGAGATAACCACAACTTTCTATATATTTCTCCTTGTTTCTTTTGTTCTTTTTCCCATTTCTAGTTATGCTTAAAAGTTAATTTTGTAAACTTGCCTTTTGGCTCTCCCTTTTGTAACATATAGTCGTTGGTCTGTATAATTTTATCATTTATGTCCATTTCATTAAGGTTGAGGATCCTTCCAGAATGCTTCCTTCACAAAATAAGAAGTTCTTTTTGTTTTAATTTAGTGAGCTTTCTTGTGGCTGCTAAATCAGTACAACAGGTGTATCCAGAAATGTGAGGTTACTGTCATCAGATTCGAGTAAGGTAGACGAACCCTTCAAAGTTGAGCACATAAAAGTTGAGGAAGCAGAGACAGTAAACATGCCTCCACCTCCATCAGAGAAGGTATTCAACAGATCAGTCATTTATTTTTGTCTTTTCATCGTTTCTCCATTTTGGACATTTTGCAACTCTAAAATCGCCTCTTTGGTTCAGTTACTTGTTTTGGGCGGAAATGGGTTTGTTGGCTCACATGTTTGCAGAGAAGCTCTGGATCTAGGCTTGTCGGTCTCTAGTCTTAGCAGGTATAAGAGCATCCTTGTTGCATGTTTGTAGCTTTGTAATTGGTACATATTTTTTTTATCAACCGGATTGGATATTGATGTAGTTTAGATTGAAAATTTTCATCTACCTGTATTCAGGTAGAAATTACATGATTTACTCATTTTAATCATAGTTGTAGGCCTTGTTTCCAATATTTACCCCCAGGAACAGATAGCTTCTCATATCCCAAAAAAGTCAGTTTCAAATTATATTTGGATAATTTCGTGTTTTTTTTCTTTTGAAATCTTTTTTTCCAACTTAAAGCACAATAATGAACTCCATGGATTGGCCCACAACCAACTACAACTTTTGTAGAACTTTGAGCAGCGAGTGCAGTACTAGAACCCATAACATCTTGGTATATATGTGTTGTTACTGGGGAACATGTCTTAGAAGTTAACCTAATCCATTTATTTGGGACCAATGCCAATATATCACAATAAATTTGATATTGCAATATATTGGCAAATATTGATGATAATATCGTCAATACATTGTATTTTTTTTTGTTATAGACCCCCTATTTTGTATCACCCACCTGCGATTCTAATAGCATCAACTGATATATTATTCATTGTTACATTGAAGACTGTTTGTATGCACATCTGTAGCTTGCAAGCAACAATATCCCCTTACGTTTTTCTTTTAGTACTTTTATTGCTATTACCTGTTTAATTATGAAGCTAATGGGTGTATTTTTTTTTCCCCCTAATAATTTGTGACATTTGCTATGTACCAATAATCTGTACTATGTGCTTATTTATCTTAATTGTTCAGGTCTGGAAAGTCTAATATACGTGAGTTGTGGGCTAATAACGTCACCTGGCACCAAGGTTTACCACTAATTGACTATCTCATTTGTTTTAGTGATATATTTATGTGGGGAAGCCTAAATAATCTTTTCCTACAGGAAACCTTCTTTTACCTGAATCATGGAAGGATGTGCTGGATGGGGTGACTTCTGTGGTACGTCGTTGCTTTCTTGTTGCTTCTCTATGAATATACACAAATACTATGGCTGTAATGTGAAATCCAGAAAATGAATGGATCTGAAGGAGTCATTTTGGTTAGCAGTCATTAAGTATGAGAGTGGATGTTCTCTTATGTTGCAAACTGTCACAGTTTGGATTGAAGTTTTAGCTTTATTAAGAACAGGTTCTTTTTGTTCTGGCTTCATGTTCTAATATGAACCTTTTGCTATATTATGCATGGTATTCGACCTTGGGTGATGATTATATTTAATTTTGTTGCAATGAGAGAAAAAAAAATTGTTATAATTTGTTTAGATAGTGGGCCAAGAGAGACATGTAGTACACATGCAGGTTTGGTAGGGCTGCTTTGATAAGCGTAATTCTTCCTCACAAGGATATATATGATTTTTTTTTTTCCACCTAGCCAACCTTCCATTGATCCTCTCAATGATTGGGTCCAATGGAGCTGAAGATTTGCCTCCAAGCAATAGCTCAAGATATTTTTGCTACATCCCAACAACAAACCCAGGCTTTCAGACACGACAGAGAAAAAAAGGGGTCAGCTTGCCTCAGACCTCTTGAGCTAGCGAAGACCCCGGAAGGTGAACCATTCACCGTACTTGAAATGGGAGGCAAATTAACTGCTAATCCACCTATCCCCAAAATCCATTCTTCAAAGAGAACAAATCAAGAAATTCTAGCCGACATGATCGTAGGCCTTTTCCATATCAATCTTGCAATGGATTCCGCCTTCTCCATTGTTGTCCTTGAATCTACGCATTCATTAGCCGCTAAAATGCCTTTGAAGATTTTCTTGTCTTTAACTTTTCCCTGGGTTGAGGAAATGACTAGACCCATTACCTCCCTTAGCCAAGATAGAGGCACTCGTATGGATTTTGTGTGCCCTTCCAACCAAGCTAATTGACTTAAAAGTTTTTGAGAGATAGCATTGACTTTGGGGATGGGCAAGATGAAAGAAGCATTAAGTTCTTTATTCAAGATTGCTCTATTGTTAAACTCTTTCATAAAACACATGAAGTCCTCACTTGAATCTATGCATTCATTAGCCACTTGACCCATTAACTCCCTTAGCCAAGCTAGAGGCACTTGTACAGATTTTGTGTGCCCTTCCAACCATGCTAATTGACTTAAAAGTTTTTGAGAGATAGCATTTCCTCTTGCCCATCTTTATTCAAGATTGATCTATTGTGAAACTCTTTCATAAAACACATGAAGTCCTCTTTTGACACACACACACACACACACACACACACACACACACACACACATAAAGTTGTGTGCCCTTTCAACTTTGGGATGGGCATGATGAAAGAAGCATTAAGTTCTTTATTGAAGATTGCTCTATTGTGAAACTCTTTCATAAAACACATGAAGTCCTCTTTTGAGAGGTAACCGAAAATTTATTAAGAAACTGCCGAAGGGCGGTAAAGAATACAGCCCGGCAACTAGGACAAAAACCAAGAATCAAGATTAGCAGACTTCGCTTTGATCATTTTCTTGCACTGTTGGAAGAAAGCTAGGAATCATCCATCTGTGGCACCTTGTCTCTGTCCATAGCTCCACTACCTTGGGAACCTTCTCTCTATCAAAATCTCTTTTGAGCTAATCTGAAGTATCTTGTGAAATTTGCTTGAATGAAACACTCTAGGGATGGCCCGAAACACTCTTGTTTTGTATATGACCAAGAATGGTATCCAATAATCTTTTCTTTGATTTGAGTAGGGTCCTCCACGAGCGATCCTTGGATCAGAATCTTGTAGATGTGGTTGTCTTTGCCTGCAAGTTAATATCTTGGCTTCTTCTTGTTCTTTTTCTTTTTATGTCTCCCTCTCGATTTCTGTCTCCAGGCAGCTTCCTCACTTCTCACAATAGAAAGGTATTTCTTCCCTTTTTTCTCCTCCATGAACCCTGCTTCCTTTGTGCTTTCCAACCTCCCTATCTTTCAGCTTCAATTTCACTGTCTGAAGTTTTTCAAAAGTTTTAATCCTCCCATTGACCACCTCCACACAGTGGTGCTCCCAATCAGGTGGGATGAGAAATCTGTTCAGCTTGCACATTATTGAACACTGGTGGGTGTTAGTCCAAGTAAATGGAACACTGCTAAAAGATGATCAGTAAGGCTATTGAGGGCCACAAAACCTGTGAATTTGTCACTTCTCTCTCGTTTAAGGTTATGTTGACAAGGAAGTTGCAGGAGAACTTTGAGCTTCCATAGAGTTAAGGCTCTGAATAAGACTTACACTTTTGGGGATTTGGGGTTAGATGGAATTATGCTTTAGCCAATATCCTTCTTGGGTCTTAGGTTTGTGTCTTCTCAATAAGGAGGCCTGATTCTTGTGAAAGTTTTTTTTTTTTTTTTCTTTTTCATTGCATGTGTAGTGGCGTGTTGTTTTAATTGAAGGTGGACTTTTGCAGATATCATGTGTTGGAGGGTTTGGATCAAATTCGCATATGTATAAAATCAATGGGACTGCAAACATCAATGCAATTAGAGCTGCCGCTGAAAAAGGTTTGGCCATTTTATGTTTTGGGTTATGTACATTTTACGCATGTTTCTTGGCCAAGTACCTTATACCTTTGCCACAAGTCCTATATTTTCATTGCTTCATATCTTGCAATTCACTCAATCTTTTCCTAGTATAAAAATTTGAGCACTGAAGATTTATGTTGGCAACTGATAGAGGAAATATGCTATTATTCAATTCTTGATCTCAATAAAAAAATTTCCTAACTCA
Organism: Liriodendron chinense; assembly: GCA_003013855.2. Lineage (NCBI taxonomy): Eukaryota > Viridiplantae > Streptophyta > Magnoliopsida > Magnoliales > Magnoliaceae > Liriodendron > Liriodendron chinense. The sequence goes on along the minus strand of ML058438.1, from coordinate 2,615,401 downwards.
ATGGATTGGGTTTTTAAACCCAAATTATTTTTTTTCCAAATATCTAAGCACGGCATCTTTATTACATGTAGTTTTATACTTTAGACTGTCTTTGAATTTCCATCCATTTTATGCAGGCAGTATGCATTTCTGCCCTAGTCAGTATTGGCTTCGGTACTGGTACAACTTGGAATGTTTTGGATATTGATTTGGGGCAAAGGGGTGCTATTGCTACTTGCAAGTGTCATCATCGTTGTCGTCATCGTCTAAGCCTTACCCCAACTACTTGGGGTCGTCTACACAAATCATGTTCCGCCACTTCACTCTATCGAGGATATTATCCTCAGTTAAACCATAGGTCATCAAGTCCTTTCTTACTACTTCCTGCACTTCCTTTTGGGCCTTCCCCTTCCCCTTTTATAGCCTTCAATTTGAATCAACCCACTCTTGACTGGCAGAGTTCTTGGTCTCTATTGCACATGGACAAACTTCTGCTTTTCCACTCTTGACTGGCAGACTAGCCATTGTGATCCTTCTCTTTTCACATATGCAGTTTGGCGCTTGTGTGGCATTGAGCGATTCATCAGTTCGATCCCATTGTGTATGTCATGTGGTCTGAAATCAGGATCATTTGGACATCGAGTGGGTTACACATGTATATTAAATAGTGGCTGTTGGTCAATGTTTATACTAATGCCCATTTTTTAACATGTGTGGCCCACCTGATGAACGGACCAGCATGATCTTAAGGGCACCGCCCATGCATAGCAGAGACAGCCAGGTGAACAACAGGATCTCACATAGATGTGGCACGTGTAGGGTGAGTACAATTCTGTCAGATGCAATTCTCTAAAAGCCTAAAAGATGTGTCATGTTGGCACTCTTATGAAAACTGTGCCACATTTCTTTGGGTAGAAAGGTGGAATGATGTCCAAAAGAAAATAGAAAAGGCATTGGAAAACAGCTACTTAGTGGTGCTTGTTCACTTCTATCATTTAGGTAAAATTTGTTTGATGTTCAAAACTTCAATTGATCAGTTCCTTGTGTTATTTAATCATGAGTTGTATACAACATTGGCTGTTCAGTTTCGTTGGTTAGAGGAAATGTATGTTTGATGATTGAAATTTTAGTGCATTCAGCGCTCCTAAGAAAATTTCTATACTTTAGCTTACTTATTTCTATATGCAGGAGTAAAAAGATTTGTATATGTCTCAGCTGCTGACTTTGGTGTGATAAATTATTTGTTACAAGGATATTATGAGGGAAAGGTACTTTCCATGCACAGAGCTGTACTTCGACTCATTCTTTAATTATATATGTTATCTATGGGATGGGTCTTGCGTAGGATTCTTGTTAAGTAATGGTAGAATAAGAGAAGGGGACAAGTATTTCCTCATCTAAATCACTTCGTTACTTTCCATTTGCATATACATATGGTAGAAGATAATGAACATGTGAAGAAAGTGACAGTTTTGTTCTCATCTCTTTCTCGGGATGGGAGCTTCTTGAGAGAATTTCAAACTTCCGATTTTTCTCGGGATGGGAGCTTTTCCTCATGATATTGCAATGCCAGTTTACTTTAGCTGCTTCTTTTTTTTTTCTTTTTTCTTTTTTTTTACGTTAGCTCTTAACTAAAGTTATCACGATATTTTCCTGGTATTTGAATGCTTTTAAAATACTGAAGAATATGGTGTTCCCAAAATACGTTTGATATTTGTTGTAAAGAATGTGTCTTGTGCGTCACTTAGCTTTTGTACTCTTGTGCACTTTTTTTTTTTTTTTTTGGGGTTAGTACACACACCCCACTGCTAGTACACCCACCCCCACTGTTAGTCACACCACAATGTTAGCCACCCCCACTTGGGAATCGATACCAAGACCTCAGTGTTGAAACGAGGTTATCTTCACTCAGTCTATCACTTGAGCTATCGATCAGGGTGTTACTCTTGTGTGCACTTTTTATCTTTAGGGTTCAATTAATACAGATAAGAGTTTTTGGTGTATAGGAGGTTCCCTTCTTTTTTTTCTTTTTTCTCTTTCTCCTCTTTCATTCTTTCTTTTGTTTTTTTTTTTTTTTCCTTCTCCTAGATTTTGCTTTTATTCTTTCTAGATTACCATGGATTTAAACTGGTATCAGAACACGGTATAGGTCTCTCTCTCTCTCTCTCTCTCTCTCTCTCTCTCTCTCTCTCTCTCTCTCTCTCTCTCCTGGTATCAGAACACGGTATAGGTCTCTCTCTCTCTCTCTCTCTCTCTCTCTCTCTCTCTCTCTCTCTCCTGGTATCAGAACACGGTATAGGTCCCTCTCTCTCTCTCTCTCTCTCTCTCTCTCTCTCTCTCTCTCTCTCTCTCTCTCTCTCCACTGATAGCCTTCCAGGGCCCCAACAACCATTGGCAGCCCCTCTAGGGCCCAGCCAGGGCCAGGGCCAGAAAAGAACTGTGGTTGCTCATTTGTCAGCTGAAGCTGAATATCGTAGATGGCTCATGCCACCTGTGAATTTTTTTGGCTTCAATCTCTTGGAAATTGGTTTTGATGTTCCTTCACCCATTCCATTCCCCTATGATAATCAGCTTGCTATTCAAATTGCCTCTAATCCAGTTTTTCATGCAAGTATCAGACATATTGTAGTTGGTTGTCACTGTGCTCAAGAGAAAGTTACCTTTAAGTTATTGTGTGATCCATCATTTGCTCAGATAATCGGCCTGTGGATATTTTCACCAGGGCTTCAAGTTCTTCACATTTTTATTGTACATTGGCCAAGCTGGGCATGAGTGATAGATGTCATCCAGCTTGACAGGGAGTAAAGAATGTGGGTGTCTCCGTCACTTAGCTTCTATACTCCTGTGGTGCACTATATTCATTGTTCAAAGTATCCCTAATATTACGATAATATCCTTGATAGTATCTGCATCTCCAGCTCGGCCATACCGATAACACTAGTAGTATTAGAAATTCCAGGTATCAGCGAATATCGCTAAGTATTGCCGATGTATCAATGTCGCTAATGTATCACTAATATTTTCAACTGTGTAAATTCAAAGTGTTGCTTGTATCGTCAATGTTTTCAATTGTGTAAATTCTAGGGGTTGCTTGTATTGTCAAGATTTTCAACTACGTAATTCCAGGTGTCACTGGTATCGCTAGTGTATCGGTGATATTTCGATAATATCTCCAATGTATCGATATCGCCAAACTCTGTTTACTAAAAAAAACTCCATTTAAAATTATTATTATTTTTTTATGGGCACATGGTTGTATGATGAAAAGCATGTTTGTATATGTATATATGCATGGATGGATTGATGGATGTGTGTGTGTGTGTGTGTGTGCACGTATGCATAGATGGATGGATGGATCATGCATGTGTGTTTGTATGCATGTATGTGCATGCATGGATGGATGCATGGATCCACCATTTTCCCCTTGTTTCCCTGAGTCAACAATACATGCTTTTCAGCTCCATTAAAGGGAAACTTAATTATTTGATTCCTAAATATGCAAATATGTGTCTTTTTTGCTACTATTTGATTCTTAATGCAAATATGTGTATTTTAGCATCTCCAAGAGTATCATTGAAAAATTCTACCATTCTCCCCATGTTTCTCTAATGTTTCCTTGACTCAGAGTTACATGCTTTTAGACCCCCATTAAAGAGGAATTTATTATGTATCGTCTTCTTTACAATTATTTGATTCCTAAATATGCAAATATGCGTATTTTAGCATCTCTTTGAGAAATTCCACCATTTCCCCGTGTTTCCCCAATGTTTCCCTTAGTCAGCGATACATTTCCGGGTATCAGTGATAATATTGGCAATATTGATACATGTATCCGTATCTCCAGCCAGCGATACATGTAACAATACTGATACTACGAACACTGACTATGTTGAGAGTTAAATTAATATAAGTGAGCTTTAGGTGTGGTGCTCTCACAAGCCTTTCTTTTCTCCATCTCTTATCTTTTATTCCTTCATTACCATGGATTCATACGTTTGTCACTACACACAACAATATAATGATTATAGAGGATTATAGAGGTTTCCCAAGTGTAAATAAGGTAGCCCCTCTACATGCCACTGGTTTTGCTAGCATGGCGCATGAGTGAGAGATCCAATCGATCAATCAATTGGGCTCAACCTTGTGCGTACGCTGGCCCGATGTCAGGCTGGTCCACGCATCGGGTTGTCCATATTATCGGAAACATGCTGACAGCGGATAAAAACTTGGGGAAGTTTTTCCCATCCATCCATTTACTTAGTAAACTGTAGCCCACCTAATGAGTGTAAAGGCCTGATTTAGGGCCAAGTCATCCACATGATGGACAGCTTGATCTCAAGCCAATGTTCTATGCCGACACACATGGTGACGTGTAGATATACTGCCGTACACATGCTTGACTATAATTTATTGTGAACATATAGCGTTTCAGGCTGTAAACATTGTCGGTGGTCTATCCCATATAACGCCTTCTATATGGTCCCTTAACATAAAGGAACGGCTTTGTGTTGCAGAAGCTTCCAATCTATATTTGGCTCTTTCAATTTTTTAGCTTTTGCTTCTTCTTCTTCTTTTTTTCTTTTTTTGGTTATTTATAATTTTATAGATATGCTGTTGCCATTTACAATAATTTTATACTGCCTGCTAATTCTTGAATAAATGCGCAGAGAGCTGCTGAAGCGGAACTATTATCAAAATTCCCATATGGAGGTAAAATTCCTCATCCTTGATGCAACTCATACATCTGCTAAATCTTTATTTTTCTCAATGTGTAAAACATCTTTTGAAAAAATGCCGACTGCTAGAACTGAGAGATCTTGAGGAAACTCCTTCACTCAATGAAAGTTAGCTATATTGAACTATGTTGCCTACACAATCCAAAGATATGCTATATGATGCCTGATCAATAGAAACAACCTGTTTTGTTCGAACACAACTATAGTGAAAGTGGGGCCTACTTTGCGAACGTCTGTGTAGGCAAATATAAGAATTTTCATATTTGTAGAATGGTAAGTGACAATAAAGAAACTGAAACCGTGAGGTGAAGACATGACATCCTCAACTAATGTCAAGGAGATGCCATGATAACATAGAACTATTGCCGCTGCGAACAAGAAAGATCACAAATTTTTTTTGAAAGGCAACTGAATTTATTGAAAAAAGCAAAAGAGAACAAAAGGCTGAGTTGCGGAGATAACAAGACAGCTAAACACCAAGAAAAAGAAAATTACAACCCTTTAACTTGTCCACATTAGAAGCCCATTCTATAACTAACTTTCTCGCCCTATGAGCTATCAACTCTATCTCCTGACTCTCGCCTCTAAAGCATCTGCTATTCCTTTCTTCCCAAACCACCCACCAAACTGCCAAAATGGACATTCTCCACCACCCAGTCCTATTGTTTGCAATCTTGATTCCGTGCCAAGCTTTTAGGACATCACTTGCCGAGGAAGGGAAAACCCACTCCACTTGAAAGCGCAAGATAATATCTATCCAAGTACTGTACGTAACCCTGCAATGAATGAACAAGTGATCCACTGTTTCTTCATTCTCCATACAACATAAACAGACTTTTGGAAGAATCATGCCTCTCTTTCGGCGATTCTCCATACAACAAGAAAGATCAATTTAAAAAAGAAAAAAGAAAAACAAAGTTCATGCATTGTCTTACAGAGGACTTGGAGCATACTTGTCTCTTACAAAACAAATGATTTTTTTTTTCTTTCTTTTACAGGGATAATTCTTCGGCCTGGTTTTGTACATGGGACTCGCCAGGTTGGGAGCATGAAGTTACCTCTAGGTGTCATTGGTTCACCATTGGAAATGGTAAGTTTTAGTCCTTTTCGATCATCTAGTATTATATTTTGATGGGAAATTGGTGACTTGAAAATCAGCATGTTAAGAAGACTCGAATCTGAGACTACTAGCATTATTATTATTATTATTATTTTAGAGCCACTGGCCCTAGGGGTGGCCCATGGTCAACTGGCCTGACCTGCTTTTGAGGTGGGTTTGGGCCAAGCTAATGGTGGCGGGTTAGGCTCGGGCTACAAATGTGTCCCATTTAAGTAAATAGATTAAGCATGGGTTGAACCGTACCAGATCCGAACCACTCATATAGGTTATCAATGGGCTGGGCCAGATGACCCAACCTGCCCCAAAACCCAAAACAAAACTAATAAGAAAGGTATGCATGTGTGTGTGTGTGCATGCGTGTCTACATCAGGATAATTTCGCGATAAAAAATACAAAACATGTAAAACTACTGATGTTATGAAAATCTCTCGATGTTATCGTTTAGTTAATTTTTTGCAAAAAATACGAAAAGATTTTCAAAATCCTGGCGATATTTGTCACACTGCCAATGGATGCCTGAATCTAATCAGATCCAATTCCGAGTCCTTAAAAATGAGACCCGAACCGATAAGCCAGATACAGGTGGGGTCCACTTCTTTAAAAATGTGATTTAAGGTTTTGAATCACATAGAGGTGGGGTCCACTTGCTTAGATTGTTTTCCAGTAACAAAATTGCAGCTGGTTGTGCATTTCCTCTCTGTCCAAGCATAGATGGTGTAGATATTCTCTGTACAGTCTAATACTGTGGCCAACTCATTTTCAACCATTGGCAGCTCCTCCAACATGCAAAACCGCTAAATCGGGTCCCTCTCGTGGGCCCGCTGCTTACTCCTCCGGTCAACGTGACTTCAGTAGCAAAGGTTTCCGTCAGAGCTGCAACAGATCCAGTGTTCCCTCCCGGCATCGTTGACGTCTACGGCATACTGCGATACGGTCAACAAAAATGAACTCTCCCTTTTTCCTTTTTTTTTTTTGTTTAATAAATTATATAAAGAAATGACAAGACTACAGTAGATAGTTAACCACCACTTTTTTTAAGTAGTAGTGTCTCATCCACTACGCACGCGGTAGACCGTCCAAATTTCATATTGTGGATGCGGGGTATGCTGAAAATCACTCATTAAAAGATCCTAACCATCCAAAAGATAGATCAATTGGGTGGTTATAAATGAAGTGGTCAGCTTCAATGAGCTACATCCGACGATAAGGACTATTTTGGTCTATGTGAATTTTGGGACATGCTCCATCCACAGTGCAGCCCGCAACTTGGATGGTCCAGATTTCACCGTGGGTGTGATGCAACAACTTGAAAAATGGTGCCGAGCTATTATTGTAGTTCAAAGATCCAAGTGATTTTTTTTATTCAGGGGATTTTGGCCCAATAACACTTCACACACTTGCATGTTCGAGATCAATGTTGGGTGGTGATGTTTCTCTTAAAAGAAATGATAGCTATTCTGTTCTTTGTTTTGGATCATCTCTTCAAGCAATAATAACATGCATGAGTTTCATTCAGAAATTTGATCTTTTTCTTTCTTTTTCTTTTTTTCTTTTTGTCTTTTTTTTTTGAGTTTGATCCTGCGGTTGGAAGCTAGGTGGGGCCCACTGTGATGTTTGTGAGAAATCCACCCCATCCTTCCATATTGCTACCTCATTTTAGGACATGAGACAAAAAATGATGCAGATTCAAAACTTTAAGTAGGCAATACGACGGGAAACATCAAAGGGAAATGCCCACCGTTGAAACCTTTTTGGGGTCCACCGTGATGTTTATATGCCATCGAAACCGTTTGTAAGGTCATTCAAACTGAAAGCACAAAAAATATTATCTTTATACAAAATTTAATTTCTGTGGGGCCACGTTGAAATTGGGCCTTTGATTTCCACTGTTTCCTGTCGTGTGGCCCACCTGACCTTTGGATCTGCCTCAGTTTTGGTCTCGTGTCCTAAAATGAGATGGAAAAACGGATGGACGTGGTGGATTTCTCACAAACAATAGTGGGCCCCACCTTGCTTCCCAATCTGTTGGGACTTGGGAAGCAGATTGCCTGTGACCCCAGCACAGTGATATTCCCGTGCCAGGTGTTGTTTGGGGCTCATAGAGATGTCCGTGACAAATCCACTCCGTCCATCTGATTTGCAAGATCACGATAGGACATGAATCTAAAAATCAGCCGGATCCAAAACTCATGTGGGCTATACCACACAAACAGTGGGGATTGAACGCCTGGGGTGAGAAGTTTTGTTTCATGATGATATTTATGCCTGTAGTTTATCTGAGTGGTGATAACCCTATGAACGGTTTGGATGGCATATAAACATTGTCGTCACCAGAGTTTTGGATATGCCTGATTTTTAGATTCCTATCCTACTGTGATCTTTCAAAACAGATGGTCCACGGGTATCTGTGGACCCCACACAGTCTCAAGCACAGGTAAATATCTATGTGCCCCAATCCCCTTCCAATCTATTGATGGGGGATGAGTAATTTGGGGGCCATGATCGTCGATCTGGTGTTCCCACCGGACAGAGGATGCCCCAAAAATTTCCCATATTACCAAGATGTCGATCCTTCTTCGGCCTTTCTACATCGAGGGAATGTTGCTAGGTTATCCACCATCCATGGTGGGCCTCATCGGATCAACGGTCCTGATCACTGAAGCCATGGGCATGAAGGCACAGATATGCATTCAAAAGGTGCGAGAGCACTTTTTCGATGAGGTATTTCGAACCTGGATATTGGAAATGTGGGTCCCATCATTTAGTGATCCAAACCGTAGATATGATGGGACACACCATGGATCGCCCAAGCAGCAAAAATCACTCAGATTGGGTTAGTCCTAGTTAAAGATTTGGCTCTTCATTTGGTTGGATGGGAACCATTGCTGTATTTTGTTTTTAACCGTTTCTTTATTTAGTCACCTATTGAAAGGTTTAGGATTTTCCCATCTCGGAGATTTTCTGTGCTTGGACGATTCAGAGTAGGGCCCCTATGATCAATGGTTTGGATCGTTGAACAGTGTGCCCCACTTGTACAAACTGACTAATTGAAAATGGATGGATGGCGTGGATGAAACACATACATCACGGTAGGCCCCACAGAGCCCTTGACAGGACCGTCCGTCTTATCACAAGGTGGGCCACACATCTATGTTGAACAAGGACTGTTGGTTATCCAATATCAAACCGTCTCTTTTCTGACATGTGTGGTCGTTGGCCATGCTTGGAATTAGGGACTGCCTGTCTTATGAGCAGTCAATATCTCACACGTGTAAGCCACGTGGCAATGGTTCAACCTACCTTGCAGGTGGGCCCGTTTCAACTTACATCCACACGATCTTATTGCTCTGGTTTCTGTTACAAGCCCTACGTAAGGAGACGTCATATTGGTGAAACACTTGAGTTTGGTAAGGCCGTGACCGTGGGGCCCACCTTGATGTATTTGTTGTAATCTACGCTGTCCATCCGTTTTTCCAGTTCAGTTTAGTGCATGAACCGAAAAATGAACCAGATCCAAATCTTAGGTGGACCACACCACAGGAAACGGTGGTGATTGACCCACGATAAAAGTTTTGGATCAAGCTGGTATTTGTTTTTTCCCTTCATCTAGGTCTATGTGACCTTATCAACAGGTTGGATGGAAAATAAACATTATGGTGGGCCCTAAGAAGTTTTTAATTGTTGGCGTTCAATCACAACTGTTTCCTATGGTGTGGTCCAGATGAGATTTAGATCTGCTTCAAAACGGATGGACGGCGTGGATATACAACCAATACATAATAGACCATGTGGTCAAGGCCTGGGTTAGCACCGGTATCCACCTGACTCTATGGCTCTTTTACGGAATGAGGCTAAAATTGAAGCGTATCCAAAATTCAAAGTGGACCACACCATAGGAAACAGTGGGATTGAATGCCTGCCGTTGAAAACTTCTTGGGGCCAAAAAAAGTCTGATATTTTTGCTGGCAAAACGGATGTTCAAGCACCACCGTTTCCTATGGTGTGGTCCACTTGAGATTTGCATCTGCTTCATTTCTAGGACCGTACCCTAAAATGAGCTGGCAAAATAGATGTACGGGTGGATAAAAAACACACACATCACGTTGGGTCCCACAACGCGCAACACATCAACACACCACACGTGGGAGTGGTGTTGGCAACAACACCTTGGAGTGGTTTGGCTGGATCCCTAACTGTGGGGCTCACTGTGATGTATGTTCCTTACATCCACACTATCCATTCATTTTGGCAGCTTATTTTAAGGCAGGACTAAAAAAATGAAGCAGATCCATATCTTAGGAGACCATACTGCAGAAAACAGTCTTGATTGAATCCTCACCATTGAGAACTTCACGGGGCCACCGGAATGTTTATTTTCTATCCAACCTGTTGATAAGGTCAAAAACACCTGGATGAAGAGACCATACAAATATCAGTTTGATCCAAATGTTTTGTGGCCTACAAGAAGTCGTTCATGGTCGATTACCACTAGTTTCCTGTATTGTGGTCCACCTGAGATTTGGATCTGCTTCATTTTTGGTATAATTCTCTAAAATGAGTTTTCAAAACAGATGAATGGCCTGGATATAAGGAACATACATCAAGATAGACCCCACGTGAAGGGATCCACCCACCTCGGGTATCCACCCCTAAGGGGCGACCTTTATGTTTGTGTTATATATCCATGCAGTCCATCGATATTTCCACCTCATTTTACGGCATGGTCCAAAAATGAATCAGATACAAATCTCAATTGGACCACTGATTGAACACCCACAGTCAAAAACTACATAGGGCCCACCTTAATATTTATTAGCCATTGAAACTGTTGATAAGGTCACACAAATCTAGTTTGCCCAATCAAACCTTGCCACGTGAGTAGGGCTTATCTTGTTAGGTAAGGACTTAGACCGTGTCAAAATACATGCAGCTAATAGATAGCACGTTTGAAATGTGTTCGGTTTCGTAACTACTCGACTGGGCGAGCCACGTCGTGGGTGATACCCTGAGCGTGGGCCCACCTTGATGTATGCCTTATATATCTAAGCCGTCCTTCTGTTTTTCCAACTCATTTTATAGGATGATCCCAAAAATGAAGCACATATAAATCTCAGGTGGACCACATCACATCATAGGAAATAGTGGGGAATGATCATTAAAAACATTTGGGGGCCACAAAAGTTTTGGATTGAGCTGATAGTTGTGCTTTCCTTTCATCTAGGTCTTTGTGACCTCATCAACAGGTTGGATGGAAAATAAACATTATGGCAGGCCTTACGAAGTTTTTAATGGTGAGCTTTCACTGGCCACGGTTTCTTTTGGTGTGGTCCACCTGAGATTTTTATCTTCTTTGTTTTTTGGGAAAATGCTATAAAATTAATTGTAAAACCGGATGAACGGTGTGGATATACATTGCATAAGTCTAGGTAGGCCCCCATGGTCAGGGTACACCGCCAAGTTGCTCCTGGGGTACTACTGAGACCTAGGTAGAGGATGTCCTGCCTGGGGGATCTTCCATGTATATATATTTTATCCATGTCGTCTGTTCAATTTTTACAAATCAGTTTAGGGCATGAGTCCAAAAATAGATAAGTTGAAGGCTCAAGTGGACCACACTGCAGGAAAGTGGGGATTAAATTCCCACAGTTGAAAACTTGCGCAAGGACCCACCATGATGTTTAATTGGTACCCGGCCTGTTCATAAGGTCACATAGACATGTAGGAATGGAAAATATAAATATCAGCCTGATCCAAAACTTTTGTGCCTTGAGAAGTCTTCAAGGGTCAGCTTTCAACTTCCCCTGCTTCATGTGGAAGAGATGCACATGAGCTGAGCTCAAGCTGAGGTTGGCCCTACTTGAGCTTGGCTTAAGCATTGAGCTCAAACACAGCTGCTCGAGCTTGGCTTGTTGGTTGAGCCGAGATTTGTTTTTAATTTTTTTTCCAACCCAACCCATCTGACCCAACTTGACCCGACCCTACCAATTGACCTAACCCAACCCGCTGTCTTGAGTCACCTCACCCGACCTCAATCCAACCCAAAAAATCTCCACAACTAGCCTCATTTTAAGGTATTTCCTATTTTAAACAAAATATATCCAAAATAATAATAAAGAATCCACAAAAACCTACCCGTTTGGGAAGAATGAAACTTGAGGTGGGAGCGTGCTAGCCTATAACACTCCGAAAGTTCAGGCACTCGAGTACAGAGACTCCGATCCCAAGCTTTCGAGTGTTAACTTATTAAAAGGTCAGTTTAGGAATGTCCCACGTGGGAAAAGCACCAATGTGTGTCATCAATTAGATTTATATTCATTCCATACACAAACAATTAGAGTAACGTATATCAGGTAATGGAATTAAAGCAAGGCAGAGATAACTAAATACAGAAATATAGGGCTAATACCCAACAGGTAAAATTCAAAAGCAGTGTAACCCATATGAGAATTATACGAATCATAATAAAAGTAAAAGGAATAGAAGTACACTACCAAAAGGACGATGCTTTAAGGCTACAGGAGCGCTCTGAATACATCACTATCCAGTTATATACTTGATTCATCTGCATATGTTAAATGGAAGGCGTCAAACGCCAACATACTGAAGAAATATCCCCAAGATTATACTTGGGGCAATTTTTTTATAAATATGTTTACGACAATTAAATATTAAACATGTTAATACTAACGCAAAGACACTAAACAAGTTACACATGTTATTCACATAAACATGCGCGGGCAATGATAGCACAACTAAACGATCAGTCTCTCAATCTAGTTGATTTATTTCATGGATGTCATGATTTCACACACAATGCATGTTCCGGGCAAAACCCTAGCCCAACCCACTGTGTATCAAGAGTCCACCTGTCAAAGCAAGTCGTAACCGAGTATACCAGCACAGGGCACAGGAAAATCTCGGCACCCGATTACAGAGACTCTGATCCCAAGTTTTCGGGTGTTAACTTATTAAAAGGCCAGTTTAAGGATGTCGCACATGGGAAAAGCACCAATGTGTGTCCTCAATTAGATTTATATTCATTCCATGCACAAACAATCATAGTAACGTATCACAGGTAGCGGAATCATTCGTTCCGTCTTTATCGTTTTAGATCTTTATATCCCGATTATGGGTTGTACTTTTTAAGTTTTCGTCACGTCGGGTATACTCTTAATATGCTTAGTGTTATTTTCATTTTCCTTACCTTCGTGTGATGGTTTTCCTGCTACGAAATTCCGATGTCCTCGCGTGACTTACGTAGTGGTATGTCAAGATATGAACTAAGTAGACGTATACAATTTACCTTCCTCAGTTTGCGGTTGTATGACTTCTTTATAGGGGTTCTAATATGAACCCTGTTAAAGAAATATTTGTACAAGCGTTGTTAATTTATAATTTGTACAATTGAAATTGCGTGTTTATGATTTGTTCAATGTGTACGATAGATGTATTTGTACGCCTCCGTTACTATTGTATTGGTTTGTTAGTCAGAGAATTAGATCAACTAAATAAAGTACCTACAGTATTAAAGTGCGTTACGTACGGGCCCGTTTTAGAATCGGGCTGGTTGACACATAGCTCTCAGGTACTGTCAAAGCAGGTTGTAAGCGAGTACACCAGCACAGAGGACACAAGGAAATCACATAAGGTGCTCAAGGTAGCGCTGGCGCCACATCAAGCAACCAGGCCACACGAGTCCCTCTCAAATGCAATGTGATATATGTATGATTACTTCATGTATTTATTAGTTCAATTCATTTAGAAAATTGGTGAAGCTAGAATACCAACATCATATAGTAAAGTCTAATTGGGACCATCTGGCTCCCTGCGATGCGTTGTCAATCATCGCCAGTAACTCATCGATCTAAGGTTGAGTTATCCTATCATAGAAGCATGATCTGCCTGTGACTCGTTAATCATACCCAAATCAAGCGGAATGGCTCATCACCTAAATATCAAATACGATTAATTCATTTAAAGGTGTGGGCATGTTAATCAGAATTAAACCAATGCACGCCCGTATCATTCGAATGGTGCACATGCACGCTAACATCGGTCAGGGTCACATTTGTCATAAGGGCCATCCGAATAATGATATATCACCTCTATCAATGCTCATTGGTCACTACGGGGAGGCTCATCACCCCAACGTAGGACTGACTGTTCAGACACGGTGTCTCATACTACCATGCCTGACTTATGAGACTTTGTTGATCGTTTCGCAATATGATTTTAAGTGGATTGTTTACAATGGTAATATCGGTATTCTAGATTCAATAGAGTATGAGTCAATAATTGAACACAAGAATGATTAACTCTGAATGGAACCTATTTGGTTAATCCAAGTGGATCACGACAAACTGATAGTGGTCCCTATCGGTCGACCTGTATTCCGTCTTAGTTGATCGAATAAGCTCGTAATTGCCAATCGAATGGAAGACAATACACTAATCAAACAGTTGTCAGAGCTTAATCTGAACAATTCTTATTCGACGACAACAGGCACATCAACCATATAAAGGTATAAAACATTATCACATAGTATAGTAAAGTGCCTAGCCCGACCGATCCAAAGGATCTGGATGATAACCAGGATGACACATGGCACCACACATAACCCAAGCATTGCATGTTATCATCCAAAACATCCATAGAGGCATTTCATCAAACATATTATCAACCAGACTAGTGACAAAGGCATTTCATCGAACATATTATACATATATCGATAATTTACAACTAAATTATAATATTCAAATAATTTTATCATTTATAAATGAAACAAGATTCAACATAATCCAACAGACAAAAATTAAAGAAATTATTGAGAAAATCTTGGGGTAGATCTTCACCTTATGGTTGAAATTCCACGTTTCGGAGGCGACCCTGGACACTGAAAATTTGGAGAAAAAATCCTAAATACCTTGGATTTGGAAAAATTCCAAATCAATTTGACGAATCGAGGCCCTGACATTGGAGCACAATAGGATCTACACAGGGGTCGCGCTCGATTGTGATTTCCGCAACATATAGGCTCACTTAATCGATAGCCGAGGTTCCAAAGCCTAGCAAGAAGAACCCTAGGGTTAGGGTTTTCAACAAAAATCAAAGGGTTTATAACCTTAATAGCATAAAAGGGAGAAAATGGAAAGAAGAGATTGAAGAAGAGGTAGAAGAACACTTTACCTAGTATGGGAAGGTGAATCCGACCCAAAACCACTGGATTTTGGTTGGAGAAGACGTGAAAACGAATATAGTGGCCGGAAAAAGCTTGAAATTTCGAGACTTCCAAGGTTTGAGGGAGGATTTAAGGAGCAAAAGAGTTTGAGAAGAAAGAAGGAGAACTAGGAAGAAGAGGGTGGAGGAGAGAAATGAAAGAAAGAGAGAGAGGGAGAGAAGGGGTTTAAAACCCCTCTTAAAATCGGCCCAGCCGCAACCGGAAGGGCAGCAGCAACCGGAGTCCTAATCCGGTCGGTCGGCTCCCCCTCTGGCTTGGGTTTTCCCGGGGCGTTATAATCTACCCCCCATAAAAATAATTTCACCCTCGAAATTGTCTAAGGTTGCTTTTAGGTTCGTATTCAATGACTCGACTCGCAGAAATAACTTGTGCCATGTTGTTAGGCCTACTTGAGTTATCTAACCCCTATGTTTCGAACCTGGGCATGTGAGTTATGGGATCACTACGCTCCTACTGCGCCACTGTAATCAAGTAGACATGAACCTAACTAAACTGGGATTCGTAATGTTCTACCCCCATTAAAAACAATTTCATTTGAATTGGGCAACCATATTTGTTTAGCTGGTGTAGTCGTTCTTGGAGTACCTAAACTTCCCACACTTGAAGCAAATCAACAAATGTGATCGACTACCCCCTTTCATCTAATGCCTTTGTTCGCCGGATTGGAAACATTTCCTTGGTTGTGCTACCAGACTGTTTGTGATTTCTTCTTGCGACTCAAAATTTTCAATCTGCAGATGATGACCCACCTTGTCGACTTCACTTCCTGTACTAGGTAATGGTGGTGATCATTTCCCATTTAATGTATTGAATGACACGCCCTCTAGTCCTATTACCATCTCCATCTGCTCTTTCAAGTAAATCAAGACTCTCGATTGATATATGGTGGCCAACATACTCGACTTCAAATCCTTTACTAGACAATGATAATTATCTTTCTCTGTGACTATTAGAAGAACTTCCCTAATGAATATAAATCTAATTGAGGACACACGTTGGTGCTTTTCCTCGCATGTAACATTCATAAACTAACATTTTAATAAGCCTGAAAACTCGATATCGGAAGTCTCTGTACTTGGGTGCCGAAATTTCGGGGTGTTACAGTTGATATTAGAGCGGAGTATTGAGATACCCAGGACCTCGGAAATAAGGATTATACAAATTCACGATAATGGGAAGTTGAGATGTTTAGTATTTGTATCTAGGACTTGCGACTAATACTCTTACATATAGGTAAATTCAGCAATGTAGGAAGCCAAATGACGAAGAGACATAAATTCAAGGTTCCTTTGGGATCTCTTAGGATGGTAGCTTGGACTTAGAAATCCTTTTTGGCTCGGTAAGAACTTAGGCATCTAATGGATTAAATTCTAAGTCCTAGCCTGTTCCTTAGAACCATTTCCCTTATGTCTTGTTACAATCGGGAACATGGAGTGGTGGAACCACAAATGAGCGAAGTATTCGCAGTTTGATCTAAGTTCACTCATGCTCGAGCTTGACTTGCTTTCGAACGAGCTTCAAAATCAAGCTCGAGCTTGATCGAACTACCCTATAAGCGAAGCTAAGCCGAGCAATCTTTTCGAGCTAGCTCGGCTTGTGTGTAGCTAAGGTTATGGTGTAGACCACTTATACCTTCAATCTGCCTCCTTTCTCATGCCCTTAAATGATATGTCAAAATGGATGGACGGCATGGATAGAATACATACATCACAGTGGGCCCCACAGATCTCCTAACAGGACCTTTCATCTCTAGCTGGGTCGTAGTGGGGTAGGGCCCAATCCACATCAGGTGTTCCCTTGGCTGTGGGGCCCACCTTAATTCATGTGTTATATATCCACACCTTCCATCAATTTTTCCAGATTGTATTAGGGTATGGTCTCAATGATAAAGCAGATCCATATCTCATGTGGACTACACCATAAGAAACAGGTAATTCACCATGAAAACTTCTTGTAGGCTACAAAAGATTTGGATCACGCTGATATTTGTGTTTTCCCTTCATCTAGGTATGTGTGACCTTATCAATAGGTTGGATAGCAAATAAACAACACATACATCAAGGTGGGGCCCACTATGGACCCAATCCCTCCCCACTCGCTGGAAGCCATCTTTAGAGCACATAAATGCACCAATGGCATATGTAAAATCCACTCCGTCTATCAGTTTCTATCCTCAATTTAAGTTTCCAAGGGTAAGATACACACCTTAGGTGGGCCACACCAAGAGAAAACAATGGAGATTAGGTGAGTCCAAGTAACAACTTAGTGCGCATTCAATCACCACTGCTTCCTATGGTGTGGTCCACTTGGAATTTGTATCCGCTTCATTTTTAGGACCATGCACTAAAATGAGCTGAAAAAACTGATGAACCGAGTGGATATACAACTCATACATCAAGGTGGGCCCCACGGTCAGGGACTCATCCACTAAGTAACTGTTGTTAGATTAAGAAAATTAGGGTTTGGGATTTCCCACTCTCCTTTCTTATTTATATGAAAAGTAACTAAGTAATAGTAGTTTGTTGGACTACTAAATACAGTACACAACCCTCACTCCAACACTCCCCCTCAAGCTAGAGCATAGAGATCACACATGCCCTAACTTGGAAGTAATATCAAATAAACGAGTGCCAGCCACAACCTTGGTAAAAATATCAGCAAGTCGATCCTTTGAAGACACGTGAGGTGTATTGATGACAGTAGCTGCAAGTTTCTCACGAACAAAGTGACAATCAATCTCGATGTGTTTGGTACGCTCATGAAACACCGGATTGGAGGCGATATGAATGGCTTCCTGGTTGTCACAAAAAAGAGGAGTAGATGTAGGAAGACAAACTCCCAACTCAGATAGAAAACGATCGCAACCACAGGACCTCACTAGTTGCATGTCCCATAGATCAATACTCAGCCTCGGCAAAAGACTGAGCAACAACTGACTGCTTTTTACTTTTCCAAGAGACTAAGTTACCACTAACAAACGTGTAAAAACTTGTAGTAAAGCGTCGATCATTGGAGCATCCTGCCCAGTCAGCATCACAGTAGGCACCGACTTCCAGATTACCATTGTTAGTATAAAGAATACATTTCCTTGGAGTGGACTTACATAATGAAGAATGTAATGAACAGCATCAAGATGATGTGAGCATGGATTTTGCATGAATTGGCTAACAACATTGACGGCGTAAGCATTATTTGGATGAGTAATTGAGAGATAAATTAACTTTCCAATCAACCTTCGATAGGAGAGAGGATCACCAAGAGGACGCGACTCGATTGAGAATAATCAATGATTGACCTCAATAGGCGATTCGATAGGGCAAGATCCAAGCATGTCAGTGGTGTTTAAGAGATCAAGTGCATACTTTCAGTCGGGAAATGAAGATGCCATTGGTGGAACAGGCAACTTCAATCCCAAGAAAATAATGTAGTAGTCCAAGGTCCTTTATTTCGAACTGGCTAGCTAAGAACTTCTTTAGAGCCAATACCTCACTTGCATTGTTGCCTGTCAGCACTATATCATCGACATAAACAACAAGTATAGTTAACGAAGTTCCATGTTTCTTAACAAATATGGAATGATCAGTATTATAACGTCGAAACCTAAGTTGAAGCATAACATTACTAAAGCACTCGAACCAAGAACGTGGAGATTGTTTAAGGCCATAGAGAGTATTTTTCAGTCAACACACTTTCCCTTTTAAGCCAATAGGCTAAAAGCCGGGAGGTAGGCTCATATAGGTTTCTTCATGTAGATCTCCGTGTAGGAAGGCATCCCAATACATATAGATTTCTTCATGATGACATCCCAAAACATCTGGCTGCAGCACCAGCTGGCTACCTTTTGTGAAAACTATGTGAGCCCCACCATGATGTATGTGTTTTATCCATGCCGTCCATTCATTTTCTTGCTCATTTTAGGGCATGATCTAAAAAATGAGGCAAATTTAAATCTAAGGTGGACGAAACCACATGAAATAGTGATGATTGAACTCCCACTGTTAAAAACTTCCCAGGGCCCATTGTAATGTTTATTAACTATCTAACCTATTGATCAGATCACATAACCATGTATGAAGGAAATGCATGAATATCAACTTGATCCAAAACTTAGGTGGTCCCCTGAAGTTTTCAAGGTAAGTGTTCAATCCCCACTATTCTCCTGTGGTGTCGTCCACGTAAGATTTAGATCTCCCTTATTTTTTAGCTCATGTCCTAAAATGAGCTGGAAAAACAGATGGACGGTGTGGATAAAACACATACATCATGGTGTGACCGACAGAGCTTTGACACCAGCCAAACCACGTCCCCCTATAAAATTCCCACGTGAAGAGAGACAGGAAAACAAGCATATGGTGTTTGTGAAAATGCTCATGAAAGGAATGCTGCATGACAACAAGATCTGCTTCTTGAAGAGGATTTGGGTGTGGAGATCATGCTCGTCATCGTCATCACCATGGAGTGATGGTGGGAGAGTGGTAGACATGCCTACTAAAGATGGGGAACTGAGGGTATTCATGGTAGCTGGTGAGGTTTCCAGAGATTCCATCGTTTCCAGTCTCATCTCCTCTCTTAAGCGTAGAGCTAGACATGAATTGAGTTTGATCGTTCGGATTGACTCGGATTGACTCTGTTCAAACAAAAAGTCTTCGTGAACACACAGGGTCTATTTGAAAAAAAAATTGAGTTGGTTTCAATCATAGCCCTATTCGACTTGACTCGAACTCGAACTCGACTCGTTCGTTCGACTCAGTTATATATATATATATATATATATATATATATATATATATATATATATATATATATATATATAGAGAGAGAGAGAGAGAGAGAGAGAGAGAGAGAGAGAGAGAGAGAGAGAGAGAGAGCATGTTGGATGACAGATAAACATGATGTGGACATCATTTTCCTCATTGTTTCATAGTAGTGTGGTCCACTTGAGCATTGTATCTGCCTCATTTTTTGTTTAATGCTTCAAAATGAGTTGTACAAATAGATGGATGGAGTGGATAAAACAAATACATTATGGTGTAACCCACGGAGCTTTGACACCAGCTTGTTGGCTGGTGTTCGAGCCCATCACCAGCCAACTGACGTCCACGGATTGGATATTACTAGTCTACCCCCACTAGGACATATCTAGAGACGGACAATCCTATTAGTGCTCTATGAGGGCCCATAGTGATATATTTGCTTATCCAAGCCATACATCCACTTTTTAAAGATCATTTATGACATTATCCAAAACATGAAGTGGATCAAAGGCTTGAGTGGACCACACCACAGGAAACAGTGGGGATGTTAACTATCTATGTTATGGTTTTTACCACGGAAACAGTGGTAAAAACTTTAAACCTTGTGATTTGTCATTTGTAATATGTAATTTGTGAACAAACCAGTATTCACTATTTAGGAGTAGAAAAAATATTCTCAAGTGAAAAAAGCGAAATTATTAGAACTCATAAAAATTGTTTGAAATTCATATGTTTGAACATGGCTGGCCAGACCAAGTTGAGTTTGAATGGAGCTACTTTGTTCAAATGTTTGGTCAAACACACCTACTCACGTAGCTGAACGATCCGATATTGTCCATGGTCAACTCGGAGCAGATCATTGCCCACCTCTACTCACGCCTCTCCTTTACCCATCCGCTTCTCAGGCGTGGGAGGTTAACATACATTTCCGATTGTTTACTGAGTAAATTCTATAGGGCCCACCTTGATTTATGCGTCTTATCCACGCCGTCCATCAGTTTTTGCAGATGGTTTTATCGCGTGAGCCTAAAATCGAATCACATTCAAAGCTCGGGTGGACCACACCACTGGAAACAGTGGGAGTTGAATGCCTACCGTTGAAAACTTTTTTGGGGCCACAGAAGTTATGGATCAAGATAATATTTTTGCTTTCCCTTCATCCATGGATGTGTGACCTTATGATCAGGTTGGATTACAAATCATCATCACTGTGAGCCGTAGGATTAATGTTTCCATGGTGGAAGTCATTATCTTCACTGTTTCCTGTAGTGTGGTCCACTTGAGATTTGGATATGCTTCAATTTTGGGGTCAGACCTTAAAATGAGCTGAAAAAAAAATGGATGGATGGCTTGGATAAGACACAATGTAGTACCACCCAGGGTGTATCAAACGAGACGTACAATATCGCACGACTCAATGAATCTCGTGATAGGCGTAGGGTATGTATGTAAGTACCCGATCTCGAGATATGATCAGTTCGTGGTTGTATGTGCACACCATCAACATGACATTAGGACTGGCAGGTTTAGTTACTAGGTTAACAACTACCTCACCTTGGACCTTAAACACGTCTTGTCTACTACCACTGGAAGACTAAAACGTGAACATTAAACCAGGTGACCGATAAGACGAAAATTGGTAGGTAAGCCATCTGTACTTAACTTTCCAATCCTAACGAACTAGTCACACTAAAAGTTCTACATGAATTAGGTATTACCCGGGGTGTTAAACCTGCCAAACCCATACATGTGCTTACGACGTATGCTGCTCGTAGCTCTTACTCAGCGGTGGTAAAAGTTTTACCACCACCTGATAGTATCCTCGTGGGATGTACGTGTACGCATGTGTATGTATTTGTTCGTTTGTCGCGCGTTTGCATTTCATGTACACGCGCCACTCCACATTTGCCAGCATGGCAAATGGGCATGAAATCGAATCCATCCATCAGAGGCGTCCTTCCATGTAGATGCCCTGGCTCAATCAGCAGGTCAGTCCACTTTTCAGGTGGGCTACAGTTTACGAAACAAACGTACGGCTGAGAAAACTTGGCTGGAATTCTCTAATCCGTCCACCTGTTTTTAACATCATGGCCCACCTGTTTGAATCCAGGTGATGGACAGCTAGGACATTACCAATTTTTTTTCTTATGTCAATTGAGTTGGCATGTGGACGGTGGAAGTGTATTAGGTGTTACCGGGGTAACAGCTTAGTGGGTGTTACACTTACCGTGGAGCTTATCTTGATGATTTGTTGTATATCGACACCGTCCATCCGTTTCTCCAGCCAATTTTAGGAAGTGGTCCAAAAAATTAAGCAAATCCAAATCTTAAGTGGACCGCACCACAGGAAACAATGGTGATTAAATGCCTCATCATTAAAAATTCAAAAGGACCCGTTGGAAGGGTTTCGTAATGTTTATTTGACATCCAACCCGTTGATAATGTCAAGAATACCTGGATAAAGGAAAATAATAAGATCAGCTTGATCTAAAACTTTTGTGGCCCACAAAAAGTTTATAATCTAGTGTTATGGTCTACATATGGACAACATGAATGTACAAGAAATACATCAAGGTGGGCTGGTAACCGCTAACGGTTAGTAACATGATGCACCTACCCACCAGCGGGGTTAGTGTGTCTTCTGCACTTAGAACCTGAGATCTGCTGTTGAAATGCTAGGCATCTTCCAGACGGGCTAACAGGTAGGACACCCTCCAACCTATTCATAAGGTCTATAGAGGGGATGAATGGAAAAATAAATATAAACTTGCTCTAAAATTTCTGTGGCCCACAGAGGTTTCTATCAGTAGGCATTCAATTCCCACTGTTTTCTATGGTATGGTACATTTGATCATTCTATCTGCCTCATCTCTAGCCTCATCATCTAAAATGATTTTTCAAAATAGATGGACAGCTTGAATAAAACGCATCCATCATGTGGCCCCACAGAACCCTGACAGGACCGTCCATCTCTACGTCCCACTCGGATCTAGCTAGAGACGGGCAGTCCTCTCAGGGGCTTTGTGGGGTCCACGGTTATGTATGTGTTTTATTCACACCGTCGATCGATTTTGAAAGACCATTTCAGGACATGAGCCCAAAAGGAGGCAGAGGCATACTGTGGGCCACACCAAAGGAAGCAGTGGGGATTGAAAGCTTACCGTTTGAAGTTTTCGATGAAGATGTTTTCCCTTCATACATGTTTATGTGACCTTACGAACGGTTGGATGGCAAATAAAAATCAGTGGACCTTAGGAAGTTTTCAACGGTGTGAATTTAATCCCCACTGCTTTTTGTAGTGTGGTCCACTTGAGCCTTCAATATACCTTTTTTGGGCTCATTCCCTGAAATGTTCTGTAAAAATGGATGAACGGCTTGGATAAAACATATACATCATGGTGGGCCCACAGAACCCCCCAATCCGCGCCCCGTAAAAAAAGGATAGGCGGCTCAACAGAGAACGGTGTGCAGTCCCCGCATTCTATCAAAATTCAAAATCCCTCTATAAAATACCCTACACGAAGAGAGACAGAGACAAGAAAACGAGTATGTAGTGTTTGATGAAATGCTGAGGAAAGGAATGCTGCATTACAAGAAGATCTCCTTCTTGAAGAGGATTTTGGTGGGGAGATCATGCTCTTCATCATCATCATGGAGTGATGGTGGGAGAGTGGTAGACATGGCTGCCAAAGATGGGGAGCTGAGGGTATTCATGGTGGCTGGAGAGGTTTCTGGAGACGTCATTGCTTCCCGTCTCATCTCCTCTCTCAAGCGTCTCTCTCCTTTTCCCATCCGCTTCTCAGGCATCGGAGGGTAACATACATCCCCATACATACATACATGGGCTAGATCCTACACCATTTTAAGATGGTGGTGATTCTTCTACCATACACATGTTATAGTTGTACCATAATTCTGACCGTCTAAACCAACAGATGATAGTTACCTTCTGATTTTGCACTTGTAATTTGTTCCACTTGCTATTCTACTTTTAACCATCCATTCTGTAGACATGAATTGGAAGGTTGGGAATGCTTGTCAAATGTGAGTCTCAAGATATGTTTCATCCATAGTGGGCCCCACAATTTGGATGGCCTGGGTATGTACATGAATGCTGCATGTGGTGAGCATTGAGAATGAGTCGCCACCATTTTCAAAATGGTGCTGGACCATTGTAGGAGCATCCTACATATACATACAAACACAACACTCATTTGTGTTACTTAGCTCATGTACACATCACCGCCGCGTGCTCGCATGGCACATGGGGCATGAAATCCAATCCATCCATCAGAGTCGTCCTGCTATTTAGATGCCCAGCTCAATAATCAGGTCAGTCCACGATTCAGGTGGGCCATAGTTTGCAAAACAAACTATGGCTGAGAAAACTTGGCTGGAATTCTCTAATCCATCCACCATTTTTAACATCATGGCCCATCTAATGAGTGGATCAGCTTGATTTTTGGGCTTGAACATTTACATGATCAATCTATGTGATGAACAGCTAGGACATTGCGCCTATTTTTTCTGCTGACAAATGAGGTGGCATGTAGATGGTATGCCTTGTACACCTGTTCTGGGCCTATTAAAGCTCCCTTCATTTTTTTTTTCATGACCTTGACTACGAAATATCAGAATGTAGGGTATGCGTTTACCCAAAAAAAGAAGAAAAAAATAAAGAATGCAGGTATATGTATTGTCATCAGTTCATCAAGTGATTGTGTAACAAACACATGGATCGAAAAAGTGTTGTCTACATTGGTTTATATCGTCCATATAGGAAAATCAAGGTTAGAAATGTTGGATGGTATTGTATATGGAACAGTGTTGTCAAATGGCGTTAAGTGATCCCATGCAACCTAGGTGGGCCGTGTGCATATGCGATCGCACAGCCACCAAAACTTAATTCTATTCTGAAAAAAAATCAAGGAAAATGGAAAAATATAAAAATTATAAAAAAAATGTAAAAATACTACAAGTATAGGAAATTGTTTTTTTAGTAGTTTTATTACCAATTTCATTAAAATTTTGTTATATTTATTACATCTATTAGACTATTAGACTATACTAAGTCGAATAAATAAGTACTTCAGATGAATGCATATACTAAAACTTTAAGAGTAAAAGATCTAGAGAGAGGCAAATGTTTTTTTTTTTTTTTTTTGGGAGGGGGGGTTGCTTTAGAATCTTCTTTGGCAATTTTTCCAGGCTGTTGTAGGTTAAAGGAGACTCAAGTAATGCAATCTCTTAGTTGCTTTTCTATTCTAGACTCTAGCAAGGAATTTCTAACATATATTGCTTTCCTATTCCAGCACAACATTTCAAGCGGATATAGCTTTCCTAATCTAGCATAACCTTATGAATTAGATGTATATGATATGGAGAGGGCTTATCTTTGGTTGGTGGAATGCTTATATTTTGGTCATCACACATCTGAATTTTAAGGAGAGAACTATTCACCTACAATAGCAGGATGTGATTTCAGATGCATTGGGTGCACAAATGCCAACTTGTCATGTGTCTATGATGTAGGATCCACCATGAAGATTGCAAATATCAGGTGGACTACAGTGTACAAAGACAATGGATGGTTTAAATCATACCTGCCAATGGTCTGATCTAGCATACATATGGTCTGCATGATGAGTTTGATGGCCTGATTTTATTCCAGGTGATCTTCATGCTGGGTCTCTGTTTCTTCACAGCTTGGATGTTATAAACACATGACACGTCTACTTACTGCTCGTGAATGTTGCACGAATTGAGTTGTAGGTGAACATTTTTCTTTTAAAAACCAATAAAGTCTTTTTAGCATTGAAATATTTTGGCTTATTTCCAGGAGAACTTATTGTATTATGAATTACTATCCATTGTTGCAGCTTGGATATGCATAAGATATGATGTAATTGCTTTCTTTACTTTACTGATACATGTGAAATTCCTGTTAAGTTTTATGGAGCAGTTTTCTTTGACAAAACCTCCATCTTTACCAGTATAACTCCATAGAAAGTATCAAAGCTATGTTCTCGTTTTCTTTTGTTCCAGACATTGAAACTCTCTGTATGTGATCAGGGTTTTGATGAGCAAGGAGGGGTTGCAATCTCTATATCCGATGGAGGATATCTCAGTAATGGGCTTTTGGGAAGTGTTTCCACATATAAGAAAGATTCGGGTGAGGACCATATGATATGATTGTCTCATAGGCATTCCCATCAATGTCACTTGTCTAATCATATTCATATTTTAACATTGGAAATTGGAAGTGACAGATGAGGTTAAAAGAGACAATAGAAGCAGCTATTGTGTTTCGGCCTCATGTCGTAGTGACAATTGACTCAAAGGCATTCTCTTTCCGTTTCTTAAAGCAACTAAGGGGTAAGGCACAACCATTTTCATTATAGCTTGATGCAATACCTTACATTTGTCCGTTTGAAGTTGAGGCCTATAGTTCAATGATACAGACCATTGACATGGTGGGGTGTGATGCCTTTAAATCTCCCAGATTGAAAGATCCTAGCGGTTTAATCATTGTTATAATAATAGACAGCTGAAGACAATACAGTGATGGTAAAAGAAAATAAATTATTGGATGGTTAGGAATTTCCGATCTGAAAGATTTTTGTGTCATCTTCCATCCAAAGTGGGGCCAATCAGGCCAATGACATGGATCACCAAACCATGGACCCCACTCGTACATAACGTGTTCTTCACAATTCACAACCATTCACATTCTAATGCATCAAGATGCCATAATTCTTGTTCCAAGCTATCATGTGTAGGCTATAAGGTCTCCACAGAACACAAAAAGTAGATCCCAAAAATGTAAACAAGTGATTTTTTTTTTTTTTTTGCAGCTAGATGTACTGAACAAGGACTAGCTAGTCCTGTACAAACCCATTATGTTGCTCCATCATTTTGGGCATGGAAAGGAGGTGAGACCAGGCTTCCACGATTATCTGGGTATGTTGACCATCTATTATGTATCCTTCCATTTGAAGAGGAAGTTTGCCGGTCAAATGGGTTGGCTGCAACTTTTGTTGGTCA
Organism: Liriodendron chinense; assembly: GCA_003013855.2. Lineage (NCBI taxonomy): Eukaryota > Viridiplantae > Streptophyta > Magnoliopsida > Magnoliales > Magnoliaceae > Liriodendron > Liriodendron chinense. Next base: position 2,588,530 of record ML058438.1, on the reverse strand, counting down.
TCCCACATTGGAAGATGCTTTAAACTTGAATTTGGTACGAACTAGTTAATTCTTTCAAATAAATATCAATTCTTCGTTGAAGCATTTATGTGAAGGGTCATGATCTAGTGCAAACGTTTCCACTATTATTATAGTTCAAACGAGCTGTGTTGGCCCCACACCATTATGCACACCATCCCTCATTTGGACATGGACCCAAAAATATGGCCAATCCATGACTCAAGTGGGCCACACGAGCAGGGGGGCCGTGCCCTCTCAAGTGTTCCCTATGGTGTGGACCACCAAGTCATGGATTGGCATGATTTTTTGGGCCATGTCCAGCTCTAGACATGGAAGGGCATGCATGCTGGTTAGAGTGGCTGTCATCAACAACTTCATGGGGGGGGGGGGGGGGGGGGGGGGGGGGTTATTTGTACCACAATTGTGGTGTTGTGGTGTAAACGTTTGCACTTGATCATTTTCCTTATGTGAAAGATTGGATCTTTCTGCTTACAAATTACATATATGAAATTCTATCAATGTTTGTTGAATGTGATATACTGCAATAATTAGAATGTGAGGCCAATGATTGATTGCGCTAGGAATATTTATTTCTTGTCAATGTTGGGTATTTTCAAGGCAATTTAATAATCCTTGCTAAAGTTTGAAGAACAGCCTTCCCCAAACTACTCAAAGCTAGTTCGAGGGTCCATTTGGACATACTTCCTCAAAAAGGAGTTTTTGGAAAAGGAGGTCTTAAGCCTGCTTTTTCGGTCGATTTGGAAAAAGCCAATCGGATTTGTTTTTGCCAAGTGGGGGGTTTTAGCTCCTATTTTGTCAAGTGGGCGAGATGAGACGGGTGTTTGCAAAGTGCATCCAAACGCATAGCGTGAACTACCATTTGGATGAAAATGCGCTTGGACCTCAAATGCTCCTTCCGAGACATAGCATAGAAACTTTATCACTACAAGACTCCAGATTTATGCAAAAGGATCATAGTATCCTTCAGCTTCACAAACCAACACAAATGTTACCTGGCTTACAGGAATGAAGTGGAGTACAACATGGGCACTGATACTACACTCCATTTCCATCTGAGTTCACCACTTGTAAATGAGTTCACCCTTGATTGTAGCGTTTTAGGTAATATTTAATAGGTATTGACATCTAGACTACCATCTAAGTTCACCACTTGTAAATGGTTGCGACTTGTCTGTCCATGGCATGCATGTAGCATAGATGTAAAAGAATCCAGGGTGTCCAAATCGTGACCTGGATGAAGGATAGTTTAAAGGTCGCACTGACTGGATGATCTTAACCATCTGACATCTGACTGCCTGTTGAATTTGGGCCTGACCATTGTTCCGAGCATCGGCAATATTATTGATGATATCGCCAATATTATTGGTATCCTCAGCTTTGCGATACCGATAATACTATTAGCTTCAGAAATTCCAGGTATCATCGATATATCGCCAATATATCACCAAGTATTTACAATATCTTCAACTTTATAAATTTCAGGTGTCACTTGTATCACCTATGTATCGGCGATACGTCGGTAATATTACCAATATATTGTCAATGTATTGATAATCACCAAAAAACTATACATTTAAAAAAATCATTTCAAAATTTGTTATGGGTGCATGGTTGTATGATGAAATGCGTGGCTGTATTTGTGTATATGTATGCGTGCATGTATGTATGTATGCATGCATGCATGGATGGATGAATGGGTGGGTGGATGGTTGGATGGATGGATTTATGCATATATGTGTATCTATACGTATGCATGCATGGGTGGATGGATGGATGAATGACTCATGCATGTGTGTATATATGCATGCGTCACTGTATGCATGCATGGATGCATAGATGGTTGGTTGGATGGATGGATGGATGGATCATGCATGTGTTTTTGTATGTATGTATGTGCATGCATGGTGGATGGTATCTGTTTATTAAAAAAGAATCATTTCAAATTTTTTTATGGGTGCATGGTTGTATGATGAAATGCATGTTTGATGTGTGTATATGCATGCATGCATGGATGGATGGATGGATCATGCATGTGTGTATATGTGTATGTGTCTTGTATGCATGCATGCATGGATGGATGGATGGGTGATCATGTATGTGTGTTTGTGTTATGTATGTGGCTATGTGCATGCTTGGATGGATGGATCCACCATTTTCTCCATGTTTCCCCAATGTTTCCATGAGTCAACAATACATGCTTTTAGGTCCCCATTAAAAGAAAACTTATTAATTCCTAAATATGCAAATATAAGTCTTTTTTTGTAAATATGTAAATATGTATATTTTATCATCTCTTGAAGTATCATTGAAAACTTCCATCATTTTCCATATGTTTTCTCAATGTTTCCCCAAGTCAATATTACGCACTTTTAGAGCGCAGCCACCCCCCCCCAATTAAAGGGTAGCTTATTATGTATGTGTCTTTTTTGCAATTATTTGATTCCCAAGTATACAAATATGTGTATTTTAGCACGTCGTGAAGTTTCTTTGAGAAATTCCACCATTTTCCCCATGTTCCCCTCAGTCAGTGATGCATTTCCGGGTATCAGCGATATCGATAGGTGTTTCCGTATCCCCAGCTAGCGATACATTCAACGACATCGATGCTATGAATACTGGACCTGACCAATCCATTTGTAGATCTTTATTTGATGTCTGCATCGGACAGTTAGGGTCGTTCAAATTGAGTAAGTTTCAGGCCTTTGTCATCTGCTATGGACCCTACATTTGGACGGTCTTTATAGACGTATATGCATACCATGTGTGTGGGCAATGAGTCACTGCAATTTAGGAAATGGAGGTCCAAGTCGTGGTATAAAAAGTTAATTGGTACCAGTGATACGAAGATAAATGCAAGCAATGATAGGAGGAAAGGAATTAGAAAATAAAGGAAAAGATATGAAATGTTCCAAGTTAGTGCTGCCCTGGACCATGTCATTTAAGGCATACACCTCAACCTTGGAGGTGCCCCTTGCACTCAAGGCACATTTCTTAGGTCCCAACTCTTGTCTGCCTTGAGTGATTTTTTGTTGCTCGAGGGAATCTTTGCTTGGCTTCAGGTCACTGTTCATATACTATTTGCTATTTTTCACCTTTCAAATCCAGATATTTTAAGTTCCCATAAACACAATCACTAAATAATTTTATTTCTATAAAAAAAAGTTTATTCATTTGGTGCACCCCGCATTGGTTCTCCTTGTCGTGAGCTCCCAAAAGAATTGAATACATGGCATAACGGTGCGTGACCCTGTTGATTCAGTGGTTGGTCCCTACAATGGACAAGCTGCGGCAGGAAGTCTCAATGACTGGATAATCTTAACCATCTAACAATTGGCCAAAACAAATAGACAGCAAAGAAAACTATCAGAAATTCTCTGCATTCAACAAGAAGGGTCTCCAATTGGATGGGTAGGATTACCAAATCTATGGGATTTTCAGATAATGGTTCATCCACGGTTGGGCCATGCAACGAAAGGTTCAGTTGGTGGACAGCTGCACTATGTTTTTTTTTTTTTTTTTTGGTCGAGGGTCTCAACACATGGCTCAATGGTAGACACTGTGTTTCAACACTGGTTGTGGGTTTGAGTGCTCTTGTGGGTTGTGTAAAAAAAAAAAAAGAAGCTGCACCATGCTTTTCAATTTGATTGCAGTGCACTACAAAATGGAAACTTGTGCTTGTCAATCATGTTAAGTCCTTAAATATAAGTACACATTGTAAGTTATTCTATAGTATTGTACATACACTTTTTAAGCCGCTTCACGACTCACCTGAGAACTGTATCTTCTACCTTGCCTTTTTATATGACTATAACATGGATTTTTTTATCATAGAAAACTACCAATCATGGAGATTCTCTTCTTGTTCGATTGACAAAGTGGAAGTCCTTTGATTCTGGCTAACATTGCTACATTGAAAATTCAACTAACTTTTCTATTTGATTCACGATTACATACTCTGTTCATTTCAACGTGGAACTTTAGTGAAACCTTTTGAGATTCTAACAGTTGGATGGAACCTATACTTAGGGAAAGGACCCACCATCAGAAAAATGGAAGGTTCAAGGGAATGGCCAACGCTTTCGAAATGAGCATGGGTTATCTTCTGGTAATACATATTGAATCTTGAATGGCTTTACTTGTCAATATCTGTTTCCTGTTTGAGTTTTTGTTTTCAGAGGGAGGAGCTTAGCAATGCTTTAGAGCATTGGAATGGTATTGGACAAAGCATAGTTTGCTACTATAAATAGAAACGGATGACTTTTACCATGCGGCACTTTTCTGATTTCATGTTAACCAAAATGTGCAGATACAGTACACATACCTGTGTGCGCGTGCGTGCGTCCTGGCGTGCATGTGTCATGCAAAACTTTTCTGATCTGTGTGTGCGCGCGTGCACAGTTATACATGCGTGTATCTCTATGTATGTGTGTGGGTGTGTGTGCATATGCGTGTGTGGCTGCACATCATGCAAAACTTTTCTGATCTGTGTGTGTGCGTGTGCGTTCGTGCGTGCAGTTACATCCTATAGTTAACGCGCCTTTTTGTATTCCTAGGCTAGCCGATGGAAATGTAAAATAGACTTTCAAGCTGAATTTTGTTTCTTATTTGAACATTAGTGAGTTGCATGTTTGGCTATCCAATGGAAATGTAAAATAGACTTTCAAGCTGAATTTTATTTCTTACTTAAACACTTAACTTTTCAGGATCAGATCACGTCTTTCCCCATTTTGAATCACTTTCTGATCTTTCTTCTCATCCTGCCATGTCTTCTTCCAATTTCACCACTTACAATTTGTTTCCTTGCTAGTTAATCTCATCCCACCATGCTTCCCTCATTTTCAGTCACTTTTTTTATTTCCTTCTCATCCCACATTTGAATCCACTACTGTGTCTCATCTGAATTGTGATCAATAGTACAAAGTGGAAATTACCAAGTTCTGATTGCCTGCCTTGTCATTCATATTGAGGGTCTAGGGTTGAAACAGCAACTAAGTTACTTTTGAAGCTCGACTTGAGAAACATGACTGCAAAGTGCAAATAGTGCTTAATCCAACATTGTTAATACTAGGAAACATAATTAATTTATGCCATTTCCTCTTCATCAAACTGACTATTCACGCTGCAATTTACTTGTGCATTCAAATGCAGCCTAATGCAGCCCAATGCAGACCAATATTTGATCCGAAATGATGGTACCAAACTGCCAATGATTGTTGTGTATGTCTATGTTAAGCTGGTTTAAATTATGTCCATCATCAGTTGTAAGGGGTCAGAATTTGTTTTTGCTTCTTTTTTTTTTTTTTTTTTTTGTATTCTTTGGCTTTGGCCTTTCTTTTTTTCAATAAAATTTATTATTATCGCTTCAAAAAAAAGAAGAAGAAAAAAAAGAAGAAGGTGAGGGGGTCACTAAAACTTTCTTGTTTCCTGGGTCAGATGAGTATCTTGGTCATTGGATTACATAAAAAAACGAAAAAGTTTGAGTATTCTTAAATTCAGAACTAAAGATTTTCATACATCAAAAGATTTACGGCTAAAATTATTTACAAACACGTCCATTTCTACCATCTATTTTCTGATATTTTCTCAAGGAAAAAATGCTGCAGAGTGATTTCTCATTTTTACGAAATTCCTGATAGAACTTCCTAGGCTAAGAATTATTTTAGGGTGTAGATTCCTGTGATAATTTAACGCCCTTTAGGAAATGGCGGTGGCTTTTCAACCGTACACATGTCATAGTTCTAATGCATACCAGATGGTCCAAGACTCCAAGTCACTGACCTAGGGTGCGTTTGGTATAACTTAATTCCACGACTTATCACTGAAAAATGATATTTTCAGTGATTTTAGTAATTCAGACCGTTTGGTAACTAAAAAAATTTAAGTGCTTAATTGGAAAAATCACTTAAATTAAGTGGATTATTTTAAGTCATGCCAACTTGACTTAAAGCTTATAGCTGAATGCGGTAAGTGGTTTCTCTTTAAATTTTAGATAAAAATTGACAGAAGTATCCCTATTAACATTTAAAATGGCAAGATTACCCATCTTTGTTTACTTTCCCATCCATGAAACCACCCCACGCAAATACTTGAAGTCACCAAATTCTATAAGCCCCAACATAATGTATGTATTATATCTACATAGTTTATCCATTTGGAGAGATGATTTTAAGGCATGAGCCCAAAAATGAGACAGGTCCAAACCTCAGGTGGACCACACCACTGAAAGCAATGGGAACAATGATGCCCACCATTGAAACCTTACTAGGGCCCACCATGATGTTTATTTACCATCAACCTTGTTCATCATAACACAAAGACTTGGATTAAGGGAAAACACAAATATTAGCTTGATCCGAAACTTTTGTGGCCGTGATAAGTTTTCAATGGTAGTTTTCAGATAAATTACCAAACAGATTTTTCAGTTCTTATAAGTATTAAATTCAGCACTTTAAGTTTTCAGTACTTAAATTCATTTTCAGACTTAATTTTTCAGTTTACCAAACAGCACCCTAGTTGCGGATGGGCATAAACCAAAAATTAATCTGAGAAGATGATACTAACCGTCTAATTTTCCCTTCAAATTTGGACCTCTCACTATTTTACTTTTCTCCATCCATTTGATAGCCATCACTTGGATGGTTAGGATTGCCTTATCAGACCAATTTTAGACACATGCTTCATCCACAATGTGCCCCACAATTCGGATGGTTGAGGTAGCTGTACATGATTGCCCCATGCAAGGATGAGTCACCACCATTCGCAATGCGGTGGTGAACTATCATAGGAATCTAGCCCTATTTTAGGTTTATTCATGGTTATTGCTTCAGGTGATACACCTTTCAGATGCTCAAACAGGGTCTAGTGTGTGAAGCCAACTATGTCAGTGAATAAGGTGAAACTCGATTAGCTGCTAATTTCTTTTGACACTTATGCTTTGCAGAAGATGATTTTCTGGATAGAAATGATTTGGATATGAACCTCTCTGCCAATTAATGTTGAGAACTGATAACCTAGAACCGGTCGGGTGTTATGACCTGTTGCTTTTTGCCTTCTGAATTTTCATTTCCACCTTTTCCTCTGAAAATATTGGACATTCTCAAGGGAAAAGTGCTTGTAAAAATTTCTCATTAATATTTGTAGAGGACATACGATAACAATAGCTTCTATTTGCGTTTTGCAGAACAAAATCTGAAATTTCCTACATTTTGTAATTTTCTTTTTTCATGAAACCACTCTCTGTCTTCTGATGAGGATTTATAGGGTACTGTGCTGCAACAATCATACAGTTTGTTGCTGCACAGGATCCTGTACAGGTGGGACCCATCTTCAGGTTGTCTAGACTATCAATCTGATTGGCGCCACCATGAATTTGGGATGCCCCAAAAATATTCCAGATTGGAAGATTCCAGCCATTCGATGTTAGCCTATTTCCCGTGAATGTTTAATGTTGTTTTATTTTATTATACCACCTTCTATTTGTTGGCCGGTGATTCAAGCATGAGAAGCTTAGAATCTTCCTATCTGCAGGATTTTTGAGGGCACCAGTCAACCCCCTCCCCCAACACAGCATTAGCTGGATCACGGAAACATGGGCCCCACATGTACAGAATCCTTGATGGTAGAAAACTGCATGTTTTCTGCATGATAGGACCCTATAATTCCTTTATTCTGATTATACTGTTGTCTGCGCAGTCATACTTCTTGAAGTTTTCTATTTCTGAGATGATTGGCTGGTTTATGGAGCTGTGGTCAATTGTGTTTGCTATTAAATCTTTTATTCTCCTTCATGGTTTATATTTGACAGGTGCTACAGTCATCACCTTACTTCCGGGAAGCAGATTACAAGAAGTCAAACTCATGCTTCCCATTTTCTTAGATACTGTGAAACTACTGAAAGACTCTTTTCCGAAATTAACGACAGTTATCCCTGTGGCACCCAACCAGCATGTGGAGAGCTATATTGACAGAGCTATTCAGACATGGGACATTCCCACCATCTTGATTTCTGGGCAGTCGCAAAACCTTAAATATGATGCATTTAATGTACGTATATAGTGAACACCAATTCTCTTTAGGATTTAAAGGATCATAGTAGTCGAGAAAGATCTTTAGATTTTCGCTGCCTATAGCCACTTCTGCAGGAGCTGCTATCAGGTAGTGGAGTTGGATTTAGGTTTGGGGTGGACAATGGTGCAGTAGGCTTGTTTTCTAATCGGACCTGAAATTCAGGCCCAGACCAAGCTCATTTATCAATTAGTCTAACCTGTGACAGTTATAAATGTGCCAGATCCTGGGCCCAGCCAACCTGTTTTATTGGGTCTGAAACCAAGGCCCCAGGCTGAATACATGGCCTAAAACTCAGGCCCAAGACTGGACCATGTCGGCTTGGGCTTGGAAGCATGACAGACGGCCTGGCCTATCTATGACAGGTTGGGCTAAGAAGCCTAAAGTCCCAAGATGTTATATCGATCTCTTTGAAGCTGAATCTATGACATATGTTGTTTCATTCCTAGAGATGTTATCATCCAGCATTTAGCTGTTATTTTCGGATTTTGTGCAGGCAAGCAGAGCTGCATTGACTACTGCAGGGACGGCTATAATGGAATTGCAACTTGCACGGCTACCTTGTGTTGTTTCATACCGAGCTCATGTCCTAACCGAATGGTTAATTCGATATAAGACAAAGTTACGATACATGGCGCTTCCCAATATCCTTTTGGATTCAGCTATTATCCCAGAAGTTCTTTTCCGTGCATGCACACATAAGAACCTGGCTTCATTCCTCAGGTAAGATTCTCATCTAATCTGTAGTTTCCTTTTCGCCATTGAATGATCAGAAATATTGGGTGGCAATGCAATAGTTTGTAAATAGTTTGATTAAGATGAATGAGCAAGTTACATAAACTATACACCATTTCGTAGAGTGCATTCAAGCTCCCATTGTTCTTTCCTTCTGGGAACTTGTGATAACACAATGCATCTAGATAACACGATGCATTCCGAAATGCTCAATGTTTTCAGAATATTAATATGGGGGTTAATGAGGTCATTCAAAGGATTGACCATCTTATTTCAGAGTGGGCTATCTATGTTTAAGGTGGGGCCGGTCGGCTCCCCTTATTGAGTGCTTCTTTCTCTTGTCGGGCTTGTATTCTTTCTCATTTTTGCGAGCTTCTAATAAATTTTCATTCTCTCTAAAAAAAAAAAAACTCAAGATCAATAGTTTTGGTCATTCCGGCTCATGAGGCAGTGCAAATCCGTACAAGCATTAACGGTCAGGTCTTTTTGTTAGAGGTGATGGAACTTGGGATTATGTTCCTACTTATAAAGGCCTGATATTTTGTCCCATCACTTTCTTCATCTTGCTTCTAACTCTTCTTATACCTAATCTACTTGCGGATCTTCTGGAATTGTCTCCACTGCATAGGTGCATCACCCTGCATCTAGGTCAAGCAACTTTTATACATTACTTGTTAGTTAAGATCCTCTCGTAGATAGCCAGGTCTCAAAACATGGCTCAGTGGTAGACGCACTACGTTTCAAAACTGAGGTCATGGGTTCGAGTGCCCATGTGGGGTGTGCATGAAAAAAAAAAAAATCCCCTAGTAGATAGTCTATCTTACCACGGGGACAATCAAATGGAACACTATTGCTATTGCTGTGGTTGGATTAGGCTTGTCAATTTCTTCAAGCTCCTAGATCTAAATACTTCCTCCAAAATGTTTTTTTCCCCATTGTTAGCTATCAATCACAAACCCTAAACAAGCCACAAAGTGAACTGCTTTGATACCAATTTGATTATAATGGATTTGTACGAAGAAAAGAAGAAAAATAAGATTCGTGCCGCAAATTTAAAGAAATTGATTAATAGGGTTCTTTCCCACTTCAAGAGATCTTTTCCTTAAGGTAACTACTTTTCTTTATTCAGTATACCAAGTCATTTGTGATCTACAAAACCAAGTATGCAAGTTAAAGAACCCTAACCCAACTTAATCTCAATCACTGAACCCTATTAGATCGCAGATGTTAATTATCCATTAAAAACAAAAAAAAATGCCAGTGCTACTGCACTGTTACTATAGAAGGTACTGCAGCACACTCCTATTTATATAGAGGCCATTGAAAACTGCTAAAATCCTAAAATTTAAAAAATCAGCCCTTTTGTGGACTTAAACACATGGGGCCTACCTCATGGGCCATGGGACCAATAATTTAGATCAAGACCACCCACGCATCTTCATCGCACATTTTCCATGATCATGCCCGCTTGCATTAACATCCATAAAGAATCGATGTGGATTGCATCACCGGATTCAAATCAACCAAGGTATCTTCTCATTAAGGAGATCCCAATTCCTAACCAACATAGAGTAAAAAAGATCTCAAAGTTTTATAATTTTAGTTACCACTCTTACCGATTTCGTGCATCTTAATACATGAGAGTAAGTCATTTGTGCTTTGTCTCATTGCAGCCAGGTAATTCATGATGGACATCTCCGCGAACAGCAGATCATTGCTGCTGAAAAGATGTTTGAGCTGCTTTCTCCTTCTGAAAGAAGCATATGTGATTTGGCCGCTAAGGAAGTGGGATTGCCATTTACTGATTCCAGCCCAAGCATGATTGCAGCTTCCACCATACTGTACTCAGCAGAAACGAAATGTCAAAGCACACGTAAGGGCCCGTTTGTTTCACCATTTTCCCCGATAATGTAACGTAAATAGGTCATTATTGCTATTTAATTTACCTGTCTCCTGCTGCTGTCAGAGGAATTTAGACTTCTGATGTTGGCGTTTGTTTAGACAATGATGGTCCTGGTAAGCAGCCGATTTCGGCCTGGAGTGGATTTGGTGCGTCCCCGGCCTCACCCAAGACGATGCGGCCCTTACAGTGGGGCCCACATTGATATATGTATTCTGCATCCATGCCATCCATCCATTTGTCAGATCATTTTAGGGCATGAGCCCAAAAACAAAGCAGACCCAAATCTCAGGTGGACCGTACTATAGGAAACAGTGGTGATTAAACACCCCACCACTAAAAACTTCCTAGGGCCTACTGTAATGTTTATTTGCCATCCAACCTGTTGATAAGGTCACACAAACCTGGATGGAGGAAAAAAAAAAAAACAAATATCAGCTTACTCCAAGACTTGTGGCCCAGAAGAAGTTTTTAATGGTCAATCACCACTATTTCTTATGTTATGCTCCAGATGAGATTTGGATCTGCTTCATTTTTGGGCTCATACGCTAAAATGATCCGGCAAAAGGATGGACAGCGTGGATGCAGAATACATACATCAATGTGGGCCCCATGGTAAGGGCCACACCATCAATCTGCTCCCATTTCGGCCCTTTTATATGTTTGTCTAATCAAGGTATTAGAATTTATATGGTGCCCTGTGTAGGAGAGGGCATGTCGTAAATTCACGTGCTTGTGTCATTATCAAGTCACATTGTGCTCTCCACTGGATGGCGGATTAGGTGCATGATCAAGAAACATGGCTGCGGCCTGCGGCCCTGATCTTGGGGGTCCACCTTCCTGGATGTGATCCATATCCACGCCATCCATCCATTTCCACAAAGCATAATAGCTCATGGAAAATCAAAGCGGCGGATGCACATCTCATGTGGACCACATGATCTTTGCGGTAGTCATTGACGGGCCAACACTACGAACTTGCCCTCCATCAACCGAAGTCTGTAAGACTCCATTCAGCCTGTTGATAATGTCAGACAACAGTGGGTGATTGGGAAACACAAATATCTCAATCAATGACTTTCTTCCAATCTAGAACTTTTGAATGGCTCGGACACAAACCAAAAGGTGTGGTCCACCTGAGAATTGTAACTGGTGTTGGCATGTCGGCAGGTCGCAATCCGGGAGGGACCCGATTCTTCTCCTCCTGTTGTGGAGACAAGGCAGAAGGTAGGAGGGACCCAATTCTTCTCCTCGTGTTGTGGAGACAAGGCAGAAGGTGGGTATTCGCAATGCAGTAGTTGATTGTACTTGGGAGATGGTGATGAAGGAAGAGGATATGGGAGTGGACGCCATTAATACCAGCAACATCTGTATATGGTAAAGGCTCATGTTAGAGTGAGAGTATAATGTATTAGGTGGTTCTGAGGATTACTATTTTATTTGGGATATTTTATTAATATAAATAAGAAAGGGGAGTGGGAAAAACAAGAACCCTAATTACCCCTCTCCCCTTTCACATTCATATTAATAAAATATCTGAAATAAAACAGTAGCCCTCAGGACCACCCAATACATAATATTCTCACTCTAACAGCTCAGTCCACCTTGCCACATTGCCTTTAAAATGAGATAGAAAAACTGATGGAAGGCGTGGATATACAAAACACACATCAATTTGGGCTGCACTTAATCCGCTCCCATAAAAATTCCAGTTCAGCACTAAACAGTTTAAATTTTGAGTCCCCAATGTATACATTTCATGAACCAAAAGCTATACCTATCTGATTTTTCAGATTGGTGGACAACCATTGAATGGCTAAAATGGAAGTAATCCAAAGAAAATTCCCATGAATCGGAGGATATGATTGTATAAATAATCTAATTTTGCTCTTCACATTTGCCATGGAATAATTTTTAAGTGACCACCTCCTATTCATGTTTTTCTTTTTCATAAAAAAATAAAATCACACCAACTTGGATCTTATTCATCGGACTGGCATTGCGTAGCTAGAACACAACATAGGAAGGCTGAAATGCCAATAGACGTCTATTATCTATACTGAATGGCAATAGACGTCTATTATCTATACTGAATTCTCTTTTAGATAGGCCCTGAAAGGAAGGTTGGAATGGCAATAGAGATGTCTATTATCTAATTCACCCGACCTGATAGTACCCATTTTGGGAACATGCAGTGCCAGAGTCACTGAATAGGGAAGTTGCCAATCCCTAAAATTGACTATGTAATGTACTTTATCTACTGGGTTACAAGTGAGCCTTTTTATTTTTGATTAGAGGTTTCTATTGTATAAATTTATCCCCATGTGATTCCTGTTGAAGCATATACTCCAGAGGTGGGTGTAGGGCAGATGATTTCAAAACAGATTGTTCATCCATTAGATAGAGAAGATCGCCAAGATTTCATGATCAACTGCCGGGGTTGAGGCTGGGGGCGGCTGGGGGTGTAGCCTTTGTTTCCTCTATTTTTTGTTTGTAAATCGAACTTTTTTTTTTTTTTTTTCTCCCTTTCGGGTGGCTCTTGTAGCCCTTTTTAGTATAATCTCTTTTCTTTAAAAAAAAAAAAAAAACTGCCAAACTTATTCCAATTCCAACAGCCCAGACTTGGATCGTGGGGATCACCGGAATGCTTTGTATCAATAGATATCAGGTATGTCAATGTTGATTAAATCTGAATTTTGAATTTTGTTATTGAATTGTTCATTTAATGAGCATCCTCAATATTATGCATCTAAAAGAGCTCAAACCGACATGAAGTCTGTACTGTGTTGACATGGTGTGTTACATCTACACTGTACATCCATCTTGCTAGATTATTTTAGGGCATGAGCCCAAAACTGAGGCAGATCCAAAGCTCAAATATACTATGTTTCAAGCCACAGGCTTGATGCTTGGACCCCCACACGGTATTCTTCGGTCACTGTTATAGATATCTTGGAGGCAAACAATAATTCCTTTGAGAATCTCTTTGAGTTTGAAGAGAAGGGTCTTTTAGAAATTTGTATTTTGAGAGTTGAGAAATTCTCAAAATTCTAAAATAAGGTGAGATTGATGTTATTTTGGAATGTAGTCTTATATATGTGTACGCACACACACACACATTCTCCCAACACTCACGCATGCTCACTCCATCCCGTAATCTCAGTGTTGAAACATAGTCTGCCTAGGCTCAAACCACATGGGCACTTGATCACACAATAATTTTTCATAAAGAGAAATATCGTAAAGTGTGCGGGTAGGCATTTGATTAATTAAAAAGACTGGTAACAAATGCACCGTCCCGGACCAAAAGGAGATGGGCTCAGATTGAGGTCTTTGCCAGATAAAGTTTTATCTAATCTTTTGGAAGAAGTTTCGATTTGGGTAGAATTATTTTTCTCTATATTTAGAGGGGGTTTAGAGATGATGATGGATTTCAATCTCTGATCTACTATTTGGTGAGAAACAATAAGACCACCTTGTCTTAAGATCTGAGATCAGTTGATTTTTGAATTTTTTTAATAAAGATTGTCTTCAGGAATAGAATTTGAAGGGAGTTTTGCAGGACTAGGCAACACTTAAAATTTAGCATTTTTAAGCTCAAACTTATCTCAGCATTTAAGGTAGATTTAATGTCCTAAATTAGGCGGGGAAAGCCATTTCTTTGAAATATTCCCATTTGAGAATCCATGGTGACCCCAAGAAGCAAAATAACATCATCAGGGAGTATCTGGTTTCTAAGGCAGGAATTGACTCTTCATACACCTTAAATGTTTCTTTAAATGATTCAAGCATTACACAAATAGCTGCACAAAACAAATCCACCATTATTCATAGAACCATAGTGGACTTTTATCTGGATCTTGAGGAGCAAATTGGATAAACTAAGAGTGCTTAAATTGGTTGTTTGAGTTACTAAAATGGAATCTCACACGCTCATACAATCTCAGTAGTTGAATTTTATCAACTATCCTTTAGAACTTTGGATTTTATCGAAATAAAACCAGTCATGGCTCTGGCGCTGGTGATGACGAAGTATCAGACGGCGGTGGGGAAGAGAATATCAATGGCGCTGGAGCAGGTGTCGATGCCGATGTTGCCTTCATAGGTGCAGGTGCTGGCAATGGTGTCACTGGAGCAGGTTCCGGCGACCGTGTTGGTGGAACTGGAGCAGGTGCTAGCGATGGTGTCTCTGGAACCGAAGAAGGTGACAGAGTCACTGGAGCCATGGTCGGTGACTGAATTTCTGGAGCTGGAGCAGGGGAGGGCGTTGAAGATGGTTTCACCATTTCCGGAGCTGGTGATGGTGAAGTATCAAACGACGGTGGGGAAGAGAATATCAATGGCGCTGGAGCAGGTGTCGATGCTGATGTCGCTGTTGTAAGTGGAGGTGCGGGCAATGGTGTCACTGGAGCAAGTTCCGACGACGGTGTCGGTGGAATCGGAGGAGGTGCCAGCGATGGTGTCTCTTGAACAGAAGAAGGTGACGGAGTCATTGTGGATGATTGAATTTCTGGAGCTGGAGTGGGGGAAGGCGTTGAAGATGTTGTCACCATCACTGGAGCTGGTGATGGTGATGGTGAAATATCAAACGAAGGGGAAGAGAATCTCAATGGCGCTGGAGCAGGTGTCGATGGCGATGTCTCTGTTATAAGTGTAGGTGCAGGCAATGGTGTCACTGGAGCAGGTTTTGGCGACAGTGTCGGTGGAACCGGAGCTGGGGTCGATGACTGAATTTCTGGAGCTAAAGCAAGGGAGGGTGTTGAAGATGGTGTCACCATCACTGGAGCTGATGATGGTGAAGTATCAAATGGCGGTGAGGAAGAGAATATCAATGGCGTTGGAGCAGGTGCCGATGCCAATGTCGTTGTTATAAGTGCAGGTGAAGGCAATGGTGTCACTGGAGTAGCTTCTAGTGACGTTGTCGGTGAAACTGGAGCAGGTGCCAGCGATGGTGTCTTTGGAATCAAAGAAGGTGACTGAATTTCTGGAGCTAGAATGGGGGAGGGCTTTGAAGATGGTGTCATTGGAGCAAGAGCAGGTGAAAGCAGTGAAGACGTGGATGGAGGGGTGGAAATGGACGGCGGTGATTTCTGGCTTGGAGAGGGAGAGGACGATGGTGTCACCGGAGCAGGAATAGGCGAAGGCATCGGAGACGTGGATGGAGAGATGGAAATGAATGACGATGACGATTTCTGGCTGGGAGAGGGGGAGGGTGTTGACGATGGTGTCACCGGAGTAGGAATAGGCAAAGGCATCGGAGACGTGGATGGAGAGATGGAAATGGACTGTGACAATGATTTTTGGCTGGGAGAGGGGGAGGATGTTGGCGATGGTGTCACCGGAGAAGGAATAGGTGAAGGCGTTGGAGAAGTGGATGGAGGCATGGAAATGGACCCTGTCACCAAATTCTCATCGACAAATGATGGACCACCCACACCCCCACCTGCACCCCCACCCGCACCCCCGCCTACACCCCCACCGGCACCCCCACCTGCACCCCCGCCTACACCCCCACCGGCACCCCCACCTGCACCCCCGCCTACACCCCCACCGGCACCCCCGCCTGCACCCCAACCCGCACCCTCACCTGCACCCCCACCCTCACACTTGAACTTTCCACAGTCAACTGCACGGCTCACCACAGGCATACACATCCTTGCAGTCTTTTGCTGAGGGCGGTCTGGCAGGCAGTTTCTCTTGTCGTCGAGAAAGATGTCTGACCTCGACGATGGCACACAGTCCTTTGCCTCACCCTCGAAGTAGTTATAGGAGAATGTGAAGTTAGAGAGGTTTGGCAGACGACATATGCTCTCCGGCACAAACCCGGTTATCATGTTATTGGAGATGTCCAGCTCCGAGATAGACTTCAATCCAGAGATGCTCTTCGGAAGGACCCCTATCAACGAATTCGATCCGGCATGGAATACCGACACATTCCCCAGCAACCCAATCTCGGGCGGCAGACACCCTGAAATGCCGCCATTTGACAAAACAATCTCATTCAAAGTGTTTGCCATCTTCCCAATGCTGCTTGGGATGCAACCGCCGAGATTATTATTGGCTAAAACCATGACAGAAGTCGGCGAGTTCCCGAAATTTTCTGGGATGGGGGAACTGAACCGATTGTCATTCAAGAACAGGGCGTCAAGGTCCTTTTCGAAGAGCTCTGCGGGCAGAGGCCCCTCAAAATCATTAAACCGGAGGTCGAGGTACTTCAACACCGGTATCCCAAGGACCACCTTTGGGAACGGGCCCACAAAGTGGTTGTTGCTAATGTCGAGCTCGTGGAGGAGCGAGAGTCGAGAGAAGCTCTTGGGGATAATACCGCAGAAGCGGTTGGTGTTGATGTGGAAGAGGGAAATGTCGGTGAGGAGTCCCAACTCAACAGGGAGGTATCCGGCAATATCCCAATTATTAAGATCGATCCCGGAGACCACCTCGATTGATGGGTTATCTAGGGCTGACGAGCAGAAGACCCCATTGTAGGAACAGACGTCAGGGCCATCCCAATTGGCAGTGGCCTGAGATGGGTCGGAGTAGATGGTCTTCTTCCATGCCTGGAGAGCGATGTAGGCTCTCCGGAGCCTGGGATTTTTGAATTTTTCATTCACCTCAACCTCGAGCTCATATTCGTCAGGGAGATCTTCATTCTTGAGGAGATTGAGGAGCTGGCGGCGGGTGATGAAGGCGGCCTGGGCATTTGAGAGGGCGAAGGAGGAGGTGGAGAGAGAGAGGAAGAGGGAGAGGATGAGGCAGAGGCGACCAGAGGCTTGCATTGTAATCTGATGGGGGGAGAGAGAGAGAGAGAGAGGAAGGAGAAAAGAGAAAAGACATGTATCTGTCTCTTCCTATTTTTTTCAAAATTCTGTTTTTTCTGTTAGGGGGTTTTGGCGGGGAACTGAGGGCCTCTTATTTGCCGCGAGAATTGAGGGGCATCTGCCACTCTCCTCCACCGCGGATGCGCGGGGGATTGATTTGCAGGTGGCGCCCACCGTGATGTTTGTGATAAATTCACCCCGTCCATCCGTTTTGAATGATCATTTTAGGGAATGTGACAAAAAATGAGGCAATAACTCAAGTAAGCCACACGAGAGGGAAAAGTAATGCCTACCGTTGAAATCTTCCTGGGGTCCACCTTGATGTTTATATGCCATCCAAACCGTTCATAAGGTCATGTCTACTAGGATGAACTGAAAAAAATAAAAAACTTAGCCTGATATTAGACTTCTGCGCCCGTACGAATGTTTCAATGGTGGTTGCTCCATCCCTAACTGTTTCCTCTCGTGTGGCCCACTCGAGTTTTGGATCTGCCTCATTTTTTGTCTCATGTCTTGAAATGATCAGGCAAAACGGATGGACAGGGTGGATTTATCACAAACATCAAGGTGGGCCCCCACCTCTCTTCCCAGCACAGTAGCTTTCTTCCAAAGACTTTCTCAGCGAATCCGCACAAGGGATTCTGTGCCTCTCATTGGTCCACGTCAGCACTGATGACATCAGCTGAGAAAAATTAAAAAGAAAAAAAAAAGAAATACGTAAGTATTTTTAATAGTGAAATACACGTATGTAGTCTTTCCTACTCCGATTTTCCCTCTCGGCAGCTGTGTGGAGCTTCTATAGGATGTATGTATTTGATCCATACTGTCCATCCATTTTTCTAGATCATTTTAAGATATTTTAGGATATGAACCAAAAAAACTAGGCAGATCCAAAACTTTTGTGGATCACACTACAATAAACAGTGGAAATTAGATGACTACCGTTGAAATATTTTTGGGGAAACAGTAGACTCGGATCAAGCAGCTATTTGTGTTTTCCCTTCATCCTGGTTTGGTCTGTGTGACCTTATGAACAGGTTAGATGGCAATAAAAAGTTAAGTTGGGCCTCAAAAAAATGTCAATAGTAGGTGTCCAATTCACACTATTTCCTGTGGTGTGGTCCATGATCTGCCTTAATTTTTGGATCATGTCCTAAAATGATTGGACGGTGTGGATCTAACACGCATTAGGTGGGGGCCACGGAAGTTTACTGTTCGGTTTTCTTCTCTCTCTCCAGAATCAGATTGCATTTAGCTCTGCACACCCAGGAATTGACAGTGTTGACCTGTGGCCCTAAAATGACGTACGTGTTAGATCTACACCATAATTAATTTTTTTTTTCCAGGTCATTCCTGGGGTGAGCCCAAAACGAGGCAGATCAAATGCTTAAGTGGAACTCACGACAGGAAAGAGTTGGAATTAGATGCCTACTGTTGGAAAATTCTTGGAGCCCACCAAGATGTTTTTTTTGCCATCTAACCTGTTCATAAGGTCACACGGACCGAAAGGAAAACACAAATGTCAGCTTCATGCGAGCCTAATGTGGCTCCAAAAAGTTTTTAATGGTGGGCATTAAATCACTACTATTTCTGGATGTGTGGTTCACTTGAGCTTTGGATCTGCCTCATTTTTGGAATCATGCCCTGTAATGATAGAGTTAGTGCCTTAGAAAATCATTTGTGCCCTTATCCACTAGTCATGTAGATGTGATTAGGTGGATTTCAGCCGTTCATTGTGGTGAACATGGGTCCTTGATTGGACATGCGATATGCCTTTGGTGGACAAATTTAGTATTTCTCTTATCTTATATTTATTGGGTTTAGTGAGAAGTGATTCATTTGGCAGTCTTTGGAAACTTGAGATTGGATGTGATGGTGATTGACCAAAGAGAGACGTGGTCCATGGATAATAGCATCTTATTAGATCATGACTATCATAGGTGCATGGGATATACATTTGAAGATCATCTCATGAAATGTACAGTCATCTTGTGTAAGGGGACTGACCTGGCTCAAGATGGACAATCTCTACCATTAGGAGTTAACTTGGTGTTGGTTTATACATTGCCCTTACCTTGCATAAAAGTGTGAGTATGTCATGTATAAAGGATTCAAGTTCAGATCTTTGGTCACTCACATTGGTGGATCAAGATCAAATCAACATTCTGGGGAATATTAGCTTAGATTGTGATTGTGAGATTATGACTTAATGATTTATGAAAGATGGATTGATTATTATACCTGAGGACGTTTAAGGTTTACAATCTCGACTAATTGGCTTTGGCTCTTCCATCGAGGTCCATGCAGGGGCCAATAAAGTGGATGTAACTGGGTACTTCCATCAATGGTCGTTGATTCTTACACGGGCCAATAATGGATTCATTAGTTTACCTAAGAACATATTTATGGTTTTAATATGGACAAATCAATGACTCATCAAGTAGTTTTTATGCTGGGCTTAACACTCTGATTATTTTAATCATTTTTTTAAAAGTAAGCGAGGAATATTCTATTATTACTTATCCAAGGTAAAGTCTGAAAAGATACAACAAGCGGGGCGAACCCCAATACTCTGAATGTTTTAATAATTTTTTCAAAGAGTTTCAATATTTGAAATTTTGTTTTAACCGTTAAAAATGCTTTAATTGCACTTGATGATAATCTGATGCCTCAGATCTTATGGTCCACATCTGATTGGAATGGACATGATCATCAGTGGATATGCCATGACAGTGAAGGCATTGAATTATGAGAATATGCATGGATGAGGTGAATTGACAAGCTTCCTTCACAGTATGTTATACCAAAGTTCATAGGGTAGTGGAGCACCATACTGGATGCACTCTTGAAACCCTAACCCCTTCTAATTTATATGATCTTATACCAGAGAAGAGGTAGAGTTAACCATGTATGTCCACACCTCATGGGACGTGTAAGTGTGAGGAAAAAGAGAAAGTCTGTGAAAAAATGGAAATCCACTTTATCGTCTTTTATTGTCCTCACATGTAGTCTACTTGTGTGGATGGTAAGCATCATTCTCAGCACCTACTAGAAGATTAGACATTGGGCTATCTTGACTTTCTGACACTATGATAGATAAAGGGAAGACTTTTTTATTTAGGAGATCGACATTGACTGATTGACATCACAAACATCCTTTTTGTGTATATCACGTGCAAATATGATCTCCATCACACACACAAGTTTCAACATGAGGTCATGTATTCAAGTACTCATTATGATGTGAGTGTGTGTGAAAAAATGATTAAAACATTAAGAATGTTGGGGTTCGCCTCGCTTGTTGTATCTTTTTAAATTTTGCCATAGATAAGTAATAAGAGAATATTCCTCGCTTGCTTTCCAAAAAGAAAAGTACCCATTGTAGTGAACTCCCACTGTGGTGTGAGTAGGTGTGGTGTGAGTAGGTGTGGTGTGATGCAGCACCCAAAAAAACTCTCGGGCCCAACTTTCAACTTGGTCTAGAATTTTGGTGGGCCCGGGTTAAAGGAAACAATTTCCTCCCTTGATTTGCCTCTCTCTTTCCCTCTACTACGCTGCCCCCCAGAGTTTTGGATCAGGTTGAAAGTTGGGCCCCAGGGGTTTCATAGCGTGCTGCATCACATGGATGGCTCATATTTTTAGCTTACATCACGTGTGATAAGTTCTTAAAAAGTACTCACAAATTCTTATAAGAACTGGTGCGCTGGTAAGCATTCCTCTCTGTGTGTGTGTGTGTGTGTGTGTGTGTGTGTGTGTGTGTGTTTGTGTGTGTATTGTAGAAATTTGATGTTATAACAAAAGGAAATTCTTGGATAGGTCTCATGATTAAATTGTATTCTAGTATATTCCACAACATTTGTATGCTAGGGACCCAACATCAGATCCACATCGTTCAACAATTTTTCCATACCATGTTTGTGCATGATCCATAAAAGGAGGCACAAAGCTCAAGTGAACCACACAAAAGAAACAGTAGAGATTGGATGCTTAATGTTGAAAAATGATTGGAATTATACAAGGCTCAAATCAAGTTAATATTTTTGTTTTTCATTCATCCAAGTCTATGTGACATAATGAAGAGGTTAGATGGTAGAAAAATGTCACGGTAGGCCATGAGAAGATTCATAGACTTAATGAAGAGGTTAGATGGTAGAAAAACGTCACGGTAGGCCATGAGAAGATTTCAACAGTAGGCAAGCGTCCAATTCCCACTGCTTCTATGGTGTGGTAAACAAAAGCTTTGGATCTTCTTTCCTCTTGGTATCATGCACTAAAATGATTTGGAAAAATGGGTGGACAGTGTGGATCAACAGATACATCATGGTAGGGCCCACAAAAGTTCCACATGTGAAAACTTCCTTTGTTGTGTTGTATCCCACGCCATAGAGGGAATGCATGTATTTGAAGAGGCCGGATCTATTACAAGCACTTGTAGATTAACGTAAATACTCACAGAGGTTAATTTCATCTTTTCACAAAGGCCTCAAAAAGAGACAAAAAGTTGTGAATTTACTCAGCGCCAGTTGTCTAAATTGACATTGCTACCCATGTGGTGTTACTTTATTACAACTTTAACCTTGAAATTGTCAGTTACGTTAAATCTCTGAAATGGGGCCCACATAAATTTAATTTGTCGATCGATACCGTCCAGTGGTTTTCTCATCCTCTTTTATATCATTAGAAAAAAAAATGAGGCAGATCTGAGTGGAAGGTGGGCCGTAAAAGGTATTAGTAGTGTGTTAAGTATGTACCATTAAATGTAAATGAAGATGATGTGGACTACTTGATTATTTGATCTGCCACATTTTTTTAGTATCGGAACAAAAAAAATCTTCAAATTTGAATGAACAACATGGATCATTGCTAACAACATCAATAAATGAAGGTGTGGCCCATTACTATAACAAGGCAGTCCAAGTTGGGGTGAACCGTTACTATTTTAGGAATTCGGTGTGTGTTCGTGTTCGATAGTGTGTAGTTAGAGTGGTTCTTGAGTTTCGGTACCGTAATGCAGCGTCTTCTTAAGTGGTTACGAACCCATTCATAGCTCGATGAAAGCGTTCGGCGTGCCACCGAAGGGCTGCAGTGCAAGTCGGTGTGGATCGATGTTATTTTAGCGGTATAATGTGCGTCAATGTTTTTCGGTATGATGTTAGAGTGCTTTCGTAGTCTTGATACCATGATGCAACGTCTTCCTAATTGGTTATGCACCCACTCCTACTTCGCTCAAAGAATTTGAGTTGCGACCACATGGGCTGCAGTGCAAGTCGGAAGGAACCGTTACTATTTTGGATGTCCCGTGTGTATCCGTGTTCGTTGGTGCATGGTTAGAATGACTCTTGAGTCTCGGTACCCCAACGCAACGTCTTCTTGAGTGGTTACAAACCCACTCGTAGCTCAGTGAAAGCATTCGGCGTGCCAGTGAAGGGCTGCAGTGCAAGTCGATGTGGATTGGTGCTATTTTAGGGGTATAGTGTGCGTCAATGTTTTACGGTATGATCTTAGAGTGCTTCCATAGTCTCGGTACCATGATGCAGCGTCTTCCTAGTTGGTTACGTACCCACTCGTACTTCGATAAAAGAATTCGAGCTGTGACCGCATGGGCTGCAGTGCAAGTCGGAGGGAACCATTACTATTTTGGAGGTCTTGTGTGTATCTGTGTGCGTCAGTGCATGGTTAGAGTGATTCTTGAGTCTCGGTACCCTAACCCAGCATCTTCTTGAGTGTTTACGCACCCACTCGTAATTCAGTGAAAGCGTTCGGCGGCCACAGAAGGGCTGGTGTGCAAGTCGAAGTGGATCAATGCTATTTTAGGGGTACGGTATGCTTCAGTGTTTTTCGGTGTGTGGTTAGAGTGCTTCCGTAGTGTTAGTATCATGATGGAGAGTCTTTCCAGATGGATATGCACCCACTCGTAGTTTAGTGAAAGCGTTCGACGTGCGATTGCATGGGCTGTAGTACAAGTCAGAGTGAACCGTTACTATTTTGAAAATTTCGTGCAGTGTCCGTGATCGTTGGTGTGTGGTTAAAGTGATTCTTGAGTCTCGGTACCTTAATACAGCGTCTTCTTTGGTGGTTATCCACCCACTCGTAGTTCGGTGTAAGCGTTCGGCGTGCCATCGAAAGGCTACAGTGCAAGTCGAAGTGGATCAATGCTATTTTAGAGGTACGGTACGGTGTGCATCAATGTTGGTTGTTGTCTATGTAGAATGGTTCTGTAGTCTCAATACCATGATAAAGAGTCTTCGCAGGTGGATACATATACACTCATAGTTCAATGAAAGCGGTTGACGTACGATTACATTTGCTGCAGTGCAAGTCAGAGTGAACAGTTAATATTTAGGGGGTCCAGTGTGTGTTCTTATTTTTCGGTGCGTGGTTAGAGTGATTCTTGAGTTTCGGTTTCCTAACGTAGCGTTTTCTTGAGTGGTTATGCACTCACTTGTAGTTCGGTGAAAACATTCGGCGTGCCATTGAAGGAATACTATAGAAGTCGGAGTGGGTCGATGTTATTTTAGGGGTACGGTGTGCGTCAATGTTTTTTAGTATGTGGTTAGAGTGCTTCTGTAGTCTCGGTACTATGATGCAGCGTCTTCCTAGTTGGTTACGCACACACCTGTACTTCGGTAAAAGCATTCAAAATGCGACCGCATGTGCGGCAGTGCAAGTCGGAGGGAACTGTTACTATTTTGGAGGTCCGGTGTGTGTCCGTGTTCGTCGGTGCGTGATCAGAGTGATTCTTGAGTCTCGATACCCAAATGTAGCATCTTCTTGAGTGGTTACGCACCCACTCGTAATTCAGTGAAAGCGTTCGGCGTGCCACAGAAGGGCTGGTGTGTAAGTCGAAGTGGATCGATGCTATTTTAGGGGTACAGTATGCGACAGTGTTTTTCGACATATGGTTAAAGTGCTTCCGTAGTCTCAGTACCATGATGCATCTTCTTCCTAGTTGTTTATGCACCCACTCGTAGTTCAGTAAAAGCATTCGAGATGCGACCGTATATGCTGTAGTACAAGTCGGAGGGAACCGTTACTATTTTGGAGGTCCGGTGTATGTCTGTATTCATCGGTGCGTGTCAAAGTGATTCTTGAGTCTCGGTACCCTAATGTAGCGTCTTCTTGAGTGGTTACGCACCCACTCAAAGTTCAGTGAAAGCGTTCAGTGTGCCACCGAAGGGCTGCTGTGTAAATCGGAGTGAATCGATGTTATTTTAGGGGTATGGTATATATCAATGTTTTTCGGTATTTGGTTAGAGTGCTCCCGTCGTCTCGGTTCCATTATGCATCTTCTTCTAGTTGTTTACGCACCCACTCGTAGTTCAGTAAAAGTATTCGAGATGCGACCGCATGTGCTGCAGTACAAGTCGGAGGGAACCGTTACTATTTTGGAAGTCCGGTGTATGTCCGTGTTTGTCGGTGCGTGTTAGAGTGATTCTTGGGTCTTGTTACCCTAACGTAGCGTCTTCTTGAGTGGTTACGCACCCACTTGAAGTTCGGTGAAAGCGTTTGGTGTGCCACCAAAGGGCTGCTGTGTAAGTCGAAGTGAATCGACGCTATTTTAGGGGTACGGTGTGCGCCAATATTTTTCGGTATTTGGTTAGAGTGCTTCCGTAGTTTCGGTACCATAATGCATCTTCCTCCTAGCTGTTTATGCACCCACTTGTAGTTCAGTAAAAGCATTCGAGATGCGACCGCATGTGCTGCAGTGCAAGTCGGAGGGAACCGTTACTATTTTGGAGGTCCGGTGTGTGTCCGTGTTCGTCGGTGCTTGATCAGAGTGATTCTTGAGTCTCGGTACCCTAACGTAGCGTCTTCTTGAGTGGTTACGCACCCACTCGTAGTTCGGTGAAAGCGTTCGGCGTGTCACAGAAGGGCTGGTGTGTAAGTCGAAGTAGATCGATGCTATTTTAGGGGTACAGTATGCTTAAGTGTTTTTCGATATATGGTTAAAGTGCTTCCGTAGTCTCAGTATCATGATGCATCTTCTTCCTAGTTGTTTACGCACCCACTCGTAGTTTAGTAAAGCATTCGAGATGCGACCACATATGCTGCAGTACAAGTCGGAGGGAACCGTTACTATTTTGGAGGTCCGGTGTATGTCCGTGTTCATCAGTGCGTGTCAAAGTGATTCTTGAGTCTCGATACCCTAACGTAGCGTCTTCTTGAGTGGTTACACACCCACTCGAAATTCGGTGAAAGCACTCGGAGTGCCACCGAAGGGCTGCTGTGTAAGTCGAAGTGGATCGATGCTATTTTAGGGGTACGGTGTGCGTCAATATTTTTCAGTATTTAGTTAGAGTGCTTCCATTGTCTTGATACCATGATACATCTTCTTCCTACTTGGTTACGCACCCACTTGTATTTCGGTAACAGAGGAAGCGGATTCACTGGTGTACGTGGACCACACCAGAAAACGCAGACCCTACAATAATTCTCACCGTTAAAACATACATACGGTCGACCATGATGATTATTTGCCATCCAAACTGTTCATAAGGTCACATGGACCTGGATGAAGGGTGAGGATTTCGACAAGCATCACGGTGGGCTCCACATAACTTCCGCCGGCAGGAAATAGATTGCATACTTAGTAACTCAGTACTTTAAGTGTACTGGGTAAACTCCATGGGGTCCACCATCATTTATATATTTCATCCACTCCATTCATCCATTTTAAAATAAAATTTTATATGTTACACAAAAAATGAAGGCCATAAAAAGCTGAAGTGGACCACACCACACGAAATAATGTGAATTGAACCTTTATCGTTGAAAAATTCTCTTGGCCATAAAAATTTTGGATCAAGCTACTATTAATTTTTTCTTCCCTTCATCAATGGCTATGTGATCTTGTGAACAGGTTGGATGACAAATAAACATCACTGCAGGTCGTAAGAAAGTTTTCATCGGTGGAAATCATTATACCCACTGTTTCTTGTGGTATGGTCTACCTGAGTTTTGGATATGCTTCAATTTTGATTTCAATCCCTTAAATGACCTTGAAAAGTGGATGGACGGTGTAGATGAACTACATACATTTACACTAGGCCCACCAGTGGCCTACCATCAACATGCTTTCTAAAAAAAAACCTTTGGAATATTTACCGCCAAAAAAATATTATGTTGGGCAGGAAACAAATGCGTGTATGAAAGGCTGATATGTGTATTGGCAACCAACTTTTTGAAATGACAAAAATGCCCCTTCAAAGGTAGAAGGGTGGTCAGGATGTTCTTCCCCGTTGAGTGGCCCACCTGAGTTTTGGATTGAAATGAATTTTGGCCACAAAGGAAACCATCATTAGATGTATGTGATGGACAGATTAGATTGCATACACGCAATAGTATAGGCCTCATAAATTACATTGTACGTTTACATTAACCTACAAGTGCTTGTAATAGATCCGGCCTCATTGAGAATAGAGGCCTCTTGAAAATAATGCCTGATTTGAGAGCCTGTAAATGAAAGCCGAACTTTTTTCCTATAAATGAAATCAGGGTAAATGCTGATTTGGTAATCCAAAAGTAGAGGGTAAATCTTTTAAAACTTAGCTCATTTACAGGCATCCAAACTATCCTTTACCATTAGTAAATACCCTGCATTTTAAGGGTCACAGTTTGGGTGGTCGGTGGCCTACTGTGATTTATGTGCCTTACATCCACACCGTCTATCCATTTTAACATCTCATTGTGATCCCAAAAATGAAGCAAATCCAAATCTTAAGTGGATTGTGATTGAATCCCCACCATTAAAAGCCTCATGGGGGCCACCAGAATGTTTATTTTACATCCAACCTATTGATAAACTGTTGATTGAATCCCCACCATTAAAAAACTCAAGGGGGTCACCTGGAATGTTTATTTTATCTAACCTGTTGATAAGGTAAAAAGGACCTGGATGAATATACTACACAAATATCAGCTTGATCCAAAACTTTTGTGGCCCACGAGAAGTTTTTAATCATTGATTCCACTGTTTCCTGTATTATGGTCCACTTGAGATTTGAATTTGCTTCATTTTTTAGATGATCATGACCTAAAACAAGTTTTCAAAACAGATGGACAAGTACATAGATATAAGGCACATACAATATTGAAACCTTCATATAAACTATTGTAATTTATCATATTTATTTTTAATGTCTGTCTCCCCTCTCTCTCTCTCTCTCTCTCTCTCTTAAAGGCTACATTATTATGGGTAGAGAGTAATCCTTGTTCACTTTCAAAACCTAGTTCTATTTATGTTTGTTTTAGGGAGTTATTTGATACTCTGGTTCCTTGTGACACTTGATACACAGGCTTTTTTTTTTGTGGAAAATCTCCAGAAATATTAAAAGGGCCAGAAGCCGAAAGAACAAGGCAAGCAGGGGCGCCCTTTGTTGGCGCCGGGACCACTGTAAGCTAGGGTGGTAGCAAACAGAAGTGGGGCCCACGTGATATATTCATGAAATCCAATCCGTCCATTAGATGTGAGACCTCAATTTACCCCTGATTCCCGAAATGCAGTGTGACCCTAGATTTAGGTGGGCTGCAGGCACCATAAGGAACATGTTGAGAGTGGACGACTACGGTTGATTTGAATAGAGGGCCCACTGTGTAGTGTATCTGCAACCCAAACCATTCAGACCCTCCATCTGGTCAGGCCCAAAATTGGGCTGTTTTGCAACTCAGGTGTGGGGCTTTGATTCTTTGAACATGAACGGTGGCTATAACCTTTGTATTGGGAGCGGATTAGGTGAGAACCCGGATCCACCGAGGTGGGTGGGACCCCTGACTGTGGGGCCACTGTAATGTATGTGACTACATCTATGCCGTTCATCCGTATTGAAAGTTCATTTTAGTGCATGATCCAAAAAATAAATCAGTTCCAAATCCTAGATGGGCCATAGTACAGGAAACAGTGCTGATTGACCCATAAAAACTTCCTGTGGGCCACAAAAGCTTTGGATCAAGATAATATTTATTTGGTCTCTTCAGCTAGATGTTTGCGACCTTATATGGAAAATAATGGCAAATAAACATTCCGGTGAAATCCATGAAGTTTTCAATGGTAGAGATTCAATCACAACTGTTTCTATGGTGTGGTCCAACTAAGATTTTAGTCAGCTTCATTTTTGGTAGTCACGCCCTAAAATGATCTTTCAAAATGGTTGGGCGGTGTGGATTTAAGACACATACATCACTGTGAGCCCCACAGTCAGGGGTCCCACCCACCTCGGTGGATCCGGGGGTCTCACCTAATCCGTTCCCCTTTGTATTCTCAAAAGATTGCATATTCAATCTTTTTATCAGGCATACCCCATCTAGGGTGAGCCTTGTCAAATAAACGGTTCAGATCACACATGGGGTTGTATTAGAGTA
The DNA here is from genome assembly GCA_003013855.2 of Liriodendron chinense. Classification (NCBI taxonomy): domain Eukaryota; kingdom Viridiplantae; phylum Streptophyta; class Magnoliopsida; order Magnoliales; family Magnoliaceae; genus Liriodendron; species Liriodendron chinense. The sequence continues at coordinate 2,559,634 of ML058438.1, read as the reverse complement.
TGGTGAATGCCATGCAAATCGAATGGTTAATATATATCACCGGATCAAAGTAAATCCTAAGAGGTATTGGCAACCAAAGGTGGGCCCCACATGATCAGGGTCTTCAACTTTAAGACTAGTTTTGAGACGTGGCCCACTACCATTGGACCCGAAAGGAAAAATATTCTAGAGTATCAAACCATGTGACATCCACTCCGTCCATTTGATTTTTGAGATCATAGAAGGAGGTGAGTCCAAAAAATTAATCAAATTTGAAACGTAGGTGAGCTATAATATAGAAAATTGTGGGATTGAATGCAAGACATTGAAATTACCATCACATAGTTGGCCCATGGTGGCCCACTGAAACGTTAAATCTGCTTATTTTAATTGGGTTAGTTAAATAGAATTAGAAATGTTATGAACATACGCTTACCCTAAAATTTGCTAAAATTCTCAAGAAATTTAAATTTTATTTTTCCTTCAAAACTTGTTTGAAAAATATAAATCCTTTAGAGATCTTTAGCCTCACATTTCTTATAGAGAAATAACTAAAGGAAATTTATAAGATATAAATTCTCTAATATTCTTACTTAGAGAATGGAGAGGGAAGAAGGTCCACTTGCCTGTTTAGTGTAAGGAATTAGAACATATGTACACACACTTGCCCTTGCGTTGGGCTGTGAGGTAGTATGGTTATAAAAGCACTAATGGCGCTCTTCGCAATATGTGTGACTAGGTTAAGCTATTACAAAATTGGCCATGGCAAATATGTCCATTGCAACATTGGTCGGCAGAAAACGGCCATGTCACTAATATATAGGCGAGCAGATCTTGACCATTACTTAGTTTCGGCTGGCCGAATATTTTTGTTGTGCTAAACGGTCAATGGAATTCTGCTCAACGTCCAATCGTCCAATAAATTTCAAATGTTATGACGTTTCCATCGTTGGGATCCTACCATTATAAGAAACAGTTATTGCCACATTTTTTAATTAACTCATCTCTTCTTAAAAGTTTGACCATTAATGTTACTAACAGTTTTATATATGTCTTTTAGGAGTGCCTCTTTGTGATAATGCATGTCCCACTATGAAATGGGGATTAAAATATATGACACACAATATCTCATGTCTATCATTTTTTCTCTCAAAAGTAGGTGAAGTGTGTTTCTTTGTTTTCTCAGTACACAAATATTGCTAGAATTGCAAACTTTGTACCGAGCTCCTGCTGTAGTCTTTTTTTGTGTTTGCTGCATGTATAACCACCCAGGCTTCTTGTATTTTGGAAGTGGTTACCTAAAAACCTGACAATGATATCAAATCAAGTGATATCATACCAGCGAGAATGGGCGACTAACACTTTAAGAAATGCGTATCTCATGCATGCTTTAAAGCTTAATTTAAATCTTTATTTATCTATTATTATTTTGGTTTCTGTCAGTACCCACATGATTAACATTCACCACCTTGCGAATTTGATAAATAGAGTGGATGTCACAAAAGCATCAGTAATGGGCTGCACCATGCAAAACAGTGGGGATGGAATGCCTACCATTGAAAACTTTTTAGGGCCATCCAAAGTTTTGGATAAAGTTGATATTTTTTGTTTTCCCTTTTTTCTAGGTCCATGTGATCTTATGACCTGGTTGGATTGCAAATAATCATCATGGCTGGCCCTAGGAAGGTTTCAATGGTGGACATCAGTATCCCCTTTGTATCATGTAGTGTGGTTGATATAGGATGAGGATCAAGCACCTTTCTATTACACATGGACCGAAAACGGCTTAAAAAAAAGTCGACCAAACTCAACATAACTCTATCTACTGAATTACTTCAGAACGCAAGTTGGTCACTACATACTCTTAGAGCTGATTTGGTCGACTTGCTCTATTGGTCAATCGATCGATTGATTGCCCAATCACTCAGGTTGGCCGACCGGCCGCAATCGATTGATAACGAAAATTTTGCACGTTTTCTAGATTTCTTTCCTATCTTATTTAAGACTCTCTTAATTACATTATAGGACTTTGTTTAGGATATATAAGTCTCTTAAATTCATTGTTACACAATCAACTTTCATATTAATCAAATGAAAATTTTGACTTTTCTCGTTCTTCTCTTGTAAATTTGAGAAAGCTATGGTGGATTTCAAAAAGCCTTGTGAATTCTAGATAGTTATCTCCTAAGGAAGATGGTGATCGACTTCATCATGTCCTACTCTGCATCAGTGGTGCCACCCACAACACTGTATAAAACGGTTGGATGCCATACACACCCGAATGACTCCTACCCACAATACTTGTATAACACCTCATATGACAGGGAATTCCAAAACGGGGCATCTTGTCCATGAAAGTGGGCCATCATTTGGTGACCCAAACCAACATGAATGACATGCAGACCCTAGTGGGTCCCACCCACACCACTTGTATAACACCTAAATCCACAGGTACTTCCAAAATAGAGCATCTCGCCTATATAAGTAGGCCATGATCATTTGGTGACCTAAACCAACATGAATGCTCAATCTCTGTCACAGATGGATTACTTCCAAACCCTTCAATGGCAAGGATCTTCTAACACAAGCCATCCTTAGTACATAGGTCATGCATAGTGTGTCCCATCATCATACCAAAGTTTTGGAATGCCTAAGTGGTGGGCCCCACCTCTCACAGCAAATAGCTCCATATCAGACTGGTGCACAAGGTGGGACACACTATGATGATCACCTGGTGTGAAAATTAAGCTGGTCCAACCATTGAATGGGCCACAAAGTAAACATCCATGGAAAACTGATAGAATGACCTAGTGTACTAGTGTGGCCCACTCAATGGGTGGATCACCATGATGATGGGATGCACCAAAAATCAGGTTCATTTAATCATTTGGCGGTCCACTCTATGGAAACTAATAAACTCCCACAAAAAAATGTCTAAATTCACATTGTAGCCCACATGATAATGGTTGGATGGGCCTAAATTTTAAGTGTGGTTGGATGCCATCTGCACAAGTGGGTCGATGGATCATGACCTACAACTTCCCTCGATCAACCATGCCAGAAAATTCTCCTTGACAAGATTCAATCTCTTGAATTACTGTCCTACAATTTGATGGCTAATAATAAATTCAACTGAAAATCTGAAGATCGGACGAGTAGGATTGTCTCATAGTGATATTTTTAATACATGGCCCATCTAGGATGGCACCCATTAGAAGATGGTGCAGATCATCGATCATGGTATTTAGAATCATTCAATAAAAATTAATTCTAACTATACACTCCAAATTTTATAAAATTAACGATTGGACAACTAAAATATCTTACAATTAAACATACAAAATTTAAATTATACAAACTAATTTTAGCAAGATAGCCAAACACAACCTAAGTTATTGCAATGAAAAAAAGTAAAAATAAAAAACAAAGCCAAGAAAATAAAAGACGTTCGAAGTATTTTATTTTTCATTTCATAGGCTAATGTATTTAAATTTCTGATCAATGAATAACCATTTCCACATACATTTTGCTAGTAATGGAAAAAAAAAATAAAATTGCCAATTAATGAATAAATGGCTTTACTTAACACATAATCAAATAAAAGGAGATATCATTCATAGAAAATAAATATTCAAGAGATAAAGTCCATCCATGCATGGAGACTCTTAGCTACACACACGACCAGATCATGATGGAAGTGGGGCCCACTCGGCGTGTGCATTAAAATGTTGCTTCATCCGACATGACGTATTGCAAGAGCAATTCGGCGCATCCGGGGAGAGGCTTGTCCTTTAGGAAGGCGAGAGCGTTGGCATATCGGAATTGGGAGGAGATGCCATTGTTTCTTGTTAACCCGACTCGGGCCCGGCTCATCGTCTTCTTTATCTCTTTGCACCCTTCAACTGGGCTGCTCACTAGTTCAACCTCACAGATATCGTCTTCGTGGTCGTTGGTGACAGAGATACTGTATGTCCCACTCGGATCGGTGACTCCATCGCCCTCGAAAGTCAGAGCATGCGTCGACCTGTTATGGCACTCGATCCTCACCTTAGCATCTGCAAAGAAAATTAAAAAAAAAAAAAAAAACAAAAAACAAGAAAACAAGTAGCTTGTGTTTTAAACTTGGATGAGTCAACTGTACTATTAGAGATTTCGAGCTGCCGTTAAGAAACTCGGTAAAAAGGTGAGTCTAGGCCTCTCTTCAATAAAGAATCACTGAGTTGACTCAATAACTCGGTCGACTCGACATGACTTGGAGTCACTCGCTGAGTCAGGGCCTCTCTTTAATAAAGAATCACTGAGTTGACTCAATAACTCAAAATGGAATTAGATACTATGCTGCGCCCATTGGAGAAAATAGAGAAGAGAGAAAAAAAAAATGATTCTTGGGGTTCACCCAAACAGGCATAAATGTCCCATACGATCCAAGTCATGTGCTAAATCCACATGGCTTGGGTCCCATCTCAGTGGGACCCACAATTTGGATCGAGAAACCATCTTATACCATGCAATCAGTAGGTCCCACCATGAAGATAACTCATCCTTACCATTAACAGGGTAGTTTATTGAAAACCTTTTAAAAAAGCTACTGAATTTTAAATTTTTAAAAAAAATACTAAATTTTAAAATTAATTACACTTAGGGGTGTTTGGATACCCCGTAAACGGAGCTAATTGTAAATGATTTATAGCCTGTAAATCATTAATATGCATTTTTCAGCATCCAAACACAGATTGCAAACCATTTACTTGTAAATAACTTACAGTTTACAGCCAAACAAAACAAACTATAAACCATCTAGCATATATAGAATGAAAACTTTGTAGTAATTAATTAAAATTATTTAATTTTAAAATTTTCACCAATTGTGCGAAAATTGGTGACACACATGCATGATCCAAACCGTTCACTATCATGCCCATCTTGAATTTAGGTGGTGGGCCACACTAGCAACGCGCATCGTCACCGTTCGCTCGACCACCTAGCGCATTGGCAGAAAAATGAGTTTGATTAATTTTCCGGTGGCACCTTCGTGGTTTTACCTTGAATATATTCAGTTTTGGTTGTCACGAATCCGGCACGGCAAGTATCGCAATAGACTCTGCCCTCGACGGTGAAGTGCACCTTGGCGTCGACCACAACAGCAACGGCTGAGATGAAGCACAGTAGAGCAATTAGAGAGAGAGATTGAAGCTTGGCCATGGTTGTTGTTTTTCTTTTCTTTTTCCCTTTTTGTCTCTTTCTTTAATGAGAGTGAAGGAATGGAGAATGGATTCTCTATTGTATTTGTATTTGCGTTTTGAGCCCTGTTTGGATGTCCGCTTAATTCGTTTTGTGGTTAGTCGGTCCCAAGATAGGCCCACATTCGGCGGAGGATAGATGTGCGGTGGAGCTTCCAAGTTGCCTTTGACCGGTTCTTCCGGTTCTGTTCAACTAACGGCAGTGGATTCGGTCAGCACCCTCTCGACGAAACCACCTAGGGACCTTTTGCGACTGACACCCGGGTGGCACCAATACACTGATGTAGATATGGCAGGTAGGCATAACTTTCGAGTAAAATCCTGTACTAGGATTTTTACTTCACCTAGGTTTAGAGTCTACCTGGTATTATGTCCTTTCTCACAATTAACTGATAATTTTTGAAGAACACCCGGTGTTTTCGAAACCTAGTTCTACTACGGAAACACTGGAACAGTTGTCCAACCTACCATTTATTTGTAGAGCCACCTTAGGTACTTCAAAACTTACCACTCCTAAGTTAGTGCTGACAAAGGATACCACACCAGGTGGATTCTTAACCCAGTAGAAGTCAAAAAGCTTATACAGGATGTTACTAGACAGTTTTACCAACTTGCCACACCTAAATTCAGTGTATCTAGTTACACTCGGGGTGTCAGTCCACAGGGTGGGTGGAGCCTCTAGGTGTCTTCGGCGCGAGCAGTCCAGTCCCGAGAGTATGGGTCGGATCTGGATCGGATCCGGCTCAAAGTCCCAATATCTGTAGGTGGATTTGGATGGGATTTAGATTCGGATAAAAAAGGTGATATCCATATGATCCATTTATAAATAGTTAGATCCATTTTCGATCTAGGTCCGAATTCACGCCATTACAAATCTAAAAATATATATAATACAATATATTTAATTTAGTAGAAAAATGATACAAATCCTACTAGTTACTGTGATATGGTCCACCCGAGAGTGGCATGACCTAAAATAATCTGGAAAATGGATGGCCAGCATCAGGGCGGAGCCAGGGTTTTCTTCCAGAAGGGCAAGGCAAAAGCATGAAGCAACGGTGGGCGCCATTGTCCCGCTGTTTTTGTGATGGGTCCATTTGAGTTTTGAAATTGCCCCATTCTTTTTATCGAGCCATAAAATCATCTCTCTAAATGGTTGGACGGTGTGGATACATTACATACACCACGGTAGTGCCCATAGAACTTAGTTACGTCACTAGTACCGGTCCACCGGAGACTTGGCCTTGCATATACCCCGGGTGATTCTACAAACACTCTTTAGGTGGGGCAAGTATGAAAAACACTCTGGTAAAATCCTGCACGCCGGTTTTTTCTCGACTTAGGTTCTGAGTTCACCCGACTTTTTCACTCCTAACTTGATAGTGTCAACTTTGCAAGTACCCCCGTGTTTTCAAAACTTAGTCATAATATAAATACAAAAGTCAAGTAGGTTCATCCCTACTGCAATACTTGCCATATCTACCGTATATTTGTGGTGACAACTGGGTCCCTCCAAAGTTGCTCTCCTTAAAGGGATGGGTGGAAAAGAAAATAACGCCGGGTGAATTTAAACCCTAAGACGAGTAAAAGTCAGAGTACAGAATTTTACTCGATTTTTTTACTTACCTGGCCCACCTAAAGTGTGTTTGTAGTCCTACCCTGGTGGATTTAGAGTTGCGTTCTTGAAGATTTGCACATGCATTCCGACATTTACCAGCGGTTCGGGGCGGGTTTAGCCAAAACCAAACCTGCCCATTTAGTAAACGGGTCTGGGTCCAAATTTTAGACCCAGACCCTTTTACTAAATAGGCGGGTCCAGGTCGGGTCCGAGTCAACCCATCAGACGCATATATATATGGGTCCGGGTCAGGTAGAGGGAGATCCACCCAGACCCATTTATAAATGGGTCGAGTCTAATGGGTTCGGGTCTAGATCAAGTATGTAAGCATTTTACAAGGCTTAAAATCGGGTCTGGACGGGTTTGGGCTGGACGGGTCCGTTGAAACATAGACCAAACCCGCCCACTTACTAAATGAGTTTGGGTCGGGACGGGTCGGGTCAGGCTGGGCCTAATATAAAGAAAATCAGACCCAAACCTGTTTATCAACTGGGTCTGTTCTTGGACCCAGACCCGTACCATTTAACAAATAGGTCGGGTCTAAATGGGTTGGGTCTGGGTACCCCATCGGGTCCACTGACCCATTTACAGCCCTAGCGTCCGCTAACTATTCTGCGTCCGAGATTTCCGGCCTACCAGGTCCCCGGACCTCGCTTTAGATGGACAGTCTTGTCAGGGCTTTGTGGGCCACGATAATCTATATATTTTATCCAAGCCGTCCATCTACTTTGAAAGATCATTTTAGTGCTTGAGCTAAAAACACATGCAAATCGAAGGCTCAACTAGACCACACCAAGTGAACCAGTACATTGAACTCTTACCGTTGAAAATTCAGGATTTGCCCCCCTCGCCCCTACTGGTTCCGCCTCTGACTAGCATGAATATAACATATACATACAAATGAGTCGGATCTGGATCGGATTCGGATCGAACTCGTATAGTATATGTTTCCGTGAATCCAAATATGGTCCATTTAAGTAACCAGACCTATTTTAAGATCCAAATCCAGTCCATTTAAATGATCAGACCTATATTAAGATCCAAATTCACATTTTCGGAATTCAGAACGGATCTCGTATCTGACCCACTCCATTGAGAGCCCTAGGTCTGGGAAAACAACCAATTGAGTCAGCCGGTGACTGTGGGAACCACCTTGATGTATGTACTGTATATCCATGCCGTACATACGTTTTTCCATATCATTTTATGGAATTAGCCCAGAAACGAATCAAATCCATATCTCAGGTGGACCGCACCACAGGAAACAGTGGTGATTGAAATCCCACCATTAAAAATTTTCCTATGGCCCACCGTAATGTTTATTCGCCATCCAACCTATTGATATGGTCATACAGACCGATAAAGGGAAAATACATTTTTTTGTGGACCCAAGAAGTTTTTAACGGTGGGTGTTCAATCACCATTCTTTCCTGTGGTGTGATCCACCTGAGATTTGCGTGTGCTTCATTTTTTTGGCTCATGTCCTAATGGAGTGGATATAAAACACATACATCATGGTGGGTCCCACAGCCATGGATCCACCAAGCTCCGGCCGTCTGAATGAGTCGGGTTCAGTGGTCTGGGTCTTTTAACCATGGGTCCACCACGCCTCTTTGGCCTTGGTCCCAAACTCGATCGGACGCAGAGCCCGGGCTGTATGTGTTATATTTATGCTCCGTGGGGCCCACTATGATGTATGTATTATATCTACACCGTCCATTTAATTCACCAGTTCATTTTAGGGCATGAACCCAAACATGAGATAGATTCAAATCTCAGTAGACCACAACACAGAAAACAATTGGAAAAATGATGCCCACCGTTGAAACCTTCCTAGGCCCACCATGATGTCCATCTGCCATCCAACCCCTTCATAAGGCGACTACAACATGAATGAAGGGAAAGAACAAATATCAGCTTGATCCAAAACTTCAGTGGCCTTCGAAAAGTTTTTAATGGTGCACGTTCAATCCCACTTTTTTCTATGGTGTGGTCCCTTTAACGTTTGGATCTGTCTCATGGTTGGATTCATATCCTAAAATGAGCTAGCAAAAAGGATGGACGGAGTGGATGTAAAACATGTGCCACGGTGGGCCTCAAAGAGCTTAGGGCTGCACCTGATTTTTGGGATGTTGAGGCACATCAGATGAACGTTGGATCACCCACATACGTTCGGTCAGCGAATGGCTTGGATTTTCAAGGGAATGACATGCGGGCCCAACTGATGGATGGCTCGGATTTTCACCCCACATGCTCATTGGCACGTGTTGTGTAGGACGAGCTGGACCATACACGTGTGTGGGGCCATCCATCCTTCAGAAATCTCACTTCTTATTATTCCGGCTTTTTGCTTCACCAGTTTGTTGCTGAAAGAGAGCTTTTAGGTCCATGGCGATCAACGGTCATGATAAGATCACGACCGGAAATGTGTTGGTGGAAGACCCCAATATGCCAAAATGTAGGGCTGTAAATGGGTCAGCGGACCCGATGGGGTACCCGGACCCAACCCATTTAGACCCGACCCAGACCCTACCCATTTGTTTAATGGTATGGGTCTCGGTCCAAGAACAACCCAGTTCGATTTGTCCATACCCAGACTAAGGAAATATAATCCGGGCCGAACTGGACTGGACAGGACTTGGGTAAATCATTCAACCGCCCAAACCAGATACAAAGTTCCCTGGGTAGGTCGGGTTTGGGCTGGTTTGAATTAAAATTCGGAACATTTTACGAACGTATGAACTAGATCTGGGCCTGGGTAATTTGGACTGGGTAAATATTTACTCGGACCCATCTAGAGGGAGATGGTCTAGTCTAGGTAAATATTTACCCAGATTACCCAACTGAGCTTGGGCTGGACTTGGGCGGGTAAATCATTTTCCCAGACCCAGATTTTAAACCTGGGTCTGGGTAAAGCATTTACCCGCCCAGACCAAAACCGATTTAGGCGGAGCTTGGCCTGGTAAATGCCGGGACGGTTTTACTGTGGCTAGTATTAGGATCGGAAGACTAACTACTAGAGAAAGGGAAATTTCCACCCGGTGACTTAGTGGTTGTATCTTAAAGAGTTATCCACCCGATTTATAGTAGAACCACCCATGGTAGGACTAGGATCCACCTAATGGACGGTCCAGATTCACCTGATTGTACAGCCTGGTGTGTGGTAGTGTGTTGCAATGAACCAAGATCCGTTCATCACTGTGAACGAGAGAGTTCTGGTTAAGGGAGTCCAATTTGAGAAGGTCAACGTTCAAAGAAATTAGAGAGACCAAATATTGGATGGATAGGATCATCCCACGTGGGAGAGTTGTGGGGCATGTCCATCCATAGCGGGTCCCAGTCCTTCATATCAACGGTCAAGATGGCTGAGCCGTCTGATTATTTTTTCTGATTTTGGCCCATCCAATGAGTTTAGTAGGATGATTCTTGGGATACGGCATCTACAGGATAAAAACCATCTGATGGACGGATGGGATCTCAGCCCCGCATGCCACGTTGACACACATGAAAGCCTGTACATGGGCTGGCTTGTCCACGTGCATGGCTTAGAAAAACCTCTCAGGAGCGGATTGCATGTGAATATCTCTCTGCCCGGGGCTGTGTGGGGCCCATAGAGATGTTTGTAGAAAATCCACTCCGTCCATATGTTTTGAAAGACCACAATAGGACATGATTTTAAAAATCAGGAAGATACAAAACTCACGTGGGCCACACCACGAGAAACAACGGGGATTGAACTCTGGGCAGTGACGGAAGTTTTGTATCAGGATGATATTTGTTCCTGCAGTTTATCTGATTGGTAATAATTCTATGAACGGTTTGGATGGCATATAAACATCATGGTCAGCTTCAGGATGCTGTTCCAACTGTTTTGTTGGTGTCCCACCTGAGTTTTGGATCCGCCGATTTTTATTATCATGTCCTATTTTGGTCTTTCAAAACGAATGGAAAGAGTGGATTTGTCCCCAACATCTCTGTGGACCCCACACAGCCCCAGGCACAGATATATCTATGCCCCAGGCCGAGGCAATTCGCTCCTAAAGCAAAAACTCCTTACTGCTGTATATAAGGGCAGTACCTATAGACATCTTTGCCTTGCATTAGTGTTCCGTTGGAGAGGGTAAACCCGTCATAAAAGAGTTGCATGTTATGGAGTAATTGAAATTTACCGATTAGATTGTACCCATTTCTTTTCACTTCTTTTGACCATCTAATTAGGGAAACTATGAGATGAAAGCTCTATGATTGTGTGACAGTCTAGTCTATATGTTTATAGCATCAGCTCATGTTAGGACATCGTTTAAAAAATTAGGTTAATCGATAGATTATTATGACAATGGACAACTAATCAATGTACCAAATGCTTCAGAGTTGATGGGAAATGACTTGATTTATCCCTATATGCAGGCTATCTGACAAACCTAAATGAAATCGACCTTCCCATAGGGCAACCCCCACATCATACGGGTCTTCAATTACACGGTCTAACAGCAGTGCCCCACCTTGTGACCATTATAGACCCCACCTCATTAGCCACCCCATCTCAATGTGAAGACACATGACATCCTTGAAGTCAAACCTAAGATGCTCCGGCATCATCCACCCGAGTAGCCATAAGGAAACAAAGAAGATAGGTCATTCAACATTCCATCTCTCCGTGTGACTTGTGCTTGCATTTAGCTCTCTCCTTACAATCTACCTCTCTGACATTTTTTCTCTTCTACAGAATCTCTTATTTTTCTCTCTTTTTATCGCCTCCTCACTCCACATGCATCTCATGTACCATACCCAAGTATGGGAGCAGATTAGTTGCGGCCCCAGCCTCACCCAAGGTGGTGCAGCCCTTATACCATGGGGTCCACCTAGATATATGTATTTTATATCCATCATTGATGATCCGCTTTTATCATTTGTTTTTAATATTTGTTTTTTTTCCCTTTAATCCAGCTTTATGTGACCTTATCAACAGGTTGGATGGCAAATAAACATTACAGTGGACCTTAGGAAGCTTTTAATGGTAGGGCATGCAATCACCACTGTTTCCTGTAGTATGGTTCACCCGAGATTTGGATCTTCTTCATTTTTGGGCTCATGCACTAAAAAGATATGGAAAAACGGATGGATGGCATGGATATAGAATAGGTACATCAAGGTGGGCCCCACAGGTGAGGGCCACACCATCATGGGTGAGGACGGGCCACACCTCATTGGCTTCCTGTGCTTTTTGGCCAACTTTACCATGCAATTAGCTTCTCTCAGGTAAAGAACTTGAATATAAAATGCATGTGAGAAGATATTTTAGATGAAGGTAGGATTTTCTTGGAAATGTGAAAATATGGTTATTATCCAACATATGACTAAAATTTCACCTACAAAAGCCAGCAAATGGCTTATATCTAACCCATAAAAGCCTATACCTAGCTTTCTCTTCCAACTTTAAGGTGTTAAGTTAGTTTAAGCTACTTATGTCTTAAGTAGCTACTTATGTGAATGTCGTCACATGGGGCCCACCTTGATACGGGTCATTTACCATGTGGGGCCACCATCAATGTTATTGTCCATCATGTGGGGCCACCATCAATGTTATTGTCCATCATGTAGGGCTGACCTTTAATATCCACTATCCATCATACAGAACCAGTTTGATGTGGACCGTTCATCATGTGGGCCCCACCTTCAATGTGAAGCATCCATCATGCGGGGCCCTACTTTGGATGTGGGCCATTCATCATCGGCACATTTGATGTGGACCGTCCATCATGTGGGGCCCACCTTGATGTGGGTAATCCATCATGCGATACCCACTTTCAATGTTATTGTCCATCATTTGGGGCCACCTTCAATATCCACTGCCCCTCTTGTGGAGCCCACCTTTGACATGGACCGTCCATTGTGTGGGCCCAGCATCATTGTGGGTCATCCATCATGTGGAGCCCGCTTTACATGTGGACCATTCATTATTAGGAGCCTACCTTTGATGTGATTCATCAACACTGTGGGGTCCACCTTTGATGTGGGTCATCCACAATGTGCGGCAAGATTTTGATGTGGATTGTGTGGACTGCACCTTTGACATGAACTGTCCACCATGCGGGCTCCACTTTTGATGTGTACCACCCATCATATAGAGCCTCCTTTGACATGGACCATCCATCACATTGAGAGAGAGGCAAAATCCATAAACTTATGGAGATGAAGTAACTTACATTCCCTAAGTAACTTTCATCATTGAAAATGTCTTTATAGATTTTTCTTTTCATTTTTTTAAAAGATAATTTAAGGAAGTTTGCTTATTTATTAGGACTTTCTCTGCGTCTCTTTCATCCTCCATGTGCATGGGCCCTAGTGTTGCTACTTTCACCCTTGCAATCAATCATGGCAAGGGGCATTTATCAAAAAAGAATTTCCCTTGTGGCTGGCCTTCAACTAAGAAACATTTTCATCTTTAACATTCATTCAAGTAGCGTGGTATATCATCTCCTATATGCATGGGGCCTGCATGTGCATTATTGGGGAGCCTATGTAACAAATGCCCTATTAGGCCCACTAGAATGATTGCATGACATCTAAATATGTACATTGGTTGCGCTACGTAGTATGGCTAGATCAAAAGAAGGCTAAATGAAAGCAAATATACTCCGTTAGATTTGAGCTCAATTTTAAGTAGGGCATGACGTAACTAGGTTGTAAGCGCATTTGGTTTGAAGAAATTCAATCTGGATAAGGAGAAATTATTATTTAAAGTGTAAACCGTAAATCAGCCATAACTTTTGATCAATGTATCGTTACGAGGCGGACAACCTATCGATCTTTATCATAATTGGCCATCCGAGGTCAACCAACTCACAAAGTGGATCACACTTGTCCATTTCATAAGAAAACGTGCGAAACGGGATTTTAAGAAAATAAACTGTTTTTATTAGTTTCAATATTTGTAGTATTTTCTTATTTTATGGGTTTTTTTATTTTCATCTTTCTTAGAAATTACTTGTAACCCTGATAGGACTCTTTTAATAAGGTTTATCTGACTTTTTATTTTTAACAAATCAAGTTTTAATTGAATTTTACTGAATAACTTCTATCAAAGTTAGAATTTTGTTATTTTTTTGTAATTAGAAATTAAGGTTTATCTTCCTTTATTAGTGGTGTAATCAAGAGTTGATAGACAATTACACAAATTATTCAATAAAAATATTTTTTATCTCTTCTTTCTTGTGGATCTTGTAGATTTAGCAAATTATCTTGTGGATTTAAGGTTTTTCCTATTTGAGAAAGACGGTGATCTTTCTTGTTACTTTTTCACACTTTCTTATGTTGATATATTTTCTAAATATCGAAGCCGTCTATCTATTTTTTCATATTATTTTAGGGTGTGATCCAAAACTCTAAGAAGATCCAAATCTCAGGTGTACCATACCATTAGAAACAGTGATGAATAACCATTAAAAATGTTTTGTGGGCCTACAAAAGTTTTGAATCAATCTGATCTTTATATTTTCCCTTCATCAAGACCTTATTCACACTATAAAGAGCTTGTATTGCAAATAAACACTACTAAAACCTTAAGATGGGCTCTTTGGAAATTTTAATGGCGGGTCACTCAATCACACTGTTTCTAGTGGTATGGTCCACTTGAGATTTGGATCTACATAATTTTTGGAACGTCATCAAAAAATGAGCTGTAGAAATGGATTTACAGAGTGGATATAAAAAAAATATCATAAATGTGGGCCATACCGTAGGGGTAACACCCCACTAAGCTGTAACACCTAATTCACGCCCTTAGGGTAAAAGTGGGGCCACCTTGATGTATGAGTTCTATATCCACTCCGTCCATCAGTTTTTTTCGGATCATTTTAGGGAATGATCCCAAAAATGAAGCACACCCAAATCTCAAGTAGACCACACCACAGGAAACAGTGATCATTGACCATTAAGAACTTCTTGTGGGCCACAAAAGTTTTGGATCAAGCTGAAATTTGTGTTTTACCTTCATCCAGGTCTTTGTGACCTTATCAACAAGTTGGATGGCAAATAAACATTATGGTGGACCCTAGGAAGTTTTTAATGGTGGGTGTTCTATGATCATTGTTTCCTGTGGTGCGGTCCACTTGAAATTTGGATCTGGTTCATTCCTGGGACCATGCAATAAAATGAGCTTGAAAAAACTGATGGGCGGAGTGGATATATAACGCATTACATCAAGATGGGGCCGCAGACTCCATGCACCTAATCCGCTCCACCACGCTGTGGGGCCCACCATATTCTATATGTAAAATCCACTTTTTCCATCACGTGAGAACCATTGCTTGGATCATACAGGCAGAAGATAAGTCAATTTAAAAACTTATATGGGCCACATCAATGGGAACAGAATAAAATTTCTCCCAAAACGGCTATATATATAAGATCGGATGGTGTGGCCCACCTGGATTTTGTATCAGGCTGATTTTCATCTCCTCTTCATCCAGGTGCGTTACACCAGATTAACAGATTTGGCGAAAGATACATACACCATAATTTCCCATGCCGTGTGGCCCATATAAGTTGTGGATGGATTAGATTTTTGGTCTTATGATGGAACCTTATGGATGGATTAGATTTTACTCATACAACATGGTGGGCCCCACAGACTTTGGTGTTTTACCAGGTTGTAAGTAGAGCGAGTCGAGTAAGCTTGAAATACTCGCTCAACTCAGCTCGAAAATGCTCGACTTGGCTCAGATCGAAAGTGAGTTTGAGCCGAGTCGAGTCAAATTTTGGATTCTCGAATGAATTCGAGTCGAGCATCGAGTAGGTCCACACTCAACTCATGGAGTAACTCGAAACTGGCTTAATATGACTCGGCTCGACTCCGAGTATAAATACCCCTAGAGTTGTACACTTGGCGCTAGGCTCGTTCAATGACCACCCTATCTCATGTTCAACTTGGCTTAGCCTTCTAGCTGGACTGGCATGATCGAGCCAACTCAACTTAGCTTTCGAGCCGAGTTCGAGCCTAAAAAAAACAGAAACTTAAATAGGCTCAGCCCAAAAGCCCATTCTTAATCGGTTTAAAATCTAGGCCCAAAGCCCATTGACACCTCCCACTTGTTTTTATAGAGAGTTCCACCTCTCATTTCTTTGCTCTCTTTCAATGTTGGACTAAACAACATATATTTTCAGCTAGTTGAGTCGATGTCCAACTAAGTTAACTGATTTGAGTCAAGTCAAGCCAAATTGAGTTGCAATCGAGCCAAATTGAATTGAGCTTGGATTATTAGCTCGAGCTCAGCTTGAAAATCCTTTTAAACTTAGAAAAATGGCTTGGCTTAGTTCAAACCCAACCTTAGAATAGAGTTGTTTCAAGCCGAGTCAAGCGTGCTCACCGACCTAGCTTGACTCGTGTACAGCTCTACCTAGGGCCTAGGATTATATAGTGGCCAAAGAGAACTGAGTTCTTACAGGTGGGCCCCGCGGCTCTCTGGGCCTTTTATCTGATGTTCCCTGCCAGTGGATGGGCCATGCATATACTCGGATGGAGGATCATATGCTTTTTCTTTGTTGTGATTAGGAAGGAGGAATGCAACGGCTATGATAAGCCTTGGTTGGAAGACACGTGCGGTAGGCCACTGGGCCTGCAATTCAGTAAGACCACTGGCGATCTGTACATCGCGGATGCCTATTTCGGGCTCTTTGTGGTGGGGCCCACCGGAGGATTGGCCACCCAGATCGCAAGTGGGGCCCAAGGGATCCCCTTTCGCTTCACCAACGGTTTGGATGTTGACCAGGCTCATACCAACTGCTGTATTTGCATCTTACCATGGGACATGTTAGGTGGGCCCCACTCCGTAGTAGATTATCTGGTCCAAAAATCAGGTTGGTTCACTAGCTAGGAATTTGGACGGTTGGCAGAGTTTCTGGACCTGTCCATCGCTTTTTCGTATGTTATGGCAGGCAAATGAGGATGTGGAAGTGAGGTGGGTCCCACCGTGATCTTTGTGAGGAATCCATCCTGTCCATCCGCTTTGTTAGCTCATATTATGACGGGAGCCTTGAATTGAGGTGAATCTAAAAATCAAGTAGGCCACTCGACAGGAAAAAGTGGTGAGGGAAATACCTACCGTTGAAACCTTCCTGGGTCCACCTTGAGGTTTATATGCCATCTAAACCGTTCATGAGATCATTCCCACTGGGTTGAACTGAAACGGAAATATTAGCCTGATACAAAACTTCTGTAGCCGCACGAATGTTTCCACAGTGGGCATTCAAGGCCCACTTTTTCATGTGATGTGGCCCACTTAACTTTTAGATCCACCTCAGATTTGGGCTCATGACCTAATATGAGCTAGAAAAATAGATGGACAGGATGGATTCCTCACAAACATCACGGTGGGCCCCACCTAGGTCCCGACCGGCAAATGAAGTAGACCAGACCACCCTGTCTTGTGAGGAGCTAGGTCGTCTATTCTCTGGGGGCCCACTTTAAGGACGGCTCAGATGCCCACAAGATGAACAATCCCAATTAACCTTAACACATCTACCATGCCATATTCCTTTCTAATGGGTTTATCTCCATCTATCTTTTATGTTCACACATGCTTATTCCACACACGTGTAATGGTGTGGCCCACCTGATTAGTGTTTTCAAAGACGGTTTGGAACAAGGGATTTTACAATATTAAGTGATCATGAAAGCTTAAATGCGACTTTCTTGGGCTTAATTGTGATTAGAAATTCTGAAAAAATAAACACATTACAAATTGTGATTAAGCAGAAGAAAGCACCACTTTAGCGGCTTAAATCCAATCTTGGGTGTGGGGCCCACCAAAAAAAAAGGCTTTAATCTTAATTTTACCAGAATCCATCCTAAATGAAGCTCTTATATTCCGAGATTTAGGACTTGTTCAATCTCTTGTGGGGCATTTACTATATTAAGGGCCTACCTTGGATGGACAGTTAAAAACCTATTTTTGGAGACAATATGTAATACTCCTAAAAATTTAGGCGCACGAGTAAGTACACGAGTGCGTGTTCACATGTGAGAAATTAAATTCTAAGCCTTATTGTTCACACTGCATACACACACGTATACATTTTTATTCGTGTCCAGACAACTTGTCAAGCCTTTGAAAAATTTAGTGTACTTATTTAAGTCGATAGACCGACCGTTACAATAATCTGTCGTTACTAGACTAGAAGATCTAACCGTCCACTTCGATTTCGAATTACGCAACTAATGTAAACCCGCCATACATCGTCTTGTACACATGTTTGTCCATAAATCTGATCCGTACATTGTGTCTGTCACCAGGCATATGCTTAGACCAGTGATTTCTCGACCCTATGAACTTTCTCGGGTATGTTTGTAACACCCTAGGATTTTAGAATAATTTAAATTATAATTTAGTTAATTATTTAACAAATTAAATAACTGAAAATATTGATAAATTAATAATAAATCATTCGTAGGGAATTACTATATGGTCTATTTATTAAAGTTGCTTAGAATAAACCCTAGAACAGCATAAAAGTGATAGATTTCACAAAAATCATAAATTTATGATAATTACGAAAATGCCATTAGTTAAACTTAAGTTAGAATACCATTTTTAAGTTTTATAATTTTTTGTAATCACTTTCACACAAAATTTTATACACTAATTCGAGGACATAATTTAACTGTACACGTCGAATTTCAGCCCTCCAATCATCCTACAAATACCCTAATAAAAAATTGGGCCATAAGTGGCCCACCTCAACTCGGATCTGCCTCATTTTTCTCATCGACGGTTAACTTTATGTTGGTCATTAGTTGGACGGAAGAAACGAGCTAAATTCACTATAAGTGGACCCCACTTAGAAGAAGAAGCCAAACACGATTCTTCTTCTTCATCTTTTACGTAACAGCGTGCGCCCGCTGCCCTTATTGGTGGCCTCCAAGCCATCCATCAACGTGATCCCACACCCAATCTGTTCCGTCCATTACATCCGCGCCCATCCTAAACCTTATTTGACCAAGTTTGGTTTCGCTTCGTTAATAGTTCAGCCCATTCCAAGCCGCCGTCCAAACACAAGGAAATCAAGATCTAGCTCGTCGCTTTGCATGGACGGTCCAAACCTCTCCCAAAACACCATGTGGACCCCACCTGACTTCTCAACGGTTTATTTTGCATAATAATGCCGAGTCACTATTCTTTTACATCTCCCACTTGAACCGGAAAATTAACTTTCGTCCGCACCAGTTCTTTCCACCGACTGAGCTGAGTTATAAAACCGACCATCCGTTTCCCTCCCCTCCTTCATAGATCAATCAGAGAGAGAGAGTGAGAGAGAAAGAGAGAAACAAGAGAGAGAGAGAGAGAGAGAGAGAGAGAGAGAGAGAGAGAGAGAGAGATCCCAGTCAAAAAAAAAAAAGAAGAAGGAAGAAGGAGAAGAAGGAGGAAAAGAAGAAAGAAAAAGAAAGAAGAAGAGAAGAAAGAAGAAGAAAAGAGAAGAAGAAAGAAGAAGAAGAAAGAAAGAAAGAAGAAAAGAAGAAGAAGAAAGAAAGGAAGAAAGAAGAAGAAAGAAGAAGAAGAAGAAGGAAGAAGAAATAAAGGAAGAAAGAGAGAGAAAGAAGAAGAAGGAAGAAAGAAAGAAAGAAAGAGAAGAAGAAAAGAAGAAAGAGAAAGGAAGAAGAAGAAACTTCTTCTCTAAACCGAGTCGACTAGCTGAGCCAACTCAGATTCAAGTTTGGGCTTGTTTGGAGCCTAGAGATCGTCATATCTGTGAGTGATTCATCTCACGTAACTTTCTTTGTTAATTTTCTTTAATGTTCTCCTGTGTTTATGTTCAATTTATGGACTCTCCTTCTCTAGTTAGGATTTTAGGCATATTTTTATGCTTTCTTCCTTATCATGGAATCCTAGGTAAGGGATCCGTCCATCTCCTATCTCTATATTCTTAAAAGTTCACCTGCTAATTATCATTTTCTTATTGAATTAATTTTCTCAAGTTTTCCTTTTTCATGCACATGTCAGAATTATACGACAATTCGATTTAGGATTTCTTACATATGATGTCACCAACTATGCAACCTAAAAAACACGTAGTATTCTCAAGATTCCACATGACATTATTCTAAATTTATTGATCGACAACAACTTAAGTTTAAATAATATGCAACATATAACTCTTGGAACAACCTTAGCTAATTGTCAACTGCACTAAAACTGCATACGATGATCTTCTCAAATCCCTCGATCAACACTAACTAAAGTTAGATAAAGAATTATCTGAATGAAGATAACACATGCATGGTGTGATTGGAATTGAGTTGATATGCATTGTATGCTTGAAGAGTGCTTCCATAACTCATGACATACGCATTCATTATACACTTGCAACAGAACTAGAAGCATGATTGATTTGACTCCTGGCGTGCATGGTTGATTTGCCGCCTCGCTGTACCGGTTAGATGAGCATGGTTGATTTGCGACAGGTTTCCTAATGTTCAGTGGCAGCGAGTTCTGGTCGTTTCACTTATTGAGCATGGTTGATTTGCTCGGTTAGATCAGTGGTGCATGGTTGATTTGCTCACTGGCGTGCATGGTGGATTTGCCGCCTCGCTGTACCGGTCAGGTGAGCATGGTTGATTTGCGACAAGTTCCTAATGTTCAGTGGCAGCGAGTTCCTAGACGTTTATTGCTCTCACACGTATCATAACATACATGACATCATGATAATCATGTTTCATTTATAATAAATCATAAAATGTATCAAATATAACCTCATCCTCGTATATTCATACAATTCTATCCGTTGATGATACACATCCTATCTTTTATTAACTGGAATATTACTTGTGATAGGAAATGACCTCACTGGGCTTTTAGCTCACCAAAATCACCATAGTTCTTGCGAGTTTTCAGGAAGAACAAGACATAGGCTAAGGAGAGTAATCAGGGGGTCTCATCCTTCTCGAGCGTCAATCGTGCCAGATTTACTTTAGTTTTGTAAAAATTCAATGTAATACGGCATTAGTGGAAAATAGATATTTATATTTGGAGATTTATTTTAGATATATAATGTGTGGGATGGAATCTCAAGGAATCTACACTCGAATTTTATATTCACACCTTGAAACTTGAGCGTTGGGTCGTTGTACTTGAATCTCGAATTTCGAGATGTGAAACAATACCTCCGATTTGATTGGGTTTTGTGAGCTATTGGGAATCCACATGAATATTTTTTAGGCAAACTATACGTTAGAAAGCCCAATATAAAAATATTGGAATTGATTATCAGCAAGTTGATGAAAAATTCAGTTTGCAAAAGTTGCGTCCAAACGGGCCCAAAGGAAATTGTGATATGCTACTTACGCTAGTAAGTCTTATCTCATCTTCTGTCCTATCATACTATTCTACAAGGAATTGCAGTCATGGCCACATGTTCCGGCACGATTGAATCAAGCTGCTCATCAAGTAGGTCACATTATAAAAAAAAAAAAAAAGCCACTCCACTAAAGATATAAACATTTTAGAACTTGTGTGGCCCACCAATTTAGAATATTGAACTCATTTTAGCTCAAGGAATCCACAAGTGGGATCCACTTGATGAAGGACTTGGATTTCATGGTCGGAACATGTGTGGGTGAACTAGCCCGGTTGGACCATACTTTGCATGCTTGAATTAATGGTGATCATGTCCCTTAAATAATCAAATAATCCATGACATATGAGCATGCTTGTACCGTAGGTTTACATAGTAAACACCTATTAAGTTACTAATTAATGGCCCTTTTCATAAGAATTACATCACCTCCATCATTGCTATCGTCATCTAAGAGTTGTCCCAAGTAATTGGGTTCGACCAAGGGAATCCTCTGCTAGCATTTCTACTCTACCAAGAGCCATAGCTAATAAAGCGAGAAGTTTCGTAGAATTCTTTTATGTTTTCTGTTTTATTACTTTATCCTGACAAGATTTTTATTGAGATATATCACCATATGCCTGAAAAGAAATTAAATATTACATCTATCATGGTAAATATTACATCACCATATGCCTGAAAAGAATTCTCCAGTGTTTTCTATATTAGTCTTTATAGCTTCATCTAGCCCCCGCCTGGACGTAATTCATCCAGGTAGGAGCTCTGTGGGGCTGACCATGATGTATGGGTTTTATCGACATTGCCCATCCATTTTTTCAGATCATCATAGGGTTTGAGACAAAAAATGAGGCAAATATGAAGCTCAAGTGGGCCACAGTATAAAAAGCAGCGCAGTGATATATAAAATGACACCCACTGTCGAAACCTTCCCAAGGGCCACCATATATCATGCTTATTTTCCATCCAACCTGTTCATAAGGTCATGTAGACCTGGATGAAGCATAAACACAAATATCAGCTTGATCTAAAACTTATACGACTCCTAGAAAGTTTTCAATGGTGGACGTTCAATCTCCACTACATCGTCCACTTAAGTCTTAGATCTGCCCTCTTTTTTTTTTTTTTAGTTTATACCCTAAAATGATATGGAAAAATGAATGGATGGCATGGATAAATTCAATACATCATGGTGTGCACCATAGAGCCCTGCCTAGATAAATTATCCTCCAGGCGGGGTCCCGCGGAATACATGCAAGTAAATTAAATATTGCATCTATCCACAGCCATCAATAACTTCAGTTAAACCATAGCTCATCAAGTCTTTTCTCTTATAGGGATTATATATGGGACATTATAAGCGGCGATCAGACTAGAAGATTGTTGAAATATGATCCACAGAGCAAAGAGATGACTGTGTTGCTTGGTGGCATCGCCTTTGCAAATGGGGTGGCGATTAGTAAAGATAGCACATTCCTCCTTGTTGTAGAGACCACCACCCAAAGAATTTTGAGGTTTTGGCTTCAGGGTCCCAAAGCCGGAGTTGTTGAAGTTTTTGCTCAGCTATTAGGATTCCAAGATAACATCAAAAGGAACTCTAGAGGAGAGTTTTGGGTGGCTAGTACCATTGATAGGAAGACTCTAAAAAAGTATGCTCTTTTGCGTTCACATGAAAGAAAAGCAGTTTTAACATCCATTTGGAAATCCGACATGTTAAAACACTCCGTGGACAATGTTATCGGACTGTGTTTTAATGAAAAGGGTGAGATTATAGATGTATTAAATGATAAATTTAGAAAGATTACGACACGTCTTAGTGAAGTAGAAGAAAACAATGGGAGTTTATGGTTGGGATCTGTCACTGCGTCTGATGTTGGTATTTACAAGCTTTAGACATTTATATGGTTAATTAGCCACTATTGTGATTAATTGTACTATTTGGATATGTTTTCATGAAATTATATTTTGTTCAATTTATTGAAATATTGAACCCATGCTCATGTTGGTTGACTTGTGCTAACTGACTGCTATGTGGAAAAAGCATACATCATATCCACCCCGTCCATCAAATGGACCATCACATTTTCACCATGGATCCGAAAATTCAGTAAAATCCAAGAGTTACATGGCTGCACTGTAGGGAACAATGTAAAATCATTCCTAAAACCTTGAACTTCACATTATTTGGCCAACATGAGTATCAAGGAACCCATTAATCCTGGTGTGGGACTTCCCATCTCAATTGTCTCCCATATTGTGGCCCACCTGAGTGTTGAATTGGCCTGAGTTTCCAAACACAAGGTGGTGCACCCGATTGATGTGGCGGATCTCATTTACATGAAGTCCTCTCTACATTGGTGAAAGTAATGCCCTAGTATTCATACAAAGTCATGCCATGCATAGAGATTGGAAATTGGAGCAAGAGAAAATCAAAGAGAAAAACTCGGGTGAAATGACTTAATATGAGTAAAAGACAAGTCTTAGCTGGCTTTGTGGGTGAAATTTGAGCATTAATTGAATAATAATCACATTTTTAAGTTTCTAAAATAACCTAACATTTGATTGAAAAGTCTTTCCATAACCTTTAAATATTGGAATCTCGAAAATTAATTGCAGGGGCAAAAATGTCTAAACGTGTTTTGTATGGCATAGATATTTTACCTATATCACTATTTAAAATATTTACAAATAATATTAATTTATTAAATAATGAGTTTAGTCAAGTAAAAGCTCATTTAAGTCCTCAAGTCAACAACCCGGCCGACTAGACATGAAGTCAAGTTTTAAGTTTCTAAACTATGGTGCATACTGGTTTCGGCCCTCCCGATCTGTTGCACCTCTCAAAATGAGTATACAAGAAGTGACTCATCCATGAAGTGAAGGTTCAAGTGGACCACACCATAGGTTGAAAACTTCTAAGGGCCCACCATGATGTTTATTTGCCATCCAACCTGTTCATAAGGTCACATAGACATGTTTAAAGGGAAAACATAAATATTATCTTGATCGAAAACTTTTGTGACCCTCTGAGAAGTTTTCAACGATTAGCTTCGAATCCCCACTATTTCTTATGGTGTGGTCCACTTGAGCCTTCAATCTTGCCCTGAAATGATCTTTCAAAATAGATAGACAGCATTGATAAAACATAAACATCATAATGGTCCCCACAAAGCCCTTGACATGACCGTCTGTAGAGCTGAACACGAGCCAAGCGCCCGGTTAACTTGCTCAACTCACTCAAATAAGCTCGATTAAGCTTGGAATGAAAGTTAGGTTTAAGCCGAGCTGAGCTTTTTTTTTTTGAGCTCGGAATAATTCTGAGCTCAACTCGAACTTGACTCGATTTGACTCGGCCTAGTTTTAAATACCTTTTATATATATATATATATATATATATATATATATATATATATATATATATATATATATAAAATCAAATTCAGGCGCCTTAATTCTTATCCTTTTAAAAAGAAAATTACTCAGAGCTCTTTTTTTTTTTAATTTTTTTCTCCCTAGTTGACATGGACTTGGCTCGAAAGCTCGAAGTTGAACTTGGCTTGAACTCGGCTCGAGCTAGCCCGAGTGGCTGACTGAGCTAAACTTAAGCTAAGGTAGGCTGCTTACTTTTGGCTTGTGTATAGCTCCGGCCATCCGTCTCAAGCTAGGTCCCAGTAGAGGTAGTACCCAATCATGCCTTAGATTGCGGACTAACTCAACAGCCATGGCATGTTGGTTAAACTCTTCGGGTTCCATTGTGATGTATGTGTCCTGTATGTGCCATCATCTTTTTTTCCAATTCATTTTACGGCAGGAGCCCAAATATGGAAGGATATTCAAGGCTCAAGTGGACCACACCACATGAAAGATTGAGACTTGAACACCTACCGTTGAGAACTTCCTAGGGAGCGACGGAAGTTTTGCATCAAGGTGATATGCTTCAATTTTTGGCTCATGCCCTATAATGATATGTAAACATCGTTACAGATTGGTCCTTTTTTAAACCTTTATTAATTCTAGATTTGTGTGAGTTCTTTGAGCAGCTATCTACCATCGAGTCAAGCCAACTCAGCTGCATACCGAGTTGAGTTTTTGGGTTTCGAACCATGGTTTATATCAATGGGCCGGCTAGATGACCTGACATGCCCACTCATTGCCCACTGTGATGTATGTGACTACATCCACTCCGTCCATCCTTATTGAAAGCTCGTTTTAGGGCATGATTCAAAAAATGAAGTGGTTCCAAATCCCAAATGGACCATAGAACAGGAAACAATGGTGATTGACCATTAAAAACTTTTTGTGGGCCACAAAAGCTTTGGATCAAGATGATATTTGTGTGGTCTCTTCATCTAGGTGTTTGTGACCTTATCAACAGGTTGGATGGAAAATAAACATCCCGGTGGAATCCATGAAAATTTTAATGGTGGGGATTCAATCAGGACTGTTTCCTGTGGTGTGGTTCACCTAAGATTTGAGTCAGCTTCATTTTTTGTATCATGCCCTAAAATGAGCTTTCAAAATGATTGGACGGTGTGGATTTAAGACAGGGGTCCCACCCACCTTGGTGGATCCATGATCCCACCTAAGCCACTCCCTAGGAAAAGGTGCCAGCTTGGCATAAGGTGAAGCTCTGTGGGTCCACCATAATGAGTCAGAAATCCACCCCATCAATCATGAGTATGGATCCTCTGTTGGCTTCCCAGTAAGAAATCTCTGCTTAGAGCCTTTTCATTGGTACACATCACATTGCATGACATCATGTGACCAGGTTGCACTGAGGTGTGATCAAGTTGCATTGAGGATGTGACAAGGTTGCATACCTATACGATGATGTGAACCAATGAAAAGGCTCCAAACAGAGAATCCCTGCTTGGAAGCCAACAAAGGATCCGGACTCATCAATCAGATGCATTCTTTCATGGTGGGACATGGGCTTAAAAATCAGGCTAATCTATTACTTAGGTGGGCCATACCACATACAGCAGTTGAGATTGGATGCCCACCCACTGGAACCTTCCTGAATGTTTATAGGGACCGTTGTTGCGACGTAGTTCGGACATCCAACTCATCCATTGCATGTGTGTCCACCTGGATGAGTGGGCACACCAAATTTCAGGCCATTTCAAAACTCAGGTGGGCCCTACCTAGTGCTTTTCGATTCTATAGGCATGATTTCACATGGTTTCAGATGGTGTGGCTCACCTGAGTTCTGGGTACTACTGGTTTTTTGGGACATCCCACCCACCAAATGTATAGTTTGGATGCCCAAACCACATCGCGGTGGGGCCCACACAGTTCTAACTCATGGGAAGTTTCCACAATATCAGCCTCATAGTACTTTTTTTCCTTATGTATATTGTCTTTATCTAAAATTTTAATGGGGTTTGGTCCCTTAGTGGGTCAGGCCGATCCATCTAGTTCAAATCCCTTAGTGGGTCAGGCCGATTCATCTGGTCCCTAGTTGAATTGCGACTTGGCTGAGTCGGGGGTGAATCGAGTCGACTCAGGTGAGTCACACTAGACTCATCCGAGTCTTAAAACCACTTGGCTGGTCCGGGTTTCAAGCTGGGAAATCAAGGCCCATGTGGACTTAAATTCTGCTTGGGCCATTCTAAATTTAAGTGGGCTGGACTTGAATTATGCCCAGGCCCAGCCCATTAACACTATTGCCTCTAAACTTTCTTCCGGTCTGGTTTTAGGGCCCGTTTGGATGCAACTTCCACAAAAGGGTATTTACTCAAACCAATCTCACATCGTCAACTTGTTGGAATATCAATCAATTCAAAAAGTGGGCATTTTAATGCCCATTTTGTCTCTTGGTTTTGAAACTGACGATTTTGAGTGGCTCCCAAATGGGCCGCAAAACTAGGGTTTGGGACCAAAATGTAGGGGTGCACACGGTTCAGTTTGATCAAGTTCTAGGGTGAAATCGGAAACGAACCGTTTCCAAGTTCCAAGAAAACTAGAACCAGAATTGGACCGTTTGCACCCTAGAACCAAACCGGAATCGGATCATAAAAAATCAGTTCGATTTTACAGTTATAAACTTTTTATAATCCAGCCCAATTGCAGGTTTGCTTTTATAATCTAGCCCAATTACATGATTTTTTTTTTTATAATCCAATCCATCCATACCTCAGGGCCTTCCATGGGCATACCTTGATGTGTTTGTTAGATCTACACCGTTCATCCCCATTGTTTGGCAATGTTTAGGTGGCCCACATTAAAAAAATCAGATAGATCCAAATTTTAAGTGGACTACTTGACATGAAATAGTGCGCGTTAAACACCAAGGGTTTGGTTCTAGGGTTCGGTTCAAGGGTTTGATTATGTAGTATGGCTCCATGGTTCGACTCTATAGTCCTGTTCATGGTTCCATTCGATTCTACAGAATCTCAAACCGAGAACTGAACCAAGCTAACCCATTCTTTGTCTTTTTAATTGGAATTGGAACCCGTGCACTTCAAAATTGGACCAAATCAAACCTAACTAACAGATTCTAGTCCAGTTGACTAGTTCCACCAGTTCCATATGCACCCCTATCAAAATGAGGGTTTTGTCTCTGAACCTTGGTTTTGATGGAACGTCCGAACAGGCCCTTATGACACTTCCGGGAAAGGCTGAAAGCAAACTCACCGAAGGACTTGTGTTGGGCTTGGCCCTTTGTAGATAAGTGGGCCAGGTGAAGCCCATAACATCTCTACATCTCATCTTTCTACCCGATTTTCTTCTTTCCTGGATGAGCAACCCAGCAAGGAAGACCCACTTATCATCTCAGCCCCCACTTCTCTTTTCAACAGCAAAGGTGTTTTCCTCTCTCTCTCTCTCTCTCTCTCTCTCTCTCTCTTCAATCCCTTTTTCAGATTTTCATGAAATTTCCTTCTTGGGTTTTTCTTCTAATATCATATTCAAAAAGAAAAGATCATATATTGGGTTGATTGTATTCTAGCCTATCTTTGATAAGAGAGAGAAAAAATGCCACCTTTCTCTCTTCTTTCTAATCTTTCTGTGGTGGGCACTGACCTTCCCTGCTTCAATCCGTCATTGCTTGTTTCTAATAGACAGAAATCCAAATATCGAATAAGGAATGTCCCCTCTTTTGAGAACTACAGACATCTTTCTGCTTCTGTTTCTCTCTCCTGCAACAATCCCGACTCCATCTCTTTCTTGGATTGTCCTTGTCCTTGCAAATCCCCATCTGGGTCTCGATGCAATAGCAAAATCATCTCACAGATTGATAGAACTGGCGAAAAGAACAATGCCCAGATGAGGAAATTTAAAGAAAAGGGGCGTCTAAGAATGCGGTTTTCATTAAGATTGCGCCCGAGGCTGCGGTTGTTGTCAGTTAGATTCAGAAGGGTGTCGATGAAATTCAGAAACGCATCGTTTAGAGGAATTTTGGAGGCAATTGGAGTTTTCATACGTAAGAACTTGAGAAGAGTGACGGTTTCAACATCCGTTTCAGTCGGTTTGGGCCTCTGCTACTTGATTTTGAAGCTGACAGCAGTGCCTTCTCCGAAAGTGTTGCCTTATTCGGACTTGATAATGAATCTTCAAGGCGGGTATGTATCGAAGGTGCTGTTTGAAGAGGGCTCTCGTCGTATATTCTACAATACAGGGTTGCAGAATCCTGAGAATTCTCAGCCGTTGGATGATAATTCATCTACACCTGGCACTAGTTCTAGTCTTGTATTGTCAAGGGCTCAAGCTTCTACCCCAGAGTGGCAGTACTCGACGAGAAAGATAGACCATGATGAGAACTTTCTTCTTAGTTTAATGAGAGAGAAAGGGACAACATACAGCTCAGCCCCACAGTCGGCACTTGGGTCCATGAGGAGCATTTTGATTACGGTGTTGTCGCTATGGATTCCCTTAACTCCTTTGATGTGGTTGCTTTATCGACAGCTTTCAGCTTCCAATAGCCCTGCAAAGAAGCGGCGGCCCGTCAATCAGACTGTTAGCTTTGATGATGTTGAGGGTGTGGGCGCTGCCAAGGCGGAGCTTTTGGAGGTATGTTTTGCTCTTCACCTGCAGTTAATTGCAATTTGTGATTTTTTTTGTAGTGAAGACTCTTAATTGTGATATGGGGAGTAAAGGGAATTTGGTTATTATCTTTCAGTAATTTGGTCAACCCTTCATAGTTAATGTTGTCTACGGTCTAGGGTGCGTTTGGCTCATGGCCGTTTCAGTAGTGGAGAAAAATAATTTCTGATTTTGGAATTTCTACTCTTAGTTGACTTCTGAGAAATCATGAAATGGAGCTCTTTTATATCCACACAAGTACTGTTTCATGATTTCTCGGAATTCTACTTATCTATTGCCTGTTTGGGTTGTGGAAACCAAAATGTAGATGAGGAAAGGAAAAAACGTCATGTGGAAAGAGAAAAGGTTTTCTTTTCTTTAAGTCTGAGAGTGGAAAAGGAAATGGTCATTTATGGAGGAAATCTGCGGAAATCTAGGAAGAGGAAATCAATTTCCTCAATCCTCCCGTTTTTTCTCAAATGAGGGAAACCATCACATCTGAGGAAATGGATTTCAGTTCCTTAGTTACGTTTTGATTTCCGCCAATCCAAACAGCCCTAAGGGTGAGAATCCCAGAAACAGCGAACTGTTTTTCTTGTAGCCAACCCAAACACAGCGTTAAGCATGCCAGTTATAGCTATACCACTCTCTTGTTAGTTTATTGAATTTTTGAATTATGTATCAATTTTTTTTTTTTTTTTTTTTTTTTTTATGATAATCTTAGCTCTACAACTCGGTTTCATCCAAGTCTTATCAGTTTCGGTCTGAAACAAAATGAGTCACGAGGACTGAAATGGACTGATATGGGGCAAGTTGTACCGGTTTTGATGCGAGTCGCAGGCCGAAACTGCTATTTAACTCCATGATGTCGATAACCACTTAGATGCATTGACTGTCTTGCATTACTTTATATATGGTTTTTATTTTGAAAGGCAACTAATATTATTAAAGAAAGCAAAAAGGCAAAAGGCATGGCTCAGCTGAGGTAGCGAGACAGCTAAACACCAGGAAAAAGAAAATTACAGCCCTTTAATTTGTCTACATTAGAGGCCCATTCTACTATCAACTTTCTTCACCCTTAGAGCTATCAACTCCTTCGTCCAACTCTTGCCTCTGAAGCATCTACTATTCCTTTCTTCCCACACTCCCCACCAAACTGCCAATAGAGACATTCTCCACAGGGTGGTCCTATTGTTGGGAATTTTCACTCATGCCAGGCTTTTAGCAAATCACCTGCTGAGGACGGGAAGACCCACTTCACTTCGAACCGCAGGATAATGTCTGTCCAGATACTATACATAAGCATACAGTGAAGGAACAAATGATCCACCGTTTCTTCATTTCTCATACAACAAAGGCAAACATTCGGCAATATCATTCCTCTTTTTCAAAGGTTGTCCACCGTGAGAAATTCTCCTTTCCCTACCAACCAACCAAAAGCAGCAATCTTGGGAGGGACTTGATACTTCCACACATGGCCCGTCATTGTCTCTCCCCTAGGAGAAGATTCTTTCATTAGGAGCTCATAAAAAGATTTCACTGTAAAGTCACTAGATTTCTCGAATCTCCATATTTGGCTGTCTACCGAGGCTAGATCTGGACAATAAGGATGAATGCGATTCATCAGGGTCACGAACTCCTCGATCTCCTCATCCCTGAGATTTCTTTTGCAAGCTGGTTCCCATACCATGTCATTCCCCACCCAAGAGAAGCAATCAGCCACCATGACTCGGGGGTTTGGGGCAAGACGATAGATTGGACGGGAATTCTTCTTTTAAAGAAACATCTCCTACCTAGATGTCTTCCCAAAAGTGAATTCTCTCACCATTTCCCACCAAGAATCTGATTCCTTTAACCACCTCCGACTTTATGGATAACACACCCTTCCACAACGCTGTGCATCTATACAGGGCCGAGTCTCTAGTCCACCAACCTCCATCCACACACCCATATTTGTTTTTGATAATCTTACTCCATAGAGCGTCATTTTCAGTCCCGAGCCTCCAGATCCACTTTCCTAGAAAAGTCCTATTCATATTTTTAAGATCTTTGATGCTAGCCCCTCCATCTTTATAGTGCTTGCAAACTAACTTCCAATCCACCAAATGAAACTTTTTCTTCTCTTCGATACCATGCCAAAGGAAATCATGTCTCAACTTTTCCAATCCGTCCAAAACCGACGCCGGGCATTTGAGGATCAACATAAAGTGAAGAGGGAGATTTGATAGGGCAACTTTTATAAGAGTTATGCGACCTCCAAGAGATAAATATCTGCATTTCCATCTTGCTGAATATTTCTCGAATCTATCAATAACCCTATCCCACATATTCTTCGGGGGTTTTCCAATGCAAAGCGGAAGACTTACGAAATGAGTTGGGAGAGTACCCATTCCACACCCAAAGCATTCGGCTAATTGACGAGTTTCTTCTTCCTCCATATTTACCCCATACATTTTTCTTTTCTCCAAGTTCACCCTAAGGCCTGAGACAGGTTCAAAGCGTCGGATGATTGTTCTCATGTTGCTAACTTTTTCCGATTCAGCATCACACAACAAGAGAGTGTTGTCCGCAAATTGAATATGCGATATAGGATGACTCATTCCTTCCACTTTAAACCCCGATATTAACCCTTCTTCTTGGCCTTTCATCAACATTCTTGATAGGGCTTCTCCAACTATAACGAAGAGGAACGGAGATAATGGGTTGCCTTGTCGCAATCCCTAGAACTTTTGAAGAATCCTTTTGGAGAGCCGTTAATCAAGATAGAGAAATGAGCTGATCCCATGCATTCGGCCATCCAATTTATCCATTTCGCTCCAAACCCTAGCCGTGAAAGCACGTATTGCAGAAAGCCCCAATCAACGTGGTTGTAGGCCTTTTCCAGATCGAGCTTGCATAAGACACCTTTCGATTTAGATCTATGTCTTGAATCCAGGCTTTCATTCGCAATGAGGGCACAATCAATGATTTGTCTTCCTACTTTATATATGGTTTGGGATGTCTAAATCTGTGTCTAGCATTTTTAAATACTGTTGGCCGCATATTAATGGCACGAGAAGTTCAAAGATCAGCACTGGACCGGAGGTTGAGCATCAACTATAAAAATCACTAAAAATGCTCTTTGTCAGCATGTTCCTCTTGATCTTGCAAGTGCATGTACTTGTCACTGTGGCAACCCCAGCAAACTGTCTATGATGACTCTCTCCATATGATAGGGAGAGCTATCAAATCCCCTGTATTGTACAAAATATCGCATTGTATTGCCGATGTATCATGATATATCAATGCATTGCAATATTTTGCCAAAAACACTTTCTTAAAAGTCCCCCATATCGTTGATACATTCCCCAACCCTGCAAACCCCAGTGAACTTGCAAAAAACCCCACAGAATTCCATTTTCTCCCAAATTTGTCTAGGGAAATCTATTTTTATACTTATATCACATGATTTATGAATTATATGAACTCTTTTTCTATATAATTGCATCACTTCATCATGCATACTCGTTTTTTGTGATTTCTTGAGTTCTAAGTGTGTAATCATGTCTGTTTCAACATATCCTGAAGTTACATTGAAAAATTTCGTCATTTTCCCAATGTTTCCCTCAAAACCTCAATACATGCGACATCGATATGTTTCTGTGTCCCAAGGATGCAATCCGTGTATTGATACAGATATTTAAATTATTGGTCCCACCAAATACTATTCTATAGCCCGATTAATACATGCACACTGAAGACTCTACCAAATTGTCTGAAGGTTTGATCATGGCAACTAAATCTGCCAAGCATTTCTTATCTCACAGAATGACATGTGTCAACCTATCATTTTTTTTTTTTTTATGGGTAACAAAATTTTATTGAAAAAGATATTCATTTCCATCAACTTGTAATCAACCTATGTAACAGACTATCAGATAGTGCTTGATTGTATTCAACATATGTAATAGTCTATTACATTGCAGCTGTGGGAGTTTTATGCTCTCGTTGCCTGTCCCCAGCCCGGATAAAGGAGGGTTGCGTCAGGTTGGCAGCCAGCATTAAACTTATGTCAAAACTTCCAACATGAATCTAAAATGGAAAAGGATTCATATAGCCGACCCCAATTAGTTTGAATAAGGCTTAGATGACAATGACGATGATGACGACGACGACGATGATATTCATTTCCATCATTTGGAGAAGAAATGGTGCCACCTTAGGTATACCACCAAAGCTAGCAAGGTTATGCATTCTCTTCAAGTTTTCTATTCCTCAAGCATGTAAATCCCATTCCAGTCTATGCACCACCAAATGTGCCAAGCTATCACAATGTGGAATGACTGTGTTATCCATCAAGTGGGTCCCACCATTTAGATACCTTGGCCAAAAGTAGGCTGGTCCACTCATCACAAGTGGACCACTACGTAAGCCAAAGTATTTTGAGCAATCCACCATTTAGATGCCCTGGCCCAAAAGTAGGCTGGTCCACTCATCACAAGTGTGCCACAATGTAAGCCAAAGTGTTCTTAACAATCCACTTGTTTCATATACTGTCGCCCACCAATGGAGCGGACAAGTCTGATTCTCAAACCATGGCACATTCAATTTGGGACTCATGTTTGCACATTTCATGGTGTCTTGATTGGCTCGGCTCCACACATGTGTGAAATGAGCAAACCCTCTACTCTCTCTCCCTCTAGTCTCAATGTATAAGTTGGAATCTCCTCTTATATATTGTAGTTTTCCACTTCTTTTGTTCTTTATAGCCTTGATGAGGTTTGCTTCTGCTGGATTTTAAAAATGCCTTTTGTTCTTTTTATTCTTGGGTGAAAGTGCTCTGAATTTTGAGGTCAATGGGAGAGCAGGGATCCCTTTCTCTACTCAAACATTTCTTGCATTTACACAAGTCTTCTTTCACAGTCACAGAACCAAATTCCCATAGAGATCTCACCTAATCTGGAAGTATTTGTTATTTATAGATTGTTTCGTGCTACGGGGAGCTATCAACTACAGTAAATTGGGAGCGAAGCTACCTAGAGGTGTATTGTTGGTGGGCCCCCCAGGAACAGGGAAAACGTTACTAGCGCGTGCAGTGGCTGGAGAAGCGGGAGTGCCATTTTTCACAGTTTCTGCCAGTGAGTTTGTAGAGTTGTTTGTTGGAAGAGGAGCAGCACGAATCAGAGACCTTTTTAGTGTCGCAAGGAAATCTGCACCGTCAATCATCTTCATCGATGAGCTCGATGCCGTGGGAGGAAAGCGTGGTAGAAGTTTCAATGATGAACGAGACCAAACATTAAACCAGGCAATTCTTTACCTTCTACTATTGATGCACCGCCACTTTTATTGTGGAGCATGTTCGAGATCCGAGACCATTCATTAGGTGGGCCCCATGTTAATCTGCAATGGGCCAGAAAATCGGCCTGATCTGGTCATCAGGTTGGCTGCATGTGTACATTAGATGTGGACTGCTGGTCAATTTTCCCCAACCAGTCCATTTATTTTGTATACATGCTTGCCCACCCTATAAGCAGACCAGTGTCACCAGTCTGATTTTCAGGCCACAGAATTAAATGGTGGGGCCACATGATGAACAGCGCAGATCTGTGGCACACACATTCCACATTGGCATGTGTGGCAAGAGTAGGATGGAGAAGCCTACTCTCACAAGTAGCCTCCAAATGTCTCTTTCAAAATTTCTATCGGGAAATCTCTTTTCTACTCTACAGGTAGCCTTCTCATTTCTTTGTAATTTTAATTCGGGAAATGTGTTTGTTTTTCAGTTGCTGACAGAAATGGATGGATTTGAGTCAGACATGAAGGTAGTTGTCATTGCAGCAACAAATAGACCCGAAGCATTAGATCCAGCTCTCTGCCGGCCCTGGCCGCTTCTCTAGGAAAGTGTTTGTAGGAGAACCAGATGCAGATGGAAGGACAAAGATTTTGGCTATACATTTTAGGGGAGTTCCATTAGAAGAGGACCCACAACTTATTTGCAATTTGGTTGCATCTCTCACCCCAGGCTTTGTGGGTGCTGATCTAGCAAACATCGTTAATGAAGCCGCTTTGCTTGCCTGCTCGCAGAGGTGAGTTTGAAACCTTATTAACTTCATTCTTGGATCTCAATTAGATTAACCTATTGGTTTTCTTAAAGGAATTGTATGATGCTCGAGAGAAATTGTGTTTTCATTTGACCCAACAATGCTAAAGTGGTGCCCACCTTTCGGAAACTGGCGGGCCCATCATGATATGCATACCCGAATTTCTCTCCTATTAGATGATTAGATCCTTCGATGGTGACTAGAAAATCGACAATTATGACCAATAATCTACGTTTAATGTGGACATTATCGGATGATTATGATCATCCGATGGGGGAGACTTTTTGAGTATCGTTTCACATCCATGATGTGGCCCACCATGTGAATGGTTTGGATCACCAAAAACGGTGGGCCTCGTAGGTACAGTTTGTAGATAGAACATTGTATTGTTCTTCTTTATGTAGCTGCATTGCTGTTTGCTTGATTCTCTTGTGGATAGAGAATTCTTGTTGCCACTTGGGTAGGAATCGTAGTTTGCCTATAACTGTGGTTGAATTGACCTGTAGAACATCATTTTAGTCCTTAGTTGCACAAAGTGTGAGGGAAACATAGTGGATTCAAGAATAATAGGGGAAGCATCTGTCTCAAAATGTTAGAAAGTTTTGACACCTAAGAAACAGGAGCGGCACCTTAGGAAGAAGGTTTATGCGAGTAATTTAGTCATAAGACCAGTTTTCTTCAATCAGATAGGTGAATTTACTCAAGGAGTAAATCTGACCACTTTTAGATTTGGTGCTTGAACATGCCAACACTGATATTTTCATTTTTATCTTGCTGTAAATCTATTGAAACTGGAAAGTAAATCAGGCTTTGTAATGGAAAGGAGATTCTCTTTTGGGTCATTTAAGAAATGAAAATAAGAGGATGATAGGCCATCAGGGGATTGCATGACATGGCCTAAGGAAATAGATTAATGTCCACATGATGCAGCACCCCGCAGCACCCTGAAAAATCCCTGCTGCCCAACTTTCAACCTGATCCAGAAATCTGTTGGGCCATGGCAAAAGGAAACATTTTCCTCCTCCTCCTCCTCTCTCTCTCTCTCTCTCTCTCTCTCTCTCTCTTCTATGGCCCACTAGAGTTCTGGATCAGGTTGAAAGTTGGGCCTGGGGGTTTTTTGGGGTGCTGCATCATGTGGATTTTGGGGACACATCATGTGTGATGAGTCCTTAAAAAGTTATCACGAGTTCTCGTGAGAGATGGTTTGCAGGTGAGCATTACTCCACACACACACACACACACACACACACACACACACACACACACACATATATATATATATATATATATATATATATATATATATATATATATATATATATATATATATATATATATATATATATATATATATATTCATGCAAGACACCGTGTTTGGTGTTTTGTGCATTTTGTATGGTAAACAGTGATGCAAACGATTGTTGAGGATATGCCTGTTGGTCTATAGCGAGCAGACAAAATGTGGGAAGCAAGTATGTCTTCTTTGAGATTCAAAGATGCTTGAAATTACAGCTGTCAATGGGCCGGGATGGCCCATCAGGCTTTCAGGCCAGGCCTAGGCTGGAATCCTAGGCAGAGGGCTGGGCCGGGGCCTAAAATTTAAACTCGTTTAATAACTAGGCTGGGCTTGGGATTGGTCTAGGAGCCTGTCAGTCCGGCTCGGACCGGCCCTTGTAGGATTTTAAGAGCTTTTTTGTCACATATCATGGACTGGATGCTGCACAAAAGTGGGTGGCTGGGCTTGAGGCCTTAAGCTCGGACTGGATTTGGGCTCGGGCCGTGCATTATCATCATGGGCCAGGATCAGGCCTGGTGCGGGCCCAGGCTAGGCTCATGGCTAGATTTTACTTTGCGCACAAGGGGTTGGACAGACCTTGGCCCGGCCCAAACACGGCCCGTTGACAGCTTTACTTGAAATATACGTGGTATAGCTTGCAGACAGGCATGTTTGAAGGGGCTTGGTTGTATCGATGATCACTGTTAGTTTCTTGCTTGGTCGATATTTCAGTTTTTATTTTTGCGGGAAGTAACGAGAACTAGCCCTTTTTCCAGCATCTTGAATCATTTTAGCTGCTTATGGTAGTGTAAGCAAGGTCAAAACTGAGAAGGCAGCCTGTTGTCAGTTGTTGCGGCTTGAATGGCACTCCTACACATAACCCCTGTGTGGATGACTCAACCAACCACCCAAGTGTTAGCCTAGCTACTTGGAAGGAAGAAAGCATGCAAGAGAGAGTGAGAGTGAAGGTTTTGTTATTACTCATGAGCTTGAGTGCCTACAAGTTCTGATGTCCTCCCGAATGAGGAGCCCTCCTTAACTATATAGGCCTAGCATCATTCTAGCTATTTCACATCAATGGCTAGGATAAAGCCATGCAAAATTCATTAGATAATCAGGAATACTCGACAACTTTTCTATGCTATTCTACATTCATCTAGCTACAAAATCTCCATTATCCAAATCTCACTAGAGAACTATAAAACATTTTAGAGATCTACACTTTTATACAGACTATCCTACTCTAGAAATCTACATGTTATGTACAAGCCTGAGCCAAAATGGCCAAGTCCATGGAATAGCCTCTATCAAATGTTCAGTCAATGACAGTGTGGAAGCATGCTGCTTATTTGGAAGAGGATTAGCGAAGTCATAAAATTTGCTCCCTTTTCCTGAATATTTGTGTTTGAACCAATTAGTTGCTTATGAGAGCTAAGACTAGCAATGGGCCAGCCATTGACCCAGCAAATTCAAAATTTTGAATTGTGCCAGTCCCAAAGACCCAGCCCGACTAGTGCAAAATCCAGGCCCATGCGCAGTTCGTTTCCAGGCCTAATGGGAGCATTTGGAGCCAGGACAAAACTGGAAGTTCAAAAATTAAAATTTACTTATTCGCATAACTGAAGAGGTGGTATTGGAAGACACTGCTTTTTCGTTTTTTTTCAGTTTGTATAGGTGCAACCCATGATTTAAGTGAGTCAAGCCATTATTATGATTGGACCATGCCCCAAAAAAAATAAAAAATTAAAAATTCCTTGATAGGAAAACCCTAACCCTTCAGTGATTGGCCTGCAAATAGATGTTAATAGAAGAAATACAGCAAGGATCCATGTTCAACAGACAAAAAGATGAAAAATTGAATGGATAGGATCTTCCAATCTGGGATTTTTTGGGCATGGTCTATCCACAATCCAGGTCCATCAGATCAATAGTCTGGATCACTGAACTATGGGCCCCTCTTGTGAGATGTTGAAAACCCAAGGCTGCTCTATATATGCTATGGTTGAGGATCATATAATTCCTCATTAACAGATTTATGTGAAGGAGACCTTTGGCCATACTGTGAAACTTTGAGAAAGAGTGATTGATCAAAGACTGAGGCATGAGACAGATGTATCAGAAAATCAGTTTCGTTTCGTGCAGTGGACGTCTACCACGAAATCTATTTTCCTACTTAATAAATTGATAGAGAAATATAGAGAGAGGGGGAAGGATCTCCATGTGGTCATTATTGACTAATAGAAAACTTATGATAAGGTCCCTAGAGAGTTAATTTGGTGGGTGTTAGGAAAGAAGAGAGTTTCAAGAGGATATATTGACATGATTAAGGATATGTATGAGGGAGAAGTAACAAATGTGAGGATCACTAGTGGAGTGACAAGTGAGTTCCCAATTATTGTAGGCTTGCACTAGGGGTCGGCATTCAGCCCATACCTTTTCGCCTTTTTTATGGATGAGTTAATGAGGCATTTGCAGGAAGAGATCCCATGGTGTATGTTGTTTGTAGATAACATAGTTTTGATTCACAAGACGAGGGTGGGTGTAAACACAAAGCTAGACTTATCGAAGGGTGCTTTAGAATCTAAAGAATTTAAAATTATTTTAATTTTAAAACTAAACTAGAGTATATGGAGTGCAATTTTAGTAACAATAGCAGTGAAGGAGGAATTAATGTGTTTATTTATTATTTATTATTTTGAGAAGCAACACAATTTTATTAGGAAGCCCACCAAGCAAAAGCTAAGGATAGGGAAGGAGGAATTAGTTAAGATCGCTGACTATGAAGTTTCCCAAAATTACCACTTTTGATATCTTCGGTTGATAATTCATGAGAGTGGACAGATTGAGAAAGATGTTGCCACTAGAGTTGAAGCGGGGTGGAAGAAATGGAGATGTGCCTTTGGAGTTTTATGTGATTGACATATATTGTTCAAGCTTAAAGGGAAATTTTATAGGATGGCTAAGACCAGCCATGCTTTATGGTACAAACTAGTTGAGCAGTTAAGGAACAACATATTCATAGTATGAGTGTAGCTGAAATGAGGATGTTTGAGACGGATGAGTGGTAAAGCAAGGAAGGATAGAATAAAAACTGAATGCATTCAAGGGAATTTACGAGTAGCACTAATAGGAAATAATTCGAGGGAAAGTAGGCTTAGATGGTTTGGTCATGTGAAACTAGGACCAAGAATTGCTCTGGTTAGGAGTGAGTTGGTACAAGTTGAAGGCTTTAAAAGGGCAAGGGGTAGGTCCAAAAGAATGTGGGTGGAGGTTAGTAACAAAAGACTAGATGACCTTGATCTAACTTATGGCCCTTGATAGAGTGGAATGATAGAAAAGGAGTCATATAGCCAACCCCAGGTTAG
Source organism: Liriodendron chinense (assembly GCA_003013855.2). Lineage (NCBI taxonomy): Eukaryota > Viridiplantae > Streptophyta > Magnoliopsida > Magnoliales > Magnoliaceae > Liriodendron > Liriodendron chinense. The sequence continues at coordinate 2,519,708 of ML058438.1, read as the reverse complement.
TTGAGATAAGGCTTAGATGGTGATGATGCTGCGGCCCTCTCTATTTACAGTTGCTTCTTCCAACATTTGGACATCATCATGACAAGTATTCCTTATAGTTAGACTGCAGTACAAACAATTGTACTACAAACATTTCCAACAAGATTTCATCATCAATCACGGTTAGGGGTTGTTTGGCATTGCGGATTTGGGGGGATTTGAGGGTATTCCAAATCAATCGGTCGTTTGGCATGGTGGATTAGATGGGATTTCAAATCCTCACTTTTGGTGAGTTTTGCAAGCCCTCCCTTTTGCTTGGATTACCAATCCTCTCTCGTCTCTCTTTTTTTTTTTTTTTTTGCTCATTTTTAAAGGCAGGAGAGTCACATGTGCAGCATGTGTGTCACTAGACTACTAATCTATTGCACACGTGGCCCGCTAATGATATCCCAAAACAATCAGATTATCAACTGCATCACTAAATTACTTCAATAGAATGATCTAAGTAGTTCAAACATTGGCCATGTAAATCAACAGTTAAAAAACATTGGTTAGTCGCTCAGTTGTGATCCTATGCTTTTGGTCCTATCCTAGGCTTGGAATTTCATCATATTCAGCCAAAGTATATATTTCAATGGGCTTATTACAATCATTGTGTCAAACATCACATAAGTACACTTATTAGGGATATTAAAGTTGATTCAGTAATTAATTCAAACTCCTGTAATTAGGGCTAGTTTTTGGATTGTAGGGGATCCTAGATCCAGGGTGCTAAACACAATCGGAGAACTTGGAATCCAGGGATATTCCAAATCTAGGGGATTTCCAATCCAAGTATTCTGAATCCATAGTGCCAAACGAGGCCTTAGAGATTGACCACCCAAAGTATGCTGATATTTATTACAATCTCTCACAACACTCCGAAATTTTCACATTTTAAAAAATATCTATTGCAACCATTTTTATCTAGCTAAAAGTATGAGACTTTATTGCCCCCAAAAATGCATCTCGAACACAGGATATAATTACAACTATTTTCTTCTCTAAGTCCTTTAGTAACTACGAAACAAAAAAAGTTGGAAGAGGAAACTATTATAAGAAAAAGGAAAGAAAAAGATGTGAAGTTTTGAGGGCTCCAATTGAGTGTGGTAACAAATATCAAAATCCTTACTTTCCAGAATAGATGCCCTTTCTATACTTTTTTTTTTTTTTTTGAGAGGTTACAACATTTATTGAAAAGCCCTGCACAAAGTGAAAAAAGAACTAAAAAAATAAAAATTACAGGCTAAAGAGATCAGAAAAATTAGGAGCTAAATCTGCATTTATAGATCCTCTCTGTACTTAGTTATAGAATAGTACAAAGTTGCATCATTGTATCAAGAAGAGGGTCTGTAGACAGCGGTTCCTTAGAGTATATCAACTGCTAATAACGCAACATGATACACTGCTACTTTTCGATGCAGCAATTTACAATTAATGTACTAATTAATCGCAAAATTTAAAAGACATTTTTTTACTAGTGGGAAATGTTCCTAGAAGGTCAACCTTAAGGTCGAGCTTTGCGGGCACCACCATGATGTGAGTCAGGAAATCCAACCTGTCCATCAGATACGTCGCCCCTAGTTAGACCTAGAGCCCTAGAATCTAGCCTGGTCCATGACTTTGGTGGACCACGCCAGAAAATGTTGAGAGTCGATGTCAACCCACTAAAACCTTCCTGATTGTTTGTGGGGCTCACAAAGATGTGGTTTAGACATCTGACCCCGTCCATTGTGTGTCCCACCTAGATAAGGGATTCCGCAAATTTCAGGCCATTCCAAAACTCACGTGAGTCCCACAAAGTGATTTTAGATGTTTTAGGCATATTTTGCACTATTCTAGATGATGTGGCCCACTGAGTTTCGGATACAACTTATTTATGGGCCATCCCATGTTTATGAGGGGAGTCACCAAATGCATGATTCAGATACCGGATACACATCATTGTGGTGCCTATGGAGCCCAACCTCACCATAACTTACAGGTAAGATCAAGCTTATAGGAACATTTCCCTTTTACTACTATAATATTAAATTAGGTATATGATTGTAGGGTCAGTTCTGAAATTTGATAAAAGCCACAGTGGGTCAGGCCACCACACAGCTTCTCCTTATAAGACAATAGATGCTTACGTTGCAGATGGAAATGAGTAGGTCGCTGCAGTTAAGAAACCATGTCAAGAGAGACCAAGCTCTATGAAGCGAGAAGATGGATTTTGTTTAACTGCTATATGTATTGATGCATGATCTTTCCTGAGTAGGGTCTTGTCTTCTGCTTGAAGGAGACCAGAAGAAGAAAGATTAATCCCTCACATTTCCATTCTTTCTAACTCTCAGGCATTCCATGCCATTGAATTCGTACTAAATATAGGGTGGGATCTTTCGAGCCATGATTCACTATCCACTAGCGAAGCTAGTTGATTTGTGTCCTAAGTCGCCAAATAGGTTTTGTTGTTGCTTGCTGCTGCTGTTGTTACTGTTGTTGCTGCTGCTGTTGTCGTTGTTATTGTCGTTGTTGTTGCTGCTGCTGCTGTTGTTGTTGTCGCTACCGTAATGCACTAGTGAGGCCAATTTATTTACTCAAGTCAGATATGGATCAAGAGAATTACTAATGCAGGGGCATTTTCACACCGAGCTCGAGTGGGGTAGCCTGTGGAGGCGAGGACACGCTTGGGGTGGGCGGCCCATGTGAGGTGGGTGGCTCGTGGACTCGGGCCCCACCTGAGCCGGTGGTTCGTGTGATGCATACCCATGGACTTGGGGCCCATGAAGGAGGGTTCGGCCGAGGACCTAACCCATGGACTTGGGACCTGAGTTATGAGATAAAGGAATTGATTCGCCACGCTCTATCAGTTCGAGCTTTTAGAGCAAGTGGTTAGTTGTCCCGCGTCAAATTGGTATTAGAGCGGGAGGTCTCGTGTTCGAGACTCCTTACTGGGGGTGATTAATGCAAGGGCATTTTCACACCGAGCTTGAGTAGGGTAGCCTGTGGAGGCGGGGAGACACTCGGGGTGCGCGGCCCGTGTGAAGTGGGTGGCTTGTGGACTCGGGCCCCACCCGCGCGGGTGGCTTGTGGATTCGAGCCCCACCCGTGGACTCGGGTGGCTCGTGTCATGTGTACCCATGAACTTGGGGCCCACAAAGGAGGGTTCGGCTGAGGACCTAACCCATGGACTTGGGGCCTGAGCTATAAGATAAAGGAATTGATTCGCCATGCTCTATCTATTCGAGCTTTTAGAGCAAGTGGTTAGTTGTCCTACGTCAATTACCAAATTGGCTGTTGTTGCTGTCGTTGTTGTAATGTATTTAGTGAAGCCAATTGATTTGCTCATGTCAGGAAAACAACAGATCTACCAAATAGGTTGTAAATGGTGGTGTTAGAGGTGGTTTTGTTGAGTGCAAGGTATTAAAAAACAGTTACATGAAGGCCATTACATTATGGTTGCGGTGGTAACTGCTACACATTACGGGGCCATCTGTTATGGAAAAAAATGTCCCGTAAGTAACAGCTGTAAAGATTTTTTTTTTTCCAAAAAAGAAAAAGAAAAAAAGGCTGTAATGGCCATTGCAGCCTTTATCGTTACAGTAATAGTGGTGGCTGCTATAGCCACCTTTACCATTATCGAATACCTTGGCTGAGTGCATGTGTGAAAGCTAACAGAGAAAAAAATAGGTCTATGCAATAGTTGGCCTGAGTTTCTACAGCGTGTTCTGGCTTTCATGCTTTGCAAGTGAGGCCCATGGTTCAGGGATCTGATCCATTGATATGATGAACCTCACTGTGGATGGCCAATGGAGCAAATTCCCTCAGACTGGAAGATCCTGACCACTGAATACTCTTGGTTGAATGCAGACTGATGCTGCATTTTCTTTCTTAGCCGTCTATTTGTTGGCCACTCGTTAAGGATCATGATTTTTTTCCATCTAGGAGAATTTTAATTCATGGGTCATAGTCAGTGGGGCCCAAATGACTTGGATCACCAAACCATGGACCCCACTTTCAAAAGAACCGAAATCCCTGAATAGTACTGTACAAATTGCTGACCGAACATCGTATGACTGGATGTGACATGGTATGACATGCAAAATGAATAATGGCTAGTTTTTGGCACCGTGTTCTCCACGTGCATTGTTTTTCTTTTGCTTTTATGGAATTTTCATTTTCGCTTGATCAAGAAAAATAAAAAATAAAAAACTCATGCCCCTTTCATTGTAAGAAAGTCATTTTGCCTCTTACATTTTCACAGGTGGTGAGAAAGTGACTCGGGAAGATGTTATGGTGGCAATAGAAAGAGCGAAGTTTGGGATCAATGATAGGCAATTGACTCCGAGTACTATCGGCAAGGAGCTCGGAAGACTGTTTTCTTGGATGCCATCTCCCGTCAGAAGTAATGACCCAAGAATGGATGGGTTGCAAGGCTACCAGACGTTAAGCTGATGTTGCTACGATCCATGAGGTATTTTCTCCAATGCTTTTATATTACAATCCCCTCAAAGGGAATGTGTCAAATACAACTAGTTGTAGATGAGAACACCGTGCAGGTAGTGGCAGGTTGGGCCACCGTGTTGTGTGAATGGAATGCAACCCATCTGGCAGGGTTGTATTGCCATGAAATGGGATTCGCCTAAAATCAAGCCAATCGAATCATCAGGTGGGCCACAACGGAGAAAACAGCGGACAACACCCAAAAACATCGGAAGCGGATTACAATAATGTGCACACCACCGACCTCGGTGGTGTGTTGCCAAGTTCTGTGGGGCCCTCCATGATGTATGTATTATATCCACACCGACCATCCATTTTGTGAGATCATTTTAGCGTATGGGCAAAAAAATGAGGCAAATCCAAAGCTCAAGTGGACCACACCACAGAGAGCAATGGGGATTGAACGCCTACCATTGAAAACTTCTTGGGGACCACATAAGCTTTGGATCAAGCTGATATTTGTGTTTTCCCTTCATCCAGGTTTGTGTGACCTTATGAACAGCTTGGATGGCAAATAAACATCATGGTGGGCCCTAGGAAGGCTTCAATGGTGGGCATCATTGTCCCCACTGCCTTTTGTGGTGTGGTCCACTTGAGCATTGGACCTGCCTCATTTTTTTGGGCCCATGCCCTGAAATGATCTTGCAAAATGAATGGACAGTGTGGATTTAACACATACATCATGGTGGGGCCCACAAAACTTGGTGATGTCAACACACCACCAAGGTCAGTGGTGTGTGGCACACCATGCAATCCTCTTCCAAAAACATCCAATTTCACGTGATGGTTGGATTGTTTGGTTCTTGGGGTGCCTCATGTTCATGGGGAGGTGACTCTTCTGGACGTGTTAGATGCCATGCACGCTATGGTGGGCCCCACGTGCAACTAGTTGTGAAGCTTTCTCATCCACAGCTAGCTGGTGAGACATCCTTCTTCAAAGGTTTTAGCATCGTGAATTTAGTAAAGGCTGTTAAGATCTGAACTGACAACCTCTCTCTCACAACCAAAATCAACAGACCGGCGGATTTCAGTTCAATGCTAGGGATGCATTTGGCTCATGGCCATTTACAAGCGGAGAAAAATAGTTTGTGATTTTGGAAAGGAACTTCTACTCTTAGCAGAATTTCCAAATATCATGAAATGAGGCTCTTTTGTGTTGTATTGGAAAGAAAGAGCTCTCTCATGCCCATGTCTCTTTTTATGGTTTTGGAATTTTACCAAGGGCCCGTTAGACCGGCCTTAAAAGTGAGTTAAATCTTATTTTAGTTAATTGTAATTTTGTACTAGAGATCATATTTCTTTTTAGTAAAGATTAAAAATAATTTTGATAGTGAACTGTTGTGATCTCTAATACAGAATTATAATTAACTAAAATGAGATGGACTCATATTAGTCGTCTACCAAACAGGCTCTAAAGTGCCCGTTTGGGTCTGGGATCCCACAAAATTGGGATTAGGACTAATCCTGATTCTAGTGGGCCCATGCACTCCCCATCAAATTCACCACTGTAAAAATCGCTCTTTTAATTGCCTAATTGCGAGATATCAGAATGTTTAGTATCGTAACTAGGCAGAAAAAAGCATTGTTTTGGGTCCGGCCAAAATCGGGATTATGGAATCCCCTAACCGAAAACAAACCCTAAATGGGAAGAGCCAAATGCATCATAAAACAAAGCATAATTATGTATGGATGGCTGTGATTAAACTAATGAAGGCATCTATTTCTTTTAGCCTCTTGGTTGAATATAAGTTAGCCACATTTTTCTTGAGGAATTATATAATCCTCGACCGAGGATATGTACAGTATATTGTGTTTTTTTTTTTTTTTTTTTTTTGAAAGATAACGAAACTTTATTAGAAGAAAAGAAGAAAAAAAACTACAAAAGACAAGCAACAACCGTTGAGATAGCAATGCCTCTACACACCCAGAAACACCAAACTACAATCCTTAAAACCATTCACATTGGAAGACCACTCTATGATTAGCGATCTGGCCCTTTGAGATACCATCTCCGCCAAGTGACTTTCGTCTCGAAAACATCTGCTATTTCCTTCTGCCCAAACTGACCACCAAACAGCAAGAAGGGACATTCTCCAAAGACCGGTGCTTTGGTTACCCAATTTAACTTGATGCCAAGCCCTTAGAAGATCGGCTGCATTTGAGGGCAAGGCCCAAAACACTTCAAAACGCGATAGAATATCTGTCCAAATCTGATAAGTGAAGCTACAGTGAATGAGAAGATGATCCACAGTTTCCTCGTTGCTCATACAACATAAACAAACATTCAGAATAATCATTCCCCTTTTGAGAAGATTGTCCACTGTCAGCACCTTATTCTTGCCTACAAGCCATCCAAAGGCCGCAAACTTTGGCGGGGTTTGATACCTCCAGACGTGAGCTGTCGCTGCCTCGTCCCTTGGAGAGGAATCGTTGTTAAGAGCTAGGTATAGGGACTTCATTGAGAAAATCCGAGTCTTGTCAAACTTCCAACTTAAATTGTCTGACGATGAAGGATCTGGATGATACAGATGAATGCGATTTAGAAGATTCACAAACTCGTCGACCTCCTCATCCCCTAAAAATCTTCTGCAAGGCGGTTCCCACACACCCTCACCCCCAACCATAGCAAAGCAATCGGCTACCGTGATGGCCGAGTCTGGGGTGAGACGATAGATGCGCGGAAATTCCTCTTTAAGCAGAGTGTCTCCCACCCAAGTACCCTCCCAAAAACGAGTATTCTCCCCGTTACCTATGGAGATAGTAACACCTTTTAGAACTTCCTACTTAACAGAAAGAACACCTCTCCAAAGAGCTAAAGATCTACAAGTGGAAGAATCTCTAGTCCACCATCCTCGGATTGAAACACCGTACTTGGTTTTGATTATCTTGTTCCAAAGGGCCCCATTCTCAGTCTCAAGTCTCCAAGTCCACTTGCCTAGTAAGGCTCGGTTCATATTCTTGAGGTCTTTAATAGCAGCCCCTCCATCCTGGAATTGCTTACACACCTCTTTTCATTCCACCAAATGAATTTTTTTTCTTTTCCTCCGTTCCATGCCATAAGAAGTTACGTCTTATCTTTTCCAAAATAGCCAAAATTGATCCCGGGCATTTGAAGACCGACATAAAATATAGAGGGAGATTCGACATGGTTGCCTTTATAAGAGTGATACGCCCCCCAAACGATAAATATTTACACTTCCATCTAGAGAGATATTTCTCGAACATTTAAATCACCTTATCCCACTTACGCTTCGGGGGCTTTCCAATGCATAGCAGAAGTCCCACGAACAAAGTCGGAAGGAGTCCCGCCACACACCCGAAAGACTCGGCAAACTCCCTAATTTCTCCTTCCTCCATATTCACCCCAAACATCTTGCTCTTTAACAAATTCACCGTAAGACCTGAAACAGCTTCGAAGCATCGAATAATAGTTCTTAAATTATTTACCTTTTTCATCTCAGCATCGCAAAATAGAAGTGTATCATTCGCAACCTGAATATGTGAAACCGGAATATCCATACCTTCCACTTTGAAGCTGTTAATAATACCTTCCTCTTGGCCTTTAATTAGCATCCTAGACAAGGCTACCCCAACAATAAGAAAGAGGAAAGGAGTCAGCAGGGCCCCTTAACGCAAACCCCTTGAGCTTTTAAAGAAGCCTTTTGGAGATCCATTGATTAAGATTGAAAAATACGCCGATCCCACACATTCCCCCATCCATCTTATCCATTTCTCTCCAAACCCGAGACGATGGAACATATATTAATGGAACCCCCAATCCAAGTAATCGTAAGCCTTCTCTATATCGAGCTTGCACACAATGCCTTTCGACCTTGATCTGTGGTTTTTACTTCATCCAAGTGGAGAACGTCGTCAAGTGATCTGGACCATTGGTTTGTTGGGGCCCCAACATGGGTAGATCTTGCCCGAAAAATCTTTGGGATGGAACGAACTTAACCTTTTGATCTTTGATTGGGAAAATTGACAGTTAAGAAGAGATACGGCAATGGTTCACATTCAACTAGAAAAAAAAAAGGCCAAAGATCTTTTGGGGTCCGAGAAACCAATTGATGGACCCAGATTGGGTACTACCACACCATGACCTAGCTAGAGACGGACGGTCTTGGCGGGGGCTCTGTGAGGCCCACCATGATGTATGTGTTTTATCCATGCCGTCCATCGATTTTGATAGATAATTTTAGAGCATGAGCCCAAAAAGAAGGCATATCAAAGACTCAACCATAAGAAGCAGTGGGGATTGAACACCTACCGTTGAAAACTTCTTGGGGGCCACAAAAGTGTTGGATCAAGCTAATATTTATGTTTTCCCTTCATCCAGGTCCATTTGACCTTATGAACAGGTTGGATGGCAAATAAACTTCATGGTGGGCCCTAGGAAGGTTTCAACAGTGGGCGTCATTGTCACCACCGCTTCCTATGGTGTAGTCCACTTGAGCCTTAGATCCGCCTCCCTTTTGGGCCCATGGTCTAAAATGATCTGTCAAAATGGATGGATAGCGTGGATAATACACATACATCATTTGGGTCCCCACTAATCCCCTGCTAGGACCGTCTGTCTCTAGCTAGGTCCTGGTGGGGTTAGTACCCAATCCGCTTCCCCAATTGATCTGTGTCACTAAACGATGGGCTCCCACTTGTAGAAGCTGAAAGTCTTAAGTGTGTAGAGGATCATGACTCTCCATTCTTGTCAAAATTAACATAGGTTGATTTTCTTCTTCTTCTATTTTCTTTTTTAGTAAGGACACCAACAGATCCCTCCATATGCCTATGTTTGTATAGGATTCTTGGAACTTCCTTGCGGTTCAGAGATTGAAGATGCTTTTTTATTGCAAATGCAAATTGCTAATGTCAGATTATTGAGATGGCGGGAAAGTGGTATAAGTATAACAATCCTCTCCATCCAATGCTGAGACATACATCGCCCAACAGCTTGGATCTTCGGACCTAATGGTGCATTTCATGTATGCATATGTATCTTCCGACACATAGCAAGATGCATTTTTCCAGGATCCATCAACTGGCTATCGAGATTTCAAGAAACAGGTGTAGGTCGATCTCACCCTTACCTATACTTGTATGGAGAAAATGTGTATGAATTGTGTTTTTCTTCAACCCAGTTTGTTATTTCAGGATGCAGCTGGGTCCAGTTAGTCTCAAACATAGGAACTTTGATTTATGTTCTGATTTTTTTACCGAACGTTCCTTGTCAGCATTTTGTGGCACACATTTGTGGGATCAGGGATTTTGATCAGGTGGACCACACATTTTAGATCTTCTGGCTGAAAAAATTGGCCATTTTGCTGGCGTGGATTGAGTACTACCCCTACCAGGACCTAGCTAGAGACATGGCAGTCCTATCAGGGAGCTATTGTGGGGCCCACTGTGATATATGTGTTTTATCCACACCAGTCCATCCATTTTGAAAAATCATTTTAGTTGATGAGCTCAAAAATGAGGCAGATCGACTGCTTAAGTGGATCACACCACAGGAAACAGTGGGGATTGAACGCCTACTGCTGAGAACCTCTTTGGGGCCACAGAAGTCTGGGATCAAGCTGATATTTATGCTTTCCTTTCATCCAGGTCTATGTGACCTTATGAACAGGTTGGATGGCAAATAAGCATCACAGTGGGCCCTTGGAAGGTTTCAACGGTGTAGGTCATTTTCACAGGCTGCTTCCCATCGTGTTGTCCACTCGAACCTTTAATCTGCCTCCGTTTTGGGCTCGTGCCTAAAATGATCTGTTAAAATTGATGGACAGCTTGGATAAAACACATATATCATGGTGGGACCCATCGAGCCCCCCTGACAAGACCGTCCATCCCTGGCTACTGGCTAGGTCCTTGTGGGGGTAGTATGGACCATTGTACAAAAAGGACCCGTTAGCATGATTTTCTCTTTAAGCCATCCATTTGTTTTGTGCGGTGGGCCACCAGCCACCCAGTGTTTGACCCTAGCCCAAAAATCAAGCCATGGGTGGTCCACAACACATGGAACAGTTGGGATGGGGATGGATGCCCACCATTAACATCTCCCACCTTTTTTGTGGGGCCACCATAGCTTCTATGTGCCATCTAATCCATTCATTTGATGGGCCCCACCAGGATGAACGGAAATCGCTCAAAAGTTAGGCCATTTCAAACATGAGTGGGCCACTCCACTTGAATTTAGAGATTTCAAACTTGGGTTTGAGTTGATCGCAGCTCGCCCAAGTCAAGCTAAATCGGAGGCAGTCCCGACCAAGTCCCAGTTTAGTACGACTCAGACGAATCAGCAGTCCATGAAACCTCTGTGTACTGAGTTGCACTCGGATGGCACAACACTCAGTGAATCATGGACTCACTGAGTGCCTCATGCATGTTAGAAGGTAGTTGGCTATGCTTTAGTTTCAAAATAAGAGCCGTTATGCTCCATCGAAACCCTACACGATCAAAGTCTTAAATCGGTGGGCCCCTACAATGGAAACGGCATGGCCCGAATGTTGCACCAGTTGGACGATCCCAAATCGGTGGGCCCCATCCCATGTTCCAACTTGCATGAAGAGTATTTAGTTTCACTACTTCCTGTTACTTGATTTGTGGAAGCTACGTGGGGCCCACTGAGATGTCCGTGAGAAATCAACCTTGTCCATGAGTTTCTCCAGCTCATGTTAGGTCATGATCTAAAAAATGTGGCAGATTGAAAACTCAAGTGGACCACACTACAATAAAGGATTCCGATGGACCATGCCTCAAAATGCAGCAATGGTCCACATTCAACTACAAAAGCTTAGTGGCCCATCTACGGTGGGGACCAACAGACCAATAGCCATGGGCCCACTTGTAGATCCTGTGTCACAAAAGTCAGGGTGATATGAATAGATCCAACATGTCAAAATGTTTCCAATGTCTCTAAAATCACGTTGTTATAATCATCAAATAGGCCGCATCTATGCAACACAGATGAGCGGTTGAGAAAAGTTTGGATCTGGTACGTGTTCCATAGTGGCATATGTGGCTGCAAATGAGGGCGTTTATGCTCATCCGTACTAGAGCCTAGTAGATGGACGGTCCTGATTGATGCATCAAGCTGCCACGTGTCTTATGAAAAAGAATGGATGTGCCATTTTCTGGTGCATCTGGATCTACGTATTCAAGCTAGTCCAGTATGCGTGTTTGACCTGCTGGACCCACATTTCATCCCATGGCTGAAATGAGAGTGGATTGGGTGGTGTTGGGCACTGTGGGGCCTACCATGATGTATGTGTTTCATCCGTTCCATTCATCTGTTTTGCCATATCATTTTAGGGCATGAGCCCAAAATGAAGCAGATCAAAAGCTCAAGTGGACCATACCATAGGAAACTGTTGTGATTGAATGGCCATAATTAAGAACTTCCAAGCCACAGAAACATTGAGCTAATATTCCCATCTGTGTGACTTTATCAATAGGATGGATGGAAAACAAACACTACAGTAGGCCCTGGGAAGGTTTCAACCGTCAGTTTCATTATCCCTATTATTTCTAGGACTGTCAATGGGCCGGGCTCCGGCCTGTCAAAATAACAATTCGATAAGCCCAGCCCGATGGCCCCGCCCTTCAGCCCTAATTATTTCCTGGGTGTGTGGTGCATTTGAGCTTCATTTGCTTCATTCATAAAACGAGTGGACCAATCCTGGCAGCAGACACAGGCTCTGAGGGGCCATTATGATGTATGGCTTTGATCAACACCGTCCATCCGTTTTACCATGTCATTTCGGTACAAGCCTGAAAAGGAGGTGGGAGTAGCTACTCACAGCTTTCGGTTGGATATATCATTTTAGGACACGAGCCAAAGAATGAGGCATATCCAAAGCTCAACTGGACCCACCACAGGAAACAGTGGGTGATTGAACGCCTGCCATTAAGAACTTTTTGGGGGCATAGAAGTTTTCGATCAAGATTATATTTGTGCTTTCCCTTTGTTCATGTACTTGTGAATAGGCCCTAAGAAGGTTTCAACGATTGGCATCATTGTCCCCACCGTTCTGTAGTGGGGTCTGCTTGAGCTTTCGATCCGCCTCAGTTTATGTCTCATGCCCTAAAATGATCTCTCCAAATAGAAGGACGGTGTGGATACAACACATACATACACATACATCATGATGAGCCACAACTTGGTGACATCACTTCGGTTGCAAAGATAGCTATCGGGACCGTCTGTAGCGGATATGCTACTGCCTAAAAAATGAGGTAGATACAAGGTTCAAGTGGACCACACTGTTTGAAGCAGTGATGGTAATGACACAATGTCCGCTTGCCCATTAAAATGATATGGAAAAATGGATTGACAGTGTAGATCAAACCCATACGTAACGGTGGTCCCTTGGAGCCCCATCTGCATACCAAATGAGGAAATCGGATTGCGTCTGAGTAAACTCAGTTTGGCCCACTGTGAACGTATGTGGTTTATCTACACCGTCCATCCGTTTTTCCAGCTCATTTAAGGGGTTGAGCCCAAAGTTTAAGCATATCATAAACTCAAGTGGACCATACCACAGGAAACCGTGGGAATAATGATTTCCACCTGTTGAAACCTTGCTAGAGCCTGCAGTGATATTCATTTGTCATACAACCTTTTCATAAGATCACACAGGCATGGATGAAGGGAAACCACAAATATCAGCTTGATCAAAAACTTCTGTAGGCCCCCAAGAACTTTTCATTGGTGCACGTTCAATTCACACTGCTTCCTGTGGTGTGGTCCACTTCAGCTTTTTATATGCTTGGTTTTTTGTCCTGAGAGATAACATTATCTGTTAAAATAGATGGACGGAGTGGATAAAATACGTAAATCACGGTGGACCCCACTGCGTTTACTCAGTACCAATCGGCTTCCCCAAATGAGCGGCAAAACAGATAAGAGGGCGTGGGTGGCCCCCATTGGCCACCCAATCCACTCTACCCAACACCATCAAACCTGGGGAGCGGATTGGGTACTTCCCCCACCAGGGCGTAGCTGGAGACGAAACGGTCCAGTAAGGGGTTCTGTGGGCCCACTATGTTGTATATGTTTTATCCACACAGTCCATCCATTTTGATAGGTTATTTCAGGGCATGAGCCCAAAAAAGGTGGCAGATCTAAGGCTCAAATCGACCACAACAAAAGAAGCCGTGGTGACAATGTGTCCACCGTTGAAGCATTCCCACGGCCCACCGTGATGTTGATTTGGAATCCAACCAGTTTATTAGGTGTCACGGACCTGGATGAAGGTAAAACATAAATATTAGCTTGATCCAAAACTTCTGTGGCTCCCAATACATTTTCAACGGTAGGCATTCAATCCCCACTGCTTCCGATGGTGTGGTCAACTTGAGCCTTATATCTACCTCATTATTGTTAACATTCTCTAAAATGACCTATCGAAATGGATAGATGGTGTGGATAAAACATATACAGTGGGCCCCACAGAGCCCCTGAGAGGACCATTGGGGTGGTACGCAATCCGCGCCCCCAAAGCTGTGGTGCCACTAGTGATGTATGTGTGATACTGGTACAGGTCACAAAAATGAAAGGAGATCCGAAGCCCAAGTGGACCAAACCACAGCAGCAAAAATGAGATCAACGGTTGTAATCTTCCTAAGGCCCACCATAATGTTTATTTTCCATCCAACCTGTGGATAAGGTAACACATACCTTGATGAAAGGAAGACACAAATATCAGCTTGATACAAAACTGGTGTGGCCCACAAGGAATTTTTAATGGTAGGCATTCAATCACAACTGTTTCTTGTGGTGTGGTCCACTTGAGCTTCAGAACTGATTCGTTTTTTGGCTTTTGCCATAAAATGAGGTGGCAAAATGGATAGATGGCGTGGATAAAACACATACATCACGGTGGGCCCCACAACACCCAACAAGGTCACCACCCAATCCGTGTCCGTTTTCTTTGTCGTACGCGCGGAGCAGATAGCGTGCGGAGCATCCCAGAACTGTCCATAGAGAGTAGATCCCACATATAAAACATGTGGGACCACCCGATTTGGTGATCCGTCGGAATATCAATCCCATTCTCCCGGGTAGGTAATGCCATTTTCGCCATTTCCCTCTCCATCTTTCCCCCCCGCTCCCCCCACTTATACCCTTGAAAATCAGCAAAATTCCATATGCAGGTCTTGTTTCGATCATGAAAATCTTCAATCCCAGGTGGGTTTTTCTGTTATTTTGTCCTTTTTTCTTCTTCCAATAGATTGTTGGATACATGGATCTTTAATCGTACTCCCATTTTAGTCTTATTTTTGGGTTTTTAATTTTTGCTAATGAAAATTTGCAAATATCGTGAAATTGGTGCAACCAAACGCACCCTTATGTAATCTCCGTTTTTTTTTTGTTAATGGGTTTGTCTTTCTTTTGATTTTTTATTGGTTTTTTGAATTATATCAACTTCGATTTTTTAAATTTCATTTTCTTTCCAATCTCTCATTTTATTTGATATTTTTGTTGTTTTTTGGTTTCTTGAATTATAGCTGCTACTTTGATTTACGTCCTGAAAAACGATCACATACGGTGTCTTTCATGCCAACACATCAACATCTGAACCGTCCAAAATGTGGGCCATGTCACAATGATTATCTCGTGTGAAAATTGGGCTGATACACTCATTAGGGGGACCACACTTGTAATGTTGAACTGGACCACCGGATGTGCATTTGTTTTGATGGTGTACCCCACCCCATGAGTGGACCAGTGTACTTTTTGTTGTTCCCAATCGATCTTCATGGTGTGGGCCTCCTTTTGAACGGCATGGCTGTTCGATACAAGTGACACGTTGGTGGCAGGGACAGGGATGCACGTGGAAGTTCGCATACAGTCTGTATATGTGATAATTTCTGGCTGTATATGTGATAATTTCTGTTGAGGGGTTTTTGAATCATATCCACTTTGATTTGCATAATTGATAATTCATATGCTTTTTTTTTTTCCTTTTTACATTGTTTCACCCATTTTTTAAATTCAGCTATCTGCCTTTATATAGTTCATGTCTTTTGTGCGTGTTTTCTAATTTTAATATATGGTGTATAATCTCTTTACTTGGTTTCTTTTCATCCAATCTCTTACTTTTGTTTCTGGGTTTTGATCCCTGTTTTATATTTTTGTTTTATTTTTATTTATTTATTTATTTTTTGTTGTCTTACTTGGGTTGACATATTTCAAGTTTGAGAATTGTGATCCGGGCGAGGAGAGATTGAAGAGGAAATTTGCGGCACATGTCCCAATATGGTAGACGTGCTTGATCTAGGCCACTCATCTGGTGGGGACACAGTGAGCATCTTCTGGACCAAAATAAAAAATAAAAAAAAATCAAACCAGTCCCCTCATCAGGTGGGTTATACTTGGATGAGAAAATGGACTGCTAGGAAAAAACTATGACCAATGGGCTCTATACAACATGCATGTGTGGTCCTTGAGTTTTGAGCCAGGGCATGTTCATGGTGGCCTCACCCTATGAGTGGTCCAGATCCAGTACATGTGTGTGCCACTTTGGCATGTGTGCTGCAAGCCTGCAAGCAACCTCTTCAATCTTTCACACAAATTGCCTCAGCAGATCTTTTTCATGTTTTTGTTGGTTTTTTTTTTTTTTTTTGCTTGCAGAGTAACACTACATAATCGAATGTGACTGTCATTTCTTATCACTTCCTTTTGTAACTTGGTTTTGATTTTTTTTTTTTTCCTGATATTTAGTTGGTTTTTTCTTATTACAACTACTTTGAATGTTTTATGTTTTTTCTGTTGGTCTTTTGGTTATGTAGATACTGTTTATGTTTTTATTCCTTGCCCTGGCTCAAAACTCAAGGACCACACGTGTGGTCCTTCGATTTACGATATACGATTTTAGTCAAATCTTAAGCAAAACGATTTGAATGCCCAACCTTGAATCCTTTTTTATATGAATCCTACGATTCTATGATTTGAATCCTACGATTTACAATTCAAATTATACTTGTTCTTTTCTATTTTAAGCTTCACTTGGCTTTCATTATATGTTTTTAAATTGGTGGGGGCTTTAAGAATCGTTTAGAAAAGGTAAATTATTTTATTTGCTCTCTCTCTCTCTCTCTCTCTCTCTCTCTCTCTACACACACACACACACACACACACACACACACTTAAAAAAAGGTAACAAGAACATAAATTATTGAAGGACCCTTGTATATTTTTTAAGAGAAATTTCTTGAAAGACAAAAAAAATAATGGAATAAGAATCCTTTACCATGAATGGTATTACTTGGTGCACATTGATGACAAAAGGAAGATTGGTGAGTTTTTTTTTTTTTTTTAATCTGATTTATTTATATTTTTCATATTTTTTTTCAATTTTTTAAAGACAATTGTAAAAAATCTTACGATTTACGATACGTTTTGCAATTCGATACGATTCAACTTGTCCTATGATTTGTGATATGATAACGATTTTGACAACATTGTATATAGATACTGTTTATGTTTTTATTCCTTGGTTTTAATCAGTGTAATTAAAGGCGCTATGCACATCCACCTTTGGAGCGCCTGAAACACCTACATGTGTCTAGGTGCACACGTGGACTTTCCAGGCTTACATTCAATATATAATAAATATTAGTATTTACATGGTTACAGATATATGTCGATTTCTTTAATCAATCAAAATTAATGCAACTCCTAATTTTAAAGGAATATGAAAAGTAAAACATAGGTAAGACAATTAAACAAAATTAACTTACAAACTAAACCTTTGTTTATCGACTACTCTACAATCAGTAATCAACCACTCAACAATCATTAATCAAACCTTCTAGTATTAGTAATCAACCACTCAACAATCATTAATCAAACCTTCTAGTATTAGTAATCAACCACTCAACAATCATTAATCAAACCTTCTAGTATTAGTAATCAACCACTCAACAATCATTAATCAAACCATCCATGAAACTAGTCAACAACTAAACTAGAAACCGTAATCAAAAGCTTATGATAGAAGATGAAATTTGGAGGAGAAATTTTAAGCTTTTGATTTCAAAAGAAAAGAGGAAAGTTGTCAAACTATGGTTTAAAAGACCCCTCTTATTGAGAAAAAAAAAACCACAAAAAGGATGTTCCCATAAGGATACCTCATGTCAAATGGGCCAATGAGATTCAGGAGTGCCTAGGTGCACTCAGGTGCTAGGCACTTGGTGCATGCCTGGGTTGAGTGCCTCTCCTAGGGTCCAAGGGAGGCGCACCATGGCCAAAATGCCTATGTGTGTGTGCCAGGGTTGCCTTTGACTATACTAGTTTTAATTCTTGCTGTGATAATTTTTTGTTCACTCTGATTTCTACCACGCAATTCATGGTTTCTCAGTTGCCTTTTCTGAATTTTTATTTGGGTGATATAATTCTTGGCTTAAATCAATTATATTTTTGTTTGGTTCTTCGGGCCTTTCTGGTGAATTAGGCCGTTCATCTAGTGAGTCCTGCTTTGGGTTGTCGGTGTACAAAAGTCTCCTCAGTTGAACAATTCCAGGTATCGAATCAGTGGGTTTCTGCCCATTTCATATGGACCATTGTTCATTTTCAACCATTCATCTTAGAGGATCTTCCAAAGAAGGGTTTCTTTCTTTTCTTTTTCTTTTCTTTCTTTTTGTTTTTTTTTGTACACCCAATGCTGATGGGCCCACCATATGAATGGTCTGGATCACTGGAATGAGGATGGGCCATGTATGTAGGTAATGCTCCCTGAACTGGAACTATGCTTGTACACGCGAGCATTCTATATTTCCTATTTTAATTTACACTGCAATTCATGCTATGAGTCTCTTCTGCATGTTTGGTTGTCTTGGAACAAAACTTTATAGTAATTTTCTTATGCAAGTCCGCAACATGTTCTCTTGTGTTAGGCTGGCATATAGAAAGGGTATTCCTTCTGGATCTTGGAAATGTTCTCCCTCACTTGTTGTGTACTTGGTTTTTTTTTTTTTTCCCCTTTTGATATGTGTAATTTAGCAATTCAAATGTTTCTCATAGTTCTAATCCTGTTATGGTGTTTAACTAGGTGACTGATAGAAGGTTTTTTTTTTTTTTTTTGAGAATGAGCATCTTATTGAAGACAGCGCAAAAACTGCTCAGGGCCCCAAGGAGGAGCTACAAAAATAAAAATAAAAATTACGGGGTCCAGTCCCTAAATAACATTAGGACTTTAGAGAGGACCTGGCTCGAGGAACTGCTAATATTCCTAAAAATTCTGTTGTTTCTTTTCGTCCAAACGGCCCACAGTGTAGCCAATAGGATACTTCTCCATATCTTCCTTCCGAGCACCCCACCGGATTCTCCATGCCAGGAGGAGAGAAGGAGGTCAAGAGAGGAGGGCATGACCCAATCAATACCCACCAACCGAAGAACAGTGACTGATAGAAGTTATTGTCAATGAATCCAAATCCAGTTCTTCTAATACAATACACTTCCCATAAATGTTTGGGAATTTCTGAGATTGTATAGTTGCTGGCTAAGGTTGTTCTGAATCTTCTGATCTTGGGCAGACAGGAATGGATGTTGCTTTATTTTTCTTAAATGAATGTTTTGATTCTTCTTAGGGCCTATTTGTACACACTGTCAAAATCCTGTGTTCGGAGATGCAATCCTCAGGTTTCGTGGCCATTTGGAACCCACCCAAAACCGTCATTTTCAAGATCAACAGACAAAATAGGCACTAAAAAGTGCATGCAGCGAAAACCAATCAGATTGGTTGTTTTTTGGCGAGTCGACGAAATGTTGCTTTTGTGGAAGCTGCATCCAAATGGCCCCTTATTGTCTGATAACGTGATGAGCGACCTGGGTGAATCAGGAGATCACGGAAAGCATTTTTGGCATTGATACGTGATTTTCGTGCTTTGGGGTTAGTGTTAGAGACTTGATTAGGAACTGAACTGGTCATGTATTGCTATCTTATCACTGTAACTGGTAGGATTCATTTGTGAAGACTACAAAGAATAGAGTAAAACCAGACTCTTGTTGGAGAACAGAGATAGAAAGTTGCTTCCTAGGCTGACAGAAATGCCAACAGAAATATGCCCATCATACGGCTCACCAACTTCACTTGCCTCTCAAGGGGGCTCGCTCCGGGCAGGTTCAGATCACTTACAATACACGGCTCTACTGATGCAGGGGCATGTGATGACCTAACCCTAGATGCATGAATATTCAGTTGGAAGATATTCAAATAATAAGATTATGAAACTAGCTACTTTCAATCAGAGGAAACTAACAAATCTCAATACGAAAATGAGGTCCGTCTGTCCGGATCATGCCCCTTCGCATAAAACCATGTAAAATCGTAAAACAGGGAGGATCTAGGGATATGAAGATATCCCAGATCTAGCATAGACCAGTCCACAGTCAAGTTTGGATCTGGTTATCGTGGCTAGGCATCCCTCTTTTCAATCGTACCCAAAAAAGGGGGGGGGGGGGGGGGGGGGGGGGGGGTTCAGAAAAGGACGAGGGATGTCGAAAAGCAATGGGTTCTCATGAAGTACGAATTAGGAATCAAAAGAAGCTTACCTTTCCTCGCACCTTGAAGAAACAGAGAAGAGAAAACGGAAACTCCGGGGTGGAATCCTCAACACCCGAGGGCCAATCCTGAAACCCTAATCTCTCAACAAAGAGGAAGAAACTCACGAATTTTCTATTCATTCAATAATATCGAAATAGGGTTTCTCACAGTATATATAAGCTACGAAAATAAAAAGTGTACTAAAGTGCCTAAAACCAAAGAAATAACATAAAAACGCCTAAAGTAAATAACGACACTAAAGCGCCTAGAAACAAGGAAATTAACAGAAAAGCGCCTAGAAACAAGGAAATAAACAGAAAAGCGCCTAAACGTAAATCCGCCCCATGGTCCAGCGGTCATGATACTCCTGCGCGATCCTGCATCTCGCGTACTCGTAACGCGTCAGAAAATGGGCCCAAGGGGCCCGGCGTCCATCCACATCAACTCGTCTGCTCCAACACTCGATCTGCGACGTCGCCTCCTCTGGTACACTCTAAAGGGTGTACTACTGATGTCCGCATCATCTACGAAGGGGGTTAGAAGCGTTTTCAAGATTCTTCTTTTCCTCTTTGTCGAGACGAAAAGGAAACCCATCTTTTCGACTGGGAAATTGGAGTCTGTTTTGTCCGCTTTCTCCATCCCCCTCTATCAAAATAATAAAAAAGGAAGACGAGTTTTCCATATGTAATTTGGAGCAAGAAATCAAAAGAAAGAGCCTAATATTGAAAGAGAAATCTGTTGACTTTTGAAGCAACTGTTAAAGACTGAAAGACAACTTTCTGACTATCAGAAGGTAGCACTGACGGTCACTTAGCCAACCTTTTAGATTGAATACCAATGATGCACTTGAAGAGGCACATGCTGGATTAACCTATTTCTCCAATTCTTTCTAGGTGTTCCAGTCTTCTAAATTCACAGCTTAGTGCTGATAGGGCACCTCTGGCATACGCATCAGGCTACAGAAGTTACTTTTCTAAAGTAAAAAGAAGTGATATTTAGGGAATGGAGTGGTTTATTGAAAGAAATCCATAGGAAATTTAGGGCCCATTTGGATGATCTACAAAAAGAGCATTTCAAGCCAAACCACTGTTCATGTTGTGCCTTCCATCTAATCCCTACTTGTCAAAATAGGCCCTAAAAAGCCCACTCGCCAGTGACTCAACTGACAAAGCTAGCTGGAAACCCCCTTTTGCTAGTTGCGTCTAAATGGGTCCTTGTCCAGCATGTATTTTAAAGAGATAAGATGGCTGGAATGGGAAGTCCTGTCAAGGGCGCAATGATTTATTTGTTTGA
The DNA here is from genome assembly GCA_003013855.2 of Liriodendron chinense. Lineage (NCBI taxonomy): Eukaryota > Viridiplantae > Streptophyta > Magnoliopsida > Magnoliales > Magnoliaceae > Liriodendron > Liriodendron chinense. Next base: position 2,498,367 of record ML058438.1, on the reverse strand, counting down.
AATGGTAACTTATGTTTGGAGGATCAGTCAAATATCTTTTTTCTTGATTTCTACTCACTTTACAACTTTTGTAGTAAAGAAGCATGAAATGAATGGAAGAAACAGGAAGTGAAAAACTGATGCAAGCTTGTTGTCCTTGCACACACCGTTTTTTGATAGGATCTGTTCACATTTAGGACTTACCTGATCGTTAGCCTGGATGTTGCACATGTCTGCCTCATTGGGACATGCACAGGGAATCGATGCCTCAATTTTTCACATGAATTGCCCAGCATTTCTCTACATGTATATACAGAAAAAGAAAAGAAAAACAGCATTCTCAAAAAAATAAATAAATAAGTCAATAAATAAATTAGCCAGTGTTATTTTTTCACTTTGACGCATGAGTTCTGGCAACCTTAAAAAAACAATATAGGCTTCTTGATTTTCCTGGATTACATCTGAATTCAAATCAATGGCTTGCAAACCATCACACCCAATGCTTAAATCATTTTGGATCGTGCAAAACCATGATATGATACAAAACCAGGATAAAAAGGAGCATCAGATTCAGAAGGGGCATGTGGTCCAAACCATGAAAGCAAGATAACCATATCCCCCTCATCATCAACACATGCAAGCATATTGATTGTATTCTCATCCCCACTACTCTTGATATGATTGAATTCCTTATGGACTGGATCCTTACCTACAAGCATGCTTCAATTTACTCTAACGGGATTTTTCAAGCATTTCAGTAGGACTAGGATGTACATATTTGTTTGTGAGGACTTGGTGTTTCTTTTATGTCAATGTGTTGAATACTTGAATTCAGTCTTCTTTTACACCAATGTGCATATACAGTTTTTTAGACCTTAGATTCACTAATCTGTGACTGAGTATTTATGTCCTTTTGCTGTCTTTGCTAGAAGTTGACCAGGTCATACCGTGTTTATAAAAGGAGGGATGCCATCCCTCTCGCTGTGGACTGAGAGGGGTTATGTCAGATAGTGGCATGGAGCGGAAAAGAGTAAGTGATGAATTTGAACCAGGACCACTTCCGCCTGCACGGCCAGTTGACCGATTTGGATTTGTAAAGCAAGACCAGAGTAACTCACCAGAAAGATTAACAAAACAAAGATCTACCAATGAACAGGAGAGGTATGCATTCGCATGTTGTAATCACCATTTGCATTGAATAATGTTGCGCTGTCTCTGCTAAAATGGATGGAGATCATATAGTGGAAAATCACTATAGGTTAAATTCGATCTAATCAGTAGTAGTCATATCACTGGGGCAACTAGGCAATATTCTTTGATAATGAGACGCAAGTTTTAGAGTGTACGATGTTTCACTCAAGGAAGTACTATTATCAAAGAAAAATTGTGCATTTGCTAAGGGAATTACATGTATATGTGTGTGCATGCATGTATGTGTGAGCCTTTGCCATGACCGGTTCCAGAGCTCGATTAAAAGAGGAAGCTGTTTTTTTTTTTTTTTTTTTTTTTTTTTTTTTTAATGCGACAAAAAATTATTAGCATGAACAAACAAGGCTACATGACTAAATAGCTAAATCATCCCTCATAAATAACAAGATACTAAAACCAACCCCTCAACAACAATGGTTGCTAACAAGCAGCCACAATGATATATCAAATTATAGAGTTCCAATCCCTCAGAAGATAAGATAAAGAGATCCCTCTATTTGGAGTAGGCCTGGCCCAACTAACAACCATAAAGACCTATAAAGAAATCCCTCTCTTTCTGAATCCTTTACATTATTGCTGCTGAAACCATCTTCTGAGAAAGGTTTTGAATAACAGTAATGGCAGGGTACTGGCCGGCTTTTTCCCCAAAAAATCTTGAAAGATTATTAGAAAAATAGGAAGAATGTAAAACACCAGAATCTGTGTGTGTGTGTGTGTGTGTGCGCGCGCGCGCGTGCGCGTGTGATGCAGGGGCATGCGATGACCTAACCTTAGATGCATGTATATCCAGTTGGAAGATTTTCAAATAATAAAATTACGAAACTAACTACTTTCAATAAGAGGAAACTAACAAATCTCAACACGAAGATGAGGTCCGTCCATCCGGATCATGCCCTTTGCATAAAACCATGTAAAGTCGTAAAACAGGGAGGATCTAGGGATATGAGGATATCCCAGATTTAGCATAGATCAGTCCACAGTCAAGTTTGGATCCGGTTATCGTGGCTAGGCATCCCTCTTTTCGATCGTACCCAAGGGGGGGGGGGGGGGGGGGGGGGGGGGGGAGGTTCAGAAAAGGACGAGGGATATCGAAAAGCAATAGGCTCTCATGAAGCACGAATTAGGAATCAAAAGAAGCTTACCTTTTCTCGCACCTTAAAGAAATAGAGAAGAGAAAAACGGAAACTCCAGGGTGGAATCCTCAACACCTGAGGGCCAATCCTGAAACCCTAATCTCTCAAACAAAGAGGAAGAAACTCACGAATTTTCTATTGATTCAATAATTCGAAATAGGGTTTCTCACAGTATATATAAGCTATGAAAATAAAAAAAAGTGCACTAAAGTGCCTGAAAACCAACGAAATAACATAAAAACGCCTAAAGTAAATAACGACACTAAAGTGCCTAAAAACAAGAAAATAAACAGAAAATCACCTAAACGTAAATCCGCTCCATGGTCCAGCGGTCATGATACTTCTGCGCGATCCTGCATCTCGCGTACTCGTATCGCGTCAGAAAATGGGCCTCATGGACCCGACGTCCATCCACATCAACCCGTCTGCTCCAATGCTCGATCTACGACGTCGCCTCCTCTGGTACGCTCTAAAGGGTGCACCACTGATGTCCGCATCAGCGTGTGTGGGCTTTTTCCCCAAAAATCTTGAAAGATGATTGGAAAAATAGGAAGAATGTAAAACACCAGAATCTGTGTGTGTGTGTGTGTGTGTGTGTGTGTGTGAGAGAGAGAGAGAGAGAGAGAGAGAGAGAGAGAGAGAGAGAGAGAGAGATAAGATTTGTTTGTCAGCTTGACCTGCTAAAAGTCAACCAACTAGGGCCTAATTGAACACAAATCAAGCATTATATGGTGGTAATGACCCATTTCATTGAAGTACAACATAAAGAAGATGAAAAAAGTGATGGTTTTGCCATTTTCTTGATCTTCTCCCAAAATGGTCCGTTTTGCTTCGATTCATTGAATCTGACTTAAATGTTATGTTTTGTTTCCTAATATAGGCTTAGAGCTCTAAAATAAGCTTCTAAGCTTCCTACAAGGTTGAACAAAGAAAAATGTGAAAAATAAAGGAAGTAAAAATGATAAAGAATACAAAAGAGGGCCTTTATGGCGGTATTGGACCGCCCATTCTCTTCCAGTCAACCTGATTCACCCCCATATCATGTAAAGGTGGGGACTGATATGGTTATGATACAGCTATATACTAACTGTTTCTTCAAACCACGCTTTAAAGTAATGTTACCTTGGGGCCCCTTCTCCCATCATACAATTAGGTCCAAGATCACATCATGGAGACTCCAGGGTACCTCAAAGAGAAGTGATTCCAAACAGTTCTTCAATCTTGCGTGAAGGAAAAGATGGTTTCATTTTCCTTACACATTGACGCACATGTTAAGGATAGAAACCCTCCTCTAGGTTGTTGGTAATGATGGTTTTGTTTGCCATGACAATCCAAACGAACAAGAATCCTCATACTCTGGCAGCTGGAGACTTTGCCCATCAATGTTGCATGTTGCATCCATTTCCAAGCTATCCTGTCCTTTTTCAAGGGATCTGAGTGGACCTTGTGCAACTTATTCATGAATGTACCTTGTCTAGGAGATCCCTTTCGATCATCACATTCCAAATCACTATGCCCCCAGATATTCATATCAGTCTGATAATTCCGTTTCTTTACTGACAAAAGGGGGAAGAGGAGAGGAAAGGAACGTACTAATTAATGTTCCTCAAGCTAAACTTCACTCCAAGATCTCATTGTATCGCCTTGACCGATACAATATTGGTTTCCACTTCCGAATAATATTCCTAGCTGTTGGATAGATTCATGCTGCCTTCACTCAGTCTCTTCCCATAATACTAATAGCTTTCCAAACTTTTGATCCCTCAATTCTTGCTGGTATCCCCAGGAATTATACCCCTCTGGATTAAGAATATTTCCAGTGAGTAACATCCTTCCACAAAGCCTCCTGTTCTTCTCCTTACCTCCATCACCACTTCCCCATAAGAGCCCATTTTTTGTCCTTTACCCTCTGCAATCCGATGCCTCTTTCCCTCTTTGATATTTGCATGTTTTCTCACTTCACAAGATGAAATTTGCGACCCTCTCACCATAAAAATCCCCTTTGCAATTTTTCCCATATAAAAAGCACTTCACCATAGGAAGCTTGATGTCCAATTGTTAGCAGATCATATAACCTCAGCCAATCTACCGGTTAAAAGCCGACCCCTGGTTTTAAGAACTTACAGCCACTTCAAGTCCTAACGGAGTTGAGTAGGTTGAATTCCAAGTTATACATGAATATAATTTCTGAGAGTGATACACTGTTTTGTTGGTATCGGCAAAACTTGCTTCTGCTGTCTTCAATGCTACTCAAAGCATTATTTATTGTTGTCTTCACGTTTAGGTTTTTACTTTGTGGTTCTTCAATGAGTAACAAACAAGGGGCCTCACTTTTATTAATGATTCCGCCAGGGAACACTAAGTATTGCTTATAGGCCACCATATTATAGTAATTACACAACTACGGTTTCTTTGTTACTTCTCGAAGAAAAAAAATGTCTTTGTTGGTTTGTGCTTCAGCTGTTATTTGTTGATTGCTTCTATTTGCTTGGCTAAATATCTTCTAGCATTGTCTGTGTAATGGTTTTTTCATTGATCCATGCTTTTCTCTTTACTGGAACCTTTTTGACATCGCCAACATGTTTAATAGTTGAAGCTCAAAGTGGAATTGATTTATATAGTTAGAATATTGCTACTCTTTTCTTATCATTGTCATCTTTATGCTTGCTGATATGCTGTGATTATGAATTCTTTCAGAGAGGAAAGGAGGGTTAGAAAGTGGAGGAAGATGATTGGGGTTGGTGGAAGCGATTGGAAGTATTATGTTAGAAGGAAGCCTCATGTTGTCAAAAGGCGTATAAGAAAGGGGATTCCTGATTGTTTGAGGGGTCTTGTGTGGCAGTTGATTTCAGGAAGTCGAGACCTGTTGCTAATGAACCCAGGGGTTTATGAGGTATTCTCATCTCTCTCCCACTCCACATGAACTGCAAACATTGGTATCTTGTTTTCAACTCTTGGTTCCATTTTTCTGAAGCATATACATATACAACATGCTTTAAATTTTTTTGAGATGAGAACACCACAGAAAAATGTCAATTTCTATGCTATTTTGCAAATGGAAAGTAAGATTTTTCTGATTAACAGGAAGGCTAACTGAAATGCACTTGATTCTTCTTTGAAGTTCTTTTTTCTAGAACAAATACAAGGATTCTAGGGTTTGTTTTAGAACGCAATTATGCTAATGAGTTACTTTTTTTTCCCCCTTTTCTGACCTCATAATATTTGACTTCCAAAATCCAATGCCATCATACTAAGAAGAACGAGGACTGGACTGGCCCTAGTTGGATAAATCAGTTGAATGGTTGTTTAGTGTCTATGATTTACTGTGCCCAATTTTTCTAGGCAAGTTGTTACAAGAGTACACATCTTATCACTTATTGGGTGAAGCAGACCCTTTACTTGAGGTCATGAATTTGACTCCTATCTTAACACAAGAAAAAAAGAAAAAAAAAGGAAGACGAACCCCATTGAGTAATAAACGTGGTTTTCAATCAGCGAGTTGTGAGTAGTGAGTACTTATGGAACAGATGCATATACATGATGAAAGTGCATGTCTATCTTCCAGGCTCTTGAGATCTTTTCTTTTCTTTTTTTAATCTCCTTCTTTGTGACTGGCATGGCTGTTTGTTGGGTATTATGGATCCCGATTCTCAGTCCTACATCCTTGGCTAGAGCATTATAATATAAGGGACAGTGTGGAGCTGCTGAAATTCTATGGTTCTTGACTTCTTTAAGTTGGTCTTAGACTGAAAATTGTTAGTCTATGATCTATCACAAATTCATGTTATTGCACTTGTCCTCAAAAAGCTATGTGATTCATGCAACAACTTGAGGGAATGGAACCTAAATTGCATTAGTATGGCAATAGCTACCAATTTAGAGATCAAGATCCTCGAAGATGTCACAATGTAGCTACAATCCACTCCAAAATCAGCAATAATTCGAAAATTACAGAAAATAAAATGATCACCCTAAGGGCTTCTAAATGCATGATACCAATAGAAACCTGAATCCCATTGTGGGAAACCAAGAAAAAAAAAAACAGCATTCCTCTTTTAAAATATGCAATCCAGTTCTTTGTTCATATGTATGCCATTCATATGCAACTCTTCAGCAAAGAATGAAGAGGTTCTATTCCAACAGGGTCAACGGACCGACGAAGGAAAGCTATCTAGAAAGATAAGGTTAACAGTTTAGGAAAACCATCCAAAAGATAAGGTTAACAAATAAAAGAAGCAATACTAGGCATAAGGAAACAAATCTAATCCAGTTACTTGTTGTCCAATATACTTAGAACCCTAAAACAGTCATCTATATGGCTTTAAGGAGCCTACGGAATGCATCTTTGCTGCAAAGCATATGAGACCACATGTGGGGGCCCTCAGAGTGATCTAGACATTTTTTGGGTCATCCATTTGCAAATGATCAAAACCGTTTATCATATCCCTCGATAGATTTGATGTCCTGATCCATCATTCTGCAGCTTGTGGGATTCACTTAGGAACCATCTGATGGATGTGTTTCCTGGATGCATCACCACACTAGTGCATTTTCAGCTGTGAAGCTTTCATTGGTACTTTTAATTAGATTTTCATGCAATGTCTGCTGTCATGGTTATACAATTACTTATATAATTCTTCACTGGATTTTGTTGGTTAACCCAAATAGGATGGTCTTGAAGAAATTGATAAAAATAATATAAATTATGTAGCTGTCATGAAATGTAAAAATTTGCTACTTGTTCATATTCTCACTATAGATATCTGGCATGCCGCCACATGGTATGAAGATGGTTTCTGCCTCCCCAAATGAGGTTTTTCTTGTTTCTAACTTGTTCATATTCTCACTCGCTGAGGGTTTGGCCTTAGGACTGATTGGAGAAACAGGATCCGTTGACGAGTCTATGATGTTATCTTGTTCACCTGCAGTCCAAATGTGACGTACATGAGAAATATGTGGGATTTGTTCCATTTTAATGACCTCACATTCCCAGACCCATAATGCACCTATGGATGAGCATCCTTGGCTTTGTCAGCACCTCATTCATTGGAAATTTTTTGATGAGTATTTTACTGCCTTGGAGGTGGATCTTGTTTCCCCTTGGTACCTGGAACAACAAGCTGCTGCTTTGAGGTTTTGGTTTGATAGCGGTCAAATTGTAAAAGATGTGGATCTTCAATATTTGTTTACATTTTATTGTTTACCCTTTGCGTGTCCTACTTTTTGGTGTTTGGATTGATTGCTACCTCGTTTTCATCAATACAACTTTCAAGGCATGATACAGGTGGGGCCAGAGGGGCCAGAGCTATTGAGTTCCATTTGCACTACCTGCATCCTAAGGCACAAAAATCTACAATCTACAACATTGTCTACTACAATGGTTCTAGGGCATAGGTTTCTTATAGGCCTGTTTGGGATTAATGAAATAAGAATACGAAGGGTAAATCCATTGTCAAATTCATGGATTTGCATTGGATTTGAATTTGACAAATTCCAAAGTCTATTGTTTGGAAATCAAACCACAAATCCATGGGTTTAGGGAGCATTTGTTGCAAAGGAATTACTTGGTTTGCTCTTACAGGTCTCTCATTTAAGGATTCATTAAGGCTTTAGTGTGTTTGGGGTTTGGATTTGCCCCAAATCCATGGATTTATGGTGGTTTGGATTGGGGAAATCCATGGATTTAGCAAATCCTCAACAAAAACAAACAGTGGAGATTCGAAAACTGTGAACAAATCCCTGCTCCAAATCTGTCACCCCAAATTGCCCCTTGGCAAAAAAATTCTTAAACACCGGTTCTGTGACAATTTGAATAAATTCGTGATATACTTAATGTTTCCATCATGTTTGGATGTGGCTGTTTATATCAGATGAATGCATCTTCCCTAAGCTACTTACAAAGTTATGTACCACTCCTACAATGCGTGAAATATCCCAACAACTACCAAAATTGCTCAGCAGAGAAATCTATTTCAGTCTTATCAATCTAGCCCTTTTTAATCAGTTAGAACTGCCTCAACTGTTGATTGAAGCTGTTTTTCTTGTATTGTGTTGCTACCCTTGGTGCTTTAGCCTTAAAACCCTCCACAACACATTTAGACTAACCATGTTTGTTAACATGGACATTCCCATTTCAACTAGTGGGCACATATCTTTTATGTTATTAGTCATTTTGTAAGATACTTTTTAAGGTTTTTCCTGATCAGGTCTGCTTCTACTGCAGCAACTAGTGATCTATGAGACATCAGCGTCAGAACTGGACATAATTCGGGATATCTCTCGCACCTTCCCATCCCATGTTTTCTTTCAGCAAAGACATGGACCTGGTCAAAGGTCCCTATACAATGTTTTGAAGGCATACTCTGTGTATGATAGAGATGTTGGATATGTTCAGGTTTGGGTCTAATAAACCTCATGCCTTCCCCTTGTATTAGAACAGATCATGCACTGCATTGGGTTTTTGGGATATCATTTGACACTGCTGGTAAAATGCAGGGAATGGGGTTTTTAGCAGGTCTATTGCTTCTCTATATGAGTGAAGAAGATGCATTTTGGTTATTGGTCGCTTTGTTGAAAGGAGCCGTTCAAGCACCAATGGAAGGATTGTATCAGGTAGTGCAGCTTACTCTCTAAAGATAGCCAGCCATTTCTTGTCATTATCCTGATTCTATCTAGTTCGTGGTTTGCAAGTTTCGTATCAGCGGTATAACACTAGATCTATGCATTTTCCTGTTGGTAATGCCTTTTTTTATTTATTTTTTTGGTACAACAAGGGATCTTATCTGATGTATAGACTATTTGAGTTCTGCCGTAAATGATTCTCATCTCCATAGGAAGTGTTAGACGCTAATGCACTTAATCAATCCACAGCATGCATGGATATATGCTTGCCAATCCAGACTGTCAAATTGTGTGCCCCATTGTGGGTGGAGTGTGGCCAGAAACCACAATGGTGATCACCAAATGGATGGTCGAAGATGATCAATGGTTCAGATGAAATCAAATGGTTAGGTTAGGATGGTCCAATCAGTAAGATTTGCATGCTATGCTTCATTCACAATGGGCCCACTATTTTGATGACATAGGTTGGTGTGCGTGTGTGCCATGTTAACCATGGATGAGTTGCCAGAAAATAATATTTTATGGCAGACAAACATTGGTGTTGAGCCCTGTCAGAATTACTGTTGGATAGTATATTAAATGCTGAGTGGTACATTTACATTCGTTGACAACCTTGTGTGATAGAAATTGAGCTTCATGAGCATTAAAAATATCAATTTGAACCTGTGAAATACATCATTTAAACAATGTTCATTACTTCCACTTTCATCTCTGGGCTGGCTGGAGAGGGGATTCTAGAAGAGCAGAGGCTTTGGCCCTTGCAGAAAACTTGGGAGAATTGTTGAAGAAATTCTCTAGGACGGTATTTGTTGAAGGAGATTCTAGGAACACCATTATTTGGGTGTGCAAAGGACACTCCGAACTGTGAGTCGAATGAGTTGGCTGATGCTTTGGCTATGTGTCTAGAGTTCTTTCGTTCCCCTCTTCCTTGGTGTAGCTTTTTGTTCTTATTGAATAAAGTTTTTGTTGCTGATAAAAAAAAATAAATAAATAAAGTTTGATTACCCCCACTACTCTTGAACAAAGCTTCAAACTCACGATTTCAATTGCATAATCCTACCCTTAAAAAAAGGGCATAATCCTCATGCAGCCATGGGATAACTGGATAAAAATTTCTCATGCAAGGAGTTAAGTTCTAGTCTGAAAGGGGTTATAGGGAGAGTTATTTCAGATAACCAAAGTGCCCTTCATTTCGGGAAGACAGATGATTGACAGTGCCCTTATTGCCCACGAATGCTTGGATTCGGTCCATAAAGTGAAGGCCAAAGGTGTAATATGCAAGTTGGATCTTGAGAAGGCTTATGACCGATTCGATTGGGGCTTCCTTCAATACATGCTGAATCGGTTAGGGTTCGGGGACAGATGGAGAAGGTGGATAGGGTAGTGCGTGGGTTCGGCGCATTTTTCCATTTTGTTGAACGGTTCCCCCAAGGGTTTCTTCAAAAGCTCAAGAGGTTTGCGCCAAGGGGACCCGCTTTCTCCTTTTCTCTTTGTTTTGGTTGGGGAATCCATGTTTAGAATGTTGGCTAAAGGTCAGGAAGAAGGTCTGTTCTGTGGTTTCAAGATGGAAGGCATGGCGAATCACATCTCCCATATTCAGTTTGTGGACGACACGCTACTTTTCTGCGAGGCAGAGTTGGTGAAAGTGAATAATTTGCGTACCATTATCTGTTGTTTTGAAGTAGTCTCGGGTCTGAAAGTAAACTTGGACAAGACTACGATGTTCGGGGTTAATTTGGAGGAAGATGAATTAGGGGATCTGGCAAATATCTTCGGCTGCACAAAAGGGAACCTTCCAACCACTTTTGTTGGCCTCATGCTTTGTATAGGAAAGCCTCCTCTGTGGATGTGGGACAAGGTGATTGAAAGGTTTGGAAGCTACTTGTCCAGATGGAAGTGTAGATATTTGTCGTTTGGTGGGCGGATTACTCTTATCAAGGCTGTGCTCGCGAACCTTCTCCTTCACTTCATGTCGCTATTTAAATGTCTGGCTTCGGTTTTGGGTATTTTAGAAAAGCTAAGACGTGATTTCCTTTGGCATGGGATGGAAGAAAAAAAGACGTTTCACTTGGTGGATTGGAAGATGGTTTGCAATCACTTTGAAGAGGGAGGGGCCAGCATCAAAGATCTTAAATATATGAATCGGGCTCTGTTAGTTAAGTGGATTTGGAGGAGCGGTTTTGAGGGGGGTTCTCTTTGGAACAAGGTCATAAAAAGGAAATACGGTGAGGCGGAGGAAAGTTGGTGGACTAGAGACTCATCCGCATATAGAGCCTCTTCTGTTTGGGAAGGGGTGCTCTCCATCAAATCTGAAGTTTTGAAAGGAGTGGGCTTTGCCTTAGGGAATTGCGAGCGTATTCGATTTTGGGAGGACATTTGGGTAGGAGATGCCCCGCTTAAGGAGATTTTGCCGCGCATCTTCCATACATCCACAAACCAGCCCATACGATTGCTGAGTGTGTCTCTTTTGCTGGGGGAGAAATGCTGTGGGAACCTCCTTGTAGAGATTACCTCTGGCAGGAGGAGGTCGAAGAATTTGTTGCTTTGCTCAACCGTATTCATCTATATCGGCCGGATCCTTCATGTGAAGATAGTTTGGTATGGAGGTATCACAAATCGGGTATCTTTATGGTAAAATATTTCTAGACTTGCTTAAAAAACGCGGCCGTTCCACAACAGATAGTAAGACGAAGCATGTTTGGCGTTACCAAGCTCCGACCAAGATTGTCGTGTTTGGTTGGTTGGTGGGCAACAAGAAAGTTCTAACGATTGATAATTTAAGAAAGAGGGGTATGATTATCCCTAACATATACTTGTGTTGCATGGCGGATAAGGAGTCGGCGGATCACCTTTTTGTTCATTGTAGTTTTATTGGTCGGATTTGGACCGATATCCTCTCTCGGTTTCAAGTGACTTGGGCTTTCTCTTTGTCGACGGGGGATCTTCTGAGGGCCTGGCATGGCGTCAAGTGGGATAAGCACAAGTCTATTGTTTGGAGATTGTGCATCCTAGCGGTGTGGTGGGCTGTGTGGGAGGAAAGGAACGGAAGATGTTTCCGTGGCGAAATTAAAGGGGCTGATGCGGTTTCTCATTGGGCGAGGATGCTAGTTATAGAATGGGCTGCCATTAACGACAAACTCAAGGATTGTAATCTTTTGTTTCTTGCTTAATAGTTGGATCGCTTCCTCTGCGATCCTTTTTCGTTTTGTAGCCTTTTGGCCTTTCTTTTGCTATAAAAGTCGTTGCCTTTCAAAAAAAAAAAAGTTATAGTCCTACCATGTGGCATGTGTAGGTATTTTTAGCCTAGTTGTCCGCTTCTGCTGTGTACATATTTGAACTGCTTATTTATGCTGTTGTCATTTCAGTGTACGGCTCATTGGTCTTTTTAAGATGTAACCATATTAAGATTCATGTCACTGCTAGGAAGATGAAGGGTTCTAAATGGGTGGGTGGATGGATATGCTAGAAGGTTGCATGGACCTGTCAAACAAAGCAAAGAAGACAAAAAACCATTGAAGGTTGTTAGGAAGTGAGCTGTGGACCTGTCAAACAGAGCAAAGAAGAAAAAACCATTGAAAGTTTTCTTGAAAAAATTGGCACGGTGCCAATCCCATTGTAGGTGAATGCTTTTGCTTAGACAGCCATTTTAAATAAGATTCTTACCCTTGAAAACAGGGGGGGGGGGGGGGGGGGGGGGGGGGGTAGGTTGCCAAACAGTTGTTCATTGTGCTGGGAAGTCTGTTATGGCACTTGTGGATAACTGTGGACAGCCTCTGTGGACCCTATTGGCCATTTCATGTGGAAAATGTCGATGCAGGTGATTCTCTGGTCCCTTTGCCTTGAAAGAAACAAAAGGATCTTCAATGGTAAGTCCTCTTCTGTTAATGTGATAGTGAGTACTTTTAAGCTTATCTCTGACTGGGGTATGGCTGAGTCAGAGGCATCCCTAGACAGCTGCTGTCCTTGAACTGGTCTGAAATAATTTGATGCATTTGGAAGAAGCTAAAGGATAAAGTGAAGTGGGAATGCACCTCCAGCTGGCCATTTTAAGTTGAACTTTGATGGGTGTTTGTAAGGTGATCAAGGTCCGGCTGGGGTTGGGAGCATGATCAGTGATGCTTGGGGTAATTATTGGGCTCAGTAAGGATAAAGGGTTATGCTGAAGCTGTGACTCTGCTTCAAGCAGTTGAAGTGGTGGTGGAGTTTGATCTGTTCCTGATTATCTTTCGAAGGAGATTCTAGCGATGTTGTTGAATGGGCTGTATCTGTTACCTGGCCAGTGAGGGTATCCAATTTCATTGAGGCAGTGCTGAACCTATGTGGTGACTTGGCTCTATGTTTCTCTCGCATGCATTGGTAGGCTAACGCAGAAGCAGATTCTCTTGCTAAGGGCCTGTTAGAGGTTCCCTCATTGTGGTTGATAAGAGATGGGGTTTGCTGCTGGATGTCTTTTAAGGAAGCAGGGTTTTTTGTTTATTCTGTTGTAAGTTGGGTTTGCATGTCATTGGCTGCATTTCTTTGCTGTTTCATTGTTTTTTCTTCTAATAAAATGTTAAGTTATCCATAAAACAATTTCCGTCCAACTGCTTCATAAATGTGTGGGTGTTGTTTTAGGCAGCCTTGCTGTCATGTACAATAATTCTTGATTTGCAGCATCATTGGTTTTATGGGGCGCCGCTCCGTGTTGCTGCTTTTGTTTGGTTGGTAGGGAGGAAAAGAATTCTCACCATAGATAATCTCCAAAGAAGAGTGATGATCCTCCCCAATGTTTGTCTCTTGTGGATGGGGGATTAGGAGACGATCGACCATCTTTTCATTCATTGCCCCTTTGTGAAGATGATTTGGGATTTCTTCCTTTCGCCTTTCCAGATGGCTTGGGTCATGCCGAAGACTGTCGAAGAGCTATTATGGGCATGGCTCGGAGGAAGAGTGGGAAAAGATCGTAGAGTTTGTTGGCAGCTTCTCATTTTAGCTATCTTTTGGGTTGTGTGGGGAACTAGGAATGGGCGTTGTTTTCGGAATGCGGAAGTAGGGGTGAATGTAGCTATTTCTAATGTGGCGAGGCTTGTAAACGAATGGGCAGTTTATGTTTAAGGCAGCTTAGGCTGCTTTTCCCCCTATGCTGTTCGTTTTTTTTTTCCCTCCCTTTTTGGGGCTTTGTATTCTTTCTCGCCTTGCGAGCTTTCTCAATAAATTTCTGTTGTCGCAAAAAAAAGAAAAGAAAAAAAGATGCAATCTGCTTTCTGCTAAAGATTTAAAAGCTCAGTATGATTAAGGCACAAAAATCAAACACACAAATTTTATCTATATCCTTAGAGCTCTCCTTGGTTGTTCATCCCATGGAATCTGCATAATTTTAACAAGTAGCTCTTATGTTCCATGCTCAGCTCCCCCCCCCCCCCCCCCCCCCCCCCCAACACACACACACGATATCTATTTTCCTAACCTATATCTGAGTGTTGTTGATACTCCTTTGGAAAAATAGGTGATATGGTGTTGACCTTTGTGATCGTTTTGGTAGATCAACAAAATGAGAATTGATCGCGTACAACCAGTTGTAGGCTAACTTAACATACAAGTTACAACACATGCTTACAAGCATTTTCCCTTGAAAATATCCAATTATTTTTAGGGTTGCAAGTTAGGTTCAGGTCAACCTGTACTGGATTGACCTGACCCAAGTTTCAATCGGATAGGGTTGGTTTGTCAAGGTCCTAGGGTCGGGCTAAGGTTGGAAAACACTGATCCAATTTGAAATTGGGTTGGTGGGTTGAGCAAATTCGGGTTGTGTAAGTGTTAGGTTGGGTTGTGAATAATCACATGTATTTGGGTCAGGTTGGGAATAATCACATGTATTTGGGTCGGGTTAGGTCAGGTCGGGCCTGTTTAGGGTTGGTCACCTCGGTTTGGAATTTGATCAGGTTGGGTTGTGGGTTGGGTCTCTTGAGGTCAGGTTGGCCTTGGGTACCTAAGCCTCGACCTAACCCAACCTGCCCAAGTTGCATCCCTGCTGTGCCTTGTAATGGAGATAACTTTTTGTTCTTTATAAGTAGCAAGTTTGCTTCTTGATGCACTTTGATGCGAACATCAGGCCCTTTAGGGTTTATCAGCATAGGAGGCGAGTGACACCTATATCTTTATGGCTCGATGATGATGGGTCTGGATTATTCGTGACGACTTGAGGAGCATCGAAGACCTTGCACATGTAGTCCGAGACATTTGAGAAAACCCCACCTTGGGAAGACGTGTAAGTTGCTTGGAGGAAATGATTGAACCGTTGGATCGCGATGATGATGTGATCGAACCGTTAGTTCATCGTTGCCCGCTTTCATCGTGCCATCATTGGAGGCCATCGAGCATCTTAAATTTGCGTTTATTATATGCATTTTTACTTATTTGATTTTTGGGTCAGTGTGCGCACGTTTTTCGTGTGAATGTCTTTTTTTTTTTAAAATTTTGTTAGTAGGGGTATTTTGGTAATTATGCTAATTCCGAATTTTATAAGGGTGTTGCCCTAAACCTTTTTCATCGGTTATTGATTATTGATCAAGAAAAGCTTGGTGGCTTGTCTTTCCCCTCTCTCTATTTCTTGGAACTTCATCTTCTTCTCCAATCCTCTTCTTCTCCTTGCTTCTTATGCCCCTCCAACATTCCTCTAAGGTAAGTTCTTCTTCTTTCTCTCTCTATCTCCATTATCCTCAATCCTTGAATCCTAAATTTGAGAATTGAATCAAAATCTCAATTTTTCAAATTTTCAAATCCCTAATCCGAGAAAATCCTTTATCTCTTAGACTAGTGATTCACATTGTATATTTGGGTATGACCATGCAAGATCAGGAGGTTCCATCCCTCGCCGGATCCAACCAATGCATTATTTGAATTCTTACTTCGTAGTTGTGATGATGGCCCGTTCCATTGCATGTCTCTTTGTGGTTTTCTTAGTTTATAATGGTTGATGTTAAAATTTTATATTATTATTGTCTTTTATTTCTGCTAGATTATATGTGTTCATGAGCATGCATCATAATTAGGACGTCCTGCATCAAATTTGGTATCAGAGATGAAGGTTTACATGGTTATGTTTAGATCGAGTTATCAAATTAGGGTTTTAATTTTAGGTCTGTTTTAGAAAATTTTCAGATTTAGAAAGTTTCCAATTTTAGAAACTTTCCAGTTTTGAAAGTTTCCTAATTTGGAGAATTTCCAAATGTAGAAAGTTTCCAATTTTAAAAAGTTTCATAATTTGGAAAATTTTCATATTTGAGTCGCATCATCTAGAATTAACTAGTGTCAGTTCATTGTAGTTTAAATTCATCGCATTCATATTGTGAGTCACCTAGTCTGTAGAGTCTCCCCATAGTGAATGGAGTATAGGCGTTTGAGATCTTCGGGGCTATTAAGTGTTGTCGTGTGGCCGTCGAGACCCAATGGAAAGCCGAACTCCGATGAGTTGGCCTACTTTAAT
Source organism: Liriodendron chinense (assembly GCA_003013855.2). Classification (NCBI taxonomy): domain Eukaryota; kingdom Viridiplantae; phylum Streptophyta; class Magnoliopsida; order Magnoliales; family Magnoliaceae; genus Liriodendron; species Liriodendron chinense. Next base: position 2,481,960 of record ML058438.1, on the reverse strand, counting down.
GGTCACATGGACCCACAAACATTCCTTGATTGGCTTGAAGACTTAGACTATTTTTTTTATTGGTATAATATGTTGAATTACAGTCCAGTGAGGTTTACCAATTGGAAATTGGAGGGCCAAGCCAAGTCGTTTTGGATAGATTTGGAGCGACGAATTGATAGAGGTGGGAGAGCCCCGATCTCACAATGGGACGAGATGAAAGAGCGTTTGAAAAAAAAATATCTTCTCATCTCTTATCATCAAAAGCCCTTGGCTCAGAAGAGAGTTACCCCACCTTCCCGTCCAAATACAGAACCAATATGGTCCTCTCCTTGTAAAGTGGTCCAACCCATCATTAAGGAAATCTCGGCTTATGAATAATTTGAGTGTTGAACACCAATTATATTTCCTTGGAAGCGAGATAATACCTTGGTGAATGGCCAGTTGGAAGAGTCCAAACATGATGTTTATGAAGTGGAAGAGTATGTGCCTAACATCAGTAGTGAGGAAATGGAAGAAATTGAGGCATGACTCATCATCTTTGATGATGCAGAAGTGTGTGCTAGTGATGAACAGGTCGAAGAGTTTGAGACCGCACCACTTCTAGGTGTCATGTGTGATTTGATTGATATAGTCTCCCAATCTAGGTCTCTTACTGTGGTGAACACAAATGAAATTGAAGAAGGGACTAGTAAGGATATGATGGTAGACACCCACATGACTTATGATATCCCACCAGATGATTTATGGGATAAATTCTCACCCAAATGGGACATTCAACACACAATCGATCTTGTCCCTAGATCAATCTTGTCAAGCTTTCCTCCATACCAGGTGAACTCCGCAGAAAATACAGAAATGCAACGTTAATTTGATAAACTTCTCGGGGAAGAATTCAATAAGGAAAGTTAAAGTTGGAGTTTTGTTTTGTGTGCCAAGCCTGCCCTTTTCACTTTAAAAAACAATGGCATATGGCGCACATGTGGGCATATCCTGGCCGTCCACAAAGCTTCAGTCAAGTGTCATGCCCCCTTGCGACGTATTCACTTCATGATGGATATGGTGGCTAAAATCCCTATTCCGCATCTTGATGACATTTTGGACATAATGGCTGATGCCAAGATCTACTCAAGACTTGATATTAATAGTGTGTGTTCTCAAGTGTTGGGATACCTAAAAATCATCCTTGTTTATAATACTTATAATGAGAAATTATGTGTCGCCCATGAGAAAGTATCCTTTTGTTTCAGTTTTTCAAGTTCTAGGTAATAGGATTGTTTACTTTCATAGGATTGTTTATTTCAAGTCCGTTGCTTTTTCTGAGAGTCCTTTAGTTTCACCCATGTCTTTCACCCAAAGGTCTTCAGAGTCAGCCAATGCATTTGCACGACACATTCATGAATTGCATACATATATTAGACAGCGGATTAATAGAAGCAATGATAATTATAAATGTTCAGCCGACTCTCATTATAGATCTCAAGACTTTCAGGAACGAGACTATGAAATGGTGAGGATAAGGCCAGAGCGGTTCTCACAGGGCACCGCTAAGAAATTACAAGTGCGTAGGGCTGGACCATTCAAAGTATTGCAAAGAATTGGGTCCAACACGTATAAGATAGACCTCCCACTCAAAATGAGCATTAATCCAACTTTTCATGTAGAAAATCTAGTCCATTCCCCTAATCCTACCACTGGTCATTCTTCCCTTTCATGGCCATTTTATAATTTTGCTTCACAACCCACTACACCCCTTCCCCCACCTCTTGATCGCAAAGAGGAAATTGAGGAAGTTGTGGATGAAGAGATAGCTTCCATGAGAGGAGGAGGTTTCCAAAAGCATCTTGTCAAATGGAAGAATAGACCACCGTCAAAATCTACGTGGTTTACTGAAGTGGAGTTGCAGAATGTTGATCCGGATTTGCTAAAGCGCCACAAGAGTTTTAACTTGTCGGAGTTGAGTTCTTCTCAGATGAGGAGAATGATGCGGACATTAGGCCCTTTAGGGTTTATCAGCATAGGAGGCGAGTGGCACCTATATCTTTATGGCTCGATGATGACGGGCCTGGATCATTCGTGACAACTTAAGGAGCATCGAAGACCTTACACATGTAGTCTGAGACATTTTAGAAGACCCCACCTTGGGAAGATATGTGTAAGTTGCTTGGAGGAGATGATCGGACCGTTGGATCGCGATGATGATGTGATCGGACCGTTGGTTCATCGCGGCCTACTTTCATCGTGCCATCATCGGAGGCCATCGGGCATCTTAAATTTGCGTTTATTATATGCATTTTTACTTATTTGAGTTTTGGGTCAGTGTGTGCACGTTTTTTCGTGTGAATGTCTTTTTTTTTAAATTTTGTTAGTAGGGGTATTTTGGTAATTATGCTAATTTCGAATTTTATAAAGGCGTTGCCCTAAACCTTTTTCATCGGTTATTGATTGTTGATTAAGAAAAGCTTGGTGGCTCCTCTTCCTCTCTCTCTCTCTCTCTTGGAACTTCATCTTCTTCTCCAATCCTCTTCTTTTCCTTGCTTCTTATGCCCCTCCAACATTTCTCTAAGGTAAGTTCTTCTTCCTTCTTTCTTTATCTCCATTATCCTCAATCCTTGAATCCTAAATTTGAGAATCAAATCAAAATCCCAATTTCTCAGATTTTCAAATCCCTAATCCGAGAAAATACTTTATCTCTCGGACTAGTGATTCACATTGGATATTTGGGTATGATCATGTAAGATCAGGAGGTTCCATCCCTCGTCGGATCCAACCTATGCATTATTTGAATTTCTTACTTTGTGGTTGTGATGATGGCCCATTTCATTGCATGTCTCTTTGTGGTTTTCTTAGTTTATGATGATTGATGTTGAATTTTTAGATTATTATTGTCTCTTATTTCCGCTGGATTATATGTGTTCATGAGCATGCATCATAATTAGGGCGTCCTGCATCACACTTGCTTTTGAATCAGTATTTTATCTCTTCTATGTTATGTGCCTATTCAGTAAGAGTTTTCTTTTTAGCGAGCTGTATTGCATAACTTGCATTTGTTGATCTCCACTTGCCTTTGGTAGCAAATCAAATTTAGTGGCTCAATTTACTCGATGCTAAGAGAATCTTGAAAGTTATTTCATGTTGGTTCCTTGATTCAAAATATTTACTGACTGGGAAAATGCTCAAATCTTTCCTTTCTGCATCAATAGGAAATTTGATGATGTTTGTAACCATATTATTCGCCTTGTTTTTCTTGTGTTCTCAGTATTACTATCTTATGCTTGTGGAGTAGGTCGGATTGCCACTTGTGCAACAATACCTCTCTATGTTTGAGCAATTGGTGAAAGAGCATTTACCAAAGCTAGGAGAGCATTTTACCCAAGAAATGATTAATCCAAGCATGTATGCAAGTCAGTGGTTTATAACTGTTTTCTCGTACTCTTTCCCTTTCCCTTTGGCTCTTCGAATCTGGGACGTCTTTCTTTATGAGGTTAGTATCTAATTGTTCATCTTATATGATTTTTAATTCCCTGTTTTATCTTCCACAATGCCATTTTAGGGTCTAAAGTAGGACTGATATTGAAGGGGCATGGAATTGCCTTCTTTTTTTTTTTTCTTTTCCTTTCAAACTGTAGGTCCTTATAAATACCAAAATGTCACTGAGACCGTCTTCAATGAAAAAAATAACATTAAGGTAATTTAAATGATGATTTTAATGTGCCATTTGGTCCCCAACATGGGTAGAGAGGCTGATGTCCGGTAGGCAGCCAATTGTAAAATTTTTGCTAATCATGAGAATTCCTATTTTGATAATATAAAATGACGTTGAAATGCTATAGTCTCATTACCTCTTGTTGTGTTGGTGTTACACGTTTTTGTATGTGTCAGCATGAGTGTGTGCTAGTGGTTGACATGTCTACGCCCCTTACTGATCTATCTATATGCATGCAGATATTAGTGCATGCAGTGTTTTAAAACCTGGACCAGATGGGACGGTTGGGCCAGTTTGGATTGGACCTGACCACTACATGGGCCTTGTCACCAAAATTTTGTTTTGGGAAGGATTCAAAGTTCAAACTGTCTAGGTGAAACAGCCAAACTTTGTTTTATTAATTTATGACGTGATGTTGTGGTTGTCGCACCCTGAATTCAGAAACTGGAAATGTTACTTTCCAACTCCCAAATCTGGCATTGCAAGGGTTAACTTTATTATTATTATTATTATTATTATTATTATTATTATTATTATTATTTATTTATTTATTTACTTTTTTTTTTTTGTGCCATGTTGTTACGCCCCGAGTTCGGCGAGTGGGCTTACTAAATTCCCAAACTCCAAACCTGGTTTGCAACAATAAAGCGTTTCCAATCTCCCATTATCACGCCCCAAACTTGACGAACGAGCTCACTAAATTCCCGAACTCCAAATCTGGTTTGTGATAAGAAATTTTTTATTTTCGTTTATTTTTGTTTCTTCGAGGATATTTTATCTTAGGATATTTATCAACAAAACCCAAGAACCCACATACATCAAAATCCAAAAGATACAATCATCAATCCAAAATGTTACATTTCCAATTTCCAAAATAAACACACGAAATACAGAAGCAGGCTGAGCATCAGGCACTCCAAGTGTGCCTAATAATACCTTCCTGAAAAATAAGAGAAAACATGGCATGAGGTTAACACACCCAATGTGTATACCATACAAGAAACAAACAGCGGTATCAAACAGGTAAACATCTAAGCATATTATTATTGGTGAGCACGTTATAATAAGTAAGGAATATAACCAATACATGGTGTGATTGGGGTATTAGTGCGCAGTTTCGCGAGCTGTGGGATCCAACACAAAGAACTCATATCCAAGCTAGTCCATACCTAATTTGGATAGCGAGCTTCAAGGTGGTAAACTCCTAATCTTAGGTTAGTCCCATACCTAACCAAAATCTTAGCCACTATGAATAAGCACTTCATAGTATAGTAGCACATCTACCAACCTGAGTGAGTAATGTATAAATGGATGCAATGTTTAAATGCTGACATTACCTTTGTACAACACATATCTGAACAGTCTGGAATTTCCTTGCATAAACCTCAATCATTCCACACCAATGCAACCCAACATCTTCTACAGAAGTGTGGGACGCATTTCCAAAAAGTCAACTTTGGGCGCATCAACCTGTTCCCCATCTGGTCCTCGGCTCAGCAATTGGGGAACCACATTTGTTTTACCCTACCTCGCCTCAGCAATTGGAATAAAACATCTCTACCCTTGTTCTCGACCCAGCACACGACAGTAGGTAGGCTCGGTACACCTCTTTCCTCCTCAATCTTGGCAACATAAATGGAGTTTTGCACCTAACCAACTGTGTTCACCATCACCCGATCTACGACGGAAGAAGACCCAGCTGGCGCCAACCTAAACGGGTCCCTTGGAGGATAGGCGTCTCCAAATACGGAATTATGCCCGGGGTGACAATAGTGCACTCATCTCATTCTTCTCAACAATATCATCCAAGCTGGTCATCCAAGGGCCTCAATACAAATCATTCAACCATTTCTTCTAACTGGCCATCACGAGGCCGCCACATGTATCATCGTGTCAATATGACGTAACACCATTTCCATGCATGGGTGCTCATTTAGTCAAGTCACATAAGTTATTCTAGCATATTGTCATTCGCCTGTGATGGAGTTAAAAACTAAGTCCATGGGTCTAGTCTTACCCCACTAGCCTTTGTCATTTCCTTAAAAATGAAGTCCAAGCAAAAGTCTAGGTGTGCGTGGCACCTTTTCAATCTCATCATGTCCCATTCCAAGATTCATGGGCCCACTTGGGCCTCCCACAAAGTAGCCTATTAGGCCAAATGATTTCGCTAAGTCACTTGCCCCTTGAGCTCGTATTTCTCATCTCTTTTCTTTCCAACATTTAATAGGCTTGCTTAAGGCCCAAGCCCATACTCGAGGGCTATTCCTTCAAGTGCCCAAGGCCCATGAATTTGGTTCACAAGCACATCACATTTTTCTAACTACCAATCATGTTACAAGTATCATCGTTCAAGTCTACAACATGCCCAAACATTCATCCAAGTGGTCCACACTGTTGGTGTCAAGATTGGGCTCCACTTAGTGTGGGCCTATGGCCATCAAAGATACAAGTGACAGCCCCTTGGACCGTCAAAAGAATATTATAAATATGCATTGCCAATGGGCTGAATGAAAGCATAAATTCAAACCATCCACACCATCATGTAACTACATCCTCACATAAGAAGCATCATAAAACATACGTTGAAAAGGGCCCTAGTGTTGGCAACACACAAATCAGATGGCCCACGTATTTAGTAATATCAGGCCTCATTTGACTTGGAATTTGCCTCAGTTTGGGTTTCACACGTGGCCCACACACTAGCCCATAATTTCGGTCCCTTTGAGCCTTGAAACGGCCCCATATTTAGGCGTAAATGGGCCTTTCCATATGACCGACCATGCTGCTCAAGAAATTTGCAGTGTGGGCCCAGAATACGCACATTAAGGTGGGCTACATGGGCTGCCAAAACTGGTGGGCAGCATGTATAAAACACACACATCATAATATGCAACACATACATCCTAGTGGGTCACATATTGGATTGGCCTCAAATTTGGTACATGCATGTTCTATCAAGTCTACTATCATCACACAAAATTTTGGGACAATTATATATTTGTGGACCCCACAAATCCAGGCCGTTCAAAAGGGTGTCAGTAATTTTAAAAGGGTCAGGGATCCTATCAACTGTTGGATGGAAAATAATCATCATGATGGCCTTAGGGAGACTTCCATAGTGTGCAGTCTACTTGTGTGGTCTACTTGGGGCTTGGATCCACATCATTGTGGGGCCCACGTCAGTGGGTCCTACACATTTTGGAGCAAGCTGATATTTGTGTTCTCTCTTAACGCAGGTCCATGTGACCATGTGAACCGTTTAGGGTGGCCTAGACATTGCATTGTGCAGGTCACTTGAGACTCAAATTTGTATCATTAAGGGGCATTCATGCACCTAGATTGGGGCACCATGGCACGGTGCACCATAGGTGGGCTCCACTTGCTCACATGGTGGGGCACCATAGGCAGGCTCCACTTGCTCACATGGTGGGCCACATAGTAGGTTAAAAAGGCCTCAAGATTCAGGCCAAACTACAAGCTCAAAGGGCCTCACAATCACCCTACAACAAGCTGTCCCAATTTGGGATAGCAAGGTATCGCGTCTTTGGGGCCATGATTGGGCAGCCACTAAGAGCTCATGTGTGCCCCACCTTAGGTGACAAGTTAAGAGTACATTTAGCCCAAAAATGAGCAGCATGTTTGGCCCAAGAACATCTAAAAAAGGAACCTTCAATCTGTCCCAAAGATTGGACTGCAAATGATCTAGTTAGAGGCCATTGCCGGGGAAAAACTAAATACCATCGTGAGCCCTCCTTTGATCTGGAAGGTTTGCCGCACACATGGAATCTTAGCCACAGGAATGGGCTCCAAGAATCTTGAAACGCCAAACGCATGAAGGGAGGACTCTCCACACCACACTTCCTCCCAGAATCTAACCCTTGTTTCCTCCCCTATAGTAAAACTCAGACCAATAGCAAGCAACGGAGCAACCCGAGCCACTGATTTCCACAGGAAAGAAGCCCCTATACAGAGATGAATCTCTGATCCACTAACCCCGGGAGAGGAACCATACCTGGCAGCAGTAATTCTCCTCCAAAGGCGCTTGAATCCTCAACACCAAAACGCCACACTCATTTGCCCAAATTAACTACATCAAGGCGCTTGATGCCAGCTCCCTCTTCCTCAACTAGACAACAGACATCTTTCTAATTTAGCAGGTGAAACTTCCTAGTGGGGGGAGCCACCTTGCCATAGGAATTCGCTCCTAAGCCTGTTGATCTGGGCCAAAAACGACTTGGGACACTGGAAAAAAAAAAAGAAAAAAGGAAAAAGAAAAAAGACAAGAAATAGATAGGGAGATCGAAGAGGGAGGCTTTAGCAAGGGTGATCCTCCCACCCAGGGAAAGCAGCGTACTTTTCCACAAAGAAAGCTCTCTCTCTCTCTCTCTCTCTCTCTCTCTCTCTCTCTCTCTCTCTCTCTCTCTCTCTCTCTCCCCCATAAGGGAAGACCCAAGTATGAAGAAGGGAAAAACCCAAACTGACAACAAAGGTTTCAGCAAGCTGGACCACCTCAGCCTGAGGGATATTAATGGCCAAAATTTCACTCTTCTCCATATGCTCTATTGAACCGTATGAACCACACTCCAGGAGACTGCTTATGACCTTAAAGAGCTTTCTTTTGTCTAAAGACCACCCCTTCATTCTAGATGGATGAAATCCAAGAGGGAGAGACGCACTTCTTTGTGAAGATTGCGATAGAGAAAAACATTCTTCATGTCTAATTGGTGAAGGGGCCAGTTATGGAATACAATAACAAAGGGAAGCATATACATAATTTTTTTTTTTTTTTTTTTGAAAGCCAACGAAATCTATTAATAAAGAGCAAAAAGGAACAAACACAAAAGACTGAATCGCTGACCTGTAACATCCATTGGCCACTGATGCCATGGAAACATCTGCCATTCCTTTCTTCTCAAACAGACCACCAAACCACCAAGAGAGCCATTCTCCATAGGCCGGTCCTATTATTGGCCATTTTAACTCCACGCCAAGCTTTTAAAAGATCGCCCGTTCAAGATGGGAAAACCCACTCGACTTCAAAACATGATATCATGTCTATCCAAATACTATAAGTGAACTTGGCAATGGAGCAAAATCTTCCCGATAGTCCATATGAAATTGTTAAGTGAACTTTTTCTCACAGGATGAGCCTTGGACCTTGCAATTGAGCCATCTGAATCATGCTTCAAGTTGTGTACCCCTTCACAACCAACAACAGCTTCTTAATTGACAACTCTACCAGATCTCATGTTCCTCGTTTTTCAACTGACACTAAGTTCTTCTTCTATTTATAGCAAATCTACCAGATCTCCTGATCTTCTTTTTATAAAATTCACCCGATCTTTTTATAAAATCCCGTTACTTTCAAAAAAAAAAAAAAAAAGCAAATCTACCAGAGCTCTCATGATCCCTGTTTTTCAAGAGTTGTCATCTCCTCCATCGTAGTTGCTTTCCAACAAATTCCCAAATGAATCTGCTACTCTAGAACAAATAGATACAGAGAATATGGAAGAAATTAATGCTTTAAAATAGAGTGAGATTTTGAGACACGAAGTCACCGATTGGTTTAAGTGCATGACCTCTTTTCTTTTCGGAGAGCAATCAGTAATTGGGAAGAAGACAGCAAATCTGAGGACGAGTGGTGGTCATGGAAAATCTTTGTGGCTGGTCCCTGTTTTTCCTCCGACTGTAGACTTTCCGCAACTTATCCACTGACTTAAACTGGACCTGGACAAGACTCAGAATCATCAATGATCAGAAGAGTAAGAGCATTATCAAAAGAAGGGATAGTGGTAGTGGCCTATGATGAGAAATAAGGAACATTCTCAGGTAAGGTATCATCAATGGAGAATATATACCAATATGAATGGTAAGTGAGCATATGACAACTTTGTTCTTTCCAATTCATTAGACTAATAATTGCAATCAATTCAGCACCTCATCCAACCGCAAGCTAAAGCGTCATCACAAATTGGATATGCAAGAGAGATTTCCATGTCTTTTGGTCTAATATCCTGAATGCACTCCACACTATCAATAAGTTTATTAAAAACTGCCACCCCCCCCCCCCCCCCCCCCCCCCCCCCCCCAGTATGGAAAAAGAATGGTGATGTCAATACTTCTGTATGTAACTGGAGATTTTCTTGCTGTATTCTTATCTCAAAGTAACTTACTATGCATCATGTTAAGATTGTAGTAGTTGCCAAAGAATCAGTAATTGTAATTGGCATCATTTTCTGGCAATAATTGAATCCTTGTTCACACAATGAAATTATAGTTCATATATTGAAACATTAAGGCTTTGCAAAGATCTTCTGAACTCCCCTGCCCTTCTCCATCTTTGAAATTCCTATGTTTCATTTTCTTTGTGGACCACTTTATGATGTGAAGCATCAGTGAGATATCTGAATCATTGCTGTGATGATGTTATTACTTTTTAATAATGTTATAGGATAATACCAATGATTCTGGGTCACATTGAAATCTTATTGCTGATTCTGATCTCAAAATTGCTAATCATTGCACAGGGTGTTAAGATTGTTTTCCAAGTTGGATTGGCCTTGTTGACATGCTGCCATGATGATTTAGTAAGTGTTCATGCTTTAGTATATGAAGGTTAAAACCTGTGAAATTTCAAAAGTTCTTGTTTATCTAAGACTTCCTCTTGGTCATCAGGTAAAGTTACCTTTTGAGAAGCTTGTACATGCTTTACGTTACTTCCCCGAGGATGCAATGAATCCAGATACACTATTACCAATGGCCTACTCTGTCAAGGTCTCTCTCTCCCCTTATTCATTCTCATTCGTCAATATTCACTGTTAGGGCCTATTTGGAACAGGGAAGAATACCAACTTTTTTTTGTTCTTTTTTCTTTGGATTTTTCATCCAGAAAGATTGGAATCTAAAAATCTGGTTTTTTTGGTTTCGTGTCTGTTTTTTTTAGTGGAAACACACTTAAGGGCCTGTATGGACCCACTGTCAAAGCAGGCCATTTGACGCATAAACGCCATTTTGAGCCAAACCCCAGTACATTAAGTATGTTTGGATGCACTTTTGAAATGCCTTTTTGATCCCCCACTCGTCCAGGGAGGCTCTAAGAAGCACACTTGCCAAAAACCAATTGGATTGGCTTTCAGCAAGTCGACTGACAAAAAATTACACGAAACCCCTTTTGCGGAGGCTGCATATAAACAGGCCCTAAATGGCAAGTTTTGCCAATTTGCCTCCTCTTTTCTCCCACTTTTTTTCCACATGGACTCACACACCCCACACATGCCCATGCACTCACACCACAATGGATGCTCGAACCCATGACCTTGTGTTGAAACTCTTGTGAATCTACCACTGAGCCATAGGGTTGCTGGCTCCTCTTTTCTCCCGCTTGAAACAACATGGATCGGGCTATCCACCCATTTTAATTGCCACTTTGCTGGGTTCAAACGGGCCCCAAGCTATCTTATTGGTTTCTTGCTCTGAATTTTGGTTTTTCTCATGGCCAATGTAACTTATGTTGTGTGTAATAATTTCATACCAACAAGTGCAAAATATTCCCATTTTCTACAAATTGTAGGAGAGTTTTTGCATTGCATATTATCTTTGAAGGACTTGTTGGTTTGGTTTTTCAAAGTAACCTTGAAGAAACTTGGATCGAGTAAGCATGCAAGCCAGGATCATATTTTCATGCGAAATCATGTATTTGGTGTTCAAATCACATAAAAAGATGAACCAAAAGATATGTTAAGGCATGGGATGCATGTGCATATTTTCGGCTGTTGTGTTTGTCTTGGAGGTTACAATTATTATTTAGGGTGCGTTTGGATGCATATTGAATTGACATGCAATAAGTAGTCTTTAAATTGGAAATTACCAAATGGCGGTTTCTTCATTTGCATACATATAGAGCAATTATATTACTTTAAATTTGGACTTAAAAGAAATGGAGCTGCAAATGAGGGCTACTTTCCTGTTATTATTGTTGTTATTGAAGAAATATTTTAGTTTCCCAAATTGCCCCTTCCTATCCCTTCCGCACCATGTTTTCTTCATCTCTTTTTAGATGTTCTAATTTTGGTCACTCTAGAAAGTTGTTCGTCAAGTGTCAGGGGTAACTATTTAAACCCTTCCATTTCCCATCTTCTCCGTAAAGGGACTGATTTTCGTGGGTCATTTTGATTTTTGAGGTGGGTTTTCATCCTAAGATGGTGCCGAAATGTATCCCACCTAACACCGGTGGCCATGGTGAAATTTTCACATAGAATGGATGACCCTAAGGGGGTGTTTGGTTTTCCATTTACAATGGTAAATGGTGGTAAATAGGTAATTATGACATTTTGCTCCTGTTTGGGAGAGAAGAAATACATGTAGTAATTATGCATTGATTTTCAGAATTTACTTTTTGAAAAAAAGGGACGGATTGAGTGAGTGAAATTTGTGGGTCGCACCAGGATGTATGTGATCAATCCACGCCGTCTATCTATTTTATCATATCATTTTAGGGCTTGAGAAAAAATATTAGGCAGATTATAAGCTCAAGTGGACCACACTTCAAAAAATAAGGGGATAATGTCGTCCACTGTTGAAATGTGAAACCATCCATGGGACCTATACTAATGTGTATCTATGATCCAACCTGTTCATATGGTCACACAGACACGGATGAAGGGACAACACAAATATCATCTTGATACAAAACTCCTATGGCCCACAAAAAGTTCTCAACGGTAGGTGTTTAATCCCCCTGTTTCCTGTTCTGTGGTCCACTTGCACTTTGGACATGCCTCTTTTTCAGTTCATGCCTTAAAATGAGCTATTCAAATGAATGGACTGCTTGGATCATACACATATATCATAGTGGGCCCTACAAAATTTTGAATTTTTTCTTTGATAATAGTGTCCAGTCAAATCAAAAGTCATTGAGTATGGGGAATGCATGTATTTCTCATGGGGAAATAATAATTGTTTATTTACTTTTATTTCCGGCCGTGAATCAAAAAACAAACAGCCCCTAAATTCATCAGGGTTGTAAACCAGAAAAAGAATTTCGTTCGAACCTGTTTGTAGTAGCTTGGTGAATGGTGACCACTGAAGTGGTGTTTAGGATCCTCAGACCGCTTCCAATGTCTATAATAGCCATTTAAAATTTGAACCGCTAGATGGATGGTTTGGTATGTCAGTTGCTTTGGTACATGGTAGTTGATGATGAGCTAGACACTATTTGGTGTTCCCACGCACACCTGTTCCATTTAGGAATTATATGATAATTGGCTCTCATCGTTGCACATTATAGACGGGTTTTTAGTTTCGATATTTAGGGCCCATGTTTCAACAAGACGGTTTGTTGTGTCATGGTTGGACTATGCCTTACAACCTACTAGTGTCCTTGATGAGGAATCTTTAACTTATTGGTTTGTGGCCGTAGATAGATGATTGACAAGAGAAATACAACGACAATTCCCCACTAAACTGAAAAAGGTCATAATATGGGTCCTTGCGACGTTATAACCTGGGAGATTCTTGGCTCATGTTCCATCTATGTTGGGACTTGAAAAAAAATCAATGGTAAGGATTATAGGACCATGGGCCCCACTTGTCAAAATTAGAAACCCATCTATATTGTGCAAAGACGTGGGACACATCATATAATTTTCTTTTCCATTTCTTTTTTTTTCTTTCCTTTCTTTTAGGGAGATGGGGTGTGCACGGCATGAGATCCTAGCCATTCATTAGGTATGGCACACTTTGGGCATTGCCTAGACCAAAAGTCAAGCTAGTCCACTCATCTAGTATCTTGAATATAGACTGAAGACTGTTTCTTCTTATTACTGTCCATTTTTCTCATAAAAGTGTGGCTGCATGATGAGTACATTGATCAGAATTTTGGGGCAGGGTATCCTTGGTTAGATCTCTCATATATGTGCCATGCTAGCATGTTCTGCAAATCAGGTCTTGAGTCGAGTCAGGGGTTGTCCTGAATTGGGTCTGACTGGGTCCATGTGGACTAGGGTGCTTATGCATGCTATCCGGTTCGGAGTGGAAGCTATGTCGAACTAGTCATCAACTGATGTGGCATTGTATACACAGCCGTGGTGTAAAAGTAATACACATGGGTCCACAAGCAATAACAAACAGTATGTAATGTATACGTAAAAATGCAAAAATAACTTGAGTGCACTTTTCATTCCTCACAATTGGATGGTTGTAATTTCGTTGCTAGTTTGGTTTTGATAGTTAAATCATTTGGTGAAGACATCTTTTTATTTTTCATTTTATTTTTATTTTTTTGGGTTTTGTCAGGTATCAAAGCGTTTGGAAGAACTGAAACAGGAATATGAAAAGAGGAATGAGGAATCACAGCAGCTGGCCGAGTCTAATGGGAAGCAGGTCTTCAAGCAGAAACAATCTTTGAGCAGGCATTGAATGTGCGTGTTGTCTAGGAAAATCAGAAGCTACAATCCAGTGCAAATTCTTATGTGGGGACCAAGTGGGCCCACCTATCATCACAGTGGACCATTAAATAGGAAGGGTTCCCATGCATTCCACACCGTCCAATTCACATACCCTCAATCGTGCGGCTGCGATTATGTAATCATGGTTTCTTTTCACAATACATGGTGGGTTTGTTCAATCCAACGGTATTTGTTGTTCATAGGCAAGCTCCCACGTGGGGCCCACATAGGAATTTGCACATGAACCCTACTGGAATGCAATTACTGGATCATGACCCCTTGTACTGTACTGATTTTTATTTTTATTTTTATTTTAAATATACAGAGGTTTGCTGAGCCTACATGCATATGTATGATCGATTCCCCAGCTACACCACCATGGCAGACAGGTACAATATCGAGGCCACCCACCAGGTGGGTTACTCCTTGAAGATGATCTTGCCCGAAAATCAAGCTGGTGCACTCAACAGTTGGACCACAATATTAAAACTAGTTGGACAGCTTTGGTACGTTTGTTTCGTGGATTGTGGCCCACTTGATTAGTGGACTGACATGATTCTTGGTCCAGGGTTTCCATGTAGTGGGACCTCCCGGATAGATGGATTGGATCTTGTAGGTATTTGCCACGATGACACATGCGAGGGAGCCTGTACATGAGCTGTGGTGTATCCGCATGGGCGTAGTAAAGCTCTCTGTTTTTTTTTTCCATGTATTGTTTTGTTGTATAGCAGCAGAACCATCCATCTTGTGGGCCCTAGTGGGACACCTGATGGATGGATTGGATCTCACAACTATGTACTCAAGTGTGCACTCGATTTTTTTTTCTTTTCAAGGCCTTGTTGCTTCTAATCTGTCATTTTGTTGATAGCAGGAGTCACCAAGCCTCTACATCTAAAGATGATCTGAACCATACATCCGGCGGGCCCCATGATTCGAAATTAAACAAAAATTGCCTGCATTGGATGATCCTAAACAACGCGTGGGTGTGCTTATTTTTCTCGTTGAATGTGAGCCATTGCTATGTTCTTGTATCCATTTTGCTACTGATTGAGGGGCTAGGATTGTCTATCAGCGTAATAGGTTTATGGCCCATCCAATTTTGTACTTGCTAAACGAACCATCCAGATTTTGTCTACATGACCTGTGAGCTGCATATGGTACTGATTGAAGGGCTAGGATTGTCTACATGCTTACTAGGCACGTATACTGCACATGAATGAAGATGATCGTCCATCATGCAATGCCTTGTCCCAGGAATCAGGTGACGCAGGGAGGACATGGTAGGTCGATCACTGTCTCCCTAACCGAGAGTTTCTCGAATCCATGAGAAGAAATAAAAGGATGATAAAAAAAGAAATTAATTTCAAATAATGTTTTTAATAATTGAATGACTAATAAATGAAATTACAATGCATATAAATAGGAAACTAAACCCTAGGTAAAGTATCAGACTCCAACTCCAACTTAAACTCCTAGAAAACGTGACTTGCTATTTATAGAAGTTGTTCAATCCTACTAGCACTCTTGGTTTTCGGCCAAAAATAGAAAGTTATTAAATGACCTCAACTATGTTGTTCTACTAAATATTCTAAGCACTTTTTATGTTGGGCACTAACTCTAAAGCCCTACAGATCCAAAGTTATGATCGACTTAAAACTTACTATAAATAGTAAAATTGAAATAAACTAGCCTAATGGCCGTCGATACGGTTGAATCTCGCGATTCCGGCATGGGCAACCTGGCGTAGCCGGGTTGGTTGGCTAAAGTAGCTCGAGCTACCTCAAATTGATATATTATGTCTCGAAACTCATTTCGAATTGCAAGATACGGCCAGTTTATAGTCCTGACGGTCCGGATCACTTTTGACTCCGACCGGTCTTTTTTTGATCCATCTGGGCCATGAAATAATCAGCGACCCGTTCTACATCAATCTCCTCCACTTCGAAAGAATTCGACCCCGAGTTCTCGTCCAGCTTTGGTTCATGATATTCGTACAGATTTGCCACGTTGAAAGTCTTTGAAATCTCCATGTCATCCGGAAGATTAACAATGTAGGCATTGTCATTGATCTTGCGAATGATTGGTACCGTCCAATCTTCTTGTGCTTCAACTTGTTGTAGGTCCCGGCAGGAAACCCCTCTTTACGTAGGTAGACCATCACCTGATCACCTATTTCGAACACTTTGGCATGCCGATACTTGTCGGCCGCTTCTTTGTACTTCTCGTTCGAAGTCTGTAATTTGTTGTGCACGTCTACATGTATGTCCATGATTTAGTGTGCCATATGTTTAGCTGTAACGCTCATGCCCAGAAGCTTGGGCAGGGGAACCAAATTGAGTGTGTGACGAGGCACGCACCCATAAACAATCTGAAACCGGGACTTTCCTTTTGATCGGTTTACCATATTGTTGAACGCAAACTCTGCTTAAGCTAGGGCCATGTCACACTGCTTCGGTTTGTCACCTGAAAGGCAACGGATGAGATTTCCCAATGTGCGGTTTACGACCTCAGTCTGCCCATCTGTTTGCGGATGATAAGCACTGCTGAATTGAAGTCGCGTACCGAACCGATTCCACAAAGCTCGCCAAAATGGCTAACGAACTTTGTGTCCCAGTCTGAAGTGATCGTCTTAGAAATTCCATGTAGTCGCATAACCTCTCTAAAGAAAATGTTCACAACGCGTACCGCATCAAAGGTCTTCTTGCACGGAATGAAGTATGCCATCTTGGAGAATCGGTCTATCACCACGAACACTGAATCCATGCCGCGTTGTGTTCGTGGGAGCCCTAATACAAAATCCATAGATAAATCCTCCCAATGGGCATCTGGCACGGGTAATGGCGTGTAAAGACCTGTATTTTGAGATTATCCCTTAGCGGTCTGACAAATATGACATCGTTGTACCGCCCCGCCAACATCACGAGCAAGTTGCGGCCAGTAATACTGCTCTTCCACCATCGCTCGAGTCTTATCTCGTCCTAGATGACCGCCGAGGCCACCGCTATGTAGCTCAATAATAATTTTGTCCCGTAACGAACTCTGCGGAATGCAAAGTCGATTTCCTTTGAAGAAGAAACCATCTTGAATTAGAATGTCACTCGGGTGACCTTCTAGGTACTTTTTCCATGCATCTGCAAAATCCTCGTCGTCGGCATAAAGTTCCTTGAGACAGTCGAATCCAACCACCTCACTGCTCACGATAAGAAGAAGGGATGCACGTCGGCTAAGTGCATCTGCTATCTTGTTCTGCTGCCCTGACTTGTGTTTCAGAACGAATGTGAATTCATGTAAAAACAAGATCCATCTAGCATGCATACGATTCACATTAGTCTGAATATTGACAAATTTTAAAGCTTGATGATCCGTGTACAATATGAATTCCCTTTGAATAAAATAATGGCGCCAATGACGTAGTGCCTGAACCACTGCATATAATTCAAGCTCATAGGTTGACCACTTTTGTCATACGTCGCTGAGTTTCTCACTGTAAAAGGTAACTGGCCTGCCCTCCTGAGAAAGGACTCCCTCAATGCCGATAATAGATGCATCACATTCTACCTCAAACAACTTATCAAAATTAGGGAGTACCAGGACCGGGGTAGTGGACAACCGATGTTTGATTTCTGCAAAACTCTTTTTTGCTCCTTCGATCCATTGAAACGGACCCTTCTTCATACAGTCGATAATCGACGCGACGATATTGCTGAAGTTCCACACAAACCAACGATAGAAGGTCGCCAACCCATGGAAACTTCGTATCTCATGAATGTTCGTCGGAGTCGGCCAATCCCAAATAGCTCGAACTTTCTCTTCGTCCACTCGAATACCCGTGGACGACACAATGAACCCTAGAAATAATAATCGATCAGTTAAGAAGCTACGCTTTTTCAGATTTAAGTATAGTTTGTTGTCGGCCAACACTTGTAGTACTTTTCTGATGTGGGTCATGTGCTCTGTTTCATCCTAACTATATATTAGGATGTCGTCAAAGTAAACGACAACAAAACGGCCAATGAACGGCTTCAACACTTGGTTCATTAAACGCATGAAGGTGCTTGGTGCGTTGGTCAGACCGAAGGGCATAACCAGCCACTCATATAGCCCTTCCTTGGTCTTAAAGGCCGTTTTCCACTCGTCACCTGGCCTAATATGGATTTGATGGTATCCACTCCGTAAGTCCAGTTTTAAGAATACCTTGGAGCCCTCGAGCATGTCAAGCATGTCATTCAACCGCGGTATTAGAAATCGATATTTAACCGTTATTTTATTGATCACGCGGCTATCGATACACATGCGCCAAGTTCCGTCTTTCTTTGGGGTAAGAAGTGCCGGAACAGCATACAGGCTCATGCTCTCTTTAATGAGACCCTTACGGATCAGTTCCTCCACTTGTCCCTGTAGAATTTCACACTCTTTCGGACTTATCCGATAGTGCGGTCGGTTGGGCAAACTGGACCCTGGGACAAGGTCGATGTGATGTTGTATATCTCGCATGGGAGGCAACTTATCAGGTAAATCTCCAGGCCAAGTATTTCGAAATTCTTCTAGCAATGATTTAAGGCGCTGATGAATATTAAAGGATCCTGACTCCTCGCCTTTTACCATAACGGCATATATTTCATCCGTTTCTTTTGATTCCTTAACAAACTCGCGAATGGTAAGGAGAGAGTTCCCCTCCACTTTAGAAGCTTTGGGGTGTTTCTCTGGTGTCATAGGGGCCAAAATAATTTTTCGACCATCCTTGGTGAACATGTATATGTTTTCCCGGCCACCATGTGTCACATCTCAATCCGATTGCCATGGCCGCCCGAGTAACATGTGGCAGGCTTCCATGTCAATCACATCACAGAAGACCTCGTCCTTATAGCTTTTACCAATGGAAAACGAGATAATGCATTGATGAGTTACCTTTGTCTCGTTCACCTTCTTGATCCAACCGATCGAGTAAGGGGTAGGGTGCTTCGTCATAGGCAGATGTAACTTATCCACCATAATTTTCGAGACAATATTTTCGCTACTCCCAGTGTCTATGATCACATCACAGATTTTGCCCTGCATGGTGCACTTTGTGCAGAAGATATTATATCATTGTTGGTACACTTCCTTCCTGGGAGCGTTAAGTAATTGTCTCACTACTAGGGATTCCCCATGATCTTCAGTCAGCCAATCTACATCTTCGGTGTTCCCCTCTTCAGCATGTTCCAATTCAGGGTTGTCTTCCGTTACTTCACCTTTCGCGCCACCTTCATTCGTAGTTAAGTGGGCTGTAGGGCGTTGAGGGCAAGCGTTCAACCAGTGACCTGGTTGGCCACAACGAAGACAATGGTCTGGCCTTGGCCGACCATATGGGTTGGGGATCCTGCGAGGACCCGCTGTAGTGGGAGCTGCACGTTGAGGTCTTGAGGGACCACTTCCCCATTCCCGATTTGTGACCGTAGGAGGTTGAGGACGCCCTCCTATAGGTTCATTGCCTTTGGCCAATGTGGTATCTTGAGTGGGTCCGGTGATGGGATTCCGTGTTGCCAGATAAGGTCGAGCAGGGGGCCGTGACAACTGTGTTTCTGCTCGGGTGGCCAATTGGTTGGCCTCACTCAACGTCCAGACTTGATGCATCTGGACCCGATCCTGGATTGCAAATCGCAACCCACCAATGAATCGTGATACTTGTTGCGCCTCTGATTCCGATAAATTATTCCGTGTAGCCAATCATTGAAATTCTTCAAGATATTCACTACGGTTCGATTTCCCTGACGACAATTTTGATATTGTTGGAACAAAATTTGTTCATAGTCGCTAGGGAGGAATTGAGCTCTAAGAAGTCTTCTCATCCGAAGCCATGTTCGGATGAGTGTCTTATTTTGACGGGTGCGGGAAACCTGTAGGTTTTCCCACCATACTGAAGCACCGGATTTAAACTTATATGCAATTAGTTTTACCTTCTTGTCGTCCGGCACTTCCATATAGTCGAAGTATCGTTCAACTTCTGTCAGCCAGTCGAGGAACTCGTTTATTCGAAGTAGGCCATTAAAGCTAGGAAGAACAGCTTTGCCCCGATAGTCTCGTTCTGCTCATTCCACACGCTCATTCCCTAGCGCAGCTCGTCGTACCAAAATGTCTTCGACCTCGTCATCGCTTGGTTCTGAGTCGTCCGGTGTAGCCCTACGATTATCCACCTGGGGTGCTCTATGGACAACAGGATTGTCCCGTATAGCAACTGTTGGTGGTTGTTGGTCGCCTTGGGCTCGAAGCGGAGCTAGCGATGCTGCAATCTGGTCGAGAGTCGCTTGTATACCTTGTAGGATCAACCGGTTCTCCCGTTGTGCTGCTTCGAATGCTGCTTCGAATGCTGTCGCCGTTAGATAATCCCTTGGAGCATTGTCCTTAGGATGAGGATCCAACCCTTCATTAGAGGTCATCGTCCTGAGGAAGAAACCTCTCTCTGATACCAATGACGCAGGGAAGACGTGGTAGGTCGATCACCGTCTCCCTAACCTAGAGTTTCTCGAATCCACAAGAAGAAATAAAAGGATAATAAAAAAAGAAACTAATTCTGAATAATGTTTTTTATAATTAAATGACTAACAAACGGAATTACAATGCATATAAATAGGAAACTAAACGCTAGGTAAAGTATCAGACTCCAACTCAAACTTCTTGAAAACGTAGCTTACTATTTATAGAAGTCGTTCAATCCTACTAGAACTCTTGGTTTTTGGCCAAAAATAGAAAGTTATCAAACGGCCTCTATCATGTTGTTCTACTAAATATTCTAAGCACTTTTCATGTTGGCCACTAACTCTAAAGCCCTACAGATCCAAAGTTATGATCGACTTAAAACTTACTATAAATAGTAAAACTGAAAATAAACTAGCCTAATGACCGTCGATACCGTCGAATCTCGCGATTCCGGCATGGGCAACCTGGCGTAGCGGGGTTGGTTGGCTAAAGTTGCTCGAGCTACCCCAAATTGATATATTATATGTCCCGAAACTCATTCCGGATTGCGAGATACGGTCCGGATCACTTTTTACTCCGACCGATCTTCTTTTGATCCATGTGGGCCATGAAATAATCAGCGACCCGTTCTACATCATCAGGCCAGTCCACTCAATTGGTTGCTAGTGTATGAAACAAATTGAGGACCCACCTGATGAATGGCTTGGATGTTCCAAACAGACACCAGTGTGGCAGATGTTAGATCTAAGAACATGCTGAGAAAGCTATCTAGGTGTGAATAGGCCAGGGCTGGGCTGGTTCTAGATAATGGAAGCGGATTCCGTATTGAGTAAACTCTGTGGAGCCCACCGTGATTTGTGTATTTTATTCGCCGTTTTACAAGATAATTTTAGGGCTTGATCCCAAAAATGAAGCATATCCAAATCTCAAGTGGACCACACTAATCTCAAGTGGACCACACCACAGAAACAGTGTGAATTAAACTGTTGAAAATTTTTTGGGGCCACAGAAGTTTTTGATCAAGCTGATATTTGTGTCTTCCCTTCATTGTTGGCTCTAGGAGGGTTTCAACGGTGGAAATCATTATTCCCACTGTTTCCTGGTTCAAGGTTGTCTAAGCCCAGGCCCAGCTAGCTCTCTAGATAATCATCTTGGTCTATGGCCCGTTCCTATCAGCTATCAAACCATATATGATCAATGGCTTGGGGAGTTGATGGTCCAGATTGATTATAGTAGAAAGATATCCATGGTGTGCATCCTACCTTTAAATCCCTCTCAGAACTCATTTTGATGGGTGGATCCTAACCATTCATCTAATGCCTGTCTCCACATTAATGGTCAGAATTGTTCGCCTCGGCGTGTTGATGACTGTATTAATAATACTAGAAAAGGAGGAGAGGAAGAAAATGGAGAAGAAATTTTTTTTCTTAAAAATTGAAATGCAGAGAAATGTTTTTTTTTTTTTTTCTCTCTCTTCTTAGAAATTGCAATGTGATATATGGGTACTCTAGCCTTTGAATTTGGGTTGTCTTTTAAGATCCAAGCTGTTTATATAATGTGCCCCACCTTGTATGATGGATGGAAAACAAATAAAATCTTCCTTGATTATTTTGACCGTTTAAAATTTGGCTCTTTTGCTTTGAAAATGGACAGTCATCATAACTTTTGGGCATAGGAAGCCCTATCGTTTAAATGGTTTGGATCATTTAAGAGAACTCAAATCTAACCGCTAGACTTGACGTATGGTGTTACAATATATTGGGATGTATTGAAACACCCCTCCTTGAAAGAAAAAAAAAAGTTTCTGTTGTTTTTTTTTTAAATAAAATTTTCCATTAAAAGTTGGGACCATTGTCAATTTTTTTCAATTAAAATATATTTGGTAGTTGGTGATACGTGCCACATCGATACATGCGGTGCACTTGAAGACAGATGGTAGTAGATGTGAAGTGCTTGAAGATGGAAAGTAACACATATAGATGAAGAAAGAAAAAGAAGTTTCTTTATTTATTTTTATTTTCTTTCAATAAATTTTTCCATTAAAAGTGGGACCATTCTTAGATTTTTTTTCAATTTAAATATATTTGGTAATTGGTAGTATATGCCACATCGGCACATGTGGGGCACTTGAAGACAGATGGGTAGTATATGTGAAGTGCTTAAAGATGGAAAGTAGTACATATAGGATTCTTAAAGCTAGATGACCGCAATTGTGGCACATTGGCACACTTGGGGCGCTTGAAGATGAATAGTAGTAGTTAAGGGACGTTAGGAAGATGGCAGGTGGCACATGTGCCACTTGGAGCTAGTGGCACATGTTATACATGTGACATACTAGGCGTTAGCATACATGACACCTTGGAAAATACTCTTTTCCATGAGCCAGTTCCCGGAAAATTCTTAACGTGTGAAGATGCCTTTCTTGAAGAGGATAAAATCTTCAATGTTTATGTTGAATGTGGACCATCCATTCTATTCAAAATGCTGAATGCTCAAGCTAGTCCATTTGTTCCACATGTGTAAGGAATTGCGGAAGTGTGGGCCACCAGGATCTGACTGTCTACACGATGAGAACCTTCGCAAAGCCGAGGATTTGTGGTGGATCCAGCGATCCGCCTATTTGCTACAGGAGCAAGTGGGTCTGATCACCCCTCTGATCCTACGGTGAAGATGGTCCCCGGATCAGATCTATGGTTCAGATCTGATGGATGGACCAGATAAACTCTATATGTCTATGCCTCTCTTTTCTCTCCGTATATCACCTATACGTTTCATCTTCCTTGTGTATTTGATAACAGAAGGAGTCCTCTTATAAATAGAGGGAAAAAGAGATAAGGGATGAGATAAGATAAGGTTGGTTTAACCTTATCTTATCCCATCTCATCTTCTTCCGAGGTTTAAATTTCTAATTAGAAATTCAAACTCTCGGGAGAAGGAGGATGCGGGAACATCCTTATGGGCCCCACCCACAAGTGGTTGTCCACAAGTGGGCCCCATGGGTCCACAATCAACATCTCCCACTCAATCACATTGTGGGGTAGGCACATCATGAGAGTTCATCTAGCTCATCACATAATAATCAAAACCAAAGAATCACGATCAAAAGAATCAGAAGCGTGGGACCAGCTGGAACACCGTTATCTTCTCACAGGTGTTTGAATACTAAGAGACCACCTATCTAGCACTCAATAACCCAAGCTTTGCATTGCCTGTCCTAGTCCGCATGACCACACCGGATAGAGTTAACTCCCAATCTAGAGTACTCGGCCAACATACGCACTTATCCAACTTATCGAGTCTGTTCTGAAAAACTTGGTTTTCTACAAACATCAATTTGAATTCCTTTTAAAGTAATATATATACATATATATTTTGAAAGAGAATATCGTTTATAAAAGTCTAAGAAAACTCGATACTGCCGGCGGATAAGTCTTCAAGTGCGTATTTATAGTTCTAGAAACTTGGTGTAGCTGTCACGGGATCTTCCCCACGCAGGTGTGTAATTTGGAATTGATTAAGCCGCTTTCCTAGCATAACCGACTCTGGCCAATCAAGGGCCTTTCGTCATCGTATACTAAAGTAGCGACACTCAATCTCATCCTCCTGTACACAAGAGGAGGGTAGCTGAGGACACAAAGAGTCACCTACGGGACTGGCTACTCGCACGTTGCAATAATTAGATCGAATCAAAGCAATCTGTAGGTAATAGGTCCAAGCACGTGGCTACAATCCACGCCGTAAAGTAGACAATACTAGGTATCTGTCGGGTCTACAGTACGCAAGTCATCTCACATGAGGTATGACTCATCTCATAACCTCACGACTTGGCTGTGATTCAGGCCATAACATTATCCGCATTATGAGTAATGGTGCGACTATGTTATTCGACTTTATCAGTCTCATCTTCAATCTTATAGAACTGAAGGCGGATACAACTCATTTGCATCCTCATCCTTTATTATTTTCAATAAAGGGTGGTTCATACCTCAGTGTATGAACATCACCCCAAGTGTACCTCTCTTGTACATTTAGGGTTGGTCAACCCGTGCGAGTGGGTAACCGGCCTGCCGATAATAGTTGAAATCCTACTTGATCTCAAAGAAAATGCTGATGATCTACATACCTAGTTTAACAAGTGCTCAATACTGAATAAAATGGAATTTATTATTCATGAAAGATCAAAGATACATGATACAAGCATATCAATCAAGCTTTCCTCAATCCCATCTGCCTGACGTGAACCTGAAATAGATCTCTAGCTATAGGTTTCGTCATGGGATCAGCCATCTTCTCCTTGGTAGGAATGTAGCTGAGGATAACCTTCTTATCTTTCACTTGATCACGAACGTAATGATACTTTATCTCAATGTGCTTCGATTTCTGGTGGTGTTTGGGATCCTTTGCCAAGTCAATGGCCGAGGTGTTGTCTATCCTCAACGATATAGGCTCATGAATGCCTGGAACAACACCCAATCCTTGTAGGAATCTGCGAACCCATACACACTCTTGAACTGCAGCACAACATGCAATGTATTCGGCCTCCATAGATGAAAGTGCCGTGGATTTTTGTTTCTTGCTCTACCAAGAGATAACTCCCCCTCCGAGCAAGAAGACATATCCTGAAGTAGACTTTCCCTCGTCGGCGTCATTACCCCAGGCGGCATCTGAATATCCTTTGAGCTCGAGACTCGCGCCTTCATAACACAGCATCAAGTCCTTGGTTCCTCTGAGATAGCGGAATATACGTTTCACGGCTTGCCAATGAGACTGTCCTGGGTTACTCTGGTAACGGCTGACTATGCCAACTGCATAGCTTATATCTGGTCTGGTGCAAAGCATAGCATACATTAAGCTGCCTACTGCGCTCGCATAAGGTACTGAGGACATTGCCGATTTCTCAGCTTCTGTCTGGGGACACGATTTCCTGTCTAACTTGGTAGCTTTATCCATAGAGGTTTCAACAGCTTTTGAATTTTTCATCCTAAACCGCTCTAAGATCTTCTGTATGTAAGTGGCTTGTGACAAGCCTAAGAATCTCCTAGAACGGTTCCTGATGATTTTAACCCCTAGAATAAAGTTGGCTTCACCAAGATCTTTCATCTCAAAGTTCGAGAAAAGCCAATCTTTAGACATCATCAATAGATGCATGTCATTACCAGCTAATAGGATATCGTCTACATATAGAGATAGTATCAGAAAAGATCTTCCAGACCGTTTCACGTATACACAATGATCTTCTTCACTCATTGTGAATCCAAAAGTGGTGATGGCTAAGTGGAACCTCATGTACCACTGCCTTGAAGATTGCTTCAACCCATAAATAGATCGTAACAACTTGCAGACTTTCTTTGGATACTTTTTATCCACATAACCTATGGGTTGTTGCATGTAAATATCTTCATCCAAATCACCATTTAAGAAAGCAGTCTTTACATCCATCTGATATAACTCTAAGTCTAAACTTGCGACAATGGACAAGATCATGCGGATTGAGGAAAATTTTACAACAGGTGAAAAAGTTTCCTCATAATCAACACCTTCTTTTTGTGTAAAACCTTTTGCAACTAATCTTGCTTTGTACTTGTCCACTGTACCATCTGCCTTTCTTTTGATCTTAAGTACCCATTTGTTACCAATTGCTTTGCGATTGGAAGGCAGATCTACAAGTTCCCAGACTTTGTTCTTCTCCATGGAGGCAATCTCCTCGTCCATGGCAGTTACCCAATCAGTCGAATTCGGAGATAATAACGCATCCTGATAAGAATCAGGTTCATCATCGTCAACCGCAACACAAGAGAAAGATTGACCATCGATATCGAAATATCTTCTGAGAATCAAACCTCTTTCACTTCGACGTAACTCAGGAGCCTGCTGAGATGTACTTCCACTGTCCTGATGAACTATAGGAGTATCTCCATTTGCAGAAGCAGAACTCCCACTCTCCTGAGATACATCGGGAATTTCAAAAAGTTCGGTAGAAACCTTTTGTTTCTTTCGGCTGGGGTATCTGTCTTCGACGAAGGTTACGTCCCGAGATTCAATCTCAGTCCATCCTCCACGATCCTCATAAACTAAAACGTATCCCTTTGAGTGCATTGGGTACCTGATGAATACGCACTCAATAGTTTTACTATCAAGTTTACTTCTATGCTGAGTAGGCAATAAAACATATGCTAAAGATCCCCAAGGACGTAGGTCGGCTAGAGAAGGAATCCTCCCAGTCCACATCTCATATGGGGTCTTAGGAACGGATTTAGTTGGGACTCTATTTAGGATGTAGACGGCTGTAAGAAGCGCGTCTCCCCAGAATGTGGTAGAGAGATTGGCATGTGCCATCATCGATCTGACCATGTCCAATAGTGTCATGTTCCTTCTCTCTGCAACTCCATTTTGCTGTGGAGTATATGCCATAGTGTATTGCCTGATGATGCCAACATTTGCACAGTATGATTTTAACGTTTCAGATGTATACTCGCCACCTCTATCAGATCTAAGAATTTTAATCTTTTTCTCAAGCTGATTTTCAACTTCAGCTTTGAATTTGAGAAAACAATCAAAAGCCTCAGATTTATGTGAGATGAGATATACATATCCATAGCGCGAGTAATCGTCAATAAATGTGACGAAGTATTGGCATTTATTTCTAGCATGTACATTTAAGGGTCCACAGATATCCGTATGGATTATCTCTAGTAAACCCTTTGACCTAGTCGCTTTAGGGAATGGTTTCTTAGAAGTCTTCCCGGACACACAATGTTCACAAAATGTCAAATCAACCTTGGATAATGAACCTAACAGACCAGATCTAGCTAGTCTTGTCATACGGTCCTTTCCAATGTGACCTAACCTCGCGTGCCATTTTAAAGATTCAGATACTACATGTTCATTCGATGTAGCAGACAAAGCAAGAGGCGAATTATCATGATCTACATCTAGAATAAATAAATCTGAAATTAAATTACCCCATGCAAAGATGAGGTTATTTAGTCTTAAAGAAACTCTTGTCCCGGAAAAACGAATGTCAAAACCATTAACTAACAATCTAGAAACAGAAATTAAATTCTGGCGCATGCCCGGTGCATAAAGAGTATCATGGAGGGTTATTGTGTGCCCTACGCGCGTACGGAGATGATAAACACCAATCCCTAGCACGTCTTCAGCAGCGTTATTCCCCATGTACACCCTGTAGCTCCCTGTAGCTATAGGTCGAAATTCCTCGAGTCCTCGACGATCTCGTGTCACGTGCTTTGTTGCACCTGAATCCAAAATCCACTCGTTAGATAGGATATCAACGGAAAGAATCTCAGAACAAACGCCTACAAACAAAGTATCTTGTGATTGAGGAATTACCGTCTTTTTCTGGGCACACTGAAGGGCATAATGGCCGGGATTTCCGCAGACGAAACAGGTGATGTTTGTCTTTTTAGGTTTCCTCTTTCCTTTCCCCTTCTTGGGATTTGAAGGAGGCGTCGCAGTCTTCTGTTCGTGATTGTTCTTCTTCGCCTTCTTGCGAGCTTTGAACTTTCTCTTGTTAGCTTTCTGCTTGTGGGTTTCTGCTGCAAAAGCCTTGGCCGAACCTAGCTGAATTGCATTCATTTCAACCTCTCGTACCAGATGGCCACAAAAGTCTCTGAACGTTGTGATAGAATCATTATGGTTCAGAATCGTTTTGATTTGGGCCCATGATTCGAGTAAGGAACGGTGCATAGCTATAATCTTTTGATTTTCAGTTAGTTTGCACCCTACATTCCTCAGGGCGCCTATCATCTGCTCCATTTTACGGATATGATCCTTGATGGGGCAACCTATAGGCATCCTGTATTCTTGGAACTCTAATTCCATAGCCCGAACCTTTGCATCTGACTTCTGCTTATAGGCATTAGCCAGTGCATCCCAGATCCCCTTAGCGGTTTCATGCACTTCATACGTGGGTATAAGTTCTTTGTGCATTGTGCTAATCAAAACATTACGGGCGGAGCGATTTTGTTTACGCCACTTGTTATAGCGATTCATCGCGGCCCTATGTTCACCTAGATTTCCATTTTCAGCCAATATGGGTTCCTCTTGAACCCCATCTAGAGTGTGTGAAATGTCATCTTCATCTAGAAGGCTTCGCACTGCGCGGGACCAGTCTTCGTAGTTGTTGCCGTCGAAATGTTGTCCTTTTAATTGATCGGCGATCAATGCTTTAGAGGCCATCTCTACATCGCATCATGTATCACTACTTAGCTATGATCTAAAGTATTGGCACTAATCATCAGAATTTCTACTGGTTATTCAAACTTTTAAGTTTATAAAAGTATACAATTCATCTTATAAGGGATCTGAAAGCCTACATACCTGTATAGGTGGTGCAGATCAATCAAGTTCTCTAAATAAAATGAAATTGATGCTTTTATGACTATCTATTTGTATAACCTACAACCCACCAATATGGGTGTATGCATCATTTAGGGAAGGAATGAAAATCCCACTTAAGTTATGCACAACCTTGGGATATAAGATCTATATTCTAATGAAATGATGACTTAATTTTAATCATATAAAAATTAAAGTCAAATTGAATAAATCATTAGATTAAAGAAAACAATCATGTCCATTGAACGAATAAGAGAAGTTCTATGATTAAAGGACAATATAATCACCCCATTGATCGTGTCCATTCATGATGGATCCAATCATTACTATTAATGTTCACCATTGATGATGGATCCTCTCATCAATGTTGATCATCATAGTTGATGATGGTTCCGTTCATTTGTGGACCCGAGATCAATAGTGATCGTATGGATATTTATCATGATCTTCATTTATTTTTACACATATGAAATAATGCATCCACATATACATTAAGTATTCAGAAGATATTTTGAGACAGAAAAAATCCATAATTTAAATCATATGCTTTCATTTTAATACATACATCGATCATCAGATTAATTTTAGATCTAGACCGTTAATCACAAAAACGGACTATACCATCAGTTAGATCTTGCCAAAAAACCCAAGTCACTTCCCATTATTTGGTCTAAATCAGTCCATAAATGGTCGATTAAAGGCCCTTTTACAAGATACACTTAATCTTGAAAAGAAGTGAATTAGGCTTCTAATTTGGCCCATCTTTAATTTGGACATAATAGTGGGATCTATATGGGTTGTCCAATCACATGTGGATAGCTCATACTGGTCTCACAATTTTGTCCCAAATAATGGATACAGGTGGTATGATTATGGTAAAGAGTAAGCTTCTCAAATTTGGGCCAATATTAGACTATCCATTCTCATATGGATGTCCAATGATGGTCCTAATCATTTTAATTAGGAACAACCCAAAAGAAATAGTCCAAAATTACATAATTAGGCCCAACTCAATTCATTTCGTAAAGGCCCAATTCAAAAATTGGCCCACTAGTCTAACCATTTGGCCATGGCCCAATATTCTTAAGCCATGGCCCAAAAGGATAGGCCCATATCCAATTTCAATTTTCAAGTCAGGCCCATAAAGGGTTATAGTCAAGTTAGGCCTTAAAAGGCCCAATTTTCGCAGCCATGGCCCACAAAAAAATTTCCGTCCCTGGCCCAAAAAGGCCCATTTTAAGCTCCAATCATCTCATCCTCTTCTTCTTTTTTTAGGGTTTTATGAAACCCATCATCCATGTAACCTTGGCAGCCATGGTGGCTGACTGCCCAACAAAAAAATAGGAGGGATGAGTGGCTGGAACGGCGAGCGGAAGCGGCGGCCGGCGCTGCTGCTGCTGCCGCAGCCGCGGGTGCTACTGCTGGCGGCGGCGGCGGCGGCGGCCCGCGCTGCTGCTGCTGCGTCGGTGGGGCTTAGAAAATGGGAGAGTTGAGAGAGAGAGAGAGAGAGTATGGGTGAGAAGAGAGAGAGAGAGTGCGTGCATTGGCCATGGTTGCAGCGGCTGCTGCTGCTGCCGGTGGCGGCGGCGGCCATGGCTGCCGCTGCTTTCTGCGGCGGCGGCGGCGATGGTTGCAGCTGCTGCTTGTGCGGCGAGCGGCAGCGGTCACGGTTACCGCTGCGTCTGTTCAATAGAGAAGGAACAGGAGAGAGAGAGAGAGAGGGTAGCAGGAGATAGGCGGCTACCGCTGTTAGTGGTGGTGCCGGCCATGGCCGCCGCTATTGTTGGTGGTACCGGCCATGCCATGGTTTCCTCTTGCTTCTGGTCAGCAATAAAAGGGAGATGGTGGCCATGGCTGCCTTAGATCATGCAATGGTGGGTACCGAGTAAGTTTAGGATGGGTTTTATGTTAGTGGGTCCCATCTGACAGATGGATGGATGGTAGCATATGTTTGACGCAGCAATCTCACAGTGGCTTCTACTGAGCCAATCTCACAGCAATCTCATATTGGCTTGTTCTGTAAATCAATAGTGCCTATTTGTAGATTGGGCCACACATGTACCGTATTAATGGACGGTTATATAAAGAACTACCAATGATCCATATTCAACATATAGAGCTTTTTAAAAAATGCTTTATCTGTCTTGTGACAGTGGCCCTGACCCATAAGAATCTGGTCTAGCTTTATTAGCCTTTTGGTCTTAATCGCAAAATTCTAATTCCTTTAAATTAATTAATTAATAATCTCAATTTTATTAATCTCCATACCTCAGAGATAAATAAAATGAGATTTGACAGAAAGGAATATTAATAAGATGATGATCGTATGTATTTATAAAATGAAATAAAACTTTAATTTATAATTCTCATATTAGGGCCACTTACCTCGATTGCGATTATTCCTTCTTTAAATCGGAGATCCGCCGTTCAACGCTCTGATACCACTGTAAGGAATTGCGGAAGTGTGGGCCACCAGGATCTGACGGTTTACACGATGAGAACCTTCGCAAAGCCGAGGATTTGTGGTGGATCCAGCGATCCGCCTATTTGCTACAGGAGCAAGTGGGTCTGATCACCCCTCTGATCCTACGGTGAAGATGGTCCCCGGATCAGATCTATGGTTCAGATCTGATGGATGGACCAGATAAACTCTATATGTCTATGCCTCTCTTTTCTCTCCGTATATCACTTATACGTTTCCTCTTCCTTGTGTATTTGATAACGGAAGGAGTCCTCTTATAAATAGAGGGAAAAAGAGATAAGGGATGAGATGAGATAAGGTTGGTTTAACCTTATCTTATCCCATCTCATCTTCTTCCGAGGTTTAAATTTCTAATTAGAAATTCAAACTCTCGGGAGAAGGAGGATGCGGGAACATCCTTATGGGCCCCACCCACAAGTGGTTGTCCACAAGTGGGCCCCATGGGTCCACAATCAACAACATGCGCATCAATGACCTTGATTAGGTCAAAGTCGAAGACAATCACATTGAGCTAAAAAGTTCAATCCCATATCTAGTGAGAATTACAGCTTTTAACTCAGAAGCTATCCATTTTATGCATATAATATATAACATATCATTGAAAAAGTACCAGAAGAGCTTACATGATGGCCAATGCCAAAATAATTAGGAGGTTATCTATTTAGTTTAAAGTTAAATTTTACTGAATTATGGTTTTTAACATTTTAGAAGGCGTTCGGATCTTAAGTTACTTAAGCTACTTATGTCTTAAGTAGCTTACTTTGGTTTCTACTTATCAAGTAGATAAATATGTTTAGTAAATAACATGCTTATCAGCCAAAAAGTAAAAAAGTATGTTTGGCTTCCAACATCATAGTTATTTCTAAAGTTTATTTGATCCCCCTCACAACCACCATCCATCATTTGGGGCCACCTTTAATAAGTAGAAATCAAGATAAGTTATTTTCTCTATAAGTAGCTTATCTTAAGTGACTTAGATCCAAACGCCCCTTAAAATCCTTGCTTGAGTCATATGAAAGAGTTTGAATAAGTGGGAGTGGAGTAGCTGCTACCCATATAACGGCTTAGTGGGTGCTATTGTTATCATGTTGGGCCCACCTTGATGACTGTATTTCGTATCCACATCACCCATCCATTTTTGCAGCTCTTTTAAGGGCATTGCCCAAAAACTAGAGCAGATCCAAATCTTTGGTAGAGCACACAACTGGAGAAAGTGGTGATTGGCTAGTAAAAGCTTTTTGTAGGCCATAAAAGTTTTGGATCAAGCTACTCTTTGTATTTTCCCTTCATCCGTTTTATTTGACCTCATTACAAATATGCTTACAATGGGCCTTGGGAAGTTTTTAATGGTGAGCATTCAATCATCATTGTTTCTTATGATGTGGTCCACCCTAAAATGGGCTGAAAAATGGATGGACAAAGTGGATATATAATATATCATCAAGGTGGGCCCTACCATAACGGTAACACCCACTAAGCTATTACTTGGGTAAGACTTAATCCCTACCATAAAACATTTTATGAGTTGTTAACTATTTTAATAAGTTTGCTATTTTCAAGAAATTATTTTTAAAAAAAAACTTATGAATTTACATTCAGACCAAGTTATTCCAATTGAGCTGTAAAGAGTCTTCATTTATACTTTATTCATAGATTTCTCAGTAACAATTTTTAGAAATTCATTTACTTTATTAATTTCAAAATTTCCTTAGATTTTTAAAATTAATTAAAGAGAAAAAAAACAGTAATCTTTTCTTTTTCATTTCCACGTGATCATCATGAAACACTGAAACATCAGTTATAGCAGCTTTGATTCTTCAAGTCAACCAAATGAAAGTGTGTTGTATGCCAGTTGTCATCTACTCATCTTTTGATAAGAAGGAATCCTTGTTATGGATTTTATCTAAAAAGCACTAATCTAAGATTAAGATATGTTAGATGCTTAAATCCCAATTAGTGGGGATAAAAGTTTGATACTCCGGCGGAGTTTGATGGTTGATACAAAGGCACTAATAAAGTCTACATATGATATATTAGTAACTCAAATTAAACCATGCAAATCATAGGCCCCTATCTAAGATGAATCATAAACTAGGACCCATACTGATCTGATTTTTCAATTGGCTGATTAATAGACATCCAATGGACGGCTGAAATGAGAAGATGGTCGACAGCCCAAATTCATCCAACAAATGTTGATTAATCAGAGGTTCTATCAATCTGATTTGTTATTGATGACCTATCTAAAATGTGTCCAGCAATTTGGACGGTTTATTTCGAGCATTATTGCCTGTGTATCAACCATCGTGCATTGGCAGAGTATCAAATAACTGCCGATTAGTTTGACTCTGTTTGGATGAGGATATAGCCAGCTCATGGAGACTGGACGGCTGACATGGCATCCTAATCCAAGATTTTAGCACGTGGAATAAATTAAGTGGACTCGATTTTGATGAATGCTGCAGTCACTGCCAGATCGGAGCCGTTCATCATATCTATCCTGCCTTGGATGGGCCACATCCCAAATTTCACACTGTTTGTCAAAGTAAGTTAGGTTTACTTTTATCCTTTTGTTATAACCATTCTTTTTTTTCCCTCGAAAAGAGCCCTCCAAAAGAATGGTTCAGATCGTCCAATCAGTGCGTTTTTTAGAATGGACGGTCCGAGGTTTGCCACGTGTAACGAAATGGAAAGGACAGACACTATGTTCAGTGTTCCGAAGTGTTGATGTGATGTGGCCCACTGGGGATGTGCCCTGCACCAAAAACTCTCACACTACGCCGTACTGTTGATGGCCCATGCTCCAGAAATACCCAGATTAGAAGAATCCTGACCCTTCAGGAGGTGGTCAACCAATTAACGGTTGACGGAGAACAAGGGCTTGGATCACTGATCCATGGGCCCCCCTTTCACATACCGGAAGTGTACAAACCCTTCGAACTTGTCAGACAAATCCCAACCATCCAGTTGTGGCCAATAAATGAACTTAAATGATCTAATGGTCCTAATTCAACCGCTGATTTTGAATGGTTAGTAATTAAGATAGTCAGATCGGTGTATTTTTGGGCTATGCTCCATCCACGCTGATGTCCCACAACTGATCCATGTAAATGGTGGGTCTCACCATGATCAGATCATGATACGGGCTACATCATCAATATCAAATCCTAACCGTTTGTATGATACATAGTACATGTGTGGCCCATACAATGAGTAAACCGACCTAGAGATCTTCAATGGTGGAACCAACCGTTTGCATGGAATGGATTTCCCAAAAGAGAGATACTTTGGCGGGAAAGAGGAGCTGTATAGCAAGTTAGCATCCAGACGGTTGTAGGAAGACCTGGTCTTGGTCAAGGCCGCTGTAGAGGCTGACAGTCAAATGAGTAGAACTTTCCACACGGAATTGTTGCATCTTCGACTGGAGTGTTTTCTGTCACATCCATTGGGGACCACTTATAAACGTAATCCAGACCGTCGGTCTGTTGTGGACCACTTATGATGTACCACTTCCCAAATTTCTCTCATATCGGAAAATCTCATCTACCAGTATTGCGTCCTTTTCAGTTGAACGTGGACAACCAACCATCCATTTAAAAGCTACAAATAAAAAAACCTCGGATTTTCTAATCAAGGAGATTCTTGAGGCATGGTGTATCCAATGGTGGGTCCCACTATCTGAATGGTGTGGATCGAAATCGGATTGCGTACTGAGTTACCCAGTAAGCTCTTATCGTACTGAGTAAACTCTGTTGAGCCCACTGTGATTGTATGTGGTTTATCCACACCATCCATCCGTTTTTCCAGCTCAGTTTAGGGGTTGAGCCTAAAATTGAAGCACATCCGAAGCTCAAGTGGACCATGCTACAGGAAACAGTGGGAATAATGATTTCCACCGTTGAAACCTTCCTAGGGCCCACGGTGATGTTTATTTGTCATCCAACCTGTTCATAAGATCACACAGACATGGATGAAGGGAAAATACAAATATCAGCTTGATCCTAAACTTCTATGGTCCCCAAGAATTTATCAACGGTAGATGATCAGTTCACACTTTTCCTGTAGTGTGGTCGACTTGAGCTCTTGATATGCTTCATTTTTGGGCTCCAGACCTACAATTATCTTTTAAAATAGATGGACGGAGTGGATAAAATAGATAAATCACAGTGGGCCCCACTGAATTACTCACTACGCAATCCGCTTCCGTGTGGATCACTACATATTATCTCGAGGTTTTGGTTGGTACCAGTGGACCCCGTAGTTCACTTATCCACACCGTTGATTCGATTGGCCCCCATTTGGACGGATCATGAGACACCATTGATGGGAGACGCCACAACAGAGTTGAAGATCCTAACCGTTCGATATTTAGGCTATTCAAAGTTAAGTGCGCGCGTTTGCTTTATTTCTTATCTTCGCCGTCTATTAAAAGGCCACCGATTGAAGGTTAGGAATTGTCTCACCTAGGAGATATTTCACCCATTGGCCATTGAACGTAATCCACTGCAGATCAACGGTCCGGATCACCAAAACATAAACCCCAGTTGCAAAAACTAGGACCTTAGGATACTGTACGTCTTATAATTCCATGTCCGTCAAACTCGATTGACTTGAGAAACTTCCAAAGACGTCGAGTCTGATGCGTGCGGGGCATACTCTCTCAGCCCACGCACGGTACAGGTGGCACGCGGATGTGTCAATCTGGACTGATTAATAATCCGCACCGTCCAATCGGCCTCCATCAATGGATAGACAGTTGTGTAATTTCAGTCAGACAAACTGGATGGCTAGGATCGTTTGGTCACTCACACGTTGAAACCACCTTACAGATGAATTGGATGGACGGTGATGGCGCGTCACACAAAAATGGACCGTCCGCATTAAATCCTCAGTTAGCAGACCCGCGGATGCGAATGGTTGGAAGCTATGTGGGGCCCACCGAAATGCATGTAAGAAATCCACTCTATCTATCAGTTTCTCAAGCTCACATTAGGACAATAATCCGAAAAATCAGGCAGATCCAAAGCTCAGATGGACCACGCCACATGAGATAGCGGGGATCGAACGGTCATCATTAGAAACATTTTGGGCCCACAGAAGTTTTGGGTCAGGATGATATTTGTGTCCACAGTTTATCCCAGTGGTATTAACGTTATGAACGGTTTGGATGGTACATAAACATCATTATCGGCTCTAGGAAGGTTTCAACGGTGGATGTTTCCATTCTAACTCATTTCCTTGTAACATGGCCCACCTGAGTTTTGGATGTGCCTGATCTTTTTTTATCTTTTGTCATATTGTGAGCTTGGGAAACGGATGGACGGAGTGGATTTCTTCCAGGCATATCTGTGGGCCCCACATAGGGACACAGGCAACTCGCGTCCAGTCCCTACGGCATGACTTTGATATCCTGTGACAACGCAATTAGTTGCTCTCTGCCTCCAAGCAACTGTACTCGAATCCAAACGGTTCATCACGGCACATGAACCATACCACATAAAATAACTTAGAGCCACTAATAAATTAAAAATTACAAATGTGGCCCACCTGATGAGTAGATGGAGCTGATTTTTATTTAAGATGATCCTTTTAGTGGGGTCAACCCATTGGATGGATTAGATGTCGTTTCGTTTAATAAGTTGGGAAATTATTCGCTGGTGGACAGAAACTTACTCGTCCAACTAGTTGGACGGGAGCATTTCTCTAACTTCACGTTAGCAGACGGCATTTAGTGCGTCGAGCTTCAGTCCCAATCATTTGATACATGCACCCTCATTTTCAACTTTTTAGTACCAAAAGTAGAAATAGGGGTGTAACTATCATGTTCCTTGAATAGTTTCCAGAAATGGAAAGGTCGAGAAATGCACGCGCATGCCAGCTAACGCTGGCTTAATTGATACTCTGGTAGAGTTCGATAGTTGATACTCCGGCACTCATTAATTATGTATGTGTTATATAATAATTCAAATTAATCCGTTGAAATTGTGTATCAAAAAATAGATAGATCATCAAAAAAAATCTAGACTGATTAAATAATAATAACCTCCGATCATTGGACATTTCATGTTGCATGTGTTTGGACGGTTTACATACAATTTCTTAGGGTCTGCGGATGAGACATCTAAATCTGCCAGAGTATCAATGTTTTCCTGCTAGCTGGTTTACGTGTGAGAAGCACAACCGTCCATACCATATATTCTTGTCGACATCAGAAGCACCGGAAGATCAGGATCACGTAATTACGTGGTCCATTAGCATTATTCCTTTCGGATTCCATACATTCCCCCCTTATCCACGGATCCGGCTTCCGTGGATCTGAGGAACCACCCAGCTCGGTGTTTCTGGGAATGTGGGGCCCACCTTGATGTATTTGTTTATATCCACTCCGTCCATCCGTTTTTTAAGATTATGTTAATTAATATTCGTAAAAATGAAGAAGATCTAAGTCTCAGGTGGACCACATCATAGGAAACAGTGGTTATTGAAGGTCCACCATTAAAAACTTTCTAGGGCCCACAATAATGGTTATTTAACATCCAGCCTGTTTATTAGGACACTAAAACACAAATATAAGCTTATCCAAAACATTTTTATCCCCCATGAAGCTTTTAATGGTAGGCATTCAATCACCACTTTTTTAAGTGGTGTGGTCCACCTGAGACTTTTATGTATGTATATTTTTTGATGATATCTTAAAATGGACTATAAAAACGGATGGACGGATTGGATATAAAATATATACATCATGGTGGGCCCCATAGTCCCTGAAACACTGAACAGGGTAGTTCCCTGGATCAACAGAAGCTGCGTGTACCTGCCCATACTCCAAGGAGATGTATAATGTCAAAAGCGCCCTTTGGAGGAGGAATTTGTATGATCATCGGGCCGAGGACATCGTACTCGGTTTTTAATTTGTACAAGTGGGGTCCATGAGCCAGTAATCTAGAGTTCTAGACATACGGTCCATTGATCACACGGTGGTTGGACAGTTTCCCCAAGTTACCCGATTGGCTGATTCTAACAACCAATGATGGGCCTATTATGTTGAATGTGGACCGTCCCTGCATTTTCAAACAGAATGAAAGGTTAGGATCATTCCACTAGGAATTTTTTGGGACATAGTCCATCATAGTGAGATATTACATACTGATGGTCTGGATCGCTTAAAAAAGGTACCACTGGTGCAAACTCAAAACCTGAGTATGCTATGCAGTGCGTGGCTTTCTACGGACAAACACAACGTCAATTTCAAACCGTTGAAATGGTGGGACCCTCATCAGATGCTGTCTATCATAAAAATTCAGACCCATTAGATGATCTTGAACTCCCGATTGTAAATGCTTGTTTTTTTTTTTCTAATTGGACTACTGAATGCTTTTCACTTAACCGTCCATTTTTTGCCACCATGTGGAGTGTCGAGACAATCCATTCCATGAAAATTCTTAGGGTCTCCAATCCACATTGTGGCCCACTATTTGTGTGGTTTGGATCGAGATTCCAGCGTGAAATAAGTTGCCATATATCTGCAGTCTATACGGCGAGTTTTGGTACGCTCACGAAATCTCTCTGTAGACGGAAGCTGTGTGGGGCCCCCCGCATAGATTCTAGTCACAAATCCACTCCGTCCATCCGTTTTCCAAGGCCACAATAGGACAGGATTATAAAAATCAGGCATATCCAAAACTCAAGTGGGCCACACCACACGAAAACGTGGGAACAGAGACGTCTACGGTTGAAACCTTCTTAGAGTCGACCATTATGTTTATACGCTATCCAAACCATTCATTAGTTTATTTCTACTCAGATAAGCTGTAGTCACAAATATCATCTTGATGCAAACATTTGTAACCTTTAGAAAGTTTCAATGGTGAGAGTTCAATCCAGTGGGAATAACATAATGAATAGGGGTGGTTAATAAGCTAAACTACTCGTGAACGGCTTGAGTTAGTTTTGATTAAAGCTCATTTGATTAGTAAAAAAATCAAATTCAAACCTTGTTTTTAGATTTGATTAGTAATCAAATCAAACTCAAAGAGTCACGAGTTTGGTTCGGTTAGACTTAATAGGGTTCATTTATAACTAAAAAAAAAAAAGCATTATTTCCTATAATATAGTCCACATGAGATTTGAATCTGCTTCCTTTTTTTAACTCATGCCATGAATGATGTGATGAAATGTATGAACGGAGTGGTTATAGAATATATGCATTAAGGTAGACCCTATAGTGTAACGCCCCGGATTTTCACTAACTTGGAAATTGGAAGTCCTTGGGCATTACCTTCGGTGTGTTGGTTATAGGCGTACCCGCACGTGTGTTCACATGTATTGGGGACTAAAATGAATGTTTTTACTAAAGAAATGATGGAATTAGTTTAGGAGTTGGAAGATCACATGGTTCGGAAAGAGTTTTTCAATGATTGGGTTGACTCGGATATGTCGCTGTCTGTAAAGACTAAGTAAAGAACTCTGAATTATCAATCTATTCGTATATCGACCTAACAATCATGAATATTTTACCGGACCTTCGTATTTTAGCCTATTTTCGGTATTTCAGATTTTTTGAACGGTTTAGATTTGGTACAAATCCTCTCTTTTAAAAGGCGCTATGTTTTGGAGATGTCAAAAAGTTGCGATTTGTACTTGGAGTGGAAAATCAAAATCTTTATTATTGGGATTTCGATTTTCTAGTATTTTTTATTGAATCCAAATGGGGGGTACTTCCTTATTTACATAAATAACTTAAAGTAAATGGAAACATAGATTAAACATGACATTTACTTAAATGTTATTTTGTAAATAAGGCTGACAAGTAACCTGGACTGTGTGGGAACTCACTGTGCAGGGAAGAAATCCGAAATTTTCAGAGAAAATGGCCAAGGGACGACTGGCCAACCGGTTAGGTAGCCGGCCGACCGGTTAGGCGACCGGCCGACCGGTTGTGCTGCCTCATTTGAAGGAAAAAATGGGTGGACAGCGGGATCCGGCCGACCTGATTTACGACTAGCCGACCGGTCGTGGCTGGACGGATTTAAAAGGGGGGTTTCAAACCCCATTCTCTCTCTCTTTCTCATTTCTTTCTCTCTTTCTCTCATTTCTCTCCTTCATCTTCTTCTCCCCTTTGCTCCTAAGCCCTCCTAGCTCTCTTCCTCCCTTCTCAAACCTCATTTCTTCCTCAAATCCTCCTCCAACCGTGGAAATCCTGGATTTTCGAGCTCTCTCCGGCCTCCACCTCCATTCTCGCGTTTTTCCAGTCAAAATCCGGTGGCTTTGGGTCGGATTATCCTCCTCATGCTAGGTAAGGTGTTCAGCTACCTCTTCTTTTCCTCTTCCTTCCATTTTCTTCATTTTTGGACCATTAGGGTTAAAAACCCCTATTTGTTTCCGACGGAACCCTAACCCTAGGGTTCCTCTTGCTAGGATTTGGGATCCCGATCATCGACTGGGTGTGGCCCATGCTTTGTAGAAGCCGTAACCAAGCTCGACTCCGTTGGGATTCCGACGGTGCACCGAATTTGGGCCCCGATTCGTTGAATCGATTTGGGATTTTCCCAAATCTGAGATACCAAAACCCTAAACCCTAATTAAACATTTAATTAGATTAAACCTTAATTGATTAACACTAGATTTGTGATTCATTGTAGGTAATTGAGGTATTCCCCAATTTTCAGCGTTCGGACCGTATTTGGATCGCTCCAGCCTCATCCGAATCGAGTAATTTCGATTCCAAAGTGAAGATCTACCCTCAAGCTTACTCTCAACAAATCCTAATTAATGATTGCTTGAGTTTATATGTTAATTGTTGATGTATGCATAACATGTTCGATGAAATGCCTCTAGGTTATTTGATTCATAACATGCTCGATGAAATGCCTGAATGATGTAAATATACAATATTGTAATATATTTATGATTGTGGATGTATGGCGCCCTATGTCATTCGGGCTATGTCATACGGGTCCTTTTGTAACGCCCCGGATTTTCGCTAACTTGGAAATCAGAAGTTCTTGTGCGTTTACCTTCGATTTGTCGGTTATAGTGCGTACCCGCACGTGTGTTCACATGTATTGGGGACTAAAATGAATGTTTTTACCAAAAAAAAATGATGGAATTAGTTTAGGAGTTGGAAGATCACATGGTTCGGAAGAGTTTTTCGAAGATTGGGTTGACTCAGGTATGTCGCTGTCTGTAGAGATTAAGTAAAAAACCCTGAATTATCAATCCACTCGTAGATCGTCGAGACCATCATGAATATTTTACCGGACCTTAGTATTTTAGCCTATTTGAGGTATTTCAGATTTTTTGAACGGTTTAGATTTGGCAAAAACCCTCTCTTTTAAAAGACGCTATGTTTTGAAAATGCCAAAAAGTTGCGATTTGTACTTGGAGGAAAAAATCAAAATCTTTATTATTTGGATTTCAATTTTCTA
Source organism: Liriodendron chinense (assembly GCA_003013855.2). Classification (NCBI taxonomy): domain Eukaryota; kingdom Viridiplantae; phylum Streptophyta; class Magnoliopsida; order Magnoliales; family Magnoliaceae; genus Liriodendron; species Liriodendron chinense. The sequence continues at coordinate 2,440,107 of ML058438.1, read as the reverse complement.
GTATTTTTCATTGAATCCAAATGGGGGGTACTTCATTATTTACATAAATAACTTAAAGTAAATGGAAACATAAATTAAACATGACATTTACTTAAATGTTATTTTGTAAATAAGGCTGACAAGTAGCCTGGACTGTGTGGGAACTCACTGTGCAGGGAAGAAATCCGAAATTTTCAGAGAAAATGGCCAACGGATGACCGGCCGACCGGTTTGACAGCCGGCCGACCGGTTAGGCAGCCGGCCGACCGTTGTGCCGCCTCATATGGGGAAAAATGGATGGTCAGCGTGATCCAGCCGACCGGTTTGACAACCGGCCGACCGGTTAGGCGACCGGCCGACCGGTTGTGCTGCCCTTTTTGGGAAGAAAAACGGATGGACAGTGGGATCCGGCCAACCGGATCTGGAACCGGCCGACCGGTCGTGGCTGGTCGGTTATAAAAGGGGGGTTGCAAACCCCATTCAATCCATCTCTCTCTCATTTCTCTCCTCCACTCTCTTCTCCCCTAAACTCCTAAGCCCTCCTAGCTCTCCTCCTCCCTTCTCAAACCTCCTTTCTTCCTCAAATCCTCCTCCAATCGTGGAAATCTTGAATTTTCGAGCTCTCTCCGGCCTCCACCTCCGTTCTCGCGTTTCTCCGGCCAAAATCCGGTGGCTTTGGGTCGGATTCACCTCCCTATGCTAGGTAAGGTGTTTTTCTACTTCTTCTTTTCCTCTTCCTTCCATTTTCTTCATCTTTGGACCATTAGGGTTAGAAACCCTCGTTGGATTCGTCCAAACCCTAACTTAGGGTTTGCTCATGTTGGGGCTTGGGGTCCCGGCTGTTGTATTGGTGCGGCCCGTGCGTTGTGGAAGCCGTGATCGGGCAAGGCCCCATGTGGATGCCGTCATGCTCCAACTCCTGCCCGATTCATCGAATTGATTTGGAATTTTCCCAAATCCGAGATACCAAAACCCTAAACCCTAATTAAACATTTAATTAGATTAAACCTTAATTGATTAACACTAGATTTGTGATTCATTGTAGGTAATTGAGGTATTCCTCAATTTCCAGCGTTCGTACCGTATTTGGATCGCTCGGGCCTCATCCGAATCAAGTAATTTCGATTCCAAGGTGAAGATCTACCCTCAAGCTTATTCTCATCAAATCTCAATTAATGATTGGTTGAATTTATACGTTAATTGTTGATGTGTGCATAACATGTTTGATGAATGCCTCTATGGTTGTTTGATTGATAACATGCTCGATGAAATGCCCGAATGATATAAATTTACAATATTGTAATATATCTATGATTGTGGATGTATGTGGCGCCCTGTGTCATCCAGGCTATGTCATCCGGGTCCTTTGGATCGGTCGGGCTAGTCGGTCGGGCCAGGTGATTAGATATGTTTATGATTAGGTATTTAATAACCTAAATTACTATTATAATAAGGTATCCGTTGCTTTGGATTAAGCTCTGAAAACCGTGGATATAGTGTACTGCCTGCCACTAGGTTGGCAGTCACGGACTTATTCGATCGACTAGGTGGGACACGGTCGACCGATAGTGGCCATTGTTGGTTTATCGTCGTCTTCTTGGGTCCACCGAATAAGCCCTGTTCAGAGTTAATCATTATTATGTTTGACTGTTGAATCACATCCTATGGAATCTAGAATACCATCGTTCCCACTGTGAATAGTCCACTTAAAACCATATTGCGACTCGATCCACCAAGTCTCATGAGCCAGGCATGGTGGTATGGGACACCGTGTTTGAGCTGTCGGCCTACGCTGGGGTGGTGCCTCCCCGTAGTGACCAGTGAGTATTGATAGGGGTGACCGATTGTTGTTCGAATAGCCCTTGTGACAAATGTGATCTTGGCCGATGTTTGCGTGCCTGTGCACCATTCGAACGACCCGGGCGTGCATTGGGATAATTCCGAGTGAAACGCCCGCGCCTCTGAATAAATTAATCGTATTTGATATTTGGGATATGAGACCTTCCACTTTGATTTGGTCGTGGTTGACAAGTCACGGTCGAACCAGGCTTTCATGGTAGGATAACTCAACTTTGGATCAAGGGGTTACTGGCGATAATTGGTTACGCATCACAGGGAGCCAGATAGTCCCGGTTAGACTTTACGATACGATGTGGTATTCTGGCTTCACCAATTTGCTGGATGAATTGGACTAATAAATACTTTAATTAATCATGCATACATGACATTGCATTTGAGGGGGACTCGTGTAGCCTGGTTGCTTGATGTGGCGCCAGCGCTATCTTGAGCACCTCATGTCATTTCTCTGTGTCATCCGGGCTGTGTACTCAGTCACGACTTACGACCTGCTAGACAGGTGGACTGTGGATTCTGATACCAGTTGGTCGGGCCAGGGCTTGCCCGGGACATGCATTGTGTGCGGAATCATGACATCCATGCATTTAATCAACTAGCCTAGGATGATGTATGATTTGTATGTGGACATTATCTAAACTTGATTGATTTGACAACACGCTTAAGAATAATATACTTATATAAACCTGTTTATAATTTAAATATCCCGAGTCTAACCTTGGGGTTATTTCTTCACTATGTTGGCGTTTTGACGCCTTCTATTTGACATATGCAGATGCTCAAGAATAGAATCAGTTGGTGGCGCGCACGGGCGCCTTAGTAGTCTTCTAGCTTCGTCCCTCTCGGTAGTTGTATTTTTCCTTCCTATTATATCTATTGTGATTCGTATAATTCTCATATGGGCTTACACTGCGATTGAATTGTTCATTTAGGGTGTTAGCCCTATATTTTTAGATTTACTTACCTCCGCTTTGCTTATGATCCGCTAATTGAAATGCGTTACTCTGATTAATTGTGAATGGAATGAATATAAATCTGATTGAGGACACACGTGGGTGCATTTTCCACGTGTGGCATTCCTAAAATAGCATTTTATTTAATTAACACTCGGGATCAGAGTCTCCGTACTCGGGTGTCGAAATTTCGGGTTGTTACAGTTGGTATCAGAGCGGAGTATTGAGATAACCAGGATCTTGGGAATGAGAATTATACAAACCACAATGATAGGATGTTGGGACATTTAGGATTATGATTTTATACTTGAGAGAGATACTCTTGGGTCTAGAAAATTCCTCTGGTATAGGGAACCCATCGACGATGAGACTTGGATTCTAGGCTCCTTTGAAAACTCTTAGGGTAATTGTTTTGGTTTAGATAACCCTTTAGGTTCGTGGAAATGTAGGAATTCATCACATTGAACACTAGTTCTAACAGCACGTTCCTTAGGACCATTTCCCTTAGGACTTATTACGATTGAGAACACGGAGTGGTGGAACTACAAATGAGCGAAGTATTCGCGGTTTGATCTAAGTTCTAAATCCTGGTAGTTATTAACGGACTCACTGCTTGGCAGAGCAGCAGACCGAATTTCACTAGGATTAAGAAATGATACGACGAACTTTCTGCCCTGCCAGGCAGGAAATCGATGTATCTGGCTCAGACCTACTATAACCGTCCTTCCGTGCTAACTTGACTACTAGTAATTAGAGACTTGTTACTCACCCTTAGGGGTTGTTGAAGATAATTGGTAAAGGCCTTAGGCCCAGGGAAAGTTCCTCTAGTGGTCATAGAGAAAAGATCATTATCATCATCTGGTGAAGGATTTGAAGTTGGAGATATTGTCCGCAATACACCAATCGAGAGTCTTGATTTACTTAAAGGTGTAGAAGGAAATGGTAATGGACTAGAGGGTACATCATTCAATGTACCAGATAAGAATAGGATCACCACCCTTGCCAAGTACAGGAAGTGAAGTTGACAAGGTAGGCCATCATCTATAGATCGAAGAACTTGGGTCACAAGGAGAAACCATCAGGGTAGTCGATCCCGTTCGTTGAATTGCTTCAAGTGTGGGAAGTTTGGGCACTCCAAGAAAGACTACAACAGCTAAACAGATATGGTTACCCAATTCAAATAGAAATGTTCACAAGAACTTTCACATGCTTCAACTAGGGCGAATCAGATTAATCCTCTTAATGGGCGGTCGTATCGTTGAAATCAATGGAAAGCCAATGGTTCAACTCAATGCAAGTATGTTGCTCATGTAGTGAGTTAATGGACCAAATGTTGATGGCATGAAATGATCATGGTGCGACCTAGGTTGTTACAGCTCGTTGGCCCATTTTACCCAAATTTTCTGTGTACAAGTAGTGTATAGATCATCTAGTGAGGTTAAGCTAAAATTGATTAAAGTGCGTAAGTCGGAACCATAACAGAGTCCTTCCTTCTAGTAGAATTCGATCTCTTCTTATAAATTCACACCCATCCTTGAAATCGAATGCAACACACATCATTTTCAACTCCTTTCTATAACCATAGATACCAATGCCTTAGTACGCATCATCGATGAGAGGAATGAAATACTTTACAACCTGTTCCGATATATGGATCCCAACATAGCTCTCAAACCTTGAGAGTAAAACATTTTTAAAGGGGGTAGAACATTACAAATCCAGTCTGGTTAGGTTCACGTCTACTTGATTAGGGTGGCGTGAGGCAATTTTAGAAGTCAGGTCATTGAATACGAACCTATTAAAAGCCTTGGACAATTTCAGGGGCGAAATTGTTTTTAAGGGGGGTAGATTGTAACGCCCTGGATTTTCACTAACTTGTAAATCGGAAGTCTTTGTGCGTTTACCTTCGATTTGTCGGTTATAGTGCGTACCCGCACGTGTGTTCACATGTATTGGGGACTAAAATGAATGTTTTTACCAAAGAAATGATGGAATTAGTTTAGGAGTTGGAAGATCACATGGTTCGGAAAAGTTATTTAAATATAATTTAAATATCCCGAGTTTAACCTTGGGGTTATTTCTTCACTATGTTGGCGTTTTGACGCCTTCTATTTGACATATGCAGATGTCTCAAGAATAGGACCAGTTGGTGGTGCGCACGGGCACCTTACAATCTTTTAGCTTCGTCCTTTTTGGTAGATGCATTTTCCCTTCCTATTACTTTTATTGCGATTCGTATAATTCTCATATGAGCTTACACTGCGATTGAATTGTTCATCTACGGTGTTAGCCCTATATTTTTAGATTTAGTTACCTCCGCTTTGCTTATGATCCGCTAATTGAAATGCGTTACTCTTATTATTTGTGAATGGAATGAATATAAATCTGATTGAGGACACACGTGGGTGCATTTTCCACGTGTGGCATTCCTAAAATAACATTTTATTTAGTTAACACTCGGGAACTCGGGATCAGAGTCTCCGTACTCGGGTGCCGAAATTTGAGGTTGTTACATATAGCAAAAGCCTCACTGTCTTGACTTTTTTGGATATGAAATATATGTTGCAAGGTGAGCCCCACAATAAAGCTAAAGCTGGACACGAATTGAGTTTAACCGTTTGTATCGACTCGGATCGACTCAATAAAACCCTGTTCGAACAAAAAGTCTTATTGTTCGAACTTTGTTCGAACACACATGGTGTGTTCGAAAAAAAATCAATTTAATTTTAAACACAGTCCTGTTCGACTCGACTCGAACTCGAACTCGACTCGAATATTGATCGGCTCGAATCGACTCGTTCGTTCGACTCGATTATATATATATATATATATATATATATATATATATATATAGAGAGAGAGAGAGAGAGAGAGAGAGAGAGAGAGAGAGAGAGAGAGAGAGAGGTGGATGACAAATAAATGTGACTGTGAGCCCAGGAAGGTTTCAATGGTGGACATCATTCTCCTCACTGTTTCCTGTGGTGTGGTCTATTTGAGTTTTGTATCTGCTTCATTTCTTATTTAATGCCTTAAAATAAGCTGTACAAATGGATGGACGAAGTGGATAAAACAAATACATCATGGTGGGACACATAGAACGAAAAAATCAGTATTTACTATTCAGTAGGAGAAAAAATATTTTCAAGCAAAAAAAGTGAAATTGTTCGAACTTGTTCGAACTCGCAAAAATTGTTCGAAATCCATATTTCGAACATGATTGGGCTATACCAAATTGAGTTCGAACAGAGCCATCCTGTTCAAATGTTTGTTCAAACATTGTTCGAACACACCCACTCAAGCAGCCGAACAATCCGATCTGGTCTATGTTCGACTCGAATCGGATCGTTGTCCACCTCTAAATAAAGCCTATCCAAAGTTCAAGTATACCATACCAAGCCGTCTAACCTACAATGAATTCTAAAGGTGCAGCATCTCATTTACACGGGCATTTAAAATGTTGCATATAGAGGTGGCTAATGAACCAAATTATTCGATTTGAGTTCGGTCCGATTAAAGCTAGTTTGAGTTCGTTTGAACACTAAACAAACCAAACCCAAATTCAAACTTGAGTTTTGGTCATCAAACTCAAACCAAACATAGTGTTATTCGGTTTGGTTCGGTTCATTTACACCCCTACTTATGAATGGTTTAGATGGCATATAAACATCAAGGTGGGTCTTGAAAAGGTTTCAATGGTGGGGCTTTTCAGCTGTCATATGTCCCTTTGAGTTTCAGATTTCCTTAATTTTTGGGTTCATGGCCTAATGTGATCCGGTGAAACTGATGGACGGAGTGGATTTCTCATAGACATCACGGCGGCCCCACACAGCTTCCACCAACAGTATCTTCATGTAGGGAGGAGGCACCGGGCAATTATGTACGTTTGCATTTTTAGTGGGAATAATATCTGTAAAGTAGATGGACCTGATCTTAGATCACATTGCCCAAGAATCGCATCAATCCACCGTCAGGAACAGTTATCAATTTAATATGGACCGTTGAAAACCTTTTCCAACCACCTAGTTTTAGTAAAATTCGATGCCCTCTATCAGCTGAAGCGGATTGCGTCCGGCTCGGTCGGACCTTGCAACGTCCGACCAGATCTGTAGAGGCCCACCATGATGTATCTGTTTATCCACGCTGTACATCCCTTTTCTGATATCATATTAAGGTATGGGCCCAAAAATAAGGTAGATCCAACACTCTACCGGACCACACTAGAGATCACTCTTTCATTTAATTCAACCAAGATTTAGCGTTGGATATGCCTATTTTTTTGTTACATATCTTAACATACTTGAGAAAAGGTCTGTTTTCGGTACCGATCTGGTTGGACGTTACTAGGTCCGACCGGGGTCGGACGCAATCCGCTACCGATTTATGGGGACTCGGATTCGGTGGCGAACCTACCGTCGGTGCTCGAAAAGCCAAATGCGCCCAACCATGATGTATGTGTTCCATCCTGTCTGTTGATGCCGTAAATTTGTCAACAGATGATGGTGAAGACTTCTTTGATACTGATGGATAGATGCCGCTGATCTCCTTCTTCACAAAGTGTTGGATCCTGTAGAACAAAAGAGAAACTAAAGGGGGTGGCTGGGATCCAGCCGTTAGCCCTCCGACGCTCAAGTTAGCGATCTCTCAAGAGATTGAAATTCTACTTTTTCTCAGTCTTGGTTTTTTCGTACCTCAATAAAGAAGAAGACGTGTCTATTTATAGACCTAGGTTGCAGAGTCGTATTCCCTTTTGAAGCCATGATCTTAGGGGAGGGATCCCCGGATCTTTGGGATTTTAGGAGCTGTCCCGCGATCTTCGAGGATCTTTCGGCGAGTTGGTTAAAGATCTTCCGGATTTTCTTCCCCTTATCACGCACAAACTTAGAGGTTTGCGGAAACCAAATCAGGTCGCAAGGCGGTCGACCTGGTGATGTCGTTTCTGAAGGCTGCTTCTCTTCCTTGGGTCGGGTTGGTCAGACCCGGCGGCCCATAAGAGCTATTCCGTCTGTAATCAGATCGGTTATGAAATATACGAGCTGAACTGGATCCGATCTTCAGGTCAGCTCGTATTCTCACCCCGGTGGTGTAGAGGTCAGCTCGTATTCTTCCCACAACAGAAGTCCCCCCACTCCCGAGTCTAGCTCGTCTGTCTCGGGAGTAGCTTGCTAAAGAAGATACGTCGATCTGGCTTCCCTTAATGTTTCACAGCTGTCGCGCTGTCGCGCCGTCATCTCAACGGGCGGGAAAGCGGTACTTAATGCGTCGTTCAAAAAATCGAGGCGTCATCATTCGCTTGTACGGCGTATCAGCGCCCAACAGAATATTATCTAACGGGGTGATGCCACGTGTCTGAAGTGGCATGATACTTTTTGTACGCTTCAACCAAGAGTCGCCACGCGGGATCTTCGCATTAAATGCCGAATAATCCTTCGGGTATAAAACTCGAGAGTTAGCGGATTTCTGAAAAATTCCTTTCTTCTCTAATCCTGCTTTCCTCCCTCTCTCTTTTCGGGTTCTCCTTCTCCACTTTCTGTCACCTCTCCTCCGGCCGGCGTACCAGTTACTTTAGGGTACGCTCTTCCCATTTTCTTAGAAGATCTTCCTTTTTGTGATTTTCAAAATGTCGGAGTCTTCCTGCTCTGATGCTATTCCGATGGTGAGGTTTGGAGATTCCGAATCGGACCCTCCTCTACGAGAGCATCAGGAGATCGATCCCAGAGAATCTCATTCCAGGACAGCAGATCCTGTGAATGAAGAGGACTCTGAGGTTCCTGAGCCAGGAGTTAGGGAAACGGCTCAGGGAGATACCTTCGAGCTGGACGGGGTGGTCTCGCGAATTACCCAGAGAGACCTTGACAATGCGAGAAGGACATACGGGATCCCGGAATCCGTTGGTCTTAGGATTCCGGACCGGACTGACAGACCGAGCCGACCTCGCCAGGGAGAAACCGTTATCTCCCTGATGCACCTAGAGGCCGGGCTCAGGTTACCCCTGCACCCCTTTGTGCGAGAGGTCCTTAATACCCTAGGCCTCGCACCGAGCCAGCTCCAACCCAATGGCTGGAGATGTATGGTGGGATGCTACATATTGTGGCAGAGAGTAGGGAATAATGACCTGACCTCGAACGAGCTGTTCTCCATGTACAGCCTTAAGTCCTTGGGAGGTCATGGTCTTTACTACCTCTCTTCCCACCCGGGCCATGGGGGTTCGATAGTGACCGGCCTGCCATCCTCGACCAGAATCTGGAAGAGGAAATGGTTTTTTGTGTCGGGGGATTGGGAGGCTTCGTCAGACGAGCTTCGCCCTCTGGAGCATCGAGTCCGAGCTGGTTTTGCTCTTCCAGGTCGAGCTATACTTAGAAAATTTTCAAATTTCTAATGTTTCTCACCTATCCCTTTTTTCCCTTATTCTGACACGTGTTTCTTTGTCTTTGCAGCCTCTGTGGCCATTAGAGTAGCTCTTTCCGTAGTCCAAGAGAGGCAAATCCGAGCTGCACGGGAGTACCCGCTCGTCGAAAGGAACTTCCGCAGCTTAATTACTGTGGAATCTGTCCTTGAATCAGGTCGGTACTGTAGATATTCGCGTTTTACTTTATTATTTTTCCAAGTGTTATGCCCTGACACTTTGCCTCGTGTTTTGGACAGGCATGGCCCCGAAGGCGGTTTCTAAGTCCCGCCGAATCCCTGCTCGGCTCCTAGAACGTGGGGAGAGCTCAGCGGAACCTCCGAGCAAGAGGATGGCCACGGAGGCTCAGGGGCAACAAAGGTTGCCCCGATCCTTTGTATGTGGGTCTGGTCAGCCTCAGGGGTCATCTCCCGCAGGGGGTGAGACTCCGGCTGCCCGGCCTCCTGCTTCCGGGGTTCCGGTTGTTAACGTACCGGACACCTCGGACTCCCGAGCCGAGCCGTCGGCGGGTCGCCCAACGACTCGTGCCAGTTCTTCTGGTACTCCGACAGCATCGACTTCAGTGGGGCCTGCCCGCACCCCTGCTGAGGTCGGGTCGTCGCGACCTCCCGCGGCTCCGCGGGCTTCTCGCCCTGCAAACGCTCCTGGGGCCGAGCAGCGCGAGGACCAGGTCGACATGCCTCCGGTGACGGAGCAATTTGCGACCTGGAAAGAGGGAGTTAACGCCTATATGGACGTTAATCAGAGCATCCCTCAGGATCTGAATTCTCTTGCGACATCAGATCCTGATCAGATGGTCGGTGTTGCCATCGAGAGCAGTCTCAGGGTAAGTTGACTGTCCCTTTCTCTTCTTCTTTTCCTTCACTGGTTCCACCATCGTATTACTAACTGTTGTAGCTCGTTTTTGTAGGACTCGGCCTTGCTGATTATGATCCGCCAGAAGATGGCTGAGCGGACTCACCAGATGCAGAAAGCTCTGGTTGCCGCCTCTTCCTGGAAGAATAAGACTGAGGCGATGAAGACCGAGCTGAAGAAGAAGCTGTCTGAGTTGGCAACGGCTCAGACGGAGCTGCAGACGGCCCAAACTGAACTGCAGACAGCTCAGTCCGAGCTGAAGGTGGCCCAATCGGAGCTGGAAGTGTCTCAAGTACAAGTCCAGTCTCTGGAGGAGGCGATGAGGGAGACCTCAGCCAAGGCCCAGTCTGAGGGTAACAAGGTTGAGTCGCTAGAGGCTGCTCTCAAGACAGCTGAGGAGGAGAAGGCGGACCTGGCCCGGCTTTTGAAGGAGGTCCAGATGAAGGCTCTGGCTGACGCCAAGGATGCAGAAGCCAAGTTTGAGAGGCTGAATGCAATTTCTGAGGAGCTGTACAATCATGGCTTCCAGGATTGCAGGCGGCTCGTTCTCAAACACTTCCCCGATCTCGACCTGACTTCAGTCGACAATGATGAAGATGAGGATGAAGTCGCGAGGGAGGGGCCTTCAAAGGGGGCTGCAGCCGGGCCATCCAATGCCACCGAAAGCTGAATGTTTTTTTTTTTTTTTTTTACAATGTAAAGGAAGCTCTTTACTTTAATGCAAGCCCTCAGAGGCATTTTATTCAAAACGCTGTGTACTTCATTTTTTTTTTCTTTTTCCATGCATACACAAGTCTCGAAGTGACTGAGCTCATTGTCATAAACTCGGCCATTATATTAGAACAGTTGTAGGGCTTTGATAGTAGTGCAAATTTCAGTTCGGAACGTTACCACTGCTAGGCCGATCTGTTATTCACAACACTTAGGAAAATTTGAAACAATTTTTTACTGAACCATCACTTCGGAACATATACTTCAGACGAGGTCCCGCTTCTTCATGGATAGTAGATCTTCAGGTGGTCAGCATTCCAGGGGTGGGAAAGGGGCCGGCTGTTCATGTCTTCGAGCCAATAAGTACCAAGACGGCGCGAGCCGAGTACCCTATAAGGCCCTTCCCAGTTGGGACTAAAGGCAGCGATTTTTTCTTTGGTACTGACCTTTTTGAGAACTAAATCACCAGCTCGGAACCGCCGCTCCTTTACTCGGGAATTGTAGTACCGCCTAATCCGTTGCTGGTAGGCCGCCAATCGTATTTGGGATGCTTCGCGAATTTCCTCGAGTAGGTCCAAGTTTATCCGTAATTGTTCTTCGTTTCTGTCAGGTCGGTGTTGGCTTGTCCTACACGTGGGTATCCCGACCTCTACTGGGACAACCGCTTCTGCTCCAAAGGCTAAAGAGAAGGGTGTTTCCCCGGTGGTGGACCGAGCCGTGGTCCGATAGGCCCAAAGTACTTCAGGAAGTTCGTCAGCCCAGGCGCCTTTCTTCTCCCCAAGTTTTGTTTTGAGATGGTTTTTGATAATCTTGTTAACTGCCTCGACCTGACCATTGGCTTGTGGGTGGTGGGGAGAGGAATACACATTCTTGATACCCAGACCTTTACAGAAATGCCGGAACCTTTCGTTGTCAAACTGTCGCCCATTATCCGTGACTATTGTATTCGGAATTCCGAATCGGCACACGATTGATTTCCAAATAAAATCTGTTGTTTTCTTCTCGGTAATGGTCGCCAACGGTTCTGCTTCGGCCCACTTCGTGAAATAATCGACGGCAACGATTGCGTATCTCACCTGTCCCTTTCCTGTCGGAAGATGGCCAATGATGTCAACTCCCCATTGAGCGAATGGCCATGGTCCAGACATGGGAGTGAGCTCCTCGGGTGGCAAGTGAGGAATTGGGGCAAATCGTTGGCACCCGTCGCATCTTTTAACAATTTCCCGGGCGTCGTGCTGGATGGTAGGCCAATAATATCCTTGCCTGATCACCTTCTGCGCTAATGCTCGAGCACCAGAATGATTGCCGCAACAACCAAAATGGATTTCACGCAACACGTAATCAACTTCCTCGGCTCCCAAACAACGCAAACATGGAAAAGAAAATCCTCTCTTGTAGAGGATCCCATCGATCATGGTGTACCGAGCCGATCTGTAGCGAATGCGCCGAGCTTCTTTCTGGTCGTTGGGTAATTCGCCCGTCTGTAAAAACCGAACGATAGGGTCCCTCCAATCAGGGGGAGCTGTTACTGGAAAAACCTCCGCTGCCTCGTTTGACGATACGCTTCGTTGAGGGAGGAACTCGACGGGAACCATCCTGCTGAGGTCGTCGTCGTCTGATGAGGCGAGTTTCGCGAGAGAATCTGCATTCATATTGTTGCTTCTCGGGACCTGAACAATTTCATACTGATCAAACCGTGACAGCAGTTCTTGAGTTTTTGTTAGGTATGCTAACATTTTCCCCCCTTTCGCCTGGTATTCTGCGGTCACTTGTCCGACCACCAATTGAGAGTCACTATGTATTTTTATAGATCGGATCCCTACTGCAGAGGCGAGGCGGAGGCCGGCTAGAAGCGCTTCATACTCAGCTTCGTTGTTTGAGGCTCGAAACCCGAACCGGAGAGCATATTGAATTTGGATGCCGTCCGGTGCTGTCAGGACGAGACCGGCCCCGCAGCCTCGTGAATTGGAAGATCCATCAACGTGTAATAACCAGGTCAGAGCGCAGTAGCTACTTTCTTGTGGCGGCGCAGATCTGCTGTCGTCTTCCATTTCGGGAGGTTCAGTTAATTCGACGATGAAGTCGGCGATGGCCTGCCCTTTGATCGCAGTTCGCGGCCGAAACTTGATGTCGAATTCACCGAGCTCGACGGCCCATTTAACGAGACGGCCTGAGGTTTCTGGGTTCTGTAATACTTGCCGTAATGGTTGATCAGTCAGCACAGCTATCGGGTGCGCTTGAAAGTACGGTCTCAATTTCCGTGCTGAGGTGATTAGAGCCAAAGCCAGCTTTTCTATTGTCGGGTATCGGGTTTCGGGATCGAGCAGGGCTTTGCTGACGTAGTAGACAGGCTTTTGGGTTCCTTTGTCGTTTCGGACTAATGCTGAGCTGACTGCTGCTGGAGAGACAGCTAAGTACAGGAGTAGTTCTTCTTTGTGGGCTGGTTTAGACAATAGTGGCGGAGACCCGAGGTATGCTTTCAATTCGCAGAAAGCTTGCTCGCAGTCTGAGGTCCAAATCATCTCCTTGCACTTACGTAGTTGCTTGAAGAAGGGGAGGCATCGATCTGTAGCCTTTGAGACGAATCTGTTGAGTGCCGCAATTCTTCCTGTAAATCGCTGGATATCCTTCGGTGTGCGAGGCGAGCTCATGTCGAGGAGTGCCTGAATTTTTTCAGGGTTGGCTTCAATTCCTCGCTGGTTTACAATGAAGCCAAGGAATTTTCCCGAGCTTACCCCAAAGGCACATTTGCTGGGGTTAAGCTTCATCTGATATTTTCGTAATATTCTGAACGCAGTGCAGAGGTCGCTGACGTGGTCCTCTGCTCGTTTGCTCTTTACGAGCATATCATCTACGTACACCTCCATAGTTCTACCAAGTTGGTCTGCGAACATCTTGTTTACTAGTCGCTGATAAGTTGCTCCGGCATTCTTTAGCCCGAAGGGCATGACCTTATAACAGTAGAGCCCCCGATCCGTAATGAATGCTGTCTTTTGCCTGTCGGGAGCGTGCATTTGGATCTGATTATATCCAGAGTAAGCGTCCATGAAGCTGAGTAGCTCGTGCCCGGAGGTCGCGTCGACGAGCTGATCTATTCGTGGCAGAGGGAAGCTGTCTTTGGGACAGGCCTTGTTCAGGTCGGTATAGTCTACACAGACTCTCCATTTCCCGTTATTCTTTTTGACGAGGACCACGTTTGCGAGCCATTCTGGGTAGCATATTTCTTGAATGAATCCAGCCTTGCGCAGTTTCTGTACTTCCTCTTCGATGATCATGTACCTTTCTGCATTGAAGGAACGCCTTTTCTGACGGATTGGCTTAGTGGTTGGGTCGACGTTTAACCGATGGACCATCACTCCTGGACAAATTCCAGGCATCTCTTCATGGGACCATGCAAAAACGTCCGCGTATTCCGTCAAGAAGGTGATCAGGTCCTCTCGTACCTTGCCTTCTAAACACGATCCGATCTTGATAGTTCTAGTCGGGTCGGTATCAGACAACGGAATGTCGACCAATTCTTCTGCGGGCGACCCGCGCTCCTTCGCTTCCTCTCTCGGATCAGGAGAGGTCGCATGAGAAACGGTTGATACTGTACTTTTATTTTTCCCTCGTAGGGAAAGCTCATAGCAACGGCGGGCTTCCTGCTGATCTCCCCTGACCACGCCGATTCCTTCGTCGGTTTCGAATTTCAATGCAAGGTGATAGATGAAAATGGCGGCTTTGAGAGCTCGCAGGATAGGACGGCCAATAATGGCGTTATAAGCAGAGGGGGTATTTACGACAAGGAAGTCGACCATTATTATTTTTTGGTTTGGTTCTTCTCCTGCGGTGACTGGTAGACTTATCTCTCCTTCGGGCATAATGCTATCCCCCGTGAACCCAGTTAATGCTGTCTTGACTGGTCTCAGTCGAGATCGGTCGATCTTCATTTTTTCGAATGCCGATGCGTATAGGATATCGGCCGAACTGCCTGTGTCGACCATCATCCTGTGGAGTTTTTTATTGGCGACCACCAACGCAACGACAAGGGAGTCGTCATGTAGATGTATGACCCCTCGGGCGTCTTCTTCGGTGAAGGATATTGTTTGTGAGGTTACCTTCGCGATCTTCGTAGGTCGGCTGGTGATATTGACAGAAGACTTCGGTAAGGACGTCCTTCCTTGCCGCGCGTAGCTTTTGCGAGAATTTCCGGTGTCTCCAGTGGTCGGTCCTCCGAAAATCATGTGGATTTCTTTCACAGGGTTGTTGCTTTGTTCCTCTGTCAAGTCGGCGACTCGACCTTCATCTCTTCGGCCCTCTGCACGCTGAGCGATGTAATCCTTCAAAAAGCCTTGCTGGATCAGGGTTTCTATCTGTCGCTTCAAATCAAAGCAGTCCACGGTGTTGTGACCGTGGTCTTTGTGGTACAAACAGTACCTCGATTTCGACCTCCTATTGGGGTCGGTCTTTATCTTTGCGGGTCGTTCGAAATTGTATTTTCCTTTCTCTGCTAAATACACTTGCTCGATGGTTTTGTTGAGCGGAGTGTACTTATCGAACCGTGGCTCAGGTGATTTCGTTCGGCGAGCGGGCCTGTTCCGGGTCGGCGATCTTTGTTCGGACTTTCGTTCCGACCTGGGCCTTTTCGAGTTATTGCTATCCGGCCGATCCTTATTTTTGGTCGCTGGTCGATGAGCATTGACCAGTTCTTCGGCGTTGATGTGTTTTGCTGCCCGATCTAAAAGTTCTGCCACGGACTGAGGCGGTTCTTCCCCGACAGACCAAAGGAACCTTCGGTCTCGTAATCCTCCGATCATGGTGTGCAACAGTACATCTTGCGAGAGGTTTTCAATTTGTACAGCTTCGGAATTGAAGCGTGCGAAGTAATCTTTCAGGGACTCATCTTCTTTTTGCTTGATCGCAGCGAGATGAGTTGAATGCTTCCTGGGGTCAGTGCTCCCAATGAACTGAGTAGCGAAGGCTCGGCTTAGTTGAGAGAATGAACTGATCGTGCGGGGTTTTAGGTTGCGAAACCAAGTCCATGCCGAGCTTGTTAAGGACAACGGAAAGGCCTTGCACATGATATGCCCATTGGCCCCGAGGAGATCCATGCGGACTTTGAAGTTCTCTAAGTGCTCCGCCGGATCTCCAATTCCAGAGTATTGCTTCAAGTGGGGAACTTTAAACCCTTTGGGAAGGGGTTCCTCACGAATCTCGTCGGTGAATGGTGATTCAGATGAATCGACCAGTGCATCTACGGCGATTGGAGCTCGGGCCCGTTGTGCTTTTTGGAGATCGCCCATTTGTTCTCGTAGTTCCTTCAACTCGGCCTCCAGTGGGCCTAAGTTGTCGTCGATCCTGTTGCTGGCTTCATGATCAGCTCGTTCGTGTGCGAGACGAGCTGTTCTCCGTTCTTCGAGCCTGTGTCGCAGGTCGGTGGCGGGCAAGCTTGTCGTTGGTCGAGGTCTAGCCTCGGTTGCTCGGCTGGCGACCTCATCTTCTTCCATCGGAGTGGGATGTTGTGAACGCTGCGATGGTCGAACCTGGTGGGAGTGCAAGGTTTGTTGCGGCCGAGAATGGGTATGCCGAGATCCCTCACGGTCTTTATCTTTCAACGCGGTTGGGCGAGCTAGGTCAGTTAGCAGAGCTTTAATTTCGTCCAGTCGCTGGTCTACATAGCCCAATCGTTCGTCGACTCCCCCCAGTTTTTGGTTTACTCCCCCTACCTGTTCTTCAAGAAGAGACAATCTGACCCCTCGGTTACGGGGTCTCTGTTGTCTCCCCTGTTGGGCAGAAAGAGGAGAGTTCCCACCGAGCTGGATAGCCGGAATTTCGGGAAACGATCCTTCATTTTCCGATACCTGGTCGTCTGAAGGTCCATCGATTGCGGGCGCTTTTCCTTTGTACTTTCTTTTTCCAACCATAGTGAAAAAGGAAGGATGAAGTTGAAATCGTCTTCAGTGATCGGGTGAGAACACGGCTTTCTTACTTAAAGGACTCTGCGAAGAAAAAGCTTCCCACAGACGGCGCCAATCTGTTGATGCCGTAAATTTGTCAACAGATGATGGTGAAGACTTCTTTGATACTGATGGATAGATGCCGCTGATCTCCTTCTTCACAAAGTGTTGGATCCTGTAGAACAAAAGAGAAACTAAAGGGGGTGGCTGGGATCCAGCCGTTAGCCCTCCGACGCTCAAGTTAGCGATCTCTCAAGAGATTGAAATTCTACTTTTTCTCAGTCTTGGTTTTTTCGTACCTCAATAAAGAAGAAGACGTGTCTATTTATAGACCTAGGTTGCAGAGTCGTATTCCCTTTTGAAGCCATGATCTTAGGGGAGGGATCCCCGGATCTTTGGGATTTTAGGAGCTGTCCCGCGATCTTCGAGGATCTTTCGGCGAGTTGGTTAAAGATCTTCCGGATTTTCTTCCCCTTATCACGCACAAACTTAGAGGTTTGCGGAAACCAAATCAGGTCGCAAGGCGGTCGACCTGGTGATGTCGTTTCTGAAGGCTGCTTCTCTTCCTTGGGTCGGGTTGGTCAGACCCGGCGGCCCATAAGAGCTATTCCGTCTGTAATCAGATCGGTTATGAAATATACGAGCTGAACTGGATCCGATCTTCAGGTCAGCTCGTATTCTCACCCCGGTGGTGTAGAGGTCAGCTCGTATTCTTCCCACAACACTGTCCATCCAAATAAGGAAGTTTTCAACGGTGGTTATTCAATCACAGCTGTAATGGTGTGCGTTAAATCACCATTGTTTCCTGTGGTGTGGTCCACTTGAGATTTGGACTGAACTCATTTTTTTGGCTCATGTCCTAAAATGAACTGTCAAAATGGATTGACAGTAGAGGAGCTATTACCAAATATTCCGAGTTGATTTATGTACTTTTTTTTTTTTTTTTTTTTGCATCCTTCCACTTGATAAATGGATCGGATGCCTTATGCTTCCACGTGAGACTTCCAGTAAAGGTTTGTACGGAGATGATGCCACGCAGTCACGCAGATACGATGGTAATGCCGGGATAGCATGGGTTGGTGATGTGCTTGGCACTATGGGTCCCACCGTGATGTTTTTATTTTATATCCACGCCGTCCATCCGTTTTTCAAAAAATAAAGCAGATCCAAAGCTATAGTGGACCACACCACAGGAAACAGTGGTGATTGAATTCACACGATTAAAAACTTTCTGGGCCCACGAACGTTTTGAATCTAGCTAGTGTTTATGTTTTCCCTTCATCCAGCTATGTGTTACTCTAAAAAATTACCGCCTACCTAAAAGGTTTCAACGGTGGGTGTTATTATCCCACTGTTTTCCGTGGTGTGGTCCACTTAAGTCATATCTATTTCATTACTGGTCCCATGCCCTAAGACGATCTTTAAAAACTTATGGACGGAGTGGATATAAAATATATACATCACAGTGGGCCCCACAGCGTCCTAACGCATCACCACTCCATGGTCGGTGTGCCGTGTGCGGTGCCACGTGGTTGTAGCAAATCCGATAACTGTGCTGGAATGCGCGGGACTCAAATGACGATAATACCCTTTACGTGGGAAAAGAGTGGCGGAGCGCGAGTGGCGGAGAACGGATGGCTTGTAACGTCCCGGGAAACCAGAAGCTAAGTGGGGCCCACCGTGAAATACGCCTCGTCCATCCGTTTTTACAGCTCATGTTGTTACGACACGACAAAAAAGAGTTAGATGGAAAACTTAAGTGGGCCACACGATGGAAACAATAGGTATTGAATGCTCACCGTTGAAACATTCAATGCATCTCTTGGATTATTTCAAATTGTGCTGACTTGTGGTTAACATAACTGCAAAGTAATTGCCACTCCACCCAATAGTCATCTCTAAATTGGCCACATAGGCCACAATCTATTGGGGCATGGCTTCAATGGATCCCAAATCCACTGAGGTGGGTGGGACCGTTACTGTGGGGCTCGCAGTGATGTATGCGCCATAAATCCACAACATCCAACTATTTTGACAGCTCATTTTAGGGCATGATCCGAAAAATGAAGCTGACCCAAATCTTAGGTGGACCACACCATAGGAAACAGTCATGATTGAATCCCCACCACTGGAAACTTTACGGATTCCACTGGAATGTTTATTCATCATCCAACTTTTTGATAAGGTCACAAAGGCCTAGATGAAGAGACCACATAAATATCATCTTGATCCAAAGTTTTTGTGGCCCACAATAAGTTTTTTAATAGTTAATTACCACTATTTTCTATACTATGGCATGTCTAAGATTTGGATCTGCTTCATTTTTTTGAATAATGCCCTAAAATGAGCTTTCGATAGCGTCGATGTAGTCACATACATCACAACATACATCACAGTGGACCCAAGCCGCACTCAATCTATTGTCATCAACACTATGCTATCAAATTGCAATCTGACGACTTATGGTTCGCCATCATGGTGTTACCCACGCCATTAAAGCTAAACATGAGCCAGCTACCTCGGTTAACTCGCTTAACTCAACTCGAATAAGTTCGATTCAGCTCAGATTGAAAGCTAGGTTCAAGTCAAGCCGTAGCTATTTTTTGGAGCTCGAAATAATTTGAAGTCGAGTTCGAGCCTGACTTGAGCTTGACTCTTCTCAATTCGAACTTGACTTGGCTTGGCTCGGCTCAATTTTAAATACCTTAAATATATATAATATGCATATAATATCGATCGAGTTCAAGCACCCGAATCACTATCTTTTAAATAAAAAAAATCTCCTAGGTCTTGTTTTTTTTTTTTTTTGCCCTAGTTGATCTGAACTCGACTCGAAAGCTCGAACGCGAACTTGGCTTGAACTCAGCTCAACTTGGCCCAAGTTGTTGAACGAACTGAGTCGAGCCGAGCTGAACGCGAGATGGCGTAGGTTGTTGGCCGAACCGAGCCAAGCTACACCAAACTTGACTCGGTTTGGCTCGCATACAGCTACACACCATTGCACATGTAAATAGTGTGAAGCTAGATCTTGAGTGTTAAAAGACCCTCATCTAACCAACTTTCCAGCTGTTATCTTTTAGTAAGAGATCACATTTGAAAGTTAAAAAAGGCATTTTTTTTTAAACATATTTATTTTCAAATTCAAAATTTGGAGGACAAAAAAACTGACTAAATCTTTTTAATCTTGAAATGCATACCCTTGTTCTTTCAAACCACTCAAAAACATTTTTGTTTTGAAAATATCCAACATTCATCATGAAAATTGATTGAAAATGGAAATAGATACGATTATTATAGCCATATAGCTTAAAATATGCAAGAAAATCTGGATAAAACATAAAAGAAAAGAAGCCAATGGCAAAGATAAAGAAATGGAATCTAAAGGCAAGCTAAGGAAGTCTTGTTTTATCTATTCGATTTTGCCCACCAAAAAATGTGAAGTAATGAAGAGTCCCACATACTCCATTTGACATTGATGCCAATTGCATGCTAAATGGACCCCACCACGATGTTTGTTCGAAAATCAATACATTTTGCCATCTCATTTTAGAATGAGACAAAAAATGAGGCAAAATCAAAACTTAAGTGGGCTACTGTTGAAACCTCTAGGGTCCATGGTGATGTTTATATGCCATCTAAACCATTCGTAAGATCATTCCCACTTGGATAAATTAAAAACATAAAAAAAAAAAAAAAAAATTAGACTAAGGCAAAACTTCTATAGGCCCATTTAAATTTTTGAGTCTACCTCATTTTTTGTCTCATATCCTAAAATAAGGTGGCAAAATAGATGAACGGGGTGGATTTATCACAAACATCACAATGGGCTCCACTTAGCCTTCCAATAGTAGGAACTCCATGTCGAATCAATTAGCTTCGATTTGACATTGTACTATCTTTCAAAAATGAAAAAGAGTATTCCATTCTAGTTATTCCAAACCTTAGAGGAGAGTTAGTAAAAGCAATGAATAAAAAACCATTTACATAAACTCAAGACCATCATTTCTAAGAAGAAATTCTTGTAAAGAAGATGATGTAAAAGGATATAGACATGATTCCAAAGGAAGAATTCCAAGGCATGTCACTGAAATGTTTGATGAATGCAACGTATATTGGTCAGATCAATGCCCATAAATCATGCAAGAAAAGAAAGCATGTCCACATATATTCCAAGTCCAATGTGGAAAAAAAAAAGAGAGAGATGATTATGGATTGTTTGTTTGGTGGGCATCTATGGGTAGGGCCCACCAGATGAGCCGTCATGGTTATTGTGGAGTGCGGATTCAGTCCGTGAATTCAATCAGGTCGGGAAGTGGGGCCCACCTTAATATATGTGTCATATATTGAGACAGTCGTCGACCATCCATTTTAATTTCCAGCTCATTTAGAACGTGTTCCTAAAACTGAAGCAGATCCAAATCTCAGGGGGAGCACACCCGGTGCGATTTCGGTGGATCTGGGATCCTTGACTGTGGAGCCCACCTTGATGTATGAACCTTACATCCACACCATCCAACTGTCTTGAGAGCTCATTTTAGGTAGGCCTGCACATGGGTCAGGTTAGGGTCGGGTTGGGCCCAAGCCTACCGAACCTAAATATATTTAAAGGTCTAGATTTCAGGTCCAGGACCAGGTTGAGCTGACCCAACCCTAACCCTACCCTACCCGTAAAAGGGTCAACCCTAACCCTACCCTACCCTACATCACATGTTAAACCGGGTTGGGTCAGGTCCTGAGCCCACGAACGTTTTGAATCTAGCTCGTATTTATGTTTTCCCTTCATCCAGCTATCAGCTATGGCCTGCGTTACTCTAAAACATTACCGTCTACCTAAGAAGGTTTCAACGGTGGGTGTTATTATCTCCACTGTTTTCTGTGGTGTGGTCCACTTGAATTCGTATCGATTTCGTTATTTGTCCCATGCCTTAAGATGATCTTTAAAAACTTATGGACGGAGTGGATATAAAATATATACATCACAGTGGCCCCACAGTGCCCTAACACATCACCACTCCATGGTCGGTGTGCCGTGTGCGGCGCCGCATGGTTGTAGCAAATCTCATAACTATGCTGAAATGCGCGGACTCTAATGACGATAATACCTTTTACGTGTGAAAGGGTGACGGAGCGGGATCGGATTGCGTGCGGATCGTGCGGAGTAAACTCTGTTGAGTCCCACCTAGAATGTATGTGCTTTATCTACTCTGTCCATATGTTTTTCCAGCTCATTTTAGGGGTTGAGCCCAAAATTTAAGCATATCCAAATCTCAAGTGGACCATACCACAGGAAACGGTGGGAATAATAATTTTCACTGTTGAAACCTTCCAAGGCCCCAAAGTGATGTATATTTGTCATCCAACCTGTTCATAAGATCACATGGATATGGATGAAGGGGAAACACAAATATCAGCATGATCCAAAACTTCTGTGTCCTCCTAGAATTTTTCAATGGTAAACATTTAGTTCACACTTTTCCTGTGATGTGGTCCACTTTAGATTTTAATATGCTTCATTTTTTGGCATCATATCTGACAATTTCCTGTTAAGATGGATGGTACGGAGTGGATAAAATACTAGAATCACTGTGGACCCTACAGAGTTTACTACGCAATCCGCTTCCGATGGAGCGCGAGTGGGGAGAACGGATGGTTGTAACGTCCCGGGAAACGGGAAGCTAAGTGGGGCCCACCGTGAAATACGCCTCGTCCATTCGTTTTTTCAGCTAATGTTGTTACGACACAACAAAAAAGAGCCAGATCAAAAACTCAAGTGGGCCACACGATGGAAACAATAGGTATTGAATGCTCACTGTTGAAATATTCGTGTTTACAAAAGTTTTGGATTAGGCTAATAGTTTTGTATTTTCCGTTTATCCAAGTGGCATATAATAGTCACAGTAGACCTTGGGAAGCTTTCAACGGTAGGCATTTCTCTACTTATGTGGCTGACTTCAGCTCTGGATTGCCTCATTTTTAGTTCATGTCCTAATGTGAATCAGTAAAATAAATTTACAGAGTGGATTTCTCACAAACATAGTGTCCCTTTTCATAAAATGCAAAAATCTACCTTTGAACTTCCACTCATAAAGGCATTTGCCTTTTCATGGCAATCCTAACCATTCAATGCATCTCTTTGATTATTTCAAATTGTGCTGGCTTGTGGTCAATATAACTGCAAAGTAATTGTTACTCCACCCAATAGTCTTCTCTAAATTGGCCACATAGGCACAATCTATTGGGGCATGGCTTCAATGGATCCCCAAATCCACTGAGGTGGGTGGGACCCGTTATTGTGGGGCTCACAGTGATGTACGTGCCTTAAATCCACAACGTCCAACCATTTTGATAGCTCATTTTAGGGCATGATCCCAAAAATGAAGCTTACCCAAATCTTAGGTGGACCACACCACAGGAAATA
The DNA here is from genome assembly GCA_003013855.2 of Liriodendron chinense. Taxonomy (NCBI): domain Eukaryota; kingdom Viridiplantae; phylum Streptophyta; class Magnoliopsida; order Magnoliales; family Magnoliaceae; genus Liriodendron; species Liriodendron chinense. The sequence continues at coordinate 2,416,998 of ML058438.1, read as the reverse complement.
GTCATGATTGAATCCCCACCACTGGAAACTTGACGGATTCCATTGGAATGTTTATTCATCATCCAACCTGTTGATAAGGTCACAAAGGCCTAGATGAGGAGACCACACAAATATCATCTTGATCCAAAGCTTTTGTGGCCCACAATAAGTTTTTTAATGATTAATTACCACTATTTCCTATACTATGGCATGTCTAAGATTTGGATTTGCTTCATTTTTTTTAAATGATTAATTACCACTATTTCCTATACTATGAGCTTTCAATACGGATGGACAGTGTGGATATAGTCACATACATCACAGTTGACCCAAGCCACGCTCAATCTATTGTTACCAGCGCTACGCTATCAAATTGCAATCTGACGACTCATGGTTTACATCATGGTGTTACCCACACCATTAGAGCTGAACACGAGCTAGCTAACTCACTCAACTCGCTCAACTCAACTTGAATAAGTTCGATTCAACTCAAATTGAAAGCTAAGCTCAAGCCAAGCTGAGCTATTTGTTGGAGCTCGAAATAATTTTAAGTTGAGTTCGAGCTAACCTGAGCTTGACTCGTCTCAGTTCGAAGTTGACTCGGTTTGACTCGGCTTGGCTCTGCCCAATTTTAAATACCTTAAATATATATAATATACATATAATATTTATCGAATTCAAGCACCCTAATCACTACCCTTTTAAAAAAAATCGCCCACGCCTTTTTTTTTTTTTTTTTTTTGCCTTTTCACCCTAGTTGACTTGAACCCAACTCGAAAGCTCGAATGCAAACTTGGCTTGAACTCGGCTAAACTTAGCCCAAGTTGCTGACTGAATCGAGTCGAGCCGAGCCGAGCCGAACTCAAGATGACGTAGGTTGCTAGCCGAACCAAGCCAAGCTGCACCAAGCTTGACTTAGTTCGGCTCGCATACAGCTACACCCCATTGCACATGTAAATATATAGTGTGAAGCTAGATCTTGAGTGTTAAAAGACCCTCATCTAACCAACTTTCCACAATTATCTTTTAAGTAAGAAATCAAATTTGAAAGTTATAAAAGGCATTTTTGTATATATTTATTTTCAAATTCAAAATTTGGAGGACAAAAATCCAAGTAAATCTTTTTAATCTTGAAATGCATACCCTCGTTCTTTCAAACCACTTGAAAATATTTTTATTTTGAAAATATCCAACATTCATCATGAAAATTGATTGAAGATGGAAACAAATACGATTATTACAGCCATACAACTTAAAATATGCAAGAAAATCTGGACAAAACATAAAAGACCAGAAGCCAATAGCAAAGACAAAGAAATGGAATCTAAAGGCAAGCAAGGAAGTCTTGTTTTATCTATTCGATTTTGCCCACAAAAAAATGTGCAGTAATGTAAGAGTCCCCACATACTCCATTTGACATTGATGACAATTGCACGCTAAATGGACCCCACCATGATGTTTGTGCGAAAATCAATACATTTTGCCATCTCATTTTGGGATAAGACAAAAAATGAGGCAAAATCAAAACTCGAGTGGGCTACCGTTGAAACCTCTAGAGTCCATCGTGATGTTTATATGCCATCTAAACCATTCATAAGATCATTCCCACTTGGATAAATTAAAAACGATAAAAAAATTAGACTAATACAAAACTTCTATGGCCCATTAAAATTTTTGAGTCTGCCTCACTTTTTGTCTCATATCCTAAAATGAGGTGGTAGAATAGATGAACGGGGTGGATTTCTCACAAACATCACAATGGGCCCCACTTAGCTTCCGATCGTAGGAGCTCAATGTCGAATCAATTAACTTCCATTCGACATTGTCCCTATCTTTCAAAAATGAAAAAGAGTGACTCCATTCTAGTTACTCCAAACCTTAGAGGAGAGTTAGTAAAAGCAATGAATAAAAAACCATTTACATAAACTCAAGACTATCATTTCTAAGAAGAAATTCTTATAAAGAAGATATGTAAAAGGACATAGGCATGATTCCAAAGGAAGAATTCCAAGGCATGTCACGAAACGTGTGATGAATGCAACGTACATTGGTCAGATCAATGCCCATAAATCATGCAAGAAAAGAAAGCATGTTTATATACATTCCAAGTTCAATGTGGAAAAAAAGAAGAAGATGATTATGGATTGCTTGTTTGGTGGGCATCTATGGGTAGGGCCCACCAGATGAACAATCATGGTTATTGTGGAGTGCGGATTCAGTCCATGAATTCAATCAGGTCAGGAACTGGGGCCCACCTTATAATGTATGTGTCATATAACAAGATGGTCGTCCACCATCCATTTTAATTTCCAGCTCATTTAGAACATGGTCCTAATACTGAAGCAGATCCAAATCTCAGGGGGAGCACACCCGGTGCGATTTCGGTGGATCTGGGATCCCTAACTGTGGGGCCCACCTTGATGTATGATCCTTACATACACACCATCCAACTGTCTTGAGAGCTCATTTTAGGGTATGATCCCAAAACTGAAGCAGATCCAAGTCTCAATTGGACTATACCACGATGGTGATTGACTATTAAAAACTTCTTGTGGGCCACAAAAGTTTTGGATCAAGCTGATATTTATGCGTGCCTTTCATCCCGTTCTTCGTGACCTTTTCAAAAATTTGGATGGAAAATAGACATTTCCATAGCACCCAAGAAGTTTTTAACAATGGGAATTTAATCACCATTGTTTCCTGTGGTGTAGTTTACCTAAGATTAAGATTAGAATTTGCTTCATTTTTAGGATAATTTCATAAAATAAGCTTTCAAAAAGGTTGGACAGCTCCATAGTCACGTATCCCACCCACTTCAAGATGCACCTAGCAGTGATTGAACTCCTACTATTAAAATCTTCCTGGGGCCACCTTTGTGTCTATTTGCCATCCAACCTCCTAAAAGGTTAAAGAGACTTAAATGAAGATATATATATATATATATATATATATATATATATATATATATATATATATATATATATATATATATATATATATATATATATATTGGACAGCTCCATAGTCACGTATCCCACCCACTTCAAGATGCACCAGTAGTGATTGAACTCCTACTATTAAATACTCCTTGGGGCCACCTTTGTGTTTATTTGCCATCAACCTGTTAATAAGGTTAAAGAGACCTAGATGAAGGGAATATATATATATATATATATATATATATATATATATATATATATATATATATATATATATATCACAGTTTCATCAGAAACTTTTATAGCCCACAAGAAAATTTTCATGGTCAATCACTTCTCTATTATGGTATGGTCCAACTTATATTTGGATCTGCTTGAGTTTTGTGCCCACGTCTTAAAATGAGCTGTAAAAATGGATAGGCGGTATGGATATACAACATATATATCAAGGTGGGCCCAATAGTCCCGAGCTGACTGAAGCCGTGCCTGTTAATGTGGTTCCCACGTAGCGAGCCGCGTGCAATTACAGCATTCATATTGTAAATAGCCTCACATGATAATGATATGCGACCTATGCTCTAGTTTCTTTCCACTGTTGATAAGTGCCCCAAGAATCTCCAAGACTGGAAGATCCTAGGATGGTGTGTGGAATATCCCTGACCGTGGGATCCACCACGATGTATGTGCCTTACCATGCCATCCATTCGTTTTAATAGCTCATTTTAAGACACATCTAAAAAATTAAGCAGATCGAAATATCAGGTGGACCACACCACTAGAAATAGTGATGATTGACCATTAAAAACTTCTTGTGGACCACAAAAGCTTCGGATCAAGACTATATTTGAATGGTGCCTTCATCAATGTCTTTGTGACCTTATCAACGGTCGGATGGCAAATAAACATTCTGGTGGCCCCTAGGAAGTTTTAACGGTGGTTATTCAATAACCACTATTTCCTGTGGTGTGGTCCACCTAAGATTTGGATCTGATTCAATTTTGGGATTATGCCCTAACGTGATCTGTCAAAATGGATGGATGGCATGGATGCAAGGCACATACATCAAGGTAGGCCCCACATTTGGAATCAACCGAAGCTGAGCCCTCAAAAAAATGCTCTAGTTCTCCTCTTAGCCATATATAAGTAGACCACAATTTGTTCTGAGAGGATAGGGCAGGACCCTAGTGCTTTAGGAGCCACGGATTCCTCCACACAGGACACGTGCCGACATGGCATCCGAGTGATGGATCCAAGCTATTCATTAGGTGGGACCCACTCTCAGTCATCCCGCACAAGACACTTGCCGACAGGACGTACGCGTGCTGGATCCAAGTCATTCACTGACATGGGCTCTTATCTCTCGCAGCCCTCACGTGACACAATCCGACATGGAACACGTGTACTGGATCAGGGGCCACAGGTCGGGACGTGGTGGGACCCCGGCCTCACCCAAGACGGTGCGGCCCTTACCGTGGGGCCCACCTTGATGTATATATCATGTATCCACATCGTCCATCCGTTCTTCCGTATCATTTTAGGACGTTATCCCAAAAAATAAAGCAGATCCAATTATCAGGTAGACCACAAAGTGGTGGCGAAACGTATAACTTGTACAAATCTTTTCGTTTTTCAATTTGATCTGATCCATTCGTTTGTAGAGCTATTTACTCGATCGCATATATTCCTGGAACACCTCTAACAAAGGAACAAATAGTCAATTTTAAAAGAACTTATTGTCAGCCTCTTTCATATATGAATCTATCTGATTTAGAAGGGAAAATTTTGCATCAGTATCTCAGTTTCAATTTAAACATGGGTTTGATTCACACTTCATGTTCTGAGAAAAATTTACCATCAGGAAAGAGAAAAAAAACGGAGTTTTTGTCTAAAGAAATACGTTGAGAAATGACAGATGTATAGAACATTTCAACAAGATAGTGCTTTTTCAAATCTCTCAAAATGGAATCTGTTCCAAACATATATGCCATAGTTCCTTACTTTGACAGGGTGCGAATATCTAAATTTCACCATTTTAGATACTTTTTCCAGAACAGCTTTAGTAAGGGCCTTAGAAGATCTTCACGTATTAGGAAGCCGAATCCAAAGTATGTACAAGCTAACTATGTAGACACTGTGCTGCTTTCACAGTGTAATGCATCTCAAAGGCATGATGTCGAAGAACCATGTTCTTTTGAAGATGAGAAAGGAGATGCCGCCCCTGTCAAATAAAGTAGAGGGAGAGAACTGGAAGAGAGAAGGAAAAATGGGTGAAGAGCCAACATCGAGGTGCCAAACCTTCTCGTCAATGTGAACTCTTGGGGAAGATCACCCTATTATCCCTAGAGTAACTTTTATCCGTTGAGCGACAACCCTTCCATTCGGCACCGTCGATTGACTGTCTTACCATTAAAAACTTCTTAAGGCGCACTTTAATGACTCTGTAGTGTTTGTTTACCATCCAATCTATTGATAATGTCACATAAGCTTGAATGAAGGGAAAAAAAAAAACAAATATTATCTTGATCCAAAACTTTTTTGGCTCATTAATGGTCAATCAATAATGTTTCCTATGGTATGTTCCATATGATAATTAGATCTTTTTCATTTTTTTATAATGTCATAAAATGATATGAAAAAATGAATGGACGGCATGGATATGTAATACATACATCAAGGTGGGCCCCATGGTAACTCCATTGTAAGGGCCGCACCATGCGGGGTGAGTCCGGGGTCCCACCTAATCTGCTGCGTGATGTGATGTAAGAAGCCATGGGTTTCCCGGCGATGTATGTGTTTTATCAGCAATATCCTTACGTTTTGCCATCTTATGTTAGGCTTTGAGCATGTCTATTTATCCGCCGGATCCAAGGAAAATGTACGGTTGAAACCTTTCTTGGACCCACAATAATCATTTAGTGAAGGGAAAATGCAAATATCTGCCTCATGCGAAACTTAAGCGGCTCTCGAGAAGTTTTAAACAGTGGCCATTCATTTTTGAGCTAATGTCCTGGAATGAGCTGGAAAAACGGATAAACAGTAGGATAAAATACATACATGATGGGCCCCACAAAGTCTTTAAGGTGTGTGGGACCCACCATTACATGTGTTTTACCAGTGCAGGTCATTCATTTTCCATCTCGATTTAAGGCATGAGCCAAAAAAGGGTGGAGATCCAAATCTCAAGTGTGACACACTTCAAGAAATCTCGCATTTTTCAGTGAATTTTGCGGAAGTTCTTATGCTTTGATGCTAGGTGAGGCCCACCATCACATTTGTGAGAAATCTACCCAGCCATTCATTTTGTGAGATCATTTTAAGAGGTGTGACAAAAAATGAAGTGGATTCAAAACTCAAGTAGATCACGTGAGAGGAAACAGTGGAGATTCAATGAATAGAGTTGAAACATTCATACAGCAGCAGAAAAGTTTTGTATCACGCTAAGTTTTTGTTTTTTGTTTTCTTACTTCATCCCATTGGGAATAACGTTATAAACAGTTTGAATGGTATATAAACATCAAGTAGAGCTGAAGAAGGTTTCAATAGTAGCATTTCTTTTCCCAATTACCCTCTCAGTTACCCTCTCGCTTGTGAGAAATGGATGAATGGGGTAGATTTCTCACAAACATCACCATAAGCCCCACCTAGCACCCAAGCAAAATGGATAGATGATAGATTTCTCACAAAAACTAGCTGGTGGACTTCTCACAAACACAAAAACTTTCTGCTAAAGACTTGCCACGAAATGGGCGTCCCTCAATTTAAGACATGAGCGAAGAATGAGGGCATATCCAAATCTCAAGTGGACCACATTATATGAAATCTATTCATTTTTACATCTCAATTTAAGGGACCAAATAAAAACTTCCTAAAGGCCACATCATGATGGGCCCACAGAGCACCGTAAACAGCCACGTCGCTACCCAGCATGCAATCCGCGTTCACGTGGTACTGGGTTCGCCACGCAGTCCGCGTCCGACAGCCGTCAACGGAAGTGTGATTCTCGGGGTGGGGGGTGTGCTCGTGTGCTAGTCTTGTACCATTTAAGAAATAGTGGTAGCTATCAACATTATACATGCTACAGTTTTACGGCAATCCAGACCGTCCAAATTGCTGATTCAGACTGTGGATAGGGGTATGAACTAAAAATTGGGCTGAGAAGATAACATTTCATTGGAATTGGGATTACCAGCTATTTACTTTTTTTGCCATTCGTTGAATGGTTATAATTTTTTTATCAGTATAGTTTCTTAGATATACTCCATGCACAATGGGACCATTTGGACGGTCTAGATAGCTGTTCATCGGTGTCACGCGGGAGTCAAATAAGCCACCACCATTTTAAAAATGGTACAAAACTAACAGATTCTGCAAGGAAGGGCTTCCTTTTACTCGGACTCGGATTGCGTGGGGAAGAGGGTTGCCGACAAAGTAAACTCTGTGGGGCCCACCCTTGTGTATGTGTCGTATCTACGCCGTTCTTCGAGTCTGGATCCTCTGTTGGCTTGCAAGCATAAAATCACTGCTAGGAGCCTTTTTATTGGTCCACATCACACTGCATAACACCGTGTAACCAGGCTGCACTGAGGTATGACCTAGTTGTATTGAGGATGTGACAGAGTTGCAGACTTATGTGATGATATGGACCAATAAAAAGCTCTGCTTGGAAGCCAACAGAGGATCCGGACTCTCTTCTGTTTTACCAGAAGCTCAGGTGGACCACACCACTGGAAACAGTTGGAACTGAATGCCTACTCTTGAAAACTATTGTAGACAACAAAAGTTTTGGATCAATCAGATATTTGTGTTTTCCCTTCATCTACGTCTGTGTGATGTGATGAACGGGTTGGATGGCAAATAAACAACATGGTGGACCTTAGGAAGGCTTCAACGTGGACGTTATTATCTCCACCGTTAACTGCGGTGTGGTCCACTTGAACTTTTGATCTGCCTCAATTTGTTTGACTATTTAAAATTAGCTGAAAAAACGGATGAACGGCGTGGATAAAACGCATACCTTACGGTGGGCTCCACAGAATCGGCTCCTCAGGGACTGGTCTCCATGCAATCCGCGTTCTTTTCATTCCTATTAAAAAGGGCATTTTCGAAATAAAGAGTCAATTGGACCGAAGCTACGTGCAGGAAACGTAAACACAAAAAAACTTTGATACTCTGGCTGACTGTGACAGGCGATACTCAGGCACTGATACTCAGGCACTCTAAAAATGAATCATCTGACCATCGATTGGTGGACATCATTGGACGGTCAAAAATGAAATATCCATCCATCCCGCTTCAACAAACAAGTCTGAGATTAAAATTCATCAAGCTTTCTAATTTTTTTAATTGACTTAAAATAAAGTGGTTTGCACAATTCATTCGGGTTTTTTCAGTGAATATATTCCACGGATGCAATTTCGTAATGCATGCGTATCAAGCATCACGCTCCGCCAGAGTATCAAATAACTCCCCATTACGAAAACCGTCCGTAACCGCAGACAGCAGGGGCAAGACGGTTATTTTGACAGAGTGGAAGGGCAATCAAGTAACGCTCTGCTATAAATTGGGAGAGGGAATGGGTCTTTTCTTGCTAAACAAGAGGACTTCTCCTTCTTTCGATACGATTCCCCGCAATTCTCTCTTGATAAGAGGGATTTCCTTCAATTGCTAGGGTTTCTTCGATCGAGTGTGGGATATCCTTCAGGGTTTCTGCGATCGATATAGGGCTTTCTGCAGTGATATTCTTCTATCCCCCCTGTAAGTATGATTTTCTGCTAGATTGCTTCAGATCCTGTTGTTTGATCTCTTCTTTCGTGTTTTTTGATGCGTGGTTTTGAATTCTGATTGATTTCTAGGGTTTGTTTTAGAGATAGGAGGATTTTAGGGTGTCTTTCTTGCCTATCGTTACAGATCCTTTTTTTGTTGATGTATGGTTTCTGCATTCTCTTTAATTTATGTTATTTTTGTGAAAGATTGGATGATTTTGCAGCGTTTCTCAATCGATTTTCTTTTGGATTGTTATTTTGATTTTTCTCTCTTTTTTTGTTGTTGTTGTTGTGTTTGAAGATATCAAGGGATTTTTTGTTGATTTGCCTTTTAAAGTATGATTTCTTGAAACCATTTTTTATTGATTTTTGTAAAGATAAGAGGATTTTGCAGCGTTTCTTTTTCAAATCACTTGTTTTTGTTCGTTATTATGCATGATTTGATTTTTTTTTTCTTGTCTGTTTTCTTTATTGCGTTTGAAGATATCGAAGGATTTTTTTAAGTGTTTTTTAATTTATCTTTTTAAATATGATATTTAAAAAATAATATGATCCTCTCTGCGATTATTTTATTTCTCTTTCTTCAGGTTGAGAACCTCTTTTTTTTTCTGCAACAGTTTCTTATCTCTTTTAAGCGTTTGCGTGACTTGTATTCTCTTTCCTGTCTTTTGTACAAACCCTAGAAATTGGGGAGAGAAGCGTGCAAAATTCTGTGAGATAAAAGCAAAACAAAAATAAATTTATTTAGAAATTGGGGAAGAAGAAAAATCTGTTTTTTATATTCTCTCTTTTCCCTTGTTTGCTTTTGGTTTTCTCTTATTTAGGGTTTGAGCGCCCCCCCCCCCCCCCCCCGGCCCAAAAAAAAAAGATTTTGAAGGAAAAAGAAAGCCATCATGCAGTCTAGAGAAGTAAAAGTGTTTGATGTGATTTCATTGATTACTATTTTCTTTTTCTTATTTCTTGATGAAATGGTTTGTAGGTCTCTTTTTTTTTTTCCTTTCTTTTTTCTTTCATTCTTTATTATTCATGCATTCATGCATATTGCTTTTCATTTTCTGTTTATCTTGCTTGCCCTTGGATAGAAAGAAAATTCACATGATAATAATTATTATCTGTTGCATACTAAATTTTAAGAAAAATGATGGCTCTTGATTTGTATGTTTCATCCTTACAGCCTGGAACAAGGTGTGTGTGCCGTTAAGGCCCTTACATAAAGGTAACTGTGGCAACTGCTACACGTTACGGGGTCATAATGGCTGTAACGGCTGTTATGGAAAAATGACCCATAAAGGCTGTTACAGGCCCTGTAAAGGCCGTAACACCCTGTGATTATGGGGTCGATATAGGTTTTTTGGGTTTTTTTTATATATAAAAAAAAAAAAAAAACAGAGAGCATAACAGCCGTTACGGCCCCCAATCTCTCTAAAAAAAACAGTTGTTAAGGCCCCTGTAACAGCCATTACACCCTGTAACGTAAAGGTAAATGGCAGTGGCCATTACGGCACTGTTACCGTGAATACCTTGGCCTGCAAGAAGAGAGAGAGAGGTGACTGTATTTTTTATTTTATTTTATTTCATACAGATAAAGAAATGCTAGATTGGCTGATTATCTAATTTTTATTATTTATGGATTTATTTTTACAAGTTGCCTTTTTCTTGCAATACTGTCTTTTGAAAGATTATTGTTATTTGTGTTTTCTAAACTTGCCTGTTTGCCTATCATGGTATTGGGGTTTACTAAAAAAAGACTTCCAGGAAATCATTTGTTCACTATGATATCTGGGTTTAAAAGAAAATAGGATTAAGATTTGTAATCTTCCAGGAATTCTTACCAAGCTTCAAGTTTGCTCTCCCTCTAAAGGACTTTCAGGAAATAATTTGTAAGATTATTGTTATTTGTGCTTTCTAGGGGTCATTTGGATGCCTGTAATTGAGCCAAGTTGTAAATGATTTACAGATAAATCATTTACACTCTGTGTTTGGATGGCCTTTTTTTTTTTTTTTTCCTCTTCCTCCTTGCCTTTACAGGCTGTAAATGATTTACAGCATTTACGCCCATCTCATGTACAGTCCAACGGCTAGAAATGGAAAGATTGGCTGTCCTTTTACAGGACTCAAACAATTTACAGGCTATCCAAACACACACAATCGTTTACTGCTTAAAGCCAAACAGGACAGGCTGTAAATCTTACCGGTAAATAATTTATAACTTAAACCATGTACAGGCATCCAAACGACCCCTAAATTTGCCTGTTGTATATCATGATATTGTGGTTTACAATGAAATAAAAAAAGGACTTTTAGGAAATCATGTCTATTATGATATCAGGGTTTAAAAGAAAATAGGATTGGGATTTGCAGTATTTCTGGAATCTCACTGAGTTGCAAGTTTGCTCCCTCTCTTTCTGTCCATCCATCCTTTTGTATATCATGATATTATTGTGTGTTATTTTTACCTATTTTTTGGGGCGGATCTGTTGGGTTCTGGTCTTGGGCAAGGGATACTTGTAGTTACGCACACTCTTTGCTGGTGTCAAGGGTTTTCTTTTGTTCTTTTGCTCTTCATTCCCTTTTGTATTGGCCTCGATACTTTTTTATTAATAAAATTTGTCTCTTTTCAAAAAAAAAAAAAGTTCTAGTTGGTAATATGCTTGCAGCATTCCAAATGCGTGGATATTGTGTCCTCAATTCCTTTACTAGCTTCTTATTTGAGTGGGTATTTCTGGACGCTTTATGGTTTTCTACGCATCGAATATATAAAGGGATGGAATATTGACAAGAATTTATAAACTTTGAAACCAGAGTTTCCTCGTTTTTCAATTTCTTCATCAGCCTCTGATTGAATTCTCACAATTCCTTCAATTCAACAAAGGGATGTGTCATTGATGAGAGTTGTTTGAAACTTCTATTGAGTATTTTATCATCCATTCCTCAATATGACATGAGCAAAAGGTGTCTGAAACTCAAATTTTGAGATGATATTGGATGAAAACATGTAATCATGCAAACCTGTCACAAGAGTGATTTATATTGAAGATTTGTAATTGCACTGCTGTTCATTTCTTGGGAAATTCATGCAGCTTTGGTGCATTTGGATTCTCACCATCAAACATCATATATTGAATACAATTTTTTTCTGTTTAGGAAGAGTAGGTTCCATTACATTATGACTCCTTTTTACCTGCTAACCTGGAGTGATAATGTTGATGTATTCTCTCTCACTGTATTTGTTTATGGTTTGTCAGGCAAGTCTGAATGATCTAATGGAGGCAAAAGGTGGCAAGAAGAAGTCTAGTAGTAGTAAATCATTATCTTACGAAGCTCCTCTAGGCTACAGCATTGAATACGTTCGACCTAACGGTGGTATCAAGAAGTTCCGTTCTGCTGCTTACTCCAACGTAAGTGTCATCTCCTTATTCACTTCTCTAACATCTTGGGCCTACATAAAAATCTCCACAATCTCTTGGAATCTGGGAGAGAGAACATAGAAATCTCACCCTGATAGACACATCATCAAAGTATTTCATCATGATTTTTGTTGAGATGACTAATCACCCACAACTGGTTGTACGCCACGTACCTCCATATGTTGCTTGTGAAAAGGGTTGATGGTTAACATAAATTAGTTGTAGGTGATCAGTTCAAAGGCATGTTTGGATTCTACACTGGAGTTTTTTGTTTGTCTGTGAATCCTAACCTAAGTGGCCGTTTTCTGTTTTCACTTGCAGTGCGCGAGGAAGCCATCCTGACGCCCCTAACCCTGACATAATCTCCTGAAGCACTCTAATACACCAACCCTGTCATTTTTTAATTTCTGTTTCCTTTTTTGCTGCTCATCTTCTTCTCTCTTTCTCTGCTCCTCTTCTCGTGACTTTCTCTGCTCTCGGCATTTTGTTTTCTCTTCACTTCAGAGATGGCCTTCCCTGTCTCTGCCATTGGATTTGAAGGCTATGAAAAGAGGCTTGAGATCTCTTTCTTCAAGCCATTCATCTTTGCTGATCCCCAAGGGAAGGGCCTTCGTTCGCTCTCCAAATCCCAACTTGATGAGATACTGAAACCTGCCGAGTGCACGATAGTGTCGTCACTGTCAAACGATCATGTCGACTCATATGTCCTCTCGGAGTCTAGCCTCTTTGTCCATCCCTACAGGATCATAATCAAAACCTGCGGAACTACGAAGCTGCTGCTTTCAATCCCACCGATCCTTGATCTGGCCAAATCTCTTTCCCTCTCTGTAAAAGCTGTTACATACACTCGCGGAAGCTTCATATTTCCGGGGGCTCAGTCATTTCCTCACCGCAGCTTCTCAGAGGAGGTGACCATCCTCAACGACCACTTTGGCAACCTTGGCTCTGGTGGCAATGCATATGTGATGAGCAGTCTTGTTGAATCCCAGCAGTGGCATATTTATTCTGCCTGCGCAGCATCAGCAGCTGAAGATGATGGCCCACTTTGCACTCTGGAAATGTGCATGACTGGTCTGGATAGGAAGCAGGCCTCTGTCTTCCATAAGACCCAAACAAGCTCAGCAGCTGAGATGACTAGTGCCTCAGGCATACGGAAGATCCTGCCAGCTTCTGATATATGTGATTTTGAGTTTGATCCATGTGGCTACTCCATGAACAGCATTGAGGGAGCTGCGATCTCAACCATCCATGTCACGCCAGAAGACGGCTTTAGCTATGCAAGCTTCGAAGCAGCAGGTTACAATGCAAAGGATGTCGATCTGGGCCAACTGGTTGAGAGGGTGCTGGCCTGTTTCCAACCGGCAGAGTTCTCTATTGCTATACATGCTGTCGGCAGGGAGATGGGATGGGTGGGAGAAGAGCTGAATGACGTGATGGGATATGTGTGTGGGAAGAGGAGCATGCAGGAGCTTGGAGAAGGGGGGTGCGTGGTCTACCAGAGCTACAAGGCTGGCGGCTGCCCGGTCCCCCAGGTCCATCCTCAAATGCTGGAAAGAAGAGGAAGAAGAAGAAGAATAAAAGTGTTAGCAGCAGCAGTGCAGTTATCTAGTATTATTAGTAGATGATGGTGATATAATAAGAAGATATTGGTGTGTGTCCCTTCATTGGTGGGGGTTATGTGCTTTGGGAGTGTTTTTTGGATGATGAACAGATTTTTATTTTTCTCTATTTGGACGGATAAGATTCTCTTATATTTTTACAATGTTTCTGTTATTATGGTCCCCATATGTTGATCCGATGGGGGGTTATGTGCATGGCCAACCTGAATTTTAGGCCAGAGGAACTAACATGGGGGAGTGGGGTGAGCCTGAAGAAGAAGAAGAAGAGGCAACCCATGAGTGAGGGGGTAAAGCCCTCCCGGAATCATTTGGGACTGGGATTGCGGTGTAGCGCAGACACCACTGATGTCGGTGGTGAAAGTTAACAGTGTGATGTGTGTTATATATGCTCAGATCATCTTAGGGCATGAGCTCTCAGGTGATGTGGCAAAATAGATGGATGGTGTCATATAACACATACATTACAATGGAGCCACCCCAAGTTCCAAGGAATTTGAATTTTGATTGCTAAGTCTACTCTAATACACCTTAGTATACATAGGTGATCAAGCATGAGAGCCGATTAGGAGAGAACCCCGCCTCAACCAAGACGGTGGTGCGGCCCTTACTATGGGTTACTGTGGGGTCCACCTTGATGTATGTATTATGTATCCACGCCGTCCATCTGTTTTTCCATATCATTTTATGACATTATGCGAGAAATGATACATATCCAATCATCAGGTGGACCATACCATAGGAAACAGTGTTGATTGACCATTAATGGGCCACAAAAGTCTTGGATCAAGCTGTTATTTGTTTCTTCCCTTAATCCAGGCTTATGTGACCTTATCAATAGATTGGATGGTAAGTAAACACTACGGAAACATTAAGGTTTTTTTAATGGCAAGACGGTCAATCACCACTTTTTCTTATGGTATGTTCCACTTGATAATTAGATCTGCTTCATTTTTGGGATAATAATGCTCTAAAATTAACTGTAAAAATGTATGGACGGCCCCACTGTCTTGGGTGAGGCTGGGGTCTCCGCTCTCCGCTTCAGATAATTCTATTCTCTTTGTAATTCTAGTGATGCGTCCGCATAATTGATTGTTTTGGAATATGGTCCACGTAAAACATGAATTAATAATAAAAAATTAAAAAAAAAGGTCTGGACAGCATGTGTGCATTGAATGTTACACATGTATAACGTCAAAGAAAATGGAAAGATGTGTTTCTGTGGAAGGTTCCCTCTAATCTCTTTCAAAACTTGTAGTCCTTTAGGGGGGAGGGGGTAGGTGGACCTATTCAATATTCCTTTTATGGATGGTGGTGGTCCTGACGTGGACCCTACCTCCTTCACGCCTGACACACACACCCAGCCTGTGTCCGGGTCTTAGCCTTCCCCAGCCCCCCACCCAACAGGAAAAATCCTGTGTCCGGGTCTTAGCCTGTTCCGGCCTGTCAGACAATAAGGCCGCATCGACTCCTTGACCATGCCTTCTCCATATCATGCATTATGCCCTACACTTGATGAACAACTCAGATCTTTCACATATAAGTAGGTGGGGCCTGGCATAAGCATGTCCTGTGCATGTTTGTTTTCACTCGTCCCGTGTAAGGCAGCCTATGACCATTCATCTGATGGAATCCACCGTGCATAGAATGCCCAAAAGTTATGGTATCTTCCAAGGTTGAAGATTGGACAGGAATGATCACGTTGAGTTCTTTGACGTTGGAGTGGAGTGGGGACTACCATGATGCTTATAAGACATCCCAACTGTCCATAAGATGTATCATCCAATGTTAGGCTAAGGTTCAGATCATCAACTGTTTACCTATTGGAAGGAGTTCTGTAACGCAAAGCTGTGTGGCCCACCAGAATGTATCTCCCTCTCTTTTCCATCCGTTAAACAAGTTCATGTTAGGATTAGAGCACAAAAATGAGGCTTCCAAGACTCTTGTGGGCCACACCACAAGAATTCCCCTATCATTTCTCCTCTTTGGGCCCTACCTATTTCATCCCAAAGAAAACTCATTTATTTCTCATCAAACGTAAAAGTCAGCAGCCAGCAACTTGAACCATTCCCAGCTTGGGAGCCCACCAAACCTAACCAACCTATCACCTCAGGAGCAGCCCAACCACAGTTAAGGCTGTCAATGGCCCACCTTTCTTATGGGGCCATTTAAACTTCTGCCATAGTCAGTGTCCTGGACCATTGGCCTGAAAGTTGGGCTCACGGATGGCCCATGTCAGACTCAAAACATATCTAGACTCGGGCAACGTGGCCAGTCTGTAATCCTAGTAGCAGTTTAAGCTGTAATGGTCCATCAATCTGAGATGGGCCTCTACATTGCAATGCATTTCGTTTGAGTTAGGCGAGGATAACATGCATTGCAATATCCATGCCTTCTTACACAAAACAACAAGGGCCAAGATCACATGGAGCCTTGGTCCTCACAAACCCTGATGATAAAAGATACATTCCCCACAGACCCTGGCGTCGAAATGGATTGGATATAACTGAGCCTGAGTTGATTCGGGACATGTCCGAGTCTTTAAACCATGCCCTAATGGCAACTGAAAGGGATTTTGCAAAGGGGCCATTCATTTCATAAATGAAATGCAACGGAACAACGGGCACCAACCTCATTCTTTGGCAGCCACCCATATGGCTGGGTCACCTCAAAATTCTGGATGAATGCACAATGGCAGCCACATAAATACGTGTCCTGCAGTTATGAGCAGCCAATGACTTTACAACTCGGTCATTCCCTCTTCACAATTCGTTTCGCTTATGCATCCAAACACAGCCTTAATAACCATAATGAAATGCAATATAACAGATTGTTACTACAAAAGTTTCCCATCCAATGACCATAGAGCATTTGAAATTCTCACCTTCACCTCTCACATGACAGAACGCCACATTTATTCTTCCAACAAGCTGTGCCGGCAGTCCACGATAATCTCACATGTTTGAGTAGAACAGCCATTACAGCCCCCCATAATGTGTAAAAAAATTAAAATAAAACACCGCAATAGTCGTTACAGACCATTTTTGACACAACAGCCATTACAGCCCCCGTAATGTGTAACAGTAGCCACCATTACCATTAGGAAAACGTTACACAACCGTCTTTGGATACGACGATCACCAGGGACAAAAAACACAATGGTCCATTTATAAAGAAGCAACATTGAAATCAATGGACAGTGGATGGTCAGACTGAATGTGTCTGGCTCACCTTGATGAGTGTATGGTTCCAATCGTTACTCCAGGTGAACTTCATGGTCCATCCTTTTCACGACTCAGATGTTCCACTAAGATGACACATCAGTGGAAAATAAAGCATTATATGTCAAAGTCAACATGTATAGTTGCATATGAGCATTTCTCAAATTGAACCTAGAAGCGAAACCCAAAATTCATTTATAAAAATGTCAAAATCAGGCAGCAGAACCCATAAATTCTCAGCTTTGAAAACATATGTTTATCAGCTATATATATTTTTTAATTCTTGTGAGCCAAATTGGCAGATTCATGCCTTGGTGAAGTTCAGAAGGTAAGATCCAGGAGGTCCTGTTAACCACGTAAGGCAGTAGTTTGGTTCGTCATCTATGAGTGTTTTCAAGACATCGAATCAAATACTATAAAAGCTACTTGTCAGATTATAATGAACTGCATGTTGCAGCAAGGAATACAATCATAGCAAATTTAAGAATTCAGAGACAAATGCATGCATTTACATCCATAAACTGTAGAATTACTTAGAGAAGAAGCAAGAAGAAAGAGGCAAATACAAATACATATATACAAATGTATGGATGTGCATGCATGGCTATGTGTTCAGATACACCACAGGAATGGTCAATTGGGGTTTTAATAATGAGACTAACAACTTTATTGGAAGCATCACAGAGAATCTGCAAACAACAACAACAACAACAAAAAAGGAAGAGAGAAAGAAAGACACCTGTTCCTCTTCTGCCTCATGAGCAGTTATGAAGTCATCAATTCTTTGTTGCAATATCTTCAAACCAGGTCTACTTCTAATGTATTCAGTAATCCATTCTGTTGCAAACAGAAAGATTAGTCTGCCAGGAATTCCTGTGATTAAGCATATGAATGTCCAATTTCTAAGAGAAAAAATGTGTGAAGAGACATATATTGTGTGCATAACTCCTCAGAATCAATGTTGATAGTGATTCATTGGGTAATCTTGGGGAGTCAAGTATTGGAGGGGTGGAAAGAGACGAGAGCAGTGATATTGTTCTTTGCTTCTTGGGTACAGTGGGAAGCAGAAATTCTAATAGAGCTGAACTTGTGGTGACTAAAATCCAGGTCGAATTATTTCATGATCACTTTGAAGGGCCGCCTACTGTAGGAGACTCCTTTTCAGCAATTGCATGGTCATCTGGGAAGGCATCATCCCCCATGTTTATTATATTTCTGTCTAAATGACATCAGAATGTGTTTTTGGTCTTCTTCTATTTCTTTTCATCGGGTTCCAAGAGAAGCCAACTAGATTGCCAACTCTCTTGCAAAGGCAGGATTCGATAAATATAATCTTCATAGAGGTGACTCCTATCCCTTGACTTGATGGATTATACTTATGTCTTTTTCTCTGCTTTCATAAAATAAAATAAATAAATAAATAAAACCTACTTTTCATTCCTTTGGAGCAGTCCTCGTCCCCTGAAGACATTTGATAAACTTCATCCTCTTCAACTTCTTTCTTTCTTTGATACAACATGATCTTTCTTTTTGCTTTTTCCAGCCTTCTTTGACCTATCTACTAGCAATACAAAGGAGAGAGAAAAATGGAAGATATTCAGCTGCCTAATCTATTGAAAGTTACCAACCAGTAGTTTTACCAGATTTTTTTTATTTTCATTTATTTTTTTTATTTTTTGATATCCGGGGTATCCAGGCACCTTCCGCTCTGATATCATGTCAAACAACCACTTGCTCTGAAAGCTCAAGCCATTTGAGGATGGCGTATCAATGTATATCAAGAGACTCTACCAACAACGACTAACTGAACAATACGGAGAAAATTATCTGAAGTTTTCTAACCCATCTACTTATTTCCGATGTCAGGGCACACCTTCTGAGTGGACTGCCTTTATTGGCTGTAACATTTACTTAGTGAGGTCCACCTGATGGATGGCTTGGATATTTCTCCTGTCCGCCACACTGCCATATGTGGCATGTGCATTATCTGACTAGTACATGTTGGAGGCATCAGCAAACCCCCCGATATACATTGGTCTGTCGTTTCCTAACAGCTCAAGCTTTTAGCGCAACCGGTCAGTAACATGGTATCAGAGCAAGACGTCCGGTATTCAAGTCCCAGGGTCTGCAAAATTCGGTATTATAGGGCATCCGGTATTGTATCTGCCCAGAGTATCACGTGCAGGGCCAGTATACCACCCGCACGTGAAGGGAGGTGTTGGAGGCGTCAGCAAATCCCCTAATACCGGTCAGTAACAGACACACAGGGCTTAGGAGAGCCCATCAGTGTAAGTTACGAAAAGCAGTAAAAAAAGTTGCCTTCAACAAAGATATCTAAAGATCTTTACTCGTTCAAGAGTACTCTGGCCTCAGACTCATACAAGCCTTTAGTTCCAATAAGTACAAAAATGCTATTTAACTTAACCCATTGTTTTCTTGACAAGACACCAATATCAGTGAGTCTCGAATTTCCAATCGAGCCCCCATCAAAGCTGAGCTTGACAGAGCAATCTGATGGTTCTTTCCATTTAGCTACCATTCTTGTTTTAGAATAATCACCTTCAGCCACCAACTTCAATCATGATTCAAAACTTGTTATGCACAAAACCCTTCATCATAGCCCAGTTAGCAGTAAAATTATTTGTCAATTCTCCATTAGTTTTAACATTATCGCCATTTTTAGTGCCATGCTTTGAGTTTGCATTGATTGCAGGTGTAAAAAAGTCACTGTCTCCCTAACCCTAGGTAAAGTACCGAACTCCAACTCAAACTCAAACTCCTAGAAAACGCAACTTATTATAAATAATAAACTTACTATTTACATAAGTCTCTCAATCCTACTACAACGCATGGTTTACGGTCAAAAATAGGAAGTTTTCAAACGGGCCCAACCATGTTGTTCTACTACATCTTCTAAGACCTTTTCATGTCGGGCATTAACTTTAAAACCCTACGAATCAAAATTTATGGTCGAATTAAAACTTACTATAAATAGTAAAATTGAAAATAAACTAGCCTAATGACCGTTGATCCGGTCGAATCTCGCTATTCTCGCCATGATGACCATTCATGATGGTCAGTTTATATCAAAGATGGGCCCACATGATGAACTGCCCATAATGAAGGTGGGGCACACACAATGAATGGTCCACATCAAGGTGGGCCCACATAATGGATGGAGTAGGCTTCACATGATGGATCACCCACATAAAAGTGTGGCCCCTCATAATGGATAGTTCACATCAAGTGGGCCCCACCTAATGGACGGTCCACATCCCAGGTCTCTCATGATGGATGACCCTTATTCAAAGTGGGTTGTATGATGGATGATCCACATGGAAGGTGTACCCCACATGATGAATGGTGGATATAAAAAATGGGCCCCACATGATGGAAAATCCACTTCAAAGGTAGGGCCTACACTATGAACACATCAAATGTGGAGTCCACATGATGGGTGATGGGTAGTGGACATTGAGGGGCCCCACATAAAGAACACTTAGCAATGATGTTGAGCCCCACATGATGGATGGTCCACCGAAACAACAATTTGAATTGCTCTTATATTAAAGTTGTTGTAATCTTTAAAACTAACATCAACTCAAAGTTTTACCAAACGCGCTTATTTTAAATAAGATTTTTTTTATTTATTGAGATTTTACCAAACAAGCTTATTTAAAACAAGAGCTAGAACAAAAATGACTCATTAAAGTAGCTCTTATCTAAAAAGCTCTTATTGAATTAGAGTAGAGATGCCAAAAGAGCCCTAAGTATCTCTGCCCAAGCAGGGATCAATCGAGAGAAATCCTGAAATAACTTTGGTGGGTGGTAAAATGGGAGAATGATCCCAACTAGCTCCTTCCAACCATGGGAACATGGTTAGGGTTAGGAGCGCTCCAAATTTAATTCCAATGGAGCATGTCGCCAATGGGGTCGTCTTGGGGAACCCCAAGCTGAAATGCCACTCGCCTGAGGGGATGTCATATGGGAATGCGAGTAGGGAAATGAAGTAATTGACCAATGCGATAGCCTAGAGATTCTGTCGTACAATGAAGAAGGTCAGGTAGAGATGGTAGAGGTTGATGATATTCACATGGTAGATGTCCCCTTTGCTAAATTGGCAATTGTTGTCTATTGCCCTCACGTCGCTAAGGGCCTGTTTGGATCATAAGTTGCTTAAGATAAGTTGCTTATGCCACAAGTAGCTTATCTTAGTTTCTACTTACAAAGAAAATAAGTATGTTTGGTAAACAACATACTTATCAGCTTTTTCTCTCTTTCATCTCTCCAGAAAAGCTAAAAAGCTAAAAAAATTAGCTGAAGTGATTACGTACTTTTTGTTGGAGGCGTCAACAAACCCCCTGATATACATTGTTCTGTCGTTCCTTAACAGCTTGAGCTCTTAGTACAACCGGTCTCTAACATGGTATTAGAGCAGGACATTAGTGCTAGGAAATGCAAACTCAGTAGGCCATTACTCTGCCATTACTCTAGTGACGCACGACAACCTGATATTAAACTTTTATGGCCATAAAAATGTTTCAATGGCGGTAGCTCAATTCCCATTGTTTCCTCTTATATGGTCCACCTCATTTGTTGTCTCCTTCCTTAAAGCAAGCAAGCAAAACTGATGGAGCGAGGTGGATTGATTACAAACATCATGGTGGCCCCATGTAACTTCCCTGTGTCTTTCGCAGCAAATCCGCGTTCCTTTCCTGGGGAGCGGATTAGGTGAGGCCCTGGCATCTGGATTCACCGGTGTGGGTGGGACACCTTACTGTGGGGCTCATATTGATCTATGTGCCTTAAATCCACACCGTCCAACCATTTTGAAAACTAATTTTAGGGCATGATCCAAAAAATGTAGCTGACTCAAATCTCAGGTGTGCCACACCACAAAGAACAGTTGTGATTGAATCCCCACCATTAAAAAATTCACGTATTCCACCGTAATATTTGTTTGCATCCAACCTGTTGATAAAGTCACAAATATCGGGAACGGATTAGGTGAGACCCCGATCCACCGAGGTGGGTGGGACCCCTAACTGTAGTGCCCACTGTGATGTATGTGACTACATCCACGCCGTCCATCTGTATTGAAAGCTCATTTTAGTGCATGATCCAAAAACTAAAGAAGTTCCAAATCTTAGATGGACCAAAGTACAAGAAACAATGGTGCTTGACAATTAAAAACTCCTTGTGGGCCACAAAAGATTTGGATAAAGATGATATTTGTGTTGTCCCTCCATGTAGGTGTTTATGACCTTATCAACAGGTAGGATGGCAAATAAACATTCCCGTGGATTCCATGAGGTTTTAAACAGTGGGGATTCAATCATGACGGTTTCTTGTGGTTTGGTCCACCTAAGATTTGAGCCAGCTTCATTTTTAGGTATATGCCCTGAAATGAGCTTTGAAAATGGTTGGACGGTGTGGATTTAAGGCACATACATCACTGTCAGCCCCACAGGAAGGGGTCCCACCCACCTCGGTGGATCCGGGCGCGGATTGGGTACTACCCAGCAGGACCTATATAGAGAGGGACGATCCTGTCAGAGATCTGTGGGGCCTGCTGTTATGTATTTATCTTATCCATACCGTTCATCCATTTTGAAAGATCATTGTAGGTCATGAGACCAAAAATGAGACATATTTAAGGCTTAAATGGACCACACCACAGGGGGGATTGAATTCCTACCATTGAAAACTTCCGAGGGCCCGCCGTGATATTTATTTTCCACCCAACCTGTTCATAAGGTCACATAGACGTCTATGAAATGAAAACATAAATATAGCTTGATCCAAACCTTCTGTGTCCCACAAGAAGCTTTCAACGGTCAGCTTTCAACCCCCATTGCTTCATGTGGCGTGGTCTACTTGAGCCTTCAATATGCCACTTTCCTGGGTTAATAGCCTAAAATGATCAGTAAAAATGGATGGACGGCTTGGATAAGACAAATACATCACTGTAGGCCCCAAAGATCCCCTCAAAGGACCGTCCGTCTCTAGCTTGGTCCTGATGGGGGTAGTATCCAATCCGCGCCCGGTGGATCCGGGGTCTCATGTCCTAACGTGAGCTGGAGAGACTGATGGACGGATCAGATTACTCACAGACATCGCCGTGGGGCACGGATGATACGCGTCCCACATATTCTAATTGCACGTGCATCAACCATCACACTCCGCCGGAGTACCGAACTTTCTTTCTCCTACAAAACCCTACTCTCGACCAAAGCCTGCAAAACCCTCTTCCTAAAACCCTCTTATCCGTCTTCTACTTCATAGAGAGAGAGAGAGATGGGAAGCGACAGCGAGACAGAGAAATCACTGAAGGAGAAGAAGAAGATAATGGCGTTGGCTCCAATAGCCAAGCCCCTTGCAGGGAAGAAGCTCTGCAAGAGAACTCTCAAGCTCGTCAGAAGAGGTAATTACATCCAACCATCCATGTACACGCCATTCTCTTGGTAGTGGAATTACTGGGTCCCACTCATCGTCAAACCTGCTATTTGCTAACGTGCAGGATTCCATACATTTGTGGACCATCTTTCAGTGATCCATACCGTTTATTCGATGGGTCTTTCTGAAGGATGGGGTACATGAAAAATAGCTCCCACATTGGAACATTTGAACCCTTTGATCACTGTGCTATTTTCCTTCAAGATTGTAAACTGTCTATTTGTGGGCCTTGAATGTTTAGGATCTTCAAAAGGTAAATATTTTGGAGACAGTCCCTATCAGATGTGTATTGCCTCTGATCAATGGTTTGGATCACCAAATCATGTCCACACGTGTATGGAATCATGTTCATTTTGATGATGAGCAGGGCCTTATAATTCATCTTCTTCTTTTTGTTGGGGGAAATGCTAGCATGTAATGCTCGGCATTGAAGTTGTATGCAGTTCTCTCCTTATGGTACTGATCGGTATTTGGGCCATTTATATGGTGGGCCATGTCATAAATCGTCTGCATCCCAAAAACCAAGGGGACTGTGGTAGCCACCCAACCAATGTACTGCAAAAGGAATGGTGGGCGGCAGTGCTCTACATTCATCCAGCAGAACTCACAAGAGTGGATGGTTAGAATTGGCCTATCACTGGCCTATACTAATTACTACATCAACGATGGCTTACTGACCGACGGTCATGATGGTCTCGCATATTTGATGTTTGCGCCATGTACTGTGAGGGAGCTGTTTACTTTTACCATATGAAGTGCATGCTAGCTTTTCTCTTTGATGTAGGAATGATGCTGGATTCTTAGTATATTTCTCATATTTGATGAAAATGTGTGTTGAGTTTCTCTTTATTTCATCCGATTAATGGAGAAAAAATGATGTTGGCTTCCCAGGTGGTATTTTTTGAGGGAAGAAATTACATAAATGCCCTCATTATTTTTATTCTATAAAAAGGGATGAATCAAGAATTGTGGGGCACACATGGCATGTCTGACATCCAACCTGTCCAACAGGTGCATCCCACCATGATTATCAGACAAATCAAGAACCTGACTGATCCAATCATAAGGTGGACAAGCCATAAAAAAAAATATACACCACTCAAAAACATTGAAGTCCATGAGCAGCCCATCTCATGATTTGATCAGCCAGATTTTTGCTCTTTGTGATCACCATGGTGGGTTCATATGTCAGATGGGTTGGATGTTATATACATAGCATGTGGGCCCCTCAATTCTTGTTTTCACTACCTTTTGAAGAAAACAAGGTATCTTGGTAATTTCATCCCTTGAAAGCATCCCTTACCTGATTGATGAGTAAAAATGGGTGTGATGAAATCTTGGTGCTGATATACTGGTTTTCCAGCAAAAATTTCCCACTTCTTTTCACTATTTCTCAAAATCAGTTCGTTTGGTTTTTGTTCTTAGCTTCTGAGTCCAAATGTTTAAAGAGAGGAGTGAAGGAAGTGGTCAAGAGCATCCGACGCGGTAACAAAGGGTTAGTTTTATTCCTCCTAAAGTAATTATTCTCCCGTTTCATTAATATTCTTTCATCTTTCTTAAAAAGACTCAAGTTATGCTAATGAACATGATTCAAGTCTATAATGGCTTGTAAATGGAATCAATGGCCATGCTTTTGAAGCATAATATGATACATACAACGAGAATAGTTGCTTTGGCATTCTTCATGCAAATAATTGTTCAAAGGTTGATTCATATCACCGATTGGTTTATGGTGTAGGCCATGATCCACTGTAGGGCCTAACATGTGCTGATTTTGGGCTGTTTGTGGTAAGATCTGATGCTACATGCCCTAGATCACATTTGCCATTTGGGGACAATAGGGGGCTGATGTGAAAATGATTGAAGATTTTCGGGTATTTAGAAGATTTCACTATTTCAGGCCAAATGTTTGTTGGTGGGTTTTTATTTTCTTAAGTAAATTATAGATTGATTTGAAATGAATTTGGATTGACTTGAAATCAATCTACTAGTTGGAAAATTTTCATTAAAGATTTATAGGGATTTTCTGGTGTAAGAGGTAGCGTCCCACATTTTCCGAGTTTGTGAATTTTCATAAGTATTGTAAGAGAAGAAGTTTGAATGGCAATAAAGTTATTTCTCCCTCTATACTCTAATATTTTTGGTGAGTATACACTTGTTTATTTCTTTGCGGTTTGGGCGTCGAGATCTCATTGACTTAATAACCAAGTTGCACAATTGTTAGAAGTTTCCGAATCTACGTCATCTCCTAATGGCTTTGAAGATTGTGACAAAGAAAGGGTTTGTTCAAATAACCAAATTGATCCATGTGTTCACAGAGCAAGTAGATCAACTCGCGCATACAACAGATGATCTCCCTAATCAAGCGGGAGAGCTCCAACACGGAGGGAATTCAGGGACTGAAGTTAGAGCATGTGGACACGTAGGGGAAGGTTCCCTCCAAGGTCCTAACCAACAACTAGTGGCCCTAGCTTGTGCAGATACCAATGATTGAATCCTTCGATTGATGAAATGTGTAGAGAGCCCAGAATTAAGGTAGTAGGGGCCAATCGTTGATTGCTCTTGCTGGTTTTCAGCTATAGCCATTACTTGCTGGGGCCTTTAAGAAGCGGGGAGGAATGGCTTAAGGAGCTAGCTTTTGAACCAACTGCCTTACTCATTTTGTGAGTCATTCCCTTCCAGGCTTCTTAGGCTTCTGAGTTATGGCTTTAAACTCCTTATCTAAAACGAGAGCAATGAAGGAAGCGAAAACCCCAATCATACAGGCGACCACCCGTCAATCCTAACCCTCTCTAGCGAAGACGAAAGAAGCTTCGGAATTCCACGGTCGTTTGCATGTTGGCCACTTCATCGATTGGCTAAGCAAGGTGGAAAGTGTGTTCAACTACAAGGATATCACGTATGATATTAGAGAAACTTATGGTCTTGATTTTTGTTACTCCGACGACAAAGTAGTGCATCCATGTGATCACATCTCAAATTCCTCTCCAAGAAGTTGCACTTCAACATCATGCATTCCACAAGTGGCATAATGGTGGCTCTGAATTCCTCATGGATGGAGATTCCTTTCTTTTTTCTTTTTTTTTTTTGAGAAATAGGCTGGTGATTTCTGGTTTCACAATCTTGTCTGTCTGTAGCAAAGCTGCAGTGGTAAATTTCATGCGAAGCACTTGCAAACATGTCAATTTGGCACGGATATAGGGGCCAAATCAATCCAAAAAAACCAGCCATATGGTTTTAGAGTAGGCTCAAAACCTAGAGTAATGAATAGAGGTCCAATAATATTTTGAGAGAACCATACAAAAGCTTTATAAATGGGTCAACCTATAAGTTTACTGATTCTCCTTAGACCTCAAAGTTAGCTTCTTGCCTAAACTCTAGATAAGTCTTCTAGCCCAAGAAATCTACTTATTCTAAGAATAGATAAATTTCTTTACCAACCCAGCTTCCTGACTTAGACAGGAGTAACGACAAAAACCAAGTCCAAGTATGACTTTCCTGAAAATCCTGTTAGAAGATGAACAACACTAAGGCTTGATATTCGATTGATTTGTGATCTGCATCAGATCAAGGTCTGATGATAGATCTGAAGCAAATCAATGCTCTGATTGGACTGTGGGACATACAGGTCAGTTCTAAGGGCCCATCCAATGGACCACTTGACTGTGGGGTCTTTAAAAAGCTTATATATACAAACCATATAGAGATTTTGGCTTTTATACAAAACTATGCGGCCCATATTTAGTTATGCACACAAGGTTGTTATAACTTATAAACCCTCCTATTTGGTTGATATGTGGAATTTTAGCATTATTTTGCCTTTTCCTCGTTAGTTTTGATTTCAGGTTGACCCAATTTAGGCATGTTTAGTAGCTGGGCCAATAGGATTTAAGTATTCGCTTCTTTTATTTTAAGCAGAACTCAACCTGGTGATAAAAATCCATATGCATGAACTCTTTGGGATATGCCATGCTATTTCAAATAAGGGTTGTCCTTTTCAGTTTTTTTCTTTGGTTTTCTAGCATAGGAGAGTGATTCTTCAAAAATCCAGTGGCGAGATGCTTCCAGATCCCTTTGGTGTGCCCCATTGCAATTCTTGTTGTGGAGTGATGCCACATATTTATTCTTTTCTCTTCATTTGTTCCTTTTTTTTTTTTTTCCACTTCAAGTGAAGAGATCTTCAATTTTATGGTCTAGTCTTCCAGGTTTTGATCTCGTAGTTGGTGTGAGCGATTTCTCCCAGTTCAATTCTTTCAAGTTGTGCTACATCATGTCAGTTCTTTTCATGTTCTAATTGCTTCAGGGATGGGCATTGGATGCTTGACAGTGGTCCACAGGAAGCTATTGTAGATCTTGTCTTATCAAATCACATTAGAAGAATAATGCTAACATCAGTAGTCTGTTTTTGAGCTATTTTTCATATATTTGCACATCAAATAGCTTTTTGAGTTCAGTTGAGATGCTTTCATCTTTTGGCTGCAGATTGTGTGTGATAGCTGGAAACATATCTCCAATCGACGTGATCACGCATGTCCCCATCTTGTGTGAAGAAGCTGAAATCCCATACATATACGTTCCGTCGAAGGAGGTAAGTTGTAGTCTCTTCCATGTTCCCTTTTTTTTTGTATAAGGTACAAGGGTTTTTAACATTGCCTAGCTTGGAACCCGTATAATAAGGAAAAAGAAGCTTCATTCATGTTTTTTATTTGTATTTTGGATATGTTTGACATTTTTTATATGCTAAAGTAGTATGTGCATATTTCTCTTATCATAATCTTTGTTACCATCATGTCTTATCTGCACATAACCCTGTGCAATGGGAATTTTGCTGCAGTAGCTTTCCTGCAATTTTTTTGTTTGTTTTTTGAATGAGTGCTTGTTTTCATGATTGTCATAATCGCAGCTCTCTGTGTGGTTTCCACTTTTGGTTTAGTTGAAAATTCTACAATCCTCTATCATTTTCGAATGGCATTTGGTTCTTTATTTCTTAACATTATACTGCGTTACCCAGATTCAAATGGTTTCTTTTGCCTCATTTCCCTTTTCAGCTGTCATTTAATTGTTGGTTGGATTATTCTTACTTTTTTCTACTATATCATAGGTCATGCTGTTTTATTGAAGGATAAATAAGAATTTATTAATGATAAAGTAAACTAAAATACAAGGTACAACACAACGAACTGAAGAAAACCAGAAATGGAGTCCACGATGACTTGAGATCATGCAACAGGTCCCACTCCTTAATACTATTATCTAAGGTCTCAAACCCTTTGCTCCCCTTTAGAAGCTTCATCTTTTGCAAGCCATTGGCGATGTCATGGGCTTCTCTCCCAATCTGCCGAAAAGATATGGGAATGCCTCTGAACAGTTCATTTATCATACTGGATAGTCTCCATGAACATCTGCCAGTCGATACCCACCTGATGATGTTTTTGGAGACCCTTTCTCAATCTCACAGGCCACATACTATTTGCTGTTATCAAGTTGCTTGAAGCAAAGCTGCGACTTCCACAAAAGAGGTGTCCTGGATCCCAATTTGCCCTGAGAATCCAATAAGCCTCTGGACTTCATGATTTACTAATGCATCCCTCGACCCCAGAAAAAGAGTGGTTTAAAAAACACACGCCAAAGTAAGCTTTGTAGGGGCCTACTTGGGGAGGGGTCCAACTACAATTCTGGCCTTCAATGAAGGGGTTCCACTTAATGGTTTCGATCCAATTGCACACGAGAATCACCTGAGGGATTTTTTCTTCAAGGATGGGACTGCCCTGCTCTCAGGAGAAGCACACAACGAACACCCCTGTGCTATGGGCACCTATAGGTCATGCTGTTTCGGGTAGCTTATGTACTCTATGAGAAATTATCTAATGGATTGAGTGTATGGGAACCCTCCCATGCACCTAGTTGTGTTTGGAGTTGTTGGCATCCCCATCACCTATCTGGACCGTCCATATAATCCAGTCTGCTCTTCATAGGCTGCCCTTAAAAAATCTTACTGATCTGATGATCTGAACTGTCTGGTCAGTGGAATTCAAAAGTAGATAGACAGAATATGTCTAGTTACAGATTTTTGGGACTACTAGATTGCTGCGATTTTTGCACAATAGTTGAAGAAGAGTGAACTGGACCCAATGGACGGCCATATAAGTGATGTGGATGCCAACAAGTCCAAATGCAATTACGTGCATGGTCAGGTTTCCATGCATTGAGTCCACTAGATCACCATTCATTATTATTCACGAAGTAGTTAAGGTTAAAAAACACATGGACTGACCTGGGACTTAACTGAGTCAACCCAGTTCCCAGCTCATGACTAGAAATCTTCAAAATTGGAAATCACAGTGCATTTTATGATGAAATCAGGGCCCTTTGTTGATTTGAATCTGAAGTTTTGAACATTGTTTAGTATCCTAGTAGTGCTATGAAGGTAAGATGTGGTACCGTGAATGGGGCAATGTATGTCCTGATGTCATAGACGGGATTCTGAATACGAATCTGTTCAATCCTCCGAATTTAATTTGTGCATGCATATTTATTAAACCTCAAGAGTAAATGCACGTCGGAGTCCAAATGGCTCCGATGGGGCACAAGGGCCCCATTGGGACGGCCTGTCGACCTCATAAAATTTGATTGCATTGGTGCGTCCCGCCATCCTCACTTTTCAAACAATTCACCAAATGGCCTTGCTTCACCAAAAAGCTGATGCGAGAAGCAGAAACAGTGCCATATGCATTCTTGGGTTCATCCGTACAGGATCTGTGCCATGCAACTGTTCTCTTCGCTGATGTGGCTTTTGCCATTTTCTGCTTTTCAGGATCTTGCTACCGCAGGAGCCACCAAGAGGCCTACATGCTGTGTTTTGGTGCTAACCAAACCTACAAAGGGGGAGTTAGGCCAGGAAGAACTAGAAAAACTGAAGACAGATTACACCCAAGTTGTATCAGATGTGAATGAACTCACATCTACCCTTTTCTGAAGATAGAGAGAGACACGGGGGACAAAGCCAATAGCACTTGTTCTGGCTTTTGGCTGCGTTATTTTGAAAGCGTGTTATATACAACAATGATATTGTTATTTATTCATGCATGGAAAACACAATCTAGCTAGCCTTTGGTAGAGATATGGCATTGAAAGAGAAGGCTTTGCCATGTCATGACAAGGATGTCTTGTGTCCATTTTTAGGACATTAATCAGGTTTGGAGAATATATCATGGAGGCATATTTGCTGCTCCTGGGATTCGAACACATGACCTTCCGCCCTATTAGCTGCTCTGTATTCAAACACTTTGACATTCTGCCGAGAAGCTCGAGCCTAGGGTTGTAAATGGCCGGGTTTGTCTGGTTTATTTTTACCAAGTTTAAAACCGGGTTTGGACAGGTCCGGGCGTGAATGGGTCCCTTGCAAGATAGACCAAACCTGCCCATTTACTAAATGGGTTTGGGTCGGGTTGGGCCGGGCCTAATATAAAGGAAACCAGATTCAATGTTTAGCAACTGGGTCTGTTCTTGGACCCAGACCCGTACCATTTAACGAACGGGTCGGGTTTGGGTCGGGTCTAAATGGGTTGTGTCTGGGTACCCCGAGGTCTGCTGACCCAATTACAGCTCCACTCGAGCTTTTAAAGGATGACATATGGCTGATATCTATACATCGACGAGTGAAACTGTCTCATTTTCTTGTTTTAACTACTTGAGATTTCCACCCATCCAAATAGCCCGAAGTTGGAACTTGGGTGAGATTTTCTCTAGATATGCTGTTTTGCTGCCTATTATTCATGAAAAGCAGCTGGTTCTGTTTCTGCTAAAGTTTTAGTGCTCCTAATTGCATCTGTTGACGGTCCAATTCCTCGATCTGAACGGGCTATTATGAGGTCACAATCACATTTCATGGGCTACCTTGCAAAATTGGCAAATGATCAGGCCATCTAATTTATGGACTATCGTCCAAAAAATGGCACTGATTGGATGATCCAATCCATCCTTGGTTTGGCCTCATTTTATATATTGGCATCCCTTATTCCACACCATGGATATGATTGCCTAAAAAGAATGATTTTTGAGAATTAGAAGCAATTCCTGATCCATGATGAGCCCTTTACAGATAAATGAATCAAATTGTTGAATGGGCTTACTTTGTGTGCACGTGCACGAGATCTTGACTGTTCGTTTTTGAAGACATTGATCAAATGGTTAATATTTGTCATATTGGTGTGGTATTTGCATGGTAACCAGTGAAATATGTGCTAGATCTAATGAACGGTCTGGATCAATGGATTGGATTAAGCATCCCAATGCAACGAGGAGCACTGTAACTCCATAATTCAGTCCTGGCCAGGTTTGGGCATTGATAGATATATCCCCATATCACTTGATGTTCGTGATATCTGCTTGGTTGACCAGTTGCAGCAGTTCCTGTTAAGGACGTGAGCCCAAAGCCTGACAGATACAAAATTCAAAGTTGGCCACACCTCATATGCAGTAGGCTGGTATTTGTGTTTTACCTTCATCCAGATGGGACTAACCCTTGGGATGGCAATATAAGGGCCTGTTTGATTTTCCATGATACACGTAAATAATATGTGGTAAATGGTAAATATGTGGTGAAACACCTTGTTTGGAAATGGGTGAGTAATTCCACTTGGAATATCAGTCCAAAAGTGTTGACTCAAGCCTGTGAGCCCCACCATAATGTATATGATATATCAGCGCCGTTCATATGTTTTATTAGCACATTTTGGGGCATGAGCAAAACAATGTGGCAAATCTAACACTCAAATGACCCGTATGAAAGGAAACAGTGGTCTTAATTTGTCCACAGTTGAAAGTAATTTCTTTCATTGGGCCCGCATTGAGGTTTATTCATCATCTAACCGGTTCATATGGTCACACAGACATGGATAAAGGGAAAACATAAATTTCAGCTTGATCCAAATCTTTTAGGGCCCCCAAGAAGTTTTTAATGGTACGCGCTCGATTCCCACTGTTTCCTTTGGTGTGGTCCACTTGAGCTTTGGATCTGCCTCGTTTTTTGGTCCACGTTTTAAATTCAACTGGCATAACGAATGGGTGGTGTAGATAAGCCACATACATCACAGTGGGCCCCACATTTATTGTACAAATTTCTCCATTTTAGTGTTAAGAAAAGTTCGGTCTTCATGGGGAATGATGCAGTAATTACCTAGGTAAATAATCATTACCCATTAAGGTAATTAAGTTGAGGGAAAAAATCAAACAGCCCTTAACGTCATGGTGGATGTCTCCATCCCCACTTTTCCCTGTGGTGTGGCCCACTTTGAGCTTTAGATCGGTCTGATTTTTGGGCCCACCTACTAGAGCTGGTGGAGTAGATGGATGGGGTGGATGTCTTTGAGAGAGATTATGGTAGACTCCATGGAGGGGTTTTTGGTCAAAACAGCCTTGACTTTTTGTTAAATAATGAAAATAGCCTCTACTCTCAATCTCAATAATTGTAGCCCTTGACACATTTTTACATTTTCTTCATACTATTTTACCCCTGACCATGTACGGATTGTCGATAATACACACGGCTTGCCGATGTACACAATGATTGCCAATGGTACACTTCACATGGCTCGTTGATGATACATTACACATAGCTCTCCGATGAGACAAATGGCTCGCTGATGATACACTACACATGGCTTGTTGGTGTACATAGTCAGGGGCAAGATCGTCCGAAGAAAATTTAAAATGGTGTCGGGGTTATAATTATTGAGATTGAGGGAAGAGGCTATTTTTATCATTTCACAAAACGTTGGGCTAATTTGACCGAAAGCCCTCTATCGAGCCTTTTGCTACCCGTTAGAGCTATACACAAACCTGAGACAGTTCGAAAAGCTTGCTTGGCTCGGCTTGAAAAATCTTGATTTGGCTCGGTTCATAGGGCTGAACAAACCTAAGCTAAGCCATTTTTTGGGGCTCGTTAGAAATTCAAACCAAGCTCGAGCCTTACTTGAGCTCGATTCGGCTAGGCTCGAATAAGACTTGATTCGGCTCGAACCAAGATTGATTGGACTCGGCTGGTATATTTAAAACATTAAAATATATAATATATATTATATAATTTATTAATATATATTATTAATATTAAAAAATTAAAGTTAAAAATTTTAAGTTAAAAGGTAAAAAGTAAAATGTAAAACCTTAAAGGCTAAAACTACCTTATTCCCTTCGAGCGCCCGCCCCCTTCTAACCCTCTCTCTCTCCAAAACTCTAGGTTCGCAATTGGCAGGCATTCGATCATCTGACAAGGCGGCAACAATCCTGGCTAACCAGGCCAGTTAATCTCTCTCTCTCTCTCTCTCTCTCTCTCTCTCTCTCGGCGATAGCTGCCCTGCGCGACCTCCTTCTCTCTCTTCATTTATCGACCGTCCTGTCCAATAGGTGACAACCGACCTCCCTAAATAGGCTTGAAAAGTGTCGGCTCGAATTTAGGCTCAAAAGCTTGAAGCTCGGAATGGCTCGAACAAGCTCAAATTTGGCTTGAAAGCTCGTCCAAACCAAGCCAAGCCTATCACCTGGGCTCGAGGACCAAGCCGAGCCAAGCTAGAGCCTAGGTTGCCCGCTGCCCAAACCAAGCGGAACTGGGCAAAGCTCGGTTTGGCTGGCCCGCTGTACAGCTCTACTGCCCGGACTGGACTAGATTCGCAAGTGATCCTCCAACTCCCGGTCCGTGATTCGAAAGGGGGCGGATTAGGTGAGACCCTGGACTCACTCAATACAGTTCGATCCTTACTGTGGGGCCCACCTTGATGTATGTATCCTGTATCCACACCGTCCATCCATTTCTTCAAATCATTTTAGGGCATTAAGAAAAAGAATGAAGCAGATCTAATAATCAGGTGGACCACACCATCCCATTATTGGTCAATCACCACTGTTTCCTATGTTATGGTCCACCTGATTATTAGATCTGCTTCATTTTTGGGATAATATCCTAAAATAATCTGAAAATACAAACAGAAGGCGTGGATAAATAATACATACATCAAGGTGGGCCCACGGTAAGGGCCGCACCGTCTTGGTGAGTCCAGGGTCTCACCTAATCCGCTCCCGCTTGGAAAAGCCCTATGGCCCCCACCATGATGTATGTGTTTTATCCACGCCGGCCATCCATTTTTACAGCTCACTTTAGAGTATGAGCCCAAGAATCACGCACATCCAAATCTCAGGTGGTCCACACCACACGAAAAGAGTGGTGATTAAAAGCCTACCATTAAAAACTTCCTAGGGCAGTGTTTATTTGCCATCCAAACCGTTGATTAGGTCACATGATGAAGGAAAAACACAAATATCAGCTTAATCCAAAACTTTTGTAGCCCTAGGAATTTTTTAATGTTTGGCTTTCAATCACCACTATTTTCTATGTTGTGTCCACCTGAGATTTGGATATGCCTCATTTTTTTTCTCATATTCTATAATAAGTTTGGAAAAATGGATAGACGTCGTGGATAAAGCATATATATCATGGTGGGGCTCATAGAGCTTTCAATAACCACTATTTCCTATGTTGTGTCCACCTGAAATTTGGATGTGCCTCATTTTTTTGGATCATATTCTAAAATGAGCTGGCAAAATAGATAGATGGCGTGGATAAAACATATACATCATGGTAGGCCCATAGAACTTTCAATCACCACTAGTTCCTGTGTTGTGTCCACTGAGATTTGGATATGCCTCTTTTTTTTTTTTTTTTTTTTTTTTTTTTTTTTTTTTTTTTTTTTTTTTTTTTCTGGCTCATGTTCTAAAATGAGCTGGAAAATTGGATGGACGGCCTGGATAAAACATATACATCATGGTGGGGCCATAAAGCTTTTACAGCACCAATCGGTCATTGGGTCCCATCCATCTTTCGTCCACGTTGGGAGACTCATCAGAGCAACGGTCCAGATTACTGAGCCCTTTGGCCGCATCATTCCACAACATACACAGATCCTCAGTTCTGACAAGTGGGCCCATGTTCCAGTAATCCAGACCATTCATCTTTTGCATCCAACCGTAGATGGAGCATGCCTCAAAAACTTTCCAGACTGAAAGATACCAGATGCCAATATCAAGAACAGAGCTATAGGGGTCGCAGGAAAATCGCGTCCATTTTAAACCGCTCCCTCTGGTGTGGCCCACCTAAGTGTTGGATTGGACTGATTTTTAGGGTCATGTTGAAAATGTGGCGGTGCACCTGATGGACGGGGTTGATCTGATCTAACACACATGGTGCTCGTTTTGTTGTAGGCACGCCCGTTGATTTTGTCTCTCTCAAAAATCCCTTCTCCTCCTCTTCAACTACAAGTCAGGTAAGCCTCTTTGTTCTCTCTTGTTTTCTCTTACAACGGATCTCTTTCCATTCATTCCGAGAACTTCCACAATCAAGCAATCATCTTTTCTTGAAACCAAAAACCAAAAATCTTCATATGAGAGAAACCAACATCACCAAAATCATTGAAAATAGGGGATTTTTGAAAATGGGTTATGTTGGTTTTGGTCATTAGATGATTCGACGCTCTTACTATTTAGGACGTTTTCTGAAATTTCTGTTCTTGGCGGAAAATTTTCGAAATTATCTGCTCTGTACGATAAAAAATGGATTTTTTTTTTGAACTTGCGTTGGCAAAAAAGCTCTGAAATTCTCAGATGAGAGAAACTCAAATCTTTAAAATCAGAGAAAGGAAGGGATTTTTGAAAATGGGTTTTGTTTCTTTTGATTATTGGATGATTCAAAACTCTTACTTCTGTAGATTTCAAGTTCTGCCCGAAAATTTTGAGAAGTACCTGATCCTATGATAGATTTTTTTTTCAACCTGAAAATCTCAGGCAAGAGAAACCTAAATAGATAAAATACGAAAAAGAAGGAATTTTGAAAATGAGTTTTGTTGCTTTGGTTTTGAGATGATTCAAATGTCTTCTGCATAAGCGTTTTTCTGAAATTTGTGTTCTCCTCAGAAGATTTCAGATATATCTGATTTCTATAATGAAAAAAATGGGTTCTTCGGTATGAAAATTGAAGATGAGAGAAATACACAGTTTTTTTAATTTAGAAATTATTTTAAAGCAAGGAAATACCCATGGTTCAAATCAGATAAAAGGAGGGATTTTTCTTCTCAGTCTCAGGTGCTCTAAAGCTCTTTTCTTTTAGTAATTTTCTTAATTTTTTTTTTCTTTCTATGTAGGAGTATTGTAACACGACTGGATTTTCAACTTATATTGGCCAAAAGAAAAAAAAAACCCATAGAATTGCAGCTGAGTGGAATCCAAATGACTAAAATCAGAGGAAAGATGGTGGCTTTGGAAATGGGTTGTAATTTTTTTTTGCTTCTCAGATAGTTTCTGAAATTCCTGTTATTCTATTACAGAGATTAAGAAAAGAATATAAAAGAAAATTGCAACTTATTTTAGCACAAAAAGCGAAGAAATTGTAGCTGTGGACAAGAATCAGAGAAAACAGGACATTTTGGAAATGGGTTAGTGCTCTTTTACTTTTCAGATGCTTGGTTTCTGAAATCTTTGTTATCTGCACCGAGAGTTATGATAAAAAGATACAAATTTGCTACTTTTTATGGGAAAAAGATACCATCTTTCTATAAAAATCACTGCGTATTGGTTCCGTCTTCTGGGAGTAGTAATTTAGACAGCGATGGATCGGATTCCAGCAATGAATGGGAGAAGATACTCAGACCCTTTGATCTTGAAGAGCTTAGAAAATCGCTTAATTGCATTACGCCCCAACGGCTGTGTAGTTTACTTGAACTCCCTCTCGATGTATCAACCTCGATGGAGATTTTTGATTGGGCTGGTTCCCAAAAGGGCTATTCCCATTCGTTCGATGTTTATTATATTCTCATCAATAAGCTAGGTGGGGCCGGGGAGTTCAAGGCTATAGATGGATTATTGGGTCAGATGAAAGAAGAAGGGGTTGTCTTCAAAGAGCCTTTGTTTATCTTGATCATGAAGTGGTACGGGAGAGCTGGTTTACCGGGTTGTGCAGCTCGGCTGCTCGATGAAATGATGGATGATTTTGACTGCGAACCGACTTTCAGGTCGTATAATGTTGTTTTGGATATCTTGGTTTCGGAGAACTGTCACAAGATAGCATCAACTGTGTTTTTCAGGATGTTGAATAAGGGCATTTCTCCGACTGTTTTTACTTTCTCCATCGTCATGAAGGCCTTTTGTTCCCTGAAGGAGGTGGATTCTGCGTGTTTGCTCTTGAGGGAGATGACAAAGCACAGGTGCGTGCCCAATTCGGTTATTTATCAGACTCTGATACATGCTCTTTGCAAAGATGGTAGAGTGAATGAGGCATTGAAGCTTTTGGAAGAGATGATTCTGATGGGTTGCTCGCCCGATGCTGATACGTTTAATGATGTTGTTCATGGTCTATGCAAGCTCGGTCGGATATACGAAGCGTCGAAGTTGGTCGATCGAATGCTCCTCCGTGGTTGTACGCCTAATGCCGTGACTTACGGGGTTTTGATGCATGGGCTTTGTAAAAATGGTCGAGAAGATGAAGCGAGAGCGCTTTTAGATAAAGTGCCCAATCCGACTGGGGTCTTGTTTAATACGCTGGTCAATGGGTATCTGAAGAAAGGAAGGTTCAATGATGCTAGATCTGTTTTGTATGAGAGCATGCTGCCTAGTGGCTGCAATCCTGATGTTTTCACCTACAACATAATAATCCGTGGCCTCTGCAAGGCAGGCCACTTGGGACCGGCCAGGGAATTACTGGATGAGATGTTGGTCAAGGGTTGCTCACCAAATATCATCACTTACACGCAGTTGGTTGATGGGTTCTGTAAGGAAGGTCGATTGATGGAGGCTAATGAAATTTTAGAGGAAATGTCAGCAAAGGGTTTCAAATTAAATGTAGTGGGATACAATTGTCTTATAGCCGCCCTATGCAACGATTGGAAGCTTGAAGATGCCATGGAAGTGTTCGGTAAGATGAAACATGAAGGTTGCAGGCCCGATATATTCACATTCAATTCTCTAATCCATGGCCTTTGCAAGGATGATCAACTAGAGGAAGCAGTCAAGGTTTATCAGGACTTGTTATTGGAGGGCGTGGTTGCAAACAACGTGACTTACAATACCTTGATTCATGCCTTTCTGAGGAAGGGGGAGTTGCAAGAGGCTATGAAACTTGTGAATGAAATGGTATTTCGAGGATGTGCCCTTGATCTCATTACTTACAATGGATTAATAAAGGCACTATGCAAGGATGGATCTGTTGAGAAAGGTTTGGGCCTGCTTGAGGAGATGGTAAGAAATGGTATCACTCCCAATAACATTTCTTACAACATCTTGATTAATGGTCTCTGCAGAATGGGTAAAATACACTCGGCGCTTGAACTTCTGAAAGAAATGCTACATCGAGGTTTGATGCCGGACATAGTCACAGTATAATAGCCTCATAAACGGCCTATGCAAAGCGGGGCGGATTCAGGAGGCTCTGAACCTCTTCGACAGGCTCCACGCCGAGGGAGTTGCTCCAGATACCATCACTTACAACACACTCATTAGTTGGCATTGCAAGGCAGGCATGATTGATGATGCCACCTCACTTCTGAATAGAGGAGTCAATGACTGGAATCACACCCAATGCTGTCACATGGAATATACTGGTCAGCAATTTTGTTAGAAGACCGATATCATGGTATTAGAGCAATCGAGAAAAGTAAAACCCACCACCAGTTTTTTGCTTTATAAAAATTTGTAATTTGATAATCATTGCCTAATGTGGGTGAGAGATTTACGAAATGATATACAATTATTTGTCCCTCCTTTGCCTTTATGTAATATTACTCTTCGCAAGGTAATGGAAAACCTTGTTATTCCGGTCAAAGATATGTCGCAAGTTTCTTGTAGAGATACCAATACCATCATGGTCTTAGCCTTTCTCCTAGCAATTTGGGGCTGGCTTTTAAATGATATATTGGCGGAAGTTCTATAATTGGCTACCCTCTAGACATCAACCTTTCTCTTTTGTATGGGCTCATGGAACCAGCCATTACAGAATCTCACATTGACACTACCCACTCGCCAACATGGCAGGGATCATCGCAACGTGCAAAAGGACTTTCATATTCTTGTGCAAGGCTCTTCATAATTTATTATGGGTGAAAAGATTGCAATCCCATAAGGTATGACTTATGAGAGCCAAGCCCCTTGTCAGGAAGAAGTTTGCAGCTGAGCTCTCAAGCACGTTAGAAGAGGTACATACAGGCATTCATGCATACATACATGCATTCGCCTTATTGGCTTTCTCTATGGAGGAATTAAGGTCCCTACTCATCAGCATGTGTGCATTTGCTGATGCACATGATTCTATACATGTGGGGACACATTTCAGTGATCCAAACCATTTATTTGGTGGGCCTTACCGCCCATGAGAGGCATTAATTTTTTTTCCAACACTGGAATATTTCAACCCTTCGCTTATTGAATTATTTCCTTTGAATGTGAACTGTCTACTTTACTGTCATTTTGTGGGCCATTCATCAAGTGGTTAGGATTTTTCAATACTGGATATTTTTTAAGGTATTTCCATCAGCTGTGTATCTCATCAGATAAATGGTTTGGATTACTAGACCATGGCCCTACATGTATGTGATCTTGTGCATTAGAAAGTTGTACATTTGCTGATAAGCTGGACCCTTTTCTTCTTCTTGGAAATGCCAGCATGCAAATCTGGACATAGAAGTTCTATGCAGCTCCCTCATAGTAAGTACATGTGGCAACTGTGCACTGATGGGGACTGGTTATGTGGTTGGCCACCTTGTAGAAAGGCTATATAGTATATCCTAATCACTAAGGGATTTGACTATGGCACCCGCCCAGTCAGTGGACCGCAAAAAGAGTGGTCAGAGCAGCGGTCTGCATTCAACCGGCAGAACTTGCAATAGCTAGATTGTCGGAATTGTTCCATCCTTGTCATTTTTGGCTTGTATTACATGGTTGTCCACCGATCAATGGTCCTGGTGGCTTCACATGTTTGCCACATCTACTATGAGGAGGGAGCTGCATGCTACTTATGCGCATGAGGTGCATACTAACATTTTCCTTTGATGTCAGAACAGTGCTGGGTTTCTCCATATATTCTCATATTTAATGTAATGTGTCTTGGATTTCTATTTGTTTCTGCTGATTAATGGAAAAATGCTGCTTGGATGCCTAAATTTTTTCCAGAGAAAAAAATTCCTCACCGAAAACTGCTCTTCCAATGATGACATCACCAAGAAATGATCTAGAGTTATGCTAAGTGAACTCAAGTGTGCTCTTTTTTGGGCACTCACCCATGATATGGGGCAACGTGGAAGACATGTTCAAGATCCAAGCTACTCATTAGGTGGATCCCACTGGCTGGATTCCTTGTCTAAAAATAGGTGAATTCGATCATCAGATGGGCCACGAGTGTACATTGAACTTCTGGTCAGTACCTCTTAACCATGTCAAATCACCACGTGATCTAAAAGCTCGAGTCGTTAGAGGATGGCGTAACAATGTATATCAAGGGACTCTAACACTCCCCCGCACGTGCAGGGTGGAACTCCGCATGGGAACATACTGGGCAAGGGTGGAGGGACACACAACTCGCACCCGGGTGGAGGGATACTCACAAGTCACACCATAAACGCCCCCCGTGGGAGAATATGTTACCGGTGGCATATTTGCTACTTCCAGGATTCGAACACAAGACTTGCCGCTCTGATACCATGTCAAATCACCACTTTCTCTAAAAGCTGGAGCTCTTAGAGGATGGCGTATCAATGTATATCAAGGGACTCTAACACACATCTGGCGAAGATCATACTGGCATAGTATTTTGAGATGCGGCATCTATAAAAGACTGAAAATCAGCCACATTTTTAGGACTTAAGGCATGTGTATGGTATGTAGGGTCTACCGAATGGACCTTTGGACCCACAATCATGTCTTTGAGGCCCACATCTTGTCGTGCACTTCTTGCAATTGCACTTGCTTGTATTAGCTACCATGCCTTTTGTGCGAGGCTAGTGCCTTAAAACTCTACTAGCTTGAGTTCACTTAACGTTTCTTAATAAATTCTCTCTTATGTCTTAACACCCACCTTATGCTAGATCACAAATATTAGTCTTGTGCAGCTTGTAAAGAGTCATTTGAAGCCTACCTCTTTTGACATTTGTAATAAGAACAATCAATGGTCTGGTCGTACTGAGGTGTGGATGAATTGCCTTTCATGCCATCACATTGTCTTCAATGGATTGACGGTCTATCATGAATTGATTGTATACACTGCTCAATGCAAGAGTATCTATGTTATGATTGGGTTTTCAGTTTGTGATAGTGGTGTCCATGCTTCAATGTTCAGACTGTTGTGACTAGGGCCTGCTGCCGATGGCTTGTGCACCGAAATATCCTAGATAGGAAAATCCTAACCCTTCGATTAGTACCCAGAAAATAGACTGAGGAAGAAAGCATGATCTCAACTGAAAGAAGTCCAACTATTCAATGGCCAGATCACCACATCATAGGACTCACTTGCAGAAACTAACAGCCTGAGTGATGAGGTCACAAGACCATTTCAAGTGTACCAACGAAGAAAGCGCCACCCACAAGCACCGTCCTTGTGGATAGGCGACTATTGAGGAGCTGAAGACCCTCCACACGTGATCAAACACATAGAAGACCTCATCCAGGGAGGACACGTGTGTAGGAAGAAGGAAGAAAAGGACTGAAGAGCTGAAGACTTCGGGCGCCTGATCGGGCGCCCGACCATTGCCTTCGGGCGCCCGAACTTGGCCTCTCGAGCGCCCGAAACTCTCTGGATGTTTTTGGACGTCTTCGGGCGCCCGATCGGACGCCCGACCGAGCGCCCGTACTTTTGCGCAGTTTTGCTTATTTACGCGTTTTTGCTTAGTTTAGGGGTAATTTAGTACTTTTACTTGTTTTATTTGTTTATTTAAGTGGGCTAGGCCCTAAACACGAAAATTAACTTTTGATATTGATTAATGAAAGCCTCTTTGAGCTTCCTCCTGCCTCCTCTCTCTCTCATGGTGATTCTTCTCTTCTCTTGATCTTCTTCTTCTGATTTCTTCTTGAGCCCCTCCAACTTCTTCCAGGTATTTTATCTTCTGTTATTATCATTCTAAACTTCTGCTTTGATCATTCCCTCCGATCTAAACCTTGAGAATCGATCCAAACCCTAAATCCCCAAATTCTCAAATCCCTAATCCGAGAAACCTCCTGGTTCTTCGGACTAGTGATCAACATTGATCGATTGGGTATAACCATGCAAGATCGGGAGGTTCCATCCCTCGCCGCATCCAACCTATGCATTATTTGAATCCCATACTCCATGATTGTGATGATGGCCTATTCCATTGCATGTTTTCCTTATGTTTTTCTTAGTTTATGATGATTTATGCTAGATTTCATTATTATTATTGCTTTTACTTCCGCTGAATAATTGTGTTCATGAGCATGCATTATATTTAGGGCTGTCCTG